>OZ020191.1:114017416-115217416 GCA_963971165.1 Philopedon plagiatum | reverse complement strand
CGTTATACAGGGTGGTCAAGTTTTGCAAATACGCCCTGGGCTCATTTTTTTAAAATGGAAGTATATTTTATTTTCATGTTAAAGATAACACTACTAGCTTTCAAAAAATACCATACATGATGCCTTTCTGACCAACAGTTTTTTAGTAAACTAGCCGTGAAAGCAGTTTCTTCATTCTAATACCATTATATTGAATTTACGTTGTTTATTATTAAATATCTAATATTAGGAGGCCATGACACTATCATAAATGAAACAAAAGATTGACGAACTTGTCAAAACTACTGCCGCATACCTAATCCATTATTTACAAGTTAAGTGTAGGTGGCTCAATAATTATGAGGTAAGAAAACTGAGACCCGAAACTTTTACATGTTTATTAGAGATATTTCAAAAAACAGAAAATATTGTTTTTAGGAAATGTAAAGTAATTAGTAAACCAGTTATAAACAAATTTTTTGAGAAACGAGTTGCCAGTATTGCTTGAAGATTTACCTTTAATGGTAAGGGGATCCTTATGATTTCAGCATGATGAAGCGCCCCCGCATTACCATAGGAGTGTAAGATATTTTGTCGATAATTGGAAGACAGATCGTTGGATTGGGCGAGGTGGACCAGTTAAGTGGCCAGCCAGATCAACCGACTTAACACCACTAGATTTTTTCTATGGGGGCATGTTAAAGAAGAAGTCTATAAAGAGGTTCCAACCACAGATACGAAGACGAGAATAAGAAACAGTTTTCGCAACATTTCAGAACAGACTTTGAGGAAAGTGAAACTTTCATTTATGGATAGACTCGAAATGTGCCTTCAGCAAAATGGTGGTTTAGCTGAACACCTTATATGAGCTTTTTTAATTGTTTATATTAAATTAGGTTTACAAGTAAGTACATACCTAGATAATTTTAAAAGATGTTCTGTTTTTGCTTAATTAATTTTCTTACACTATTAATAATACTGATAACTGCACTGATAAAAAGGATCATTTGTTTTAATAGAATATGACATTTCCTCAAACGAATGATTCTTTTGATATATGCCAAATGAATGAGGAATTTAAAGTAAGAAATACATTTCTTTGACTCTGATTCAATTTATTTGTTTGACCCAGAAGAATTTGAATTTGTATAGAATGCATCCTTTATCTAGGAAAGTAGTGAACTGTCAAGTCAAGAGAATAGGGATCTATGCCAAAATATGATGCACTCCAGGCACATGAATGCATAACATCGAGTTAATTGGTGCAAATTCCTTTCTTTGTTTTAAGGTAATCGTAGATTTGAGCCACAAACTTTATCTATTTGTTACAAATTCTGTTTCTTATTTTAAGATCATCTTGAACTTAAGCCAAGAGACTAAGCCTGTTGTTGCAAATTCAATTTCTTATCTTAAGATTATCGTAAATTTGAGTCAAAAGATTAATTCTTTTAATATAAAATCCATTTTTTACTTTAAGATCACCATAACATTAGCTCTAAAAATTAAGTCATTTGTTAGAAGTTTCGTAAGACTTGTCACGTAAGACTGTTACTTTGAATAAAGAGAATAATTATCTCGTTTAAAATCCTATAATAAGGGATGTTTCAAAAGTGTAGTTATCGCCTAAATTAAAATCAGAAGTGTATACTATAGAAGGATGTATGCCTTTTCCTTGAGTTTTCCTAATTTGAATAGCATTTTAATGATATTATGTTTAACTTGCAAAATATAGGAACATTAATTTAAACTCAGTATTTTTTTTTATTTTATTAGTTACCTAAAACGTATCTATTAAATAATATGTCGTACAGGGAACAAGAAAACAATGAATTATTTTAATATTACATATATTTAAAACAGAAACACCTGTGTTTTTTGCTGACGTTATTACAACAAATGATATTTACTAATGAGAACTAACAAATCGCATAACAAACAAAATATTTTAAAACTAATATCCCAAAAACTAACCATTTATAATTATTATTTATTATTATTTACGATAAAGTAGGTAACGTAGCAAAAGACATCAGCAACATTATAAAAACGTGTCGGAAGATAATGAGAATAAAATAAGTAGATACGTAAAATACTCGCAACTGTCTGGTATTTAACATTAATTTGCTTACATTTTCACCTGAGCTGCACTCATCCAAGCTTTTGATGCCTCGCTGAAGCCGGAAGCCTATGTTTTCTATTACTGAATTGATTTGCTCTTCAGTGGGACATTTCAATATCTCAACTTCATTAATTCTTTGTTCTAATCTTGTCAGAAAATAATAAAAAAAAATAAATTAATAACCTTTGAAAAACTAGAGACCGTAATTTGGTCCGCATTCGCATTTCATACGAGCGAAGCTGTAGGTAAAAATTGTATAACTTACAGTGCGTCCTAAATTGGTGATGAAAGTATCCCGAAAACTATTAGGGACAGAAACGGCTGAATGGAAAAAGTTTTAGACTATTTTAATGCTAACTCAAAACCACTTGCGAAATAATGCCAGCTCTTCATGCATCACCAATTGGGGACACGTTGTACCTATAGCCTTAACTGTAACCCAGACTTCCAGATAACTAATCAAATCTGGACACACCTGAACCCACGAGAGCGCCTTATTATCTTTAGTGTTATACGCGATTACAGCTGCGGGTAACAATTATATAGTCTGTGACAATTAAGAGGGTCAAACATATTCACCGGTGAAATAATTTTTCAATTCCGTTCAGTAGTTTCTGAAATTTATTTTGTTGCGTGTTTAATGTGCGCGAAACCGTGAGTAACAGTTATATATGGTCTGTGATATTCAGGAAGTAAGCACTATCCAACAGGAAAAAATGTCTAAATACAGTCGGAAGTCGGACTTAAATTTTAGCAAAACCATCAGATTTTGATAAATTTTATCTAGCTTATTACATTAAGGCCTTCTAGAGTAACGATGTTCTTGGATTTTTAATTATTTGCATAATATATAACTAGTAAAAGTTTTTTAAAAAATTCTCTTGAGTGGTGAAAAAGAGAATCTTGGCAGATTTTCAGAGTGTCTTAACTCAAAGGAAATACGCATCAATAGAAAATCTTAATCTTTTATCAACAAACCCGTGGGTTTTTAGTTTAAGACGTAATATCTTGTAAGAAGGTTGTATTCTTTTGTAACAAGTGCCGCGGTTTTGAAGAAAGATATCGCCATTTTTATTTCCTACCCTGGCGTATTTACAAAGAAGTTCAATAATTATGGTAATTTTTTTTTTAAATTATAGGAGTTGTTTTATCGCAAGTACCGAGTGAGCTTTTTGGAAATAATTAGTCATAAATAATGCGTAAGGTTAAAATAAATATCCAGGTTTTGTAAATTCTGTATAGTCTAACATGTGCATCGCATAAACCTCTCAATTCTTAATTAACTAGTCTATTATACTAAATTATCAAAGAATATTCTTGCATTTACTTACCGTCAAATTATGGCCACAAATGGTCTAAACACCAACTATTTAACCCAATATTCAAATGCTTCCAGTTCCAACTAACTGATCAAAGAAAATATAACAGGTTTCAACCACTGATATTCCGGGACTCTTACCATGAATGACCTTCGCGCGATTCGTTAAAAACGAGTTTGTACGATGGCTTAGGGCACTAGGCCTCGTGGGTTATGTTGGTTGCCAAATGCTTGGGTTCTTTAAGAAGAGAATTTTGAATTTGATAGATCATAGAGTAACTATGTTGGGAAAGTTTTTAGTTTAAATGAATTTCTTTCAGCTTGGTAGAATTAAATCCCAAGAGAACTTTGGACTGGTTTTAAATACCGATGTGTGTTTGGCCGAAGAGTGGTATCTTTCTGTCCGATAAATTTCCTTTGTCCTAAGAACAAAATTGGCAAAAGAAGCAATTCTTTTCCCCTAAATGGTCCTGTTTTATCAGTGTGATTATCTTTGTTTATAACTGGTTTATTAATTACTTTACATTTCCTAAAAACAATATTTTCTGTTTTTTGAAATATCTCTAATAAACATGCAAAAGTTTCGGGTCTCAGATTTCTTACCTCATAATTATTGGGCCACCTACACTTTACTTGTAAATAATGGATTATGAGGCAGTAGTTCTGACAAGTTCGTCAATCTTTTGTTTCATTTATGATAGTGTCATAGCCTCCTAATAGTAGATATTTAATAATAAACAACGTAAATTCAGTATAATCTTATTAGAATGAAGAAACTTTGCTTTCACGGCTAGTTTACTAAAAAACTGTTGATCAGAAAGGCATCATGTATGGTATTTTTTGAAAGCTAGTAATGTTATCTTTAACATGAAAATAAAATATACAGGGCGTTCCATGTAAAAAAAATGAACAAATATTTGCAAAACTTGACCGCCCTGTATAACAGTGAATAATGTTAAACAAATTGCAAGCGATTAATGTATTCAAGGATATGTAACGTTTTATGGAATATTTGGTTTTTCCATATCTGGTTCCACTTTTTTAAAAAAATGACCGAACTTAAGCATTTTTTCAACTTTAACCGCGTCCCATTCCCTTACTATAAGTTTTAGACCCAATAAACCCTATATCAAAATGATCGTAGCGAACAGGAGAATCAATTGGAACAATTATATACAGGGTGTCCCATTTAAAAAATACAAGTTTGGTTCGCCACGAGTTTTTCGGACCACCCTGTATTATGGCTATAATTTTAAAACATAGCGTGTTTGACTATCGATAATATCCAAAAAAATTTTTTCGAAATTCCTCACCGTTTACTCACAATCGTCCACCCCATCTTCGTTGCACCACCCTGTATATATATATATATATATATATGTGGTCAAAGAAGCTTGAACCAAATGGAAAAGTTCTGACGTTTCTCAAAAAATTTTATTCTTGAAAAAAGTTGGTGCTTGTTCCAAAACCTCTAAATAAGATGACAGTTTTCCTAACATTTGCGTACTAAGGCCATAAATTACAAAAAGGTGAAAATCGCTGACGAATAAACTACCTCTATTTTTGAAAATTGAGGGAAAAGGAAATTTCCTTAGGATCTCATTAAAGCCCTAAATACAAAATTTGAAGTTAAATTGTAGAGAAAAAATTTTCGTATATTTTTCAAAATTTTACATCGCCCGAGTACGAACCTGACTCGTTTTATTTTTTAAATGCGGAACTCTAATTCATGCGACGGTAAAATGTTAAAAGGATAACACCGGCACACAAAATAAAAAAAGTGGTCTGTACATTTGACCAGACCCATCTATCTATATGTATTTTGATGCGCTGAATCCAAATCCGAAGTCCGTTTGGCCCGTACACCCTCAAAATTTGAGTAAATTACGAAAAACTGTTAAAAATAGCTAGAAATTGCAATTCAACTTCGGAGGACTGATTGCTTGTGCCTGTAACCAGGGCAGCTCCACGTGGTGACGATTGGCAACAGAACCGTTTAGCAGAGTCCTGGGTTAACGGCGTGTGTGCCGTCATGGAACGCACAAGCGATACGTGCTTTACGATGCAGGGATTCGGAACCCCAGTATCGGCGTCTGGTCAGGGTGAGAAGGCAGGTCCGCAGGCGTAGTCATCAAGCGACTGCAGCTCTACATAAGTGAGTATCTTGGCTTCTGTAGAGTATAATGTTATAAGAAATCACTCCCACATACGTAATAAAAGTCCTCATTGGTACGTAAGAACAATACTATTTTTTGCTCTTTTCTGCTACTTCATTGCAATTTTTTTCGATTTTTGAAAAATATGTGAATTCTCGAGATTAACAGGTTCTGAATTTGGATTCAGCGCATCAAAATACATAAGAATCATATTTGATCTGGTTCAATAAAATTTTCTTCATTTTCATAACTGCAATTTTTCGCAATTTGTAGCCATTTTCAGCGGTTTTTTGTAATTTACTCAAAATTTGAGGGTGTACGGGCCAAACGGACTTCGGATTTGGATTCAGCGCATCAAAATACATATAGATAGATGGGTCTGGTCAAATGTACAGACCACTTTTTTTATTTTGTGTGCCGGTGTACTTTTTGTTAAGTTTTACTAGCTAGTTTATAAATGATTTATTTTTTTCATGAAATTCTACTTGTTTTCTGTTTCAATGCGAGTTTATTGGAACAGTGGACAACAAAAATCTTTGAAGCTTAATCTTAAATTCTATTTGGAATTTTGATGAGATTCTAAGCAATTTTCCTTTATAAAGTTTTTATCAATTTTTAAATATAGAGGTATAGTTTATTCTTTAGCGATTTGAACTTTTTTTCAATTTAATTTAAATGTTACAAAAACTGTCATCGTTTTTAGTTCTGCTTGTTAAGAAAATACCACTCAATTCAAAAATTTTGACCCAGCATATACCGGGTGTAAAAAAAAGTAAAAACGATAAATGCCGTAGATGGAAAAATATCTTTAATAACTGTAATTGCAAAGTATGAGTACAATAACGTAAGAAAGTGTCGTCCAGAACTGAAAAGTAATCAAATATGAAATTTGACAAAATAAATTTATATATGTATCTTTGAAATTTAAAAAAAAGTGTTTTGAATACATGTTTTTTTTTAAATAACACATTACCAAAATAAACAAAAATAACATTTTATAAAACACTACACTAAGCTTCAACATGACCACCGTTTCTTTCCATGTAAATTATTGTCCGTCGTTAAAATTCCGTCACTGCATTTCTATATAACCACCCGAGGGGAAAACGTCTTGGACACATTCTCTGATAATTTTCTTTAAATGGTCTATGTTTTCCAAAGGTCTGTGGGTGTGGGCATAGACTTTTTCTTTGAGAATCCTCATAAGAAAAAGTTATATTCAGGGACCGTGGTGGACACGCAAATGCTGACCTTCGTCCAATCCACCTCTGTGGAAACGTATGGTTTAAAAATTCTGCCACTCTTGCACAGCTGTCACATGGAGGTATATCATATTTTTGACTTTTTAGTTCTGGACGACACTTTCTTACGTTATTGTACTTCGCAATTAAAATTAAAGATAGTTTTTCTTCTACTGCATTTATTGTTTTTACTTTTTTTGACTCCCCATATATGCTGGGTCAAAATTTTTAATTTGAATGTTATATTCACAACGAGCCGAACTTATTATGAAGAATAACTTTTTTCCGTAAGTTCAAAAATCAAAAAAGGTTCCCATATGTTCAGATGGTTTCTGGATACGCAGGAACGGAACGGAGTTTCTCTAATAGACTGAAGAACTAAAACTGTGGCAGCATCGTTTCGGTCATATTTCTTGTTCTTCTTCTTGAGATTCCAAACCGAACCAGTTCTTTGGAACTTTTTTATTGTCTTGTAGATTATCATTTCAGTTATTGGGATTCCTACAAACTTCTCGCTAAATTGATACTTGGCCATCCCCATAACACTGGACTATAAAAATCCTTTGTACAGTATTGTATTGTATTTTAAATTAAATAAATGCTTCATTTAATAAAGCCATTGACAAACACATCCACCGGTATCATTATTGTTTAATATGGAGAAACTAGTACTCTGGTTGCAGGTGTGAGAGAGAATAGTTGGGACTTAAAAAAATGCGATGAAACTCGTTCCTTTAAATATTTAAATTTTTTAATGAAATCTTGTACTTCGGCTTAGGGTTTAATTTAAGCCATATTTCAAATTTATTTTGTTATTTTGTAGAAAATGTTTTGAATTTTTTGTGTTTCCTGTATAAAAAATTAAATTTTTCATAACATGAATTTTATTTATTTTATAAGCAAAAACTTTTATTAGGAGTGACATTTTTACGTAACCTTGCAAAATGTGGCCCCTTTGTTATCTTCTAAACCCCATCCTACTGTATTTTTATTAATATATAATCAGTTACTACAGTGGCATTTTGAAAATAAACGAATTTAAACTATTATACTCACTATTTAAATTAAGTAATTTTACAGTAAGTACTTTTTACGGTAAATGAATTTAAGTATTTATAATCGCCAGAAAATTTTTATTATGCTAAAAAATTTCTAATTATTGTATTACTTTTTCAATAAACAATTTCAGGACATTCTTCACACACCAATAAATTAATTTGTCTGGGTTGCAACTTTCCCTAAATTGTATTTTTAAATCCATTTACGGAACCGGGTATACATAAATTTGTATAAAATGCAAATGCAAATCTGTCTGCAATATTTCTTTCTGACTGCACTGTTACAGTTATAACGGACTTGAGCCTCGGGGATATAGGCCGTATTTACAGGGAGTTTCCGTAAAATTAGCTGGGCAAAAATGATTTATTGCGAATTAGAGAATATTAAAGTGAATTACTTAAACTTGTATGCCTTCGAAGAAATATTGTAGTTATTTAAGGATATTTATTGTGCTGTGGCGTTGATTACTGCAGCACGATTAAACCTAAAGCTTGGTACTATAGCCGACACTGCTGATATAATAGCTGCAAGTCAGCAAGTTCTACACTTTTTACCAGCAACTGTATGATAAAATATTCGATTTTTCGCGGGGAATAAACTAAAAAACTGTAATGTGTGCATGGTTTTTTTTCACCAGGATCTTTATGTAGTGGTTTTAAAAGATATAACGTATCTTATATTAGGAATCTATCTCATATTTCATAAACTATTTCCTTCCAAGCCTTCTACTGGAGCTGATTTAAAGACCGCATTCGAATATTACATTCCAGGAAAAGACTCCGTTGGAAAAACAATGTACCTACACAAATATATTAGAATAAAATAAACAACATATTTTTGACAAGACTGGTAATTACCATCATATTTTAAACTAAAGTGAGGAATAACTATAATCTTTATTTGATTAACCATATAGTATACCTATTACCTGTATTTTAAATCAAAGGTTTGTTTTTGTGTATACAAAGCAGAACCGAATAGGTATTAAACATTTAAAGTGCTAAGCACAGACGTAACCAGCTTTGATTTTTTAGGAGGGCTACTCCGGGGTTACTGGGTTAGCAAGGTTTTATTAAAGAAAAACAAAAAAAAAGGTCAAAATTCAAAAAAATATATAAGGCATATTTTCTGCAATCCTAAATAATGCTATTTTCTATTGATTTAAGCACAGACAATTGCTTGTGATTCAAGCATGTTGTATGAAGTTATTCTCAAGTGCGGTCAGGCCTAAATTCTGTCAAAGAAATCTGTATTCCCTGTTATACACGCATCCCATGTGAATATGTTTTTTATCAACGAATCAAGCTTGAATCTGATCTTTGCTTTCGGTAAAGATTAAAGCAAATAATAACAAGCCGACTTAGGCATGCTTTCTGAAAAGATACTTATTGTTGCAAGCCTTATTTCTAGCCAAGAAATCGGTGTTTTTTTATTGTACATGCTTCTCAGTATATAAAGTAAGCTTGCCTTTTTATCTGCGAACGTTCAGATGATATTGATGACAGGAGGCTACATTGATCATTAGATGTTAAGCTTATAACTGCACGATATACCGCAACCTACGCCTAAAAAGATTAAAATTATTTACTTTCAGCAAAATTTAAAAATACATTTGTTTACATAAAAATACATACATACATGTGTTCCAATAGTATTTGTTAACCTATAATTTATAAACTTAAATTTTGTAACACAACATTTCGTGTAAAAATTAATAAACTGGGAAGCGTGCGTTTAAAATTGTTTTAAATTCAAAAAGTAATAAAAAATCATGATCACATTAGTCATATACTTATGTTTAAAAATTTTCATTTTCAGGTAATAGCGTATTTGCAGAATGCACGGAAAACTGTTCACGATAAGCTTCGAAATAAATTACTGGAAAATGGGATTTTGAATTACGAGTGCAATGTTTGAAAATAAAAATTTGTTAATGTTGATAATATGATGTGATGCCACCTAAATTAATAATAAAGTCTCTAAATGATAGTTTGCAGCTATGATATTCACATCAGCATATGTTGTACCACGATCTGGATTTTTTTCGAAAGTTCTTTATAAAATATTGGCCCTGGCCACTTCTATATACAGTATGTCCACGGATGGGCTTTAGAAGATGATGAATGGACCAAATTTTGCAAGATACGTATCAATGTCACACCTAATAAAAGTTTTTGTTTGTAAAATAAATAAGATTCATGTTACACTGAAAAAACATTGTGGGACATTTCACTACAATTGTGTACCTTTTTCCAACAATTTGTTCTCAAGAACCAATTTGTAGCAAAATTTGCTACAATTGTATGAAAATGTATAAAAACTGTTGTAACTAATAATCCAATTAGAGTAAATTGCTCTACAAAGACTTTGCTACAATTTTGTGTGAAAAAAAGTCCAAACGATTTTTTCAGTGTACGAAAAATTTAATTTTTTATACAGGGAGCATAAAAAATACAAAAACGTTGTTTTGCATGTAGTAACGAGTTTTATCACATTCTTTTTTAAAGTTCCAACTATTCTCTCTCACACCTTTAACCAGAGTACACTGAAAAGACATTGTGGGACATTTCACTACAATAAAATTGTGTACCTTTTTCCAACAATTTGTTCTCAAAAACGTCTAAGACCAATTTGTAGCAAAATTTGCTACAAGTGTATGAAAATGTATAAAAACTGTTGTTACTAATAATCCAATTAGAGTAAATTGCTCTACAAAGACTTTGCAACAATTTTGTGTGAAAAAAAGTCCAACGATTTTTTCAGTGTACTAGTTTCTACATAGTAAACAATAATGACACCTATGGACATGTTTGTCAATGTCTTTATTAAATGAAGGAATTACTTAACTCAAAATATTTCTTATTCAAGTGCAATTTTTAAATAATACGAACATAATTAAACTCAAAAGAATATGATATAAACTAAGCAATACAATAAAGATATAAAAATTCAAAAACTCCACCCCCATACCCAACACATTTTTCTAATTGCTTCTTTAGATATCTAGAGGAATTTCTGATTTCTTCCTGGGATATTCAACGAACAGCCTAGGTAATTCTACCTTTTAGCCCGTCAATATTATTTGGTACTGAAGTGGCATAAACAATTTTTTTAACAGCACCATAGAAACATATTGGCCAACGTTAAGTCGTGGCTCCTTGGGGGCCACAAAATTGGGCTATTTCTACCAAGCCACCTTGGACCAAATCTGCGATGAATGCGATTCTATTACCTCGTGAGCGCAATGTGCTGGACAACTATCTTGTTGAAAATACATTCTTTGGCGAAAATTTGACTTTGACAGTTCATTTACTAAAATTTTTATTTTCATTAAAACTTTTAAGGATATTTAAATTAAAAATTGTCAGGTTATGATATTAGTAATAGTGGATTTAATTTTTTTTTACTGTTGCTAAATTAAATAAATGTTTTTCAGTTTAATATTTATTAATAGAACGTCGTAGAAAAAATAGTGTATGCAACTCTCATGTAATGGCCCTCAATACACTCGTGTATTAATAACCATGATAACATAATCGTTGCATAATATGTTAGTATGTCATTTTGTACAAAATTTATGTACTCACGTACCTTTTTTTCTTTTTTCAACAGGACTTACTTATATAGATAAAATTTAATTTTTGACCAATATATTTGCGTAAAATTTTTAACACTTGTTAATTAAGTATACAGTACGAGTTTTTGTTACCTTTAGTATATTGTTTTTATAATTTATTCGTAGACTAAAAAATGGAAAGCTGAATGGATTCATAACTTCTAAGACCTCCTTTCCGATTTTACCAAAACTAGCTATAATTCCATTATTTTATGTAGAAATGCATTTCTTTATATTGCTGAAATTCTACTATTCTATATTTTATACCCGCATATGTATTTTGCTGTACCAAATCAGCTACATACATTTACTTTTTATAGGGAAAATCAATAGTCCAGAAAAATATAATTTTTTCGATTCGACAAATCTTACAAAAAATAGTCTAGCAAAATATTTTCAATAACTCTTAATAATGGGATAAATTCCCTACAGAAATCTACAATATATACGGAGACCTAATATCCTAACTTAATAAAATATAATACGAAAACCCACAAGATCTGCCGAACTGAAAAAATAATACTATTAGTCTAATCCAATTTACAACGACAATATTAAAAAAATATCCTTTTGTACGTGGATAAAACCATGAATGTTTGCTTGAGAAGAAATACTGAGGTTTAATTCAATTTTTTTAAACCGCAATTTTTGAAAAATTATTTTTATTTCTCAAATTACTAAGTGAAATATGCCGATTTTACATCCAAACGCATTACCTGTCAAATAATTTTATGAGCACTTTAAACCTGAAAAGTAACCTAATGTTCTGCTGAAAAGTAAATATCCTAATCCAGTCAAATAAGCTAAAAAGTGTGTGCTTTTTGGTTAAAAAGGCCATCCGTAATTTTAGTGCGCATTATTTTAGAGGACCTGATTATAATCAAGGAAAAAATCACAGTAACTAGAGGTTCCAAAAAAAGTTATATCTATAACCCCGGTACGGTGCTGTACGACCTCCCGTTAAACCACAGGACCTCTTAAATAACAACACTTTTTTTAATTAAAATCATTATAGTTGCAAAAAAATTCTTAATATCCTTGGACGGAATTTTGGCACAAAAAAAGGCGTTTCTTACCGATTCTTTTTGATTCGCGATGTTAAAAATGAATCTTAACGTAGAATGGCTCGTTTTGAAAATATTTTTAATACCGACAACTTTTATATCAACCTTTTTGGACCTGATGAAACTGTTCAACTCTGTGATCGAAAACCGTTTTTTGTTGAGTAAAAAACTAATAATTGGTTAAAAATAAGGAATTTTATTATTGGTTACCTTGATACTTTCCATCATTCTAAACACTTCCTCTAAAAGAATGCGCACTCAAATTGGTGATGGTCTTTCATCGCGATTTGTGCTTATTGAGAAAACAAAAAAAAAACAGAATAAAAAATGTGTTTTGAATCGCAACGTTCCGCCAATAAGAAAATCTCGCTCTTGCTTCCCTGTCCCTCGTCTCTTTTTCCTTGTAGTTTTGCTTGAATCGTTGGTCAGTACCACTGCTATTATTGGGAAGATTTTACTAAAAGAAATTGCAGACACGCTAAGCTACAACCGATACAATTTAAAGTGTTATTTTTATCAGAGTTTAGTACAAATGACAAGTAAGATCGGTTTTAGTATATCTATATTATTTTTAAAACAATGTGTTGTATCACCATATATTTTGAAACAAAACAGATGATTTTTTTATTGCACAATATTGTACGCATATTTACCCTTTTCATTCCTAAAATTTTTTCAAGTGGATATGCCGACACAGGTTGACTGCAAAAAAGAAAAAGTTATTTGTTGATTTACGAGAAAAAGCCATTTTGTATAAAAATGTCTGATTGTTTTGGAATCTTGTTTTTTTTTGTTTCCAATACATATTCGCACACAATTCCTTTTTATACGTGGGTTCGATATTTACCAAAATAATACTGGTATAAGAAAATTTCTTGGTAACTTAATATTAGTTTTGGGTTAAACAAAAAAGTTATGATGAAAATCTGCACAAAATGTATTTTCATGTTCTGCTTTAAATGAAGTGAGTGAATGAAGTATTCAGTTCCAGTTGTCATAATTACGGATTACCAGTTCGGTTTGTCATCAGAGGCTTCGATGATGAAAATAAGTACGTGCGTATACGTTATTTAACAATACTAATTGTGTGTAAAAAATGGTCAAGTGCGAGTTTGACTGGCGCATAGAGGGTTCCGTAACACCTGCAATATTGTGAATTTCACACAGGGCACAAAATTCTCAGTAACTATGATAAGGCTAACCCTCGAATAAATAACCAGAGGCGGCGATGGCGGAAATAAGTATACGTTAGATAAGGGATATAATATTGTGAAATGCTTACCCGGTAAGTATTAGAAATTTGGCTAAACATCTGCAGCATTGAAAATGTCTCCACAGTAGTTACCTAATTTGTGATGCTGTAAGTGGTTCTTTTCTATTTTTGGCATATACTCTTAAAAGTGAATGGTGGCACTTGTTGATCGACGACTCAAAGTCAACAATTTTAAAATGCTCCATCATTTAACAGAAGTTGAGAAGGCACAAATAGTATCATTGAAGAAGGATAGACAATTCGTGCTCTAGCACAATTACATGGTAGAAATTAAAAAGCGCTGAGAGCAAGAACTATCACTAACAAACATTAATTCCTGTTGTGGTGAAAGTTGAAATTTGTGCAAGGTGGTTAATATCACGTTCTTTACTACTTCGGCACTGTCATTTTCTAATCGTTGACTTGCCAACAAATATGAAGGTGACGGTCCAAGCGGATTTAATCTGCGTACTATAATATTGGCAACAAGATGCTTTTTAGAATCTGTTGTCTCGTCCACGGTTAACCATAGTTTATTTTTATCGTGTAGTGCGGATTTAATAGATTTTCAAGTCTCTCACACACAACTGGAAAATACCTTCTTACCGTTGGTTGGCGTCGTTCGGCTTGGCAATATCGACGTGGGATTATATTTTTTCCAGAACTGGTGAAATGGTTCTTTGTCCAGTATATTAAACGACACATTACAAGCACGTACGGAAAAATTAAATCGAAAATAAATTCCGCAAAAAGTCTCTATATGTATATTTGTGGGTTGCACTGTTTATAGGTTTTTTACACATAACTCTGTTCGAACATAGCAATTCTTGCATAAAATACAAATGTGACACGATGCCAGTTTAAATTAATTTATGTTAGTAATTGTATCTAAAACTAGCTGATCTTAAACAATTACCACTGAAATTAAGGAAGCCAGTTGCAATCAGCTGGTTTTTAACGGGAAGAAGGGCTCACTAGACGATAAAATTGGCAAAGATGCCACATAACAAGATAATTAAGACAAAGACGAAACGAAAACATTATACATTATAGTAGTTAGCAAATTGATCGATGAGAACGCCACATTCTGAATATCAATCGCCAATATAATTTACTTTTATCAGAATATATTAAAGAAAAGCCCCCCATTTGTGATAATTTGTCGATTTCCCCGCAGTGAATCTATATACGAAAATAAGCTTCTGAAGTTCCTAATGTTTCTGTGCCGCAGATATTTTAAATTTCAATTCAAAATTAATTAATTAATTAAATTCTAAAGAGTGTAACAACCAACCAAGGCCCGTATTAAGAACATATTACAACGGACGATATATCCCAGGCATCCTTCGACGTATCCCTTACAAACTTCGTCAAATGAAATTGGCCTTTCAGGCACTTTAGGAAATGAATTCCAAGCAGTGAGAAGGTGCGCCTTATGACATGTGCATCAACATACCAAAAATGAATAGCCGACACATTAGATTGTGTCCTTCTTAAGAGGAACAACCTGTACGTAACTGAACTGAACAGTCCTTTTTATGTAATATAACCCACTTGACCCAAAACTAGTTCTATTCATCGAACGTCCCACATACGTGCTCAACCCGTTTTCATCTTGAAGCACCATTGAGAAACCTTCAAACAACATTTTAGGATGTGCTTATGCTGAATCCGTGCTAATGGAATGCTAAATGTCTGGAGCGATTTTATGTCTTTTATTTCAAACGTTACAATGAGTGGTGTATCATACTTTTCTAAATTGTACGAAATAATGTGTTCAAGAAAACTCATACATCTGGGAATTAATAGGAAATAAATTCTTACTGCATTAAGAATAAGAAGCCGAAAAGTAAACAAAAAAATCAAAATTTATTTAAAGTACGGTATAAGTCTTAAATTATTTTTTTATGAAATCGGAATATCAGACTCGACAATGATCCATTTGGGGATAAGTATTTAAAATGTCAAGCCATTGTCATGTCACGATTTAATAGCTATTTAAAAGAATATACCTACAAAATTTTAATATCAAGACCAGTGGTGGGTAAAAAAATAAGTTAAGAGCTATTTTTTGTTACTCAATTACTCTTGAAGCGTCTAACTGATCTAGTAAAGTTTTATCGTTACGTAGACCAGCTCCCGGAAAAGAAAGGCACAGACAACGTTTTTACTTTTGTAAGTAGTATTCTGGATAAATTACGAAATTGGAAATAGGGTATTAATGTAATTTAAAATAAAAACCTTACAGGAGGTTTATCTGTCTCTGTAGTGGTATGATACTTTTCTTAAAGTGCTGGTCAAAATGCTATAAAACGTATTACTGTCATATGTGGAGTAATATGTATTATTTGAAAAGTGATTTTTTTAGTTATGTTTATTTTTAGAGAAAAAATATTATTTTTATTTTATAAATCAAATTTTCTATACTTTTCTGAAATTATTAAATATACATAAATTAATAATAATAATAGTAACAATAATAATAATAATAATAGTCTTTTTTACTCAATTACTAAGAAGTCATTTACAGGAGGGCAATAAAAATAAATAATTAATAAATTTTCTCTAAACACTTTATAATAAAAGCATAGAAAATATACATCACACATTTGAACCTAAAACTATTCATAGAAGTAGAAGAACTACCAAACAGTCGCAGCCATTCTTTTTAGGAGATTAATAAAGCTCCTGCAGTTGCGCACGATAAAGCCAGGTCTTCTACTCGCGATAAATATTATTCTGTTGACATGTTCAATAAAGTTTAATTTAATATTAAAAGTTACACCTACATAAATCCTTCAACAAACTGTCCCGAAACATTTTCCATTACAGCATATGGATACTGCAGTGGTTGTAGTTTACGAGTGTATGTCATAACCTTGCACTTTGATGCATTAATGGTACGTTTGTTTTCGTCGCACCAGCCCTGGATTAAGTCTAACTGCCCTTGTAGTAATATGCAGTCGTTTATTATTTCGATTTTCCGAAATACCTGTTGCTAGGCAACACATTAATATCAGATACTGTAATGTTCGATTTACCGGCCGCAAATGAGTCATCATACTTAGCTATGGAAAACAATGACTATAACATCGCAAAGGTGATGCGATTGTTAGATTGCCGACTAATATTTTTTAAATTTCAATAAATAAAACTTTTTATTCATATTAAATAGGATTATAAAGACAGTATGAAATAAAATATTATACGATACACGTACGTTAGGTCTTATTACAGTACGAGTTGTTTTACGGACGAGGCGACGCAGGAGCCGAGTCCGGAATATAAAAGAGTCCCTACAACGGGCTTATAATTTAAATTACTTTTAAAGTTTTGTTTTGGATCCACAACTGGTTCATCGACATGTTCGTAGTCAAAAAGTTTTTATGCGTAATAAGTAATAAATTATTACAATTTTCGTTGTATAAACATGCACTTAATTTTTTTATTTTAAAATATCAAACACGTACAGTGGCCAAGTGGCCATTTGCCGCCCCTAGGACATGCCGCCCGCGTGCACAGCACGCTTTGCACTCATGCTTGCGGGGGCCCTTGTTACTTGTATGCTGCATGCGTTATATCTTGTAGCAGAAACAATCCGTTCCTGTTATTCAGATGTGTATGCCCTAATAGCGCAAACAAAAACAGTGTTCATCGAATCCCCCAAACGGATTCGTCAATTTCATGAAAAGTGTCCGAAAATTCCAGAACTTCCACAGCCTCTTCTGACACGATGGGGAACATGGTTAACAGCAGCGTTTTATTATCAACAGCATTTTCAGTAAGTACAGTACCTAGTGTTACAGTCGAAAAGAAGCTGCTGACGCAAAAGCAAGTTAGTTGAAATCTCAAGACAATCAAGTTGAAATTGATTTATTTTACAAACTATTTTTAGGAAATACCGAGAAATACCGAAAGCCATCACAGCATTACGAAAGTCTTCGTTATCATTAGTAGAATCATTACACTCATTACAAATAGTGGATAACGTGCAAGCAGTGCTACAAACCAGATTTGGTTAGATTAAGACAGATTGCTACTAACAGTGCTCCCACAGATCCGTTTAGTTGTTTCAGAGACCATTTTAATTATGTAAACAATATATCGTTTATCGAACAGTTTTCCTTATATAGAATCATGTTTTCACCGCTGCGAAGGGTCACAGCAACAACTGTGAACACATACGCTATGTTGCAGGTGTTTAGCTAAACACATTCAAAGTTGTGAAGTAGTGGGAGATGAATCGTTCTGCGGCAAGTCCTCACTGCCCTCTGCGCATGCGCCAAAAAAACAGGTTCGGTTTTCAACAGGGTTGTTTAGAACAGGTGCGGTTTTGAACAGGGTTGTTTAGAACAGGGGTGGGTTTAAACAGGGTTGTTTAGAACCGTACCTGTTTTTCATTGGCGCATGCGCAGAGGGCAGTGAGGACTTGGCGGAGAACGCATCATCTCCCACTACATTGTAATATTTACTGGGTAAGTGTTTTTCAGTATTATGTAAATTATCTCTTAGTTTTAAACACTGTTTATTTACGGACCCGCCGCCCATGGTCAGGCACCGTGTTTCCGAACCCTAAATAACTTTTTTCATTTCTTTTACAGTTACGAAAAATATTAAATAAATACTTCTGCTTAACACAAAAAGAAACTTTATGCAGTTTATATTACAGTTTTTATCAATAATATATCCGTCTCAAATATACCGGTTTTCGACAAAACGAGTAATAATCATAAAAGCGTTTTGAACGTGAAAAATGGCAATACATGAAACGTGACGGGTTTATAGAATGGAAAAACTGTATTATGCTTGCTTTGAGACCTGGATTCTGGAAAAAGCCGGATACGCAATATTACAAAGCTGTTTTCGTTTACAAAAAGGATCGAGGTCTTAGAGTTTAGGCAAAAAAAAAGATGTGACAATATTTTCAATTTGTTGATGTGAATTAAATGTGTACAGGGTGCCCAAAATATATGGAACTATGGCTCTACAGCCTTTATTAGGCGTTTTATATATTTTACCAAAACGTATATGGGTCGACTAAAAAGCATGTTATGAAGGAAGATGTCAAGATATCCTTTTCGGCTGTCAGTTTGACTATTTTTTAAGGTAATGTACCATCGTGCTAAAAAAACGGGACAGCGAAAAATAATATAATCTCCTGGACTACCAGAAAATACTTTCGATCAAATTAATAAATGGTCAGCTTGATTTAAACTCACAGTTGTATTAAAAAGTTATGTTGAAAAATATGCTCGTGTTAACACCCCAGCAACAAGCCATACTTTTACACTCGCTTAAGAGATGGTGTTTATATAAAGACAATTGTAGATTAACTAGGAATCAACAAAAATACTATATTATTGGCCAAAAAAAGGATTGAAGAGTGGTACGAAAGTACAGATAGGAAAGCAGGTTTTGGTCTCCCCAAGTGAACAAAAGACGAAAATAATCATCAGCAACGCAACAGTACAACAATTCACCCATTTAAATATGTACTTGTTAAATGAGCAATAGGACCCTTCAGTGAGACAAAGTCTTACTTTTTTTTTGAATTTCTCATAGCAAGTTATTATTTTTAGTTCTGTTGGTAGGCTGTTATAAAAAAAAAAGTTATATTGCGGAGATTTTTTGGAAAATGCTCTCCTATGTTTTGGTATATCTAGAGTGTTGGTATTTCTTGTACCAAATGTAGAATTATTTTGCTTTACATATAAGAGACATTTTAGAATGTATATCGAGCAGAATGTCAAAATATTGTTTTCTCTAAACATTAGTCTACATGATTCAGTTGGTTTAAGGCCAAATATTAAACGCAATATGCGTTTTTGTGCTAAGAAGACGCGATCTACCTGAAGTCCCCTACCCCAAGATACTACATTATAAGATATACGACTGTAGGCTAGTGAATAGTACACAGCCATAAGTCCAGGCTTATTCATTGAGGATTTAAGTTGATAGATTGCATAGAGAGCGGAACTCAGTTTCTTACATACATGTTCAATGTTTTCATTAAAATTCAGGGACTCATCAAGTCATGTTCGCAGAAATTTTGTATTTGAAGATGTTTCTATATCACAGTCTTCTTTACTTTCCCGGGTTAGCGGTATTTGTACACTAAAGTTTACTTAAACGGTTTTTCTAGAATTTAATATTAACTGATTACGGTGAAACCATATCCCTAGCACCCTTCACACACTGTCTGAGTCGCTTGTATTTGCTGTCAAAGTGATAGTGGTGTCGTCCGCAAACATAGTTATTTTACTCTTACTTATAAATCTAGGCAGATCATTTACGTACATCATAAATAGGAGAGGGCCCAACGTTGATCCCTGAGGCACTCCCAAAATAACATCCATTTCAGACGATGTAGTGTTTTTATATTTTACAATCATTGCTCTTTCAGTCATGTACGAGTCTATCAACTTTAGCATCCCACCCCTTAATCCATAATTTTCTATTTTTGCTGCAAGAACTCGCCGTGTCGAACGCTTTTGTTAAGTCGAACATCAAACAGATCACGTACCTCAGCATCCAATTCTGTGTATACAAAATTCAATAGGTCGTAAGATGCTGTTCCAGTAGACTTAATTTTCCTAAAACCATGCTGGCATAGAGTTGATTGTTGATCATATTTTTCAGAATGTTGGCTGGCATGCCTATCCTTAATACTATAATTATATAATTCACAATTTTTAAATTTGACATTTCAAAAATTTATATTTAAAATGTTATCGTCCGACATCGATGCCTTTTTTTATCGAACAATAATTTAATTGCCTAGCAATTTATCGTTTTATTAGTATGTACTAAAGAATATTTTTGAGTTTAAAATTCTAACAGAAAATGCACCGACATGTAACATTGAAGATGACATACAACATACACAATATTCTTAATTTACTACAGAAGAAACTAGTGTTAATTATTACCCATGAAAACTGCTGAAAAGAGCTAAAAACCTAAAAAGATCTTACATGAAGAACTATATTTTAAATTGGAAAATAAGTGACAGCTGCATGATTGATTTTCCAATTACAAAACTATTATTGCTTCTTTGTCTAAAATTAAAAAAGCTGTCTCTCAGAACCTACTGTGGAATTTGGAGGAAAAACTTTTATAAACAAAAAATTTTGTCCACGCAATTGTTTGTTCTCCATGCTTTCAAACATTTTAAATTGTTTGGTGTTAAAACCTTTTAAAACTTTTCCGAAATTTCGCTCCGGGGTTCCTAAAGTTTATTATTAAATAAGAGATTAGACATTCAAACTAACTTTAACCAACACAAGTTGGCTCTTTAGAGAACTGCATCTGATAGCTGGTATCAAAGTATTTAGGTATTCAAACTCGTATTTTCAGGAAAAGTATTCTTTTATGCCGTAAGTTTGAATCAGGTTTCTAATTAGGTCTTCTGAGATCTGTAGATAAATAAATATGTTGTTTTCTGGAGTATTTTGCTTACGACGGAATTCTAAAGATCTTCGATTTAATATACAGAGTGAACATCTGGAATAATTTGATATTCTAAAAACAAATGATTTTTCAAAAAATCGCTCGAATGCTTCAACTTCATTCAATCTTTTAGGTTATGTAGGATGTTTCAAAACATAGGCTTAGGGCTCGTTTTAGTGTTTCGTGCTAAAATTAGCAAAATGGAACCCTTATGGAATCACTTCGGTGTCCGTCCGTCCGTCCGTCCGTCCGTCCGTCCGTCCGTCCGTCCGTCCGTCCGTCCGTCCGTCCGTCCGTCCGTCCGTCCGTCCGTCCATCCATCCGTCTAGCACAGGTGATTTTCTCTGAAACTATTTGACGTTGAGATTTAGCACAGAGATAGAGTGTGGTGGCCCAATAAGTGAAGTATATAAAAAATTGAATTTGGATTCTGGGGTTTAATTTCAGGGGGTAAATTGGAAAATGGAAAAATATTCAAGGGCCTAGTGTCAAATAAAAGCTCATCATGAAGCACAAATTCAACAATATACAGGGTGGCAACTATTTAATTGACCACTATTGGTATCTTGTAAATGATAATTTCTACGAACTTAATTAAATTAGAGAAAATGTGCCATATTTAAAGTTTTTTTTAAGATCCAGTACCTGCGTTGCCAAATTGTTTTTGATTCATTCAGGGTGATTTTTATAGGCTTGCCATTTAAAAATAAATTAAAATACGGACCTCGGGCTTGCGGTAAAATGTTTATTTATTTTACATATTATTTAAGACTTTTAAAATGAGGTACCAGGTGGCATAGGGCTGGATTTAAAACGTTTGACATCAACTCCCTAGCGTCACCCCTTAAAGGTGTTGAAAAAGTTAAATTTCATAAAAAAGTAGATTTGTTAACCAATAAGATACACATAAAAAGTGGTGTCCCTATCTTTACTGATAGCAAAGATATTTGCCCACACTAAGACTTTTCGGACACCCTATATACTATGAAGAGTACTAATTGCTATTTCAATTTTTTATGTCTGATTTCTTTGATCATCACCTCTACAAGAAACTGAAAAATTTAATGGAAATAAACAGGTAGCATTCTTTTGACATCAAAAAGACCAACCACTACGTTTGCAAATTATGCAACGTTTCAAAATATACGGATTGCACTCAGCTGCAAGTTTTTATATGGCTTTACATTCAAAGAACGTGGTTTTCAAAATGCGCTATATTAAATGGCATTCAATAAAATCGATATCCCACTGTTAAACATTTCTAATACTTCTGGGAATTATAAAGACAAGAGCAGTAAGTACATTAGACAAGGCACTTCAATTATTTAAGCTATTATACCACACAATTTTAGTTATATAATAATTATTCACTATCGCTAAGGTCTAACTTTACAATTAAGGTTATCAACTAACAAGTGTAAGAACAACACATCATACTCGTAAGCTTTGTAATATACAGTATGTCTGCGGATGGGATTTAGAGGACAAATGGACCAAATTTTGCAAGATTGTAAAATTGTCACTCCAAATAAAATTTTTGCTTGTAAAATAAATAAGATTCACGTTATGATAAATTAAATTTTTTTTACAGGAAGCATAAAAAATACGAAATCGTTATTTTGCGTAAGAACAAACATACCTTATTTATCATTTTCTACCAAAAGAACAAATATGAAATATGTTTCAAATTAAACCCTAAGCCGCTGTACAAGATTTCATTAAACAATTTAAATATTAAAAGTAACGAGTTTTAACACATTATTTTTTTAAAGTCCCAACTATTCTCTCTCGCACCTTAAACCAGAGTACTAGTTTCTACATATTAAACAATAATGACACCTGTGTACGAGTTTGTCAATGTCTTTATTAAGTGAAGAAATAATTATTTAATTCACAATACTTCTTATCCAAGTACAATTTTTAAATAATACGAACATTTAATTAAACTCCAAAGAATATGATTTTAAACTAAGCAATACAATAAAGATATCAAAATTCAAAAACTCTACCCCCGTATTCAACAGATTTTTCTAGTTATCTAGACTTTAGATACCTGAAGAAATTTCTGATACCTTCTCGGTAGACTAAACGAACTGGCTGGGTAATTCTGCCTTTTAGCACGTCAATATTATTTGGTATTGGAGTAGCATAAACGATTTGTTTTAAACGGCTCCATAGAAACATATCGGCCAACATTAAGTCAGGGCTCTTAATTGCGAGCCACAAAATTGGGCCATTTCTACCAATCCACCTTGAACCAAATCTGCGGTAAACCCATTGTATTACCTAGCAAGCGCAATGTACTGGACAACCGTCTTGTTGAAAATACATTTTTTGGCTAAAATTTAATGGCAAATTTTCGAGTTCATCGCTAAAAACTGTATGAAATATTTCTAAGTAAGATATTCTATAGCAGGTGTTATTAAAAAAAATATGGGCCCATAATGCCATGGACAGGTATCGCGCACCACGCTTTCACTTCTGTCGAATATTGTCTTCGCCTCATTACTCTAAATTCCGGGTTTTCTCGAGACCAGTACCTACCTGACATGCTAGGATGCTACAGTTCGATTAGTAGAAAATGTAGTAAAAAATGTACATTCATCAGAAAATATAATAAATTTATAAAAATGGATATTTCCACTTAAAATTTGGTCTCCCACGGTCCTACCCATAAACAAAAATCTACCTATAGTATTTTCGCTTCATCTCCCTCTTCCAATGATTGGTTAAAGTGGGGTTTAATCGGAAATAATATGTTTTGTTTTAAGATCATCTGAATATGAGTTTTTTTCACAACTTCTAGACCATGTTTAACATGATTTCTAAAGGACATCACATGAGTTTCTCACTAAAGAACTAAAACTATGGCAGCATCGTTTGGTCATACTGGTCATATTTGGTCATATATAACCACTTCTTTGGAACTTTTCTATTGTGCTGTAGATTGTCATTTGAGTTATTGGGATTCGTACAAATTTCTCACTAAATTGTTCCATGATGTAGCGGTATGATACTTGGCCATCTCCATAACACTGGACTATAAAGAGGTATAGGTATGGACTATATAGAATATATACATAGAGGTATTTTAATTTAAATAATTGCCTCATTTAATAAAGACATTGCCAATTTGCCAAATATTCTATAGGTGTCGTTATTGTTTAATATGTAGAAACCAGTACTCTGATTAAAGGTGTGAGAGAGAATAATAATGTGATAAATCTCGTTACTTTTATTATTTAATTTTTTTAATGAAATCTTGTACTGCGCCTTAGGGTTTAATTTAAAACATATTCTATATTTGTTTTTTTGGTAGAAAATGATAAACACGGTATGTTTACTCTTACGAAAAATACCGTTTTCGTATTGCAATATAGTTTTTAATAACGATTTATTAACAGTGACAGGAACTAAACTTGTCAAAGCCCAACTGACCAACTAGAAGATTTTAAATTCAATCAGTACTAAATTTTAAACCTTGTTAGTAAATCCCGGTATTTTATAGTTTATATTGTTATCTCGTAAAGCTGCACCTATATTTTTCATCTGACGGAACAAACTTTTGTTTTTCGAACTTTTATTTGTCATTTCCAAGTTAGCTGAAATAGTCAACAATGCTTCACCTAGTCGAATTCCGGTGTCCTGTTTTTGGACGATGAGGGTTTTCTGCGTCAAATAAATAGGAAAAAAGTTTTTAAACAAACGTAAACCTAATACGATGAAAACATATTTAAAAACTACAGTTTACAGTTTGAGTAATGACAGAGACGGATACAACTAAACTGGGAGAACAAAGTTTTATCTATGGTTTCATTGGCATATAAAAGAACAAGGATAGTGGTGATAATCAAAATTTCTGCAGTAGAGCTAAACAGGTAATTTATACAATTGATCTTAGAATATTAAAAAATGAAAGTTACAATGCTTTTAGGGGAAGGAAATTTCCTTAATTAAAAAGTTGCTAGCAAGGCTTGATAGACCAAAAAATATGTAAGAAATAACTTAGTTAAGAAAATTACAAGCTTTTATTCAAAACTGAAACAAAGTAGCAGCAAGAGAAGAATCATATTATTTCTAAAAAATCGGACCTAAACTAAATGTGTCTGTTTACGGAGGATTTTAAAACGGGTTCACTGAATCATTTGCGGTCAAATAAATAGTTAAATACCTCTTCATTCACATTTTGAAAGATGCTAATGTACTTCTATAGGGTCTTCCTCACATATTGACACATTTCCTACAGCTGACATTTAAATGGCAACGAAAATATTGCATATAGGTACAAAAGTTTTAGTATTTCGTACGAATTTTTAGAATTCGTTATCAGAAAAAAACCACTCAACATTGCAAATGTAAATTTTTTAGCAAACATAATTTAAGAGAGTTCCCTCGATATAGGTTGCTAGGCAAACCTAAGCAAACCCAACCTGAGCAAACGTAGTTCCAAAATATTTAGTTTGCCTATGCATCATTACATTCCATTTACTCTTATTTACTTTAAAATTACACATCTATTTCATATCTATTTTTAAAGCATATACAATACAATAAAATTTGTGTGATTTTTATTTATTTTTTTCTTGGTTTTTATTTTTTTGCTTTTTCTATTGTTAATTTTTTTCCTATTTTTCCTTTTCTTTTGTTTTTATCTTTATTTTTTCTTTCCTTTTTATTATTTAGTTGTTACAATTATTATATTTTATTGTCTATAATAAATTTAGACAATGCCTTATACACTTTTATTGGCTGCTATGATTTAATCTATATTGTTTTAACAAATTTTAGTACTCAAAATCTCAAAAACTGTTTAGTCAAACATAAGCAAATTATATATTTTTGAAATCAGAAAAATCTGCTCATTTAAAACGTGGATCTATTATACAGTGCATCTCAGTTAAAAGATTGGATAGGCTAAAATGACATTTACGATTGTTTTTTTTTTGAAAACGGATGAAAAAAATACGGACCAAAATCTAAATCTTTTCATGTAACAAGTTCTTTATTATTCTTCAAAAATACATAAAATATGAAAGATCGGATTGGACAAGCATGTGTGTACATTATACTAGTAACTACTGAAATGTTAAATTGTATGAGCAACTCCTGTCAAAAAAGAATTTAAAATGTTTGGAAGTATGTAACAAGTAGAGTAAATGCAAACATTTTCTGCGTATACGCGTATATACGAAATTAAAAAAAAATATACCTTGTTATCTAACATTTCAAATTTACCACCTGCCCTTCAAAATGCCGAAGGGGGGGGGGGAGAATGTCATAAATATTTTTAGAATATGTCTTTCTGCCTCCATTACCTTCCAAAATTTATTAAAATCCTCACCCTATAGAAACACCTAGAAATGATTTTAGAAAAGAATTAAGTTGAAAAATAAAGGTTTTTATGTTGTGTTGTAGGAAAAGCCTATATCACTTTAATTAAAATTACTTTGTTTATCACTGCCTATAAATAAGTTTAACTTTAGTGCTTGTTTTTCTGGATCCTTTGATACTAAATTTTTACGAGCTAGGTATAAAATATATGGAGATAGTTTGCTCGACTTCATCCTTTAGACAAAATACAGCCATAACTTATATATCTTTTTCGAAAATTGTTACGTTTATGCATACTAGGAAGATAAACATAAGGCGCCATATTTTTATGTTCCATTCTGTAAAAAATTTAGTATTTAATAATATTAGAACATATTTGAGATGCAGTTCAAAGGTTTTATCGAAAGGAAGTTCGTCAAATTTGTAAATTAAGGAAGGTAATCAGCATTATTTTTAATAAAAATAAATAATAATGAAACTTTTCTATAGATCTTTCTTCACTTAGGCAGACAATTAGCAGAAATAATTTAAAACCTTAGTCTTCTAATTTTTATTAGTTTTTCAGTGTGATTTTCGAAATATTAGCTAAGCTTGTAATGTTAATTACTGTTTTTTCTAAGCAGTTCAAATGATCCGCGACAGCATTCTCAAGGTAGTAGAATCGGTCATACCGTCTTGGCTAACGTTAACAACTTCTGAGTTATCATTAGTCCGATGTCATTCTGAAGGGCTGCATGAACGAAAAGGGCTCTTTTTCAGAGGAAATTAAAATTTAGTTTTATCCCTTCCGTTTTTATAGATGAATCTTTGTCGGGGACTCTAAAGGGTAAGTAGGGACGATTTTCCCTATTTTTATTATGTATTTTGAGTGGACGTGAGTTCTAACTAATAATTTCATGTATTTGAATCTGATCATATTGTTATTTTTAGAGAAAACCCAGCCTAATTATTTAATCGGCTTAATTACTGAATATTCATTACTTACTCAATGAAATTATCTCATTGAGTCACGGATTTTGGAAGTCAGCTTTTTGTCATTTTTAAGGTTCGGAGCAGTCCTGAGCCTGTGTTGCTGTCCAAGCCTTTGAAGTGGAGGAGAACCCCCCATAAAAAATAGTTTTCGATTTTGGAGTCGACATTGGAAGTTCCAGGGTCCAAGCTCTAAATGACATCAAGATAAATACCTACCTAATTTTGTAGTTGCTTGAAAAAACAAATGTTTCAAATAAGTATTTTTATAGGGAACCGCGATTAAAATGGTGTTCTAGCACTGTAAAGGCGTTGCGATCTCCTCAAGCTAGCTACAAAATTATTATCATTTCCATAAAATTTAACCCATATTTTACGATGCTATTCCCTTTTTTAAAATTAAACATTTAATTTAATTTTAACGTTGTGTTATTATGTGCACTTTTTAAGTTTACTTACAGGTGCTATAATTTATTGGTGGTGGGCTGTTTGGCACATTTATCAGTCTGTAAGTAGCGGCAAATTAGATCTGTTTATTGGTCCACACCAATGGTGTTGAGTAGTGTACCTTTTTTTGGTCAGTACATTGATGTACTCATTAGCATGTGGTATTAATGAACTAAAATTTGTAAACCCCCCCCAAGTAAACCGCTTCTCTATATTATAGTTATTTGACAGGTCTTGGCATTAACTGTAACAACTATTATTTGATGGCAGCAATAATTGTTGTAAGCTAAATGTTATGAAACTAAATGAATAGCATTTCAGCTGGAAGTTCGAATGTTATTACCAAGGCACATTGAAATAGTACTGGACAGTTTTAGAATTAAATGCTGTTACATTTTAGTTCTTAATACAAGTGTCAATAATATTTATATTTTTCATTTTATTATTAAAAAAGACACAAAATTTAAAGGGTCAGAGACATGATATTTGCAAACGATATTTCAAAATGTAACACCAGCGAGAAGACGTTAAAAGAAAAGGGGAGAGCTTGAGGAAGTCCTTAAAAAATAGAGGTTTGCAAATCACTAGGAAGACATCTGAGTACGTAAGTCCAATGGAGATAGAAGAGCATAATAAGTAAGGATATTAGAGAAAAAGCTAATTAAAGAATAAAAAATAATATTAATTATGAACTTTGATCAGGTAAAGTTTACATGAGTAATCAAATGGTAGCTATAAGCCTTATTTGACAATTTAAAGGGTTACGGCATTCGGCCTTTAAGAGTTATAAAAGAATTATAAATATTTACGTTCCACCATCACAGAAGATGGTATGCTGGATTTGAAGAGCTTAGATGTGATAGAAATGAAATGTTTAGATGGATGTGTGTCGTAACAAGACACAAGGTTAGAGACGAAAAAAAAGGGGAAACCCAAGGTTAAAGGGATTTCCAAAAAAAAACAGAAAAGAAACTACAGTGGTGCGGGCCATTGGAGATAATGGAGAAAAAGTAAAGTACAGCCGGAACAAGAAACTTTATCTTTTTTTTTTCATCTTCTGACATCCCACGAAGACCGAAGTCTAAGTACTATGTACCGTGGGTGTACTGATTCGACTCACACATCCAGAGCTGGAAACATCCGTAGGGATTTCACCAGCCCTTTAAGAGAATGTGTGGGGTGGTACCACCTCGGTCGAGGAAGAATTCCTCTACCACCTTCTAATTACCACCATCTAATTATTTGGTATAGATATTCTGTAGGTATGTACATATTTTTGAAAACACTCTGGTAAAAAAATCGAAACTATAAATTTGTTTATAAGGTATTGACCTACACACCTGGTGTGGTCTAAGATTCTTTCTGCTCTGGGCCTGTAACAACGTGGGTTCTTACTACCCTTGGTTTCTTGCCAGCTTAAAAGTGCGTTTTCGCGATAGTCAGAATACTGGCTCGAACAGGGTGTATTGGGCAAGTTATACATTTTTAATTAACCCTGAACGTATTAAATACGTCTCACATATATTTCATTTTTAGAAGTGGGTGGGATTTGAACCCAAGAGGGTCCAGATTTCAAAACCCCCTTTAAAAATTAAGTAAAACCTGTTTTAGTTATTTAATCCTTGGGATTATCTGATTTTTAGTAACTGGTTTGACAATTAACTGATAACTGTAATGGTTTTACTTACAAAAAATATTCACCATTGAAATCGCTTACTAAAATAACAGAATTGCCCATTAAAGTTCCTGAATAAGTCTGAAGCACAGGCTCTTAAATATTGTATTTACTGATAAGCTATTTCTATCACAAAACGCTGTTTTATTCAAAATGCCGAAAATAGTTTTTCAAAAGCATGTATTTAAAGCAGATTATATTAAAATATCTTTTGGTTTTGACAAAGTTCTTGAACTTAAGGAATTTGTTAATAAAATGACGTCAAGAATATCTTTGCTGTTCAATATGTTTCACAAAAAGAGGGATGTTTCTTAAAAGGAATACATGCCAACCTTCCAGCGGCGGCCCGTGAGACTCGGTATCATAAAACCTCAGAATCGAAAGATAGAACGTTTAAAGAATTTAAAGGAGTTAATGAAGGATGTAAATATCAGACATATTTTTCTAAGGGAAAAAATGTAATAAAATTTAAGAAAAATATTTGTATTATGGCTCTTTACCTGTTTAAAAGATTGCAAAGGATCACATGTGGTTTTAGAATCAGATTCACTAAAAGGGTTTAAGATTTAGTGCTGTTTTAAATTAAGTTCTTCTAGTTGATCAGTTAGGTTTTGACAGGTTTTCATCCTGTCATTGTTATTAAGTCGTCATTAAAAACTAAAGAGTTATTCTAATAGATTTGCGTGGTTTTTTAACTAATTTTCATCTTGGAACGTGTTGCTAAAATAAATTTAATTCTATTATTGTGGAAAGTACGTAGTACTAAAATTACCCTTTCCTTTATAAATTTGCAAAAGAAACAAATTTATAGTATAAACTTAGTTGTCCTATTCTTACACTTGTCAGTTTAAAACTTTTCGTTGTCAAATTAGACCGGTCTAGCATTGGAGAATCTGGCCGCAATAAAGGTTTTGAATTTTTATATCTTTTTAAATAAATATTAGTTTTTTCTTCTAAACTTCGGTAGTATTTGATAAAATATAAAATTGATCAACAAAGTATTATATAACCGATATTTTAAGTAACCTTTATAACTCCTAAGCACACGAGTAAGACTTGAATTGAATAAGTGGAAACACGACCGTTACACCATTAGTAGTCCATCCTACCACTACGTGACACTGTAGGATAATTCTAATGCAAGTAGGCAACCACGATTTCACTCGTTCTTTGAACTTTAAGATAGTTGACATAAATATTTGTCAAATTTTGCCGCGATATGTGACAGACTGATGCAATAATTATTTTATATTTTTAAACAATTTCATTACCTGTTTATCACTTGAATTAAGTTTTGTGCAACAGGCTGGTATTAATCTTATTTAGTAATTTAGAGGATTACCTCATTTGGCCTTCAAGGTGTCGATATGACACTGATGCCAAAAGAGCACACATAGGGCGTGTTCCATTTCCATTGTCGCTTTTTTCTGTGCCAGGTACATTTGAACAGATTATAGGCATTTACACGACAATTGGTAAACAACGGTTACACGTAAACAGGTTGTTATCTAGCCCTCTGAAACAATACAAATATCAAGTTTCCCATTTATCTACTGCTGATTATTAACCTGGTCTACGAACTTAGTCGGCTTTATTATCATGTGTCCCTGTCCCTTGTTCGACTTCAGACATGACATTGATGGAGTGCCGGAAAACTCTCAGTAACAACTATCAATAAAACATTTGCTATTGTATTAGTTGTCGTCGTATAGAGTGAGTTATATTTAATAAATAAAATATAATATATTGCTCTATAAATTTAGTATACCAAGCATACCTTTTGAAACATTGTGATACGTTGTTCCAAATAAAAGTAAAGAATAAGTTTCTTGCTTTGCGAAACGAAAAAGAAAACGAACAGCCAGTTTGTTAACAGGACGGGGACGCAAATGCAATATTGTTTCGGTTTATAAATCATATTTGGCTACAGTGTTGATATTGTTGGACTATTTGAGAGTGTTCGATTGTGTTGATCATGATTTGATGCTGGGTAAGCTACATTATTTTGGATTGACTGATCGAGCTTTTTTTTTCTTTGAGAGTTATTTGAGGAATAGGCAATAGATGGTAGAATAGTTACGTCCGGAGTGCCACATGGTTCCATATTGGACCCTTTATAATTTGTTTTATATATTTTTGATATGAGCTCAGTGAGAAAATATTTACAGGCTTTATCTTATGCAGACGATATTCAGCTCATGTGTAACTTTTAACCCGTTTTATTATAATAATATTAAAGCCAATATTAACTTAGATTTAAATTATATATTAACTTAAACATAATCTTAAACTAAATGCTGCAAAAACACGAGACTTGTTGTTTGCTCCAAAAACTACACTGCATTTATAAAAAATTACGCCATTAAAAACGATGGTTAACGACTTGAGTTTTCCGATACTACCAGAAGTTTGGGCATAATATTCGAAATATCAATTAGATTTAACCAGCATATACCAAATTTAGGTAAAAAGTCACATATAGCCTTAAAATCCCTTTATTCACATAAGCACGTACTAAACTTTAAAGTGTATAAAAAGCTGTGGGAATCTTACAGTTTCTTCACCATATCAACTGTATAATGTTGTAAACTAGTAATGCTGTAAGTTAAACACAGCAACGTCATCAGCCGAGAACTTACTGCCGTTGTCGAGTGGTGACGTTGCGGTATTTAACTTACAGCGTTACTAGTCTACTAAGTCAAAATCAATCATGTAAAGTACAATGACGTTGAACGTGACTTCATTAAAAACCAGTGGTTAACCAAAAGCTTTTCCTCCTAGAATGAATTTAGTTCTATTATTTTAGAAAGTACGTGCTAAAATTGCCCTTTCGTTTATAAATTTGCGAAAAACCTCAAAACAAATACATCGCCGCGCTGCGCTGTTGGGGATTTATCCGTTTTTGACTGATATTTTCACGGATTTTGCTTTGAATAAACTAGCCTCTGTAATTCCCCCCTTGACTTTTTCTAACAGAACAACAAAATGCGCCTTACGTATGCATCCCTTTACTGTCCAGCTACAAAAGCCTACAAACATCCCACTTATCTCGCTCATTCATACCTAGGGTATCCAGATTAGGGAACAAATTGCCTGCAGATGTTTTCCCTTCCCCTCCCAACCTTAAATCCCGTGTTACTAGATTACATTTCCCTTCTCTTCAGTTCGGACTTAGGCTTGAAGACTATGTGGGCTGTCTCAGATAAAAAATATCTTTGTTTCACTATAAATCTTTCGCGTGCAAAGGCACGGGATATATATAGAAACTATTAATAATTATTAGTAAAAAACGAACATCTAAAAATAAAAACTTTCGAATGGAGGCGTCGTCAAATTTAACATCATGTTAACGTAAGTGAGCCTTTAAGGCAACGTTTCGTTCGTCACTGAAATTCGATGACGTAACTAAGCCTGTAGTTGTCGTTCAATATCTAGGGCATTTACCCGTATGTTTGTATTCCTAATTTTAGTTCATTATCTAATAAAAACACGTTGTATATCGATTGCCTACCTGAAACCACTGCTCTAAACCCTAAAAAAGGCAGAAAAGATTCCACTTCATTTAGTAATATTTTACAACAGAGTAATTCAAGCGGTGCCTGTGGTCTAGCGAGATTCAGTCGAGAATTGTTACGCGTTTGTTGCTACATCCGGCGAGCAGATAAAGCATGACGCTTTAAAACTCTGATTTAAAAATTTATTATTACTTTCAGCGTCGAAGTTTGGTTAGTTGGTAGAATTTAAAGGCAAGTATGGAAGCATGTATTTTACTTCCGAAAACTTGTACCAATTTAATGTTTTGTATACAGCAGCGCCGAGTCTAGAAAATTTTGGAGGAGGGCAAAACAAAATTTTTCCTCCCCTAAATATAATAATTTTACCTTTTGCTTTTGAAATTAAAATATGCGACAAAAATAAAGCAGTACTGAATATTATTTTACTAAATACAACAAATATATGTACATCCTATATTTAAGAATTACTGTAGCTAGAAATATTATCTTAATTTGACATAACGTGAGTAAATAAATCTATTTTTTAACTTTTCTTGTAAATAGACATAAAGACATATTATGTTAGCAGCAAATTGCAAGTACTGTAAGCAGTTAATTACCGAGAGTAAGTTGTCTTTCACAATTTTATATTTAATTAATATTTTGGCACTACCTACCTGCCTGATTTGGCACGAGCCGCCAGTGGCAGGAATAGCAGAACACACTTCGTATCACAACTATGAAAAAGACTAAAGCACCTAGGAGGGGTCATTGAAATGCCCCAAGAAGTGGGAATTATGGCTTCTCTGAATATAATAAATATAAAACGCGAGTTTAGGAAATCTGGGCAATATTTAGATTAGAGTCACATGCAAAAGATCTGCGTAGGTGGAAGTGTTGAAAGGCCTCAGGCTTAATATACCACTCCTCCTTGAGATCTACAAGATCTACAATGTAGCGTTAAACATGGTTAAACAAACCTAACAATTAATTTTTTTGAAATTTCTAATCTTCCTTAGTGGATATTAATGTCTAGCTAAAAATAAGATAGAAAAAAATTGCCTCTTTATTTGATTCCTTAACAACAAAAAGAAAATGACTGGAGCAAAATGTTATCTCGAGATTCACTCAAAGGGCTTAAGCTTTAGTGCCGATATCAAGTTAGATATTCTAGTTTACCAGTAAGATTTTTACAAGTTTTCACACTACCAACGTTAATAAGTCGTCATTCAAAACTCATGAGTTGTTCCAATTATTTTTTTGATTTGCCTGGTTTTCAAATAATGATTGTTATGATGGAACTGTCATTTTTTAATGAATAGGAGAAAAAAAAAGAAGAAATTGATTGATACAAAACTTAGTTGCCAATTCAATGTCAAATTAGACCGGTCTTACTATTACTGTTAGTGTTTTAATAAAATTATTATTTCACCAATTACCCTAGACCAGTTAAGTTAAATAGGTGTCTCCTTTTGTCCTCTTAAATAGTTGTGTTTTTCTCTTGGCCTATTCTAGATCAACTAAGGTGATTGGTTAAAAAATAAAGCCACTATTGTTTTATTTAAATTTATTTCCTTAGGGTATATAGCAAGAATAGAAGAAGAAACAATATCAAAATTTGAAAATCTAAATGATTCTTTTTTTCCAAACTGTAATAAACACGTCGTTGAGATTCACTAAAAAAGTTTAAAATTTAGTACTGTTTTAAATTAAGATCTTTTAGTTGATCAGTTAGGTTCTGATAGGTTTTTGTCCTGTCATTAATAATAAGTCGTCATTAAAAACATATGAGTTATCCTAATATTTTAGCGATTTACTTGGTGTCCAAATGATTTTCGTCTTGGAACGTGTTGCTAGTATGAATTTTTTAGTTCTATTATTGTGGAAAGTACGTAATAAAATTGCCCTTTTCTTTATAAATTTGCAAAAAAAACTTGGAAACAAACACTTAGTATAAAGCTTGTCTTATTCTTACTCATGTCAATTTAAATTTTTTGGTTGTCAAACTAGCCGGGTTTAGCGTTGTAGAATCTGGCCGTGTGTTCCTAAATTTAGATAATTATATAAATAGATTCATAAATTTTCATTCGCGTTATTTCAGCTTTTTATAAAGAGTGACATATTTTATTTTGGGAAAGCTTTTTCGGGAAGAATAACGCACTTAAAATATAATGCTTTTATGGATTGTTTGTAGAAGGTTCACTTAAAGAAAGTAAGATAATGTTTGAGCTTAATCAATACCGACAAGAAAATCTCTAAACAACGGTGATATGTAAGAGCCCGGAAAATCGAACTTTTCCTTTTCGAATTATAAAAAGAAAATCCGAAAGGTTGAAGTAAAGATTATTCCTTGTCTGTATATCTAACAATAAAATGATATTTATTTTTCAATAAAACATTCTAGAGTATTTTATAGACAGTGTGGCTGCTTAAGCATATGGGAAACTCTTTTATTATTAATTTTACGAAAAAAAGTTATTCTTCATAAAAAGTTCTGCATTGTCCAAAACTTAAAATGCAATCATCAGATATCGAAATTTCCCAGTCATATACGAGGTCTGTCAGAAAATACGAATTTTGCCCTACGGGGTTTACTATACTTTAAGGGGTAGGGTAAAATTAAAATTTTCTGACAGACCTCGTATATGACTGGGACATTTCGGTATCTGATGGTTGCATTTTAGGTTTTAGACCATGCAGAACTTTCTATGAAGGATAACTTGTTTTCGTAAAAGTAATAATAACAAAGTTTCCCATATGCTGCGAACTTAAGCAGACACACTATACATATAATATATATATATATATATATATATATATATATATATATATATATATATATATATATATATAGGGTGTTATGAAATTCACTGCATATATTGAAACTGGTAAATTTTTCTTCAAAATTCAGATTGAAGAAAAATAGGCATCAAATTAAAAAATGTTTAACCCACTACTTGCTGTATGAACCTAAAATTTGTTAATAATGGTCAAACAAGGCTCAAAGCGTAATTTAGCCGTAATGTGTCGTACACTGTTGAATTCAAAATAAAAAGGGCTTCTAAAATTTGACATAAAAAAGTCAGGTCCGTATTTAAAAAAATTAAGTTGATGATCGCTGTCCAAAGACTAAACCTCGAATAAAAAAATTGATAACGTAATCTTTAAGTTCATTAAAAGTTGAAATAAAGAAGTTTATTAGTTTTGACCTACCTTTCATGTTAACGCCAGAAAAAAATTAAATTAAAAATCCGAAAATTTAGTTTTTTCAAAAAAAACACGAAAATGAAAAATCATTTAAAAAATTTCGAAACATCGTTTTATTAGTTCTTTAATTACGCAACTTTTTTCCTATTTGACCAGTTTTGTATTTCCAACCATAAGCGAGATCCCCATGCTATCCTTCCTTATCTTGGACACAGTGTATAGATAAATACAGGGTGTCTAAAAAGCCAGTATGGGCATATATTTTTGCTATTAGTAAAGATAGAGATACCAAATTTTAGGGGTATCCTATCCGTATCTTAATTCGTCTTTAAAGAAAAAAATTTAAACCCGTGAAAAAAAGTAAAAATGTGCCTTTATTTCCCTTATTACTCTAAAAGTTGATTTCAAAATGACCACCATGAACTACTTGGTAGCAATAAAGTCGATTTTGGAATTCACTTCCCACACTTTTAAGAATGGCAGGTGTTTAATATTTAATGTGGTATCTACAAACCTGATGAGTAACTCTGTAAACTGAGTCTTACAAAAATTAACTTTATTATCAGAGTTTCTAAGTAGATTATTAAATAATAATAGCGGATATCTTAAGACGGCCCGACTATAGCACTTATTTGCTAAACAGTTTTTGAAATCGATAAACTTCCGCACGAGGTTCGTATCTGCTCTTAGAAAGGCTTCAAAAACTTTGGTTTTAGCCAGTCAAATATTCTTCCTGGTTTTTCTAATTAGACCCTAATTTACCTTGTTTGCCCTATTTTGCACTGTTTTAGTTCTTCCCTTCGGATGTTACGCTTAGTTAAAGTTGATTAAGCTGGCTCATGGAAATTGAGTTTGATCAATTTTGAAAGAAGGCAAAAAAGTAGGAAATATCACAGGAATTAAAATCCCCTGATCCCTTTTTTGTTTTTCCATAACAGTTTTGCCAAAAAAATTAGGCGAGCTGCTGAATCCGATTTAAGAGGCATATTATTTACAAAGGAAACTTGTTAAGTATAAATCCTAAAAAGACGCGAACTAGTTTAATGAAAACGTAATTATTTATGTTTTAATGTGTTAATAATTATGTACATATTAATAATACTCGTTTAAATTATATGTATCATATTACGTAGGTACTTATGCCTGGGAAAGTAACTCGCAACTGTATCAGTACAGATACAATTTTAACTTTAACACCCTGTATCTTTCTTATTATTAACTTTTTTACTGATAAGTTAGAATCGACCTAAATGCCAGTACTAAGTAGCTGCTAAAATATTTGTTACCAAACACCCTCTAGATTTTAATAAAACAATGTACCTCAACTATATTTTAACAAACTTATGTACTTTTTTTTAACCCGTTAGTACCATGGCGGGGTCAAACTTGACCCCACAGATTTTGAATAACAGGTTTTGCTAGTCAAACTTAGATGGAGGTGCAGGCGCTTCGGTCTAATCTTCGAGCAAGCAATGATTTGTCGATCTATGAAAAGGCGGATACTCGGATGGTTTATCTTGAGTTTTCTTACAGTTGGGGTCAAATTTGACCCGCTCATGGTGTAAGCAGAGAAAAACCAAGACAGAGAGAAGAATATCTCGTACTGATTTCATTCATAAATACGATTTGCTTTCTATGACCTCCAAAACGGCTTGACGACTCGACTACCGACGTTTAAATAAAGCTGCCTCGGGCGTGCGTTGCAGATTTTGGGTTATTATAAAAAAAAATGCTGCAAAATAAAAAACACATATAAAAATAACAATCAAAAGTTTAAAAGATTCTCCAAAAATGTAGCCACGCATAAAAAACAGAATAGCCCGTCCGAATAAATGGTATAAAGCACAGTGAGAGTGAGTATTGAGACGCGCCGCGCCGCACAAAACTCTCTCTGCTTGCCGTGTTGCTACCGCACTGGCTATTGTTGGGGTGCATCTCTGGGTGTTGACGTTTGAAGGCGAGGCGTTGTCGAGCTGGCGAGAAGAAGAGATATTCTTCTCTCTATCTTGGCTTTTCTCTGGTGTAAGTGTTATAAAATGGATTTGCGTGACATATAAATAATGGCGGGGCTGGTCCGCAATGCAACAATGGAAAGTAGTTCTTTTTACCGACTCTAGGTTGAGAACTAATCGAAAATCATTTACAACTCAGAGCCCAAGAAAAATTATTACCAAGAGAACTTCGAAGTAATATACTTAAAATTTCTGGCCTTAAAGAACCAGAGCCTACGCCACATCAAGAAGAACGAGGCATAAAATGGGGACTGTGTCAAATTTGCCCTTATTTGCGAAATCAGAAGAAGGAAAGCACAACATGTGATAAGTGCAGAGCGTTTATTTTGCAAAAATCATGTCATTAAGAAGGTGGTATGCCAAATATGCGTTGACAGGTAACGACTTAAACAAGTCTGTCATTTTTTAGTAAAATTGTAAAACATGATTTTATTGTTGTAGGTAGTAGCTATGAGGAATAGAATTTTAAAAGTCCAAATGAAGTTTATTTTTTGTTAAATTTAAATTAAATTTTTTAATGTTTTCTTCTTTTAATTTCTGGAGCGGCTTGATAGTGAAATATACGCAAAAAATAATTATACGTCATTAAAAAAAAATTAATGGTCAAATTTGACTCTGCCATCATACGAACGGTACAATTTTCAGCCGTGGTACTTACTTAAAGTAAACTAATAAGGGAATTTATACATTTTATTTTTGTGGTAAAAGATCGCACTGTATAATTAACTTAACGTTTTATTCTTTAAAAAAGTGTGCATAGTGCATTATGGGTTGAAATTTTGTAATTTTTCGTACAGAATATCCTTCAGTAGGATAATGCATAAAATTTAAAATAAAAATTTAGTTATTTCGTACCCTACCAGGGTTCATCGCCCTACTCATTTTCTAGGGCTGTAATTTTAACATCAAATACGTAAGCGCTTTGTTTGCAAAGGGTTTCACATAAGGACTTCGCTTTATTTTGGACTCTATTGCCATCGATATCCATGGTAACTTAATATTAAAGTGATACGTTAAACGCAGTAAGAGCTTGACGTGACTCACGGCATAATGGCTTCGTGTCTACCTGATGGGAAAAGGGGAAATTATAAATACAGGGTGTCGTTAAGCTTAGAGTGATATTTAAGAGATAAGAGAGATTAGAGCGTTCTGCTTCATGTTGAAACTTACCTAATAATATGCAGGGTGAGTTTCTTTAAAGTCTTTAAAAAGCAGTATCTCGAAAACGGTTCAAAATATTTTCATGAAATTTTGATGAGCTAACAGCGAGATGGGGGATATATTTAAATATATTTTTAACATTTAGCCCCTCTCTCCATTTTGAATGGTGGGGATAACTTTGGAATTTTAAATGGGATGATGTACTTTCGTTTATAAAATTCCAATTTACGTAAAAAACTACGTAGGTATGTGTACAATTTTTTTTTGATTTGCTCTCTCGGTTGCGGAATTATGAATTATTAGGATATAAAATCTGCCGCTTAATTTCAATTTATTTATCATCTGTCATACTTGAGAAGTTGTTCGAAAAGCCCCCCTCAACTTCCAAACACTTTTCCTCTCTTTTTCTCAATGAATTCTGTACCCGCTGTAACATTTCAGGTGCCATTCATATCATCTTAAGTTGTAGGTGAAGTCGCCATCGCTTTGTCCTTTATAAAACCCCACAAGAAAAAGTTAAGGGGGTTAAATATGGGAACCTAGCAGGTCAGTTGATCGGACCAGCTGCAGCTCATCCAATCCACTTGTTTTCAAATATTTTACCCCCCTCCCAAAATTAACAACATATCAACTTATACATTTAAAAACGAATAATAATTGAACTGAAGCTTATTTATATTTTAAATTCAATCAAAATTCAGTTAACCGAAAGAGAAAATCAAAAAAATGTTGTAAACATATGTAGATTTTTACGTAGATTCGAATTTTATAAACAAAAGTACATCATCCCATTTAAAATTCCAAAGTTACCCCCACCCCTCAAAATGGAGAGAGGTAATAGATATCAAAAATATGTTTAAATATAACTCAGTTTTCACATTTTCGGGAACGGTACTTGTTTCTTCTTGGCAGTGTTCCAAGATCGGCTTTACTACTGTCAAGAAGATCATGGTGGTCATTTTGAACAATTTTTGAAGTAATAAGAGAAATAAAGGTACTTGAATTTTTATTTCTTTACCACTTATAATTGCCATTTACAAACGAATTAAGATACAGACCTCGGGTTTGCGGTAGAATGTTTTTTGAAGACCTTTAAAATAAGGTAGAGGTACCACACGGCATAGGGTTGCATATAAAATTTTTACTAATAGAAAAAATATTTGCCCATACTAAGACTTTTCGGACACCCTGTATATAGCCATGATTTAGAATCTCGTAAACCAATGAGTGTCGATTTTGAATTCAGTATCAAAATATTATAAAAAACAGATTGGTATATACAAATAAAAGTTAATAAAAGAAAACGGCGAACACAAGAAGACTACAGTCTGCAAATAATACAGTAACCTCTCTTTCTTTTTCATTTTTAATATTCTAATGTAAATTTTTCGACATCTAAAAGCCTCCATACGGAGCTTTGTCGAAATAAAGCTTGAGCAAATATAGAAATGCTACCTCTCCTGTAAAAACTGTACGTGACAAAACGAAATTAAAAACACAGGTGGGGTAACTAAATTTTAAGGGTTTTGTGCCAATTAATAATTATAAAACTTTTGTACTTGGTCTGTACGTATATCAGCTCGTGCTTGTATTTATCTTGTTAACGACAAAGAAAGTAATTTATTATTTTTTGTCGAATATAGTGTGTCGAATATAATACATATCTTTGGTTGACAGTATTTACATATACTTAGGCCAAGCAACAGAGCAAAATTTTAGCGATTTTTGGACATGAATCTTATTAGAAAACCGCCTGAGCCATCATCTGAAAGACACTCCGTAGATGATTTCTGTTATGTTTCCAGCTCTGAATTTTTTTCCTTTAATTTGTTATAAACATTTTGCTTATAAAATGAAGCAATCTTAATAGTATAAATGGACGATTTGTAGAGAATAAAGATACGAACAAAATGAGAGGTCGAATGTCCCGATAGGATAAATAGCAACGGAGAAAATCCGGAAAAACCGGAGTTTTTTTAAATTCATAAATGGGCCATTTTTAGACGTAGAGGATTCAAACTTTGGGAAAAAGTAGTAATTTATAGCTACTTTATGTGTGCAAAACGCCGACCCTGTCCGACGATTAGTTTTGCCACAATCGTCATTTTAATTTTTCAACACTATTTTGCAACAGGTCTGGATGCTCTATGGATCATCCGATTTTAATTATTGAAACGGATTTGAAAAGTACAAGTTTAATTGAACAATATATATATTTTAATTTTTCCATAAAATGCTACGAAACTGGTTGAAAATGCACGTAAAGATGCGTGAAAATTGCCGAGCGCGCGAATATTGGCTCTCCTTCGCTCCTCCGCTCTCCCCACTACTCACCGCTGTCGCGCGCTCGGCCATTTTAACGCATCTTTACATGCATTTTCAACCGGTTTCGTAGCAGTTTATGGAAAAAGTAAAATATACATAGTGTTCAATTAAACTTGTACTTTTCAAATCTGTTTCAATAATTAAAATCCATAGAGCATCCAGACCTGTTGCAAAATAGTGTGTTGAAAAATTAAAATGACGATTGTGGCAAATCTATTCGTCGGACAGCGTCAGGGTTACACATAAAGTAGCTATAAATTACTACTTTTTCCCAAAGTTTGAATCCTCTACGTTTAAAAATGGTCCATTTATGAATTTGAAAGAACTCTTAATTTTCCGGTTTTTCCGGGTTTTGTCCGTTGCTGCTTATCCTATCGGGACGTTCGACCTCTAATTTGGTTCGTATTTTTATTCTCTACAAGTCGTCCATTTACACCATTAAGATTGCTTCATTACTTTTCATTTTATAAGCAAAAAACTAAAACAATCGCGGTTTTTTGCTTAAAAATGTTTATAACAAATTAAAGGAAAAAATTCAGAGTTGGAAATATAACAGGAATCATCTACGGAGCGTCTTTCAGATGATGGCACAGGCCGTTTTTGTAATAAGATTAATGTCACGACAAATCGCTCTATTGCTTGGCCTAACTACAAATAAAGAAGAAACTTTTGGATTTCTGATGTTGAGAGCTCCGGTTGTTTTGTTATGAATTCAGTTATTTCCTTTCGATTACGGTGTTCAAAAAATGACCACTGGACCAATAAATTTAAATTTGATTTGTACAATGCAGGTCTAACTCTAATTAATCTGTAAAAGCGAGAGGGATGAAACAAGGGGCCTTTTGTTCACCAGCCTTTCAGAATGGCATCTGTCAAAAACAACTCAAAAATCGTAAACGTCAACCAAGACGGTATGACGGATGCTACTACCTTGAGTTTAATCTTTAGCGAATCCACGCGATTCAGTTGAACTACTTGAGAATATAACAGTAACAAACGTTACAAACTTACAGTAAGGACGTAATTTTATTTTAGTATGTCAATCTGAAAATATTATACATAACTGAAAGCATCGCAACAGCGATTCTCCAAATGTAGGTTTGGGGACCATATAGTTGGCCGGGTTATAACCATGGACAAAATATATTTAGACCATCACAACGTATTCGCGACACCAGCTGAATCCGTCCAATGTATGGGCGAAAAAGTGCGTTTGTACGCATATGGCGCCAGTCAGGTTTTTAAACGACGGTTCTCTCGAGGCATGCGCACTCGGGACGTCTCGCAAAAGTGGTTGTTGAACTCAATGACGCAACTGGGCGATCAGAACCGGGCAGAAAAAATCTCAGTCATTTTTATGTTATGGTATTTTTGGTTGGGGTGGCGAATATAGCGAACCTCTGAAGCTTGTTATTTCGATAAAAAAATAGTCTTTACAAAGTGTTAAAGACATTTCAATGTTTCGCCAATTATGTATCCAACTTTTAAATATAAGGAATTATTTCGTAGTCTATTTCTTACAATTAGTGCATAAATACAAATAGTTTAATTCCAAATTTAAATTATATCAATATGTGAAAGAATAGTAGGTAAAAAATATAATTTATCTTAAATGCACTCTGGTGTTGAAGTGAATACACACACGCAGAAGTAGAAATATTTGTCAGTGACGTATATTGAGTGTGGTCAAGGTGTCAGAAAGGCACTGATGGGGTGTGTGTATTAGGGGCATTGTATAAGGGGTAAGATGGTGTAAGAAGGTCATATATAGTGTCAATTCCTCCTTCCCCTATATTGCATAAGGGTGAGTGAGTGTCCAAAAGGCATATTTGCGCTTTCGCCAAAGGGGCACTAAAAATACTAGTGTATTAGGGTAGAGGGGAGTATTTTAAAAGGGATGGCGAAAGAAAAAAGCGCTTTCGCCAAAGGATCGCTAAGATATCAGTGGATTAGATTGACATGGGGCCGTAAGTAAGTAGCGCTTTCCCCAAAGTATCAAGTGCACACACTGTAAATAGGTGTAAAAATATTTACATCTTACCATAGAACTTCGTTTGTTCAATAATTATACAGAATGGGATGCCAATCCAATAAAATATACACCTAGTTTTGGTAATTTTTTTATTTACTATTTTACTTCTTAAAACAGTTGCATATGTTATTTCTATTGTTTAGAATACTATGTTTATATTTTATTTCAACTTTCACTTTTGTAAATGTAACGTTTAAAAAATTAAGAGGGGGGGCATTAAAGAGACGCACTGTATATGTATAAAATGAGCTATTTTCGAGGAATTATCGACAGTTTTGTATAGCAAGAAAACTCAGATTTAAGCCAACAAACTATACAATTTTTGTTAAAATCTCACTAATGGTTACATTTTTATCATTAATAAAAAGAATAATTACAAGTAATATATTTAGCATTCATTACTCGATAAAAGATTCACGTCATGTGAAATAAATTTTGAAGTACGGTCCTGTCTATCACAAGGCAAACGTTCGACAAGGCGCAAGCCCACAGAAGACCGTCTGTGATTACGGATTCAGCTTGGTAAATTTGCCACATTCGCAAATGACATTATTTCCCTATTATATATTTTATCTATGGTTATAACTAACTTGGGAATCCCTGAACCCTATAAAATATAAATAATGGTATCTCGCCCTTATTTCTAAATCAATGGGTTTAGTGCACGAATAAAATTTAGTCATGTTTTTATTGCCCCTGTAAGTTCTCTATTTCCAAAATGTTAATGAATGATATCTTTCGCATTTGAGAAATTCACGACGTTCTTCAATTAAAATACTCAGTACCACCCCTGGCTACAAGAATTACGTGAGAAATTTTTAATTAAGTTTAAACATTAAAGAGCTTAAATAATACATAAATACTAAACAAATAATCCCATAATTTCCTTTATTTTGCCCTACGAAGGTAAAATAATTTAAATTTTGATTTTACCGCAGAGAGGCGTAGCTCAAAGACAAGAAGTACAAAAAATTTGACTTGAAAACGTTCTCTCGGTGTTTATTTATTCATAAAGAAATCGTATATCTTGTTTTACTTTGCACTATTAGTTTATTTTAACAAAAATAATCATTATTTTAAAAACTTTATTACAAATAATTGTATTATAATATAAATTGTTTGGATACAAGTGATGGTTTAACATTAGGGCGTCAGAGATTCTTTACCTATGGCAGTTTGTTCAAGTTCGGAAACAAATTGAAATCTGATGGGGCCAAATCTAGTGAATAAGGTGCATCAGGAACCAATAGGAAGCGTAATTAATGAATTTTTGCCATGTCATTTGTGGCAAGGAGCATTGTCCGGTTGGAACAAAATTTTATTTTTGGCTAAACCGGGACGTTTCTCGCAAATATTTTGGTTAAGTTGGTCAGGTAAGCTACTTTAGCGATTGTAAAATACAAACTACTTAATGCACTTTGATGAAACTTTAAAGATATATACTAACAAAGCAGCTGAGTATTCTAAACAAGTGCTAATATTGTGGCAAAAAACTGCGCCCTCTTCGAGTCAGTATGGAAACTCTTCATCTCATAATATTTAGTATTCTTTAATCTAGTTCTATTCTATTTAGCATCTTATATTTCTAGGGTTAGGTAAGAGGGGCTTAAGTCAGAAATTCCTGTTTTCCAGAAAATGAAGTTAAAGATTGCATTATTGTTTGTAAAACTGATTATTACCTGCAGAAACTAATATTTCGACATAATTATTAATAATACTGGCTGAAAGTCCCAATATATATTTTACAAATAAATGAGTACTGACCTGGATTTTGCTAACTCAAGACTTTAGGACAAATTAGTTAGTATTTTCCTTTAATAAACCCTTTACAGTTTACCCTTAATAAAAAACCACGCAGTGAATACTAACACAATTAAATTGTGTTAAGTGTCTTAAAGTAATCAGATTTACAAATAGTAATGCAATCTTTAATTTAAATTTCTGGAAAACAAGAATTTCTGACTTAAGTCCCTCTTGCCTAACACTAGAGATATATTATACAGGATGTTATTAAATTCACTGTATATATCCGAATGGGTGACTCCTGGTGTAGTCTAGAGACACACCCAATACTTTTCCCCCACAAATCGCACATTTTTTTTTATTTTAAAAAATGCCCGAATACCGGCCCTTATTCGACCCTTCTGAAGAGCCTGACGCCATAGGCTCTAATATTATAATGAAAAAACAAATGATCCAGCCGGGACATTGCTAAACTTAAATATTATAGCGACATCTCATTTTTAACTACACAGACGCATTTTACCAAAAATGTGTATTTTAATTTAATAGAAATTTTTTTACTTAATAGGTTAACAGGTATGGGAAAATATGGACCACTCGTGAAATCGGTTAAAATTGTAACCAGAACGAAACAGGCTATGCTCTACCGGCAATACAAATAATTATGACACCCTATATTACTTTATTAATGAGATGAGCTTTATTCTTATAGCATAAACTTTCTGCTAAAAAAAAGGTTAAAAATCAAAACGAAAAACACCAATTGAGCAGAACTACACAGTTTTTTAAAATTATAACAAAAATTTTTCCATTAAAGCATTTGTCAAAACAAAATTATTCTGTTTCACACAGCACGTTCAGAAAGTTGTTATTCGCCCTTTTCTCAAGACAATTATCGTAACTTAGCGATTTTTTTGAAAAGATCCTCTAAATGAGTTTTTTCAAAGTCAAGATGTATCTAAATCGCTTTCTTGCACCCGCAAACATTACATAATACGTAAATATTACTGTAGTGTTAAATTTTATTTAATTTTCAACCCTATTATCATACAATTCAAAACTGTTTTTACTCTATTACAGAGTTTGAAACTCATCTAGTTAACGATGCTAGGTAATATGTTCCTTCATCTTCCTTTTCTTTTCTCCATAATATGCCGTATTTGAAGGTTGCCTTATTCACATTCTCGATTAACAGGATAGTATATAGTGTGGTCCAAATATTTTGCCTTTTCAATGTTCTGTGTTACTTTACGTTATTTAACAACTTTTTGTGATATAACTGTGAATATTTAAAATTATTTTGTAAACCTTTTGACGAGTGCTATCCATTAATTGTAAATAGCCGATGGACAAATAAATAAACTATACTAAACTATTAGGCTAATTTAAGAAAGAGTATAATCAGAGCACAATTTAGATAAAACTGAGCAAAATATTAGTTAAGAACGAATCGACGAAGATCATTTCCTAGGTAGGCAAAAAATACATTATTATTTAAAAGTAACTTCTAAAAAAAATATTGACACCATTCATAATATGCGCGTGTCTGTATTGTTGCATATGCAGTAGAGTACGTTGAAATAAACAAGAACCAGGCAGGGGTAAAATTATTTTAGACATTTAGATTTTTCAACGCTAATCGCAGAAAATTTGTTTTTATTTCATGTAAATAGGGAATATGCATATAACCTAAATAAATCTGAAATATATTTTTTTATATTCTATTCATAAATTAAATAATGTTTATGGCGGTTGCTGTTATCCATTCATTTTCGTCTTTCTTAACACAAAAAAAGGATCTTCTACTGCAAATTTTCGCGCGAATTTCTAAACTTGTAGAACGTGATCCCATTTATTAGGCTGTGTCATCAAAAGTGAATTTATGATCATAATGAGTACATGGCGGATTCTAGTGTTATAGGGTCATCGACAAATCAATAAAAATGTCATTTAATGCGTAACTCATCCAATGAAATATCCTGCAATTAAAGTAGAAGGTTCCTAAAGTCTTAGTCATGTATATTTTAAGCCGAAATCGGTCCAGGAACTTTCTAATCTTGCGATAAAAACTGGCATTTTTGCGAAATTTTGACATCACATCTTAATAATTTCGAGTAAATAAACTGCAATTCTTTGTTTTCATGGCAATCTTCGCAAATTCAAAAATGTTCAAATTTAGCATGCCCCGATGCAAATAAACCTATTTATTTATAACTTTAACGAAAGAATAAGCGATTTAAATTAGTGGTAGGTATTCTAAGATAATTAACGGATAAAATATCCTTAAAAGAATCACTAAATAAGGAAAATAGTGTGAAATAATGTCGGTTAAAAATTGGATTAGTCGGAAAAATCAAGAAAATTCGGTTTTTATCCATTAAGTACGCTTCTGGATGAGCCATTCGGTATTGATTTTAAAGTGTGATTATCCCTTAATCAGTTAGTGTTAAAAAATTGTGAAAAAAATCAGATAGGAAAAAATACAGAGTGGTTCAAATGTACCGATGTCGAGGGCAAGAAAATTTAAAAAATCGAAATTTAATCGGCGATTGCTCCCTTCCTGTAAAGAATCAAGAAACTAAAAAATATGAATAACACGTATTTCGGTAAGCTCTTTCCGACGATATATATGGGATTTTAATTTAAACCATTTTGACCCCACAAAAATATTAAAACCGTGAAATATTTGGATCAAAAACCGAAATTTCCAGTTTTTCCCAAATATATCTATTTTCCAGTGATTTTAGGTTTAGGTAAATGTATTGCAAAAAAGGTATTTGAGATTTTAAAATTTCACTTATGAATTCGTTTTTCGATCCGACGACGTTTTGTTTTCGAGTTATTAGGTACCAAACAGGGGTCTGCAAATGGCATTTTCCGACCTAAAAAATTCAAAAGAATTACTTGCCATTTTCCGATCCTCACCGGTTTCCATAGAGTTCTGAAGCTCCGGGTCCTCTACAACCTCCGAAAATTTACATCGATTTAATTTACGACCTGTACCCGATTTCAAGGAAAATCGCGGAAATTTAGAATTTGACGTTTAATAGCTCCGAAACAAAACATCCTGTATAAGTGAATTTTTTACCGAAGCTAGTCGAACTATTCCTTTATTAACCCAGAAAACTGGTTTGCTCCCCCTCTGACTGATTCTGAGAAAAACACACTTGTTCGACCTTACGTTAAGCTTCACGTTAACCATGTAGATTAAAGCTTATTTTTGCTGATCTCATAACGTCACTATTCGTTAAGGACAAATGGCTGCTCTTTGAATTGTAATAAATTATTCCGAAAAGGAAATATTTTTGTAGCTATATTATCCTCGTAATTCTCCTCAAAATATTTTTGTTGGGTTTCTACTGAATGCAATAAAAAAAATATGTGCACATTCCTTATTCGAATTGCAAAATTGGCGAAAAAACGATGAAAAGATTCAATTGCTGAACGCTGCTATTATTTTCACACAACTTGTTTCTCTTATGCAACAATACCTATTGGTAGTTCTTTTTTGGGTTGCCTATCTTTTGTTACGTCAGGGGTAAAAGCATTTAAAATAATTAGGTAATATGTCAGATATTGATAAATAACTTATCCAAGTGGACCGCAAGAGTTGTGTTGTTTAATAAATAAATAACTTTTTAATTTTTCTGTGCTGATAGTAAAACAAATAGTGAGGATTCTTTTAAGCATTGTGTTTTAATTAGTTAGTGGACCGTTTTTTACATTAATTGCTGTAAAATCTAACAAACTTATTCTATTTTCTTTGGTAAAATCTGTCTACAGGAGATTTTACTCTAATAGTAACAAAAACATTAGTTTTCGTTTTTAATAGGGCGGATAGTGACAAAAAAGCGTGGAATCTTTGTGTTTAACTTTTGTTGATTTTAATTATTAGTCGTGTGCTCTTTTTTGCATTAATGGCTATTCTGCTATTCTGTGTTGGTAGTACATATTTGTTAACTTAAAATATTTTAAAGGTATTTTACTTTAAAGGTAACAAAAACGTTAGTTCTTATGCTGACTTGTAGCATAAAAAATTATTGATTGAATTGGCAACTTATAAGTACTATGTGTGTGCAGTGGCAGGTAGAGTCACTTAGAGAAAGTTTAAGGGGCGCGCTTACTAGCATAATTATTAGGAAGGGTCAATAAATATTTTTCTCCAATTTAAATTCATACCAGGATTTACCGATTTCAGTAAATGCAGTGAATTTCATAACACCCTGTATGGTATTTAATTCAGTAACCTATTCGTTAATTAATTGATTGATTACCTGATTTTTACCTCAATACACAAAACAATAACACTTTAAAACCAATCAACCCGCAGTGTTTCTTTAAGACATGATTGAGTAACAACCAAATTTTTGCATTTATGATATTTATATGCAGGTCAGGATTGCAAATGTCTGTTATAATTTTTTTTCCTGACATCCAAACCTCCTGGTACGGACCTGATCCCATTTTACTTAGAGGGCTATTTATCATATTCTCTTAATACGCATTTCATGGCAGTATTTTATGTGGCAATCATGAATATTAAGAGCTTTGAAAACTCGGAAACTTTGAGCCAACATCAGCTGCTGAGAACATTACGAATTTACAACTTTCTGGTGTTATTTCGCAACAGACCAACAGAAGTAGGTTAAGTGTCATTACTTAGTTCCATTTTGTTTTAATGTGTTTTTTTTTGTTTATAAATGAGGTTTCAACAAGAATTTATGAAATTATTTTATCAGTATATTAAGTAAACCTCCATTTGACGGGTTAACTGTATATTTTTCTATATCTAAGGCAACCCACGTAGACTTAAAGGCTAAGTATGAATGTACCGTGGGTGTCTAATGAGAAGGAAAATATAATCTATTGATATGGGATTTAAAGGATTGGATGTTGGGAGGGGAAGGAAAAACATCTATGGGGAATTTGTTCCATAATATGAAGACCCTAGGTATAAAAGAGCTGGAGAATAAAGTTCTAGGCTTATGTAGCTGGGCAGTAAAGAGAAGTATATGTAACGCACCTCTTGCAGTTCTTCAGAGCAAAATCTGTGGACATATCTGTAAAAAATGGGACAAATTCCCAACAGCGCGGCGACGAGCAAGAGAAGGGAGTTTTCTTGTGAGGACTTGGTCATTGATAAGTCGAATAGCTCTCTTTTGGAGAGAATTAAATAAATAGTATCTACCATGTAGTCGTGATTGATGGTGCGCTGCCGCACAATACCTACGTTGCACAGTGGTACGCCCCTAGGTCATAAATGCGATAAACTTATAGTTAAATACCTAATAAAGATATACACGCTTTAATAGAGCGACTAACAAGGTACCCGAAAATACAAATCTTTCACCTATTTATTTTTATTTCGACTCATATCTTTACCTCCGAAGTACGCGGATCGATAAGTTGATATCGCTGTTATTAGCAGCTCATCCGTCGGGTACGTTGCATTAAGTGAATTGTCGGTTTTCTATTATTTTGTGTAGTTGTGTAGTTTGTGTAGTCACAAAAGCTGTTTAAATGTAGGAGACAACTTCACTAACATCGTATCGATAAAATTAAATTTATTTTGCGACCAACTTTTCTGCTTGCTTTTCGATTAAATATTCATGTCGTATCTTTAAAGGTAGACCATAAAATATGGATTATACGCCGGAAAATAGGATGATGAGTCATGATGGATTTAGCGCCAGCCGGGTCCAAGATGTAAATTTGAACGTTCGGGTCGTATACAGACGTTCATAATTTCCTCCTTAAAATGTATCAGATTTTGATCGCGGGTCATAAAATTCAGTTAGTAACATGATAAATAGTTCGTTACGGAATATTTCTTAAAATTTTGTTTATAATTGGATCCTGTTAATCACGAGATATTAAACCACATTCTGTCGAATTTGAAATGTTTAATACGAATTCCCAACAAGTCTAACAAAGGATTAGGTTAGGGACAGAATTAATTAGTAGAAATTCTAATAACGTTTCCAAAATTAATTATTACTTCCTATAACACATAAGGGTTAGTTGCTAAAAAGGATGATATTTCTTTCCGAGCATACTTGTCCTCTTCCAACCCTGTATAGTTTTTCCAAAATATTATTTCCCAAATAAAACCAGTCTTAAGAAAACCGAAAATATTACTCCATATTACCTCCAACACTTACCATTCTTGACCATATCCTAGGTCAATTTTCCTTGCTAGCCGTATTCAAGGCAGTTTCTAAAACGTATTTCAAATGCATCGTCATCGATCGAGTTTTAAAAAAATGAATATTTCTGAACCGTTGACAGTATCTTATATGATCGCAAGGAATTTGACATTTTCGTTGTTCAGCGATCTACTACTTAAATTAAGTTTATTTTTTTTAGCTTCACTGGATCATAAATTATTATATGATGATGGTTCAAAAAAAAATTAGCCATTGCTTTGCTAGATCAAAAGGTCCTATTTGTAATTATTATGTTGTACAACCTTTCCAAGGCCAGGCCGAAATTTTATAGAAGTTTTTAAAAGCTTAAAACATTAATTTCCTGATTTACACCACATCGCAAATCAGGGAATCAAAAGGTCGCCCACATGGATCTCGTGTATTTGGTAGCAACAAAACATGTGATTTTAAAAATCAAACCTTTTTCAGTTGTTTCATAATTCAAGTATATTATTAAACAATAAATCGGAACATGGATCAATTCCAGAATACCTTAGTACCAAATAAAGTTACAATAATCTCTAGTAATCTAAAAATTTTAAATGCCGAGATGCTTATTAAAAAAATAACCTACATTTTACCTTTAAAATATAGTTAAAACAGAAATCATAACAAGAGAATTATGGACAATGTGCTTCAAATATAAGTCCAAAATGATTTCAACTACCTACTGTTGAGCACGCGATATATGATGTCACCGTTTAAAAAGAAAACAACATATTTTTAAACCGTTTCGGATCGTATTAGCATAAAAAAACTGCTCTAAAGAGGGCAATCCGACTCATCAGTGACCTAATTCATACAACAAAACTTTCCTGTGTAGCTCATCGTCGCATCGCTCTATGGGTGGTCTGCCTCTCTCTAAAACATATTTTCACGGATTTTGATCTGACGAACTAACATCTATCCTTCCCCCTTCGGTTGTGTCTTACCACAACCTTATAATTTTATCTTAAAATGTTTCGAAAAATATTCATTCCCACGAGTCGAAAATGTATCGACGCTGTGGTTTGTAAAATATTTCGAAACAAACAGTTCTTAAGTGTTTCTAGTAACTAAATTCGAAAATGTGTCGCAAAAGTTTCGAAACACATGTGTCTCGACACAATTTGATAATTTGAATCGAAAATGTTTCGAAACGTTTCGCAGCAAAGAATTTGTGTCCAATTTGGGTCTAAATATGCTACTTGGGAAAGATTTATGTTTTAAAAGTAATATTTTCCAAATGTTCCCTTCAGCTGTTTCTACAGACGACCATTCTTTGCGTAAAATTGTCAATAACATTTTGGTACAATTGCGGTTCAATTTCACCAAAAAATAGACGAATGTTTTGGTTCAGGTCATTAATCATCTGCGGATTGTCAGAATAGACTTTGTCCTTGAGCACAAGATCGCATGATGTTGCAGGCCACTGACTATCACCATTTCGAGAAATGACGCGGCCAGGAAAAAGTGTCTGTAACAAATCCAATGTTTCCCTCGCCGCACATAGGGCCAGATCAGCACTGTACGCCGACAAAAATAGAAAACTGGGTTTTATTTACTCTTTGTCTTTGAAATAATCCTAATATTACTACCAGATCATCATACTCGATAATCCACCTATGGGGACATTCGTCATAATGAATACTGATTAATAAGAAACACATCTACCAATTTATATTCAAAAATTTGTTCCAACAACTAATACAAAACTTAAATATCTACGAATTATCCTTGCCATTATCTCAATCATCACTACTTTCGTCATCATCATCAGAATTTTCGTCATCACTATACAAAATTCTCTTCTCTTTATTTTTCTTCCTATAATCCTACAATTGTGCTTGTTCACATATCCTCCGAGGTGGAAATGAGCTTCGTCGGACAAGATAATTTTATTGCAAAATTCTGCGTTATTCCCAACTTCTTCTAAGATAAAATTAGCTAACGCACGGCGATGCCGGTCTCTAGATAACACATGCAAAATACAAAATTTCTATGTTAAGTTGTTAAAAAATGACGTCAAATTTAAATCCCGGATTAACTATTGGGACACCCGGACACCCTTCACAACCGAAAGTAAAATATAATGAGTCATGATGGATTAACAGCCAAGCAGGGTCTAAGATTTAAATTTGAACGTTTTAATCCGGCACAAAGACGTTTATAATTTCATCCCCAAAATTAATAGAATTCTGGTCGCAGGTCGTGACATAAATACAACACAAGATTAGTAACGTAATAAATAAATTTTCCCTTAAACTTTGTATTCTCTGGCGTGTTTATTCAAATTATATAAAGATTGGCTTCATAACAGCTGCTTTTAGAAGATATATTATAGGTAACTAAAAGTTTCACCATTGTGAGGTGATTTCTGTAAAATACAGAGGGTTTTACAAGTTTGACTGCATATAATCAGAGTTTTTTTATTTGAGATACCCCATGTAGACTTCAAGCCTAAAAGTACTAACGTACCGTGGGCGTCTGAAGAAAAGGGAAATGTAATCTATTGATACGTGATTTAAAGGATTGGAGGTTGGGAGGGAAAGAATCTGCAGGAGATTCCTTCAATAATCTGGAGGCTCTAAGTATGAATGAGCGAGAGAAGTGGGATGTTCTAGATTTTTGTAGCTGGACCGTAAAGGGATGCATACGTAAAGCGCCTGCTGTTATTCTGTTAAGAACAATTAAGGGGAGAATTACATCGGTTAGTTTTTCAGAGCAAAGTCAGTGGAAGTATCAGTACGAAAGGGATAAATCCTCAACAGCGCGGCGATGAGCGAGAGAAGAGAGTTCTCTTGTTAGGACTGGGTCACCGATGAGTCGAATGGCTCCCTTTTGGATAGAGTCAAGGATGTTAAGTGTCGAAGGAGATACCGCTCGCCAGATGTGGGGTTGTCTTATTTGGGAAACATAAACAGTATGTAAATTGGAAGGGAATTTCTGGCTCGAAAGGGAAAACCAAGCTTTTTAGCTGCTGGTGCAGCTACTGAAGTAATGTTTTGAGTCAGCTGAGATCATGTTCGAAAGTGATGCCAACCAGGTCGAACCCCAGCCTAAGATTAATTGAAGATCTTGGGAAAGGGATAGGTGTGTAGATATGCGTCTATCTAGCTGTTGATTCAAAATTTGTTTGAAAAAATGAATGTTGGAGTGAAGAGTCCTCTCTCCAACATAACTGTCGATGGAATTGGTAGTTGAAGAGATCAGGGCATTCATGTGAAGGAGAAATAGGGTTGGTGCCAGAACTGAACCTTGTGGTACGCCAGCATTGATAGGATTGAAGTTAAATAAATGACAGTCCACCACGACAAATATGCGTCGATTAGAGAGAAAGCTACCTATTCAAGTACATAGTTTGGGACGAGGACGTTTGGGAAGTGCGGTATGCCATACTTGATTAAAAGCCTTGGAAATATCAAAAGCAACAATCTGGTATTTACCATGAAATTTGAGAGACTTACTCCAGTTATGTGTGAAAAAGGTAAGGAGATCAGCTGTGGATCTTTGGTGACAAAATCGGTACTATCTGTCGTTGATAATGTTGTGTTTTTCTAGATATTTTAGAATTTGCAAGTTGATGACTTTCCCCATAACTTTGCTGACAACAGACAGAAGAGAGATGGGTCTATAATTGGATGGGAGAGACTTGGAGCCTTTCTTCGGGACATGCTGCTCACGAGCAGTCTTCCAGCTATCTGGGACGATACCCTTGTCATAAAAAATTTGGAAAAGACGAGTTTTAAATTCGAGCCTTTACGCGGAGGCGCAAAATTTGTCTCTTTAAAAATATCGCCTTTTTATAATCACTTAATTTTAAACCCCCTTTGACTAACTGGGTAGCGATATAATTTTTTCAAAAGAAGGGAACATCCCTAACATCTTTCAAATAAGAAAGTTCTTTTGAAAACTCTTGAACATGGTAATTGATTTGGCAGTAAATTTTGGTTTGGTATGTTTATCTTTTGTTAGGTAGCGCCATCTCTATACTTCTTTTTAATTTGCAATTTTTAGCAGCAAGATAATCTTTGTTGGATGCTCATTGATAAGGGGAGAAAATCTTTAGTCGACATCATTATTTTTAAATGGTAATAATACACATGGGGTAATAAATTAATGCACCTACTTAAAATGTATTTTGAGGCTTCATTGGCCGACCACACCCATTTATTGCCAATTTAATTTCATTTTAGTATAATTGCTTTCTTTATTTTTCATTTGTATCAATATTTTCACAATATTAACCATGGATTCATATTCTATGGGTAATTTTTAACGTATTAATAAAAGTTTCAAGAAATTTTATGATTTATTTTAGGAAAACTTGGAAAATTATATTTAAAACGAATATTTGGGTCCTAGTGACGAAGAAAATGACAGCATAGATCTCTTAAAATATTAATCTTCAAAATTAAAAAAAAATTACTAAAAAATAAGCCTAGTTTTAACTTTTTTGGACAAAAAAACATAAGATGGCATTAACGACTCTAGTTTGTCAATGTTCAGTTTTCTTAAAACAATCCAAATACTCAAAAATCACTGTTTTGTGTTATTTATTTACCTGGCTTACCTTAGGAAACACGTTTACAATTGTTTGACCGCAATTTGGATTTTTTTTTTAGAAAAAGAACGTCTAATTTAATAACTGCCCTAAAGACTGATAGCAAATTTTTTTCAACAATGTTTACGGCGTAGCTGAAACAAGCTTTTTATTTATTTTTTGGGGCTTGACTGCAATAAGAACGAGCAGGGCAGAGCTGAGCAACAATATTGTAAAATTAAGGTTAGGACACCAAACTTTCTAAAGATTGTTAATATATAATAATTAGAAAAGACAAAGAAAAAGAAAAAAAAAAGAGTTTTTTCTTTTTCTTAGTCTTTTCTAATTGTTCTATATTTAGTAATTTTTGCGTAAAAGCCAAAAAATATGTTCTAACTGAGATTATTCGCAAAAAATAAAATTTAAACTTAAACAAAACAAATAATATTGCGCGAAACAAACATAATACAATTAAAACTGACAAAAAAAGTTTCTTCTTGGTTAAATTTAAATTTCAAACATCCATTATGGTTATGATTTTTTTATTTTGCCAACTTAATTAGAAAATAAAAAATCACTATTATTAAAATATAAGCAATTATAATAAGCAAAAACGCAACACGAATAAATTTCACATTTTTTATATTCCTACCAAAGACCTTGAAATAATTTTTTTTAAAAGATGCATGTTTATTTATTTCCGAGTGAATACTCTGTATTATGTTTTTTAAATAATTTCCGTCTACCTCCATATTATAAATTCATTATAAATCATCATCCTGCTATCTGCAGTATAACTCACATTTTATGGTCGATATTAAAGACCGACATAAATATTAAAAAAGCGCCCAGGGAAGTTTGCCGTAAAATAAAATTTGATTGTAAATTTATCATCACATCAGACGCAGGATTATTTTCATATGTTCAAATCGCTTTTGCGATCGTAACTTCCGCATGAAATGTTAAAGCGGCAGTAGTGTCATAAAATGGGGAAATTTTGCTCCTTATAAAATATTTGAAAAGCATTTAGCACAGCTTTTAACACATCTATTAGCACACGAAAAGAACTTCTTGCATTTATATTAAAATATTTAATTTAAATAAAAATTAAAATGATAAAACAAGTAAAGTTTTTCTAACAAAGAAAAAGTTAAATTATTTCAGCCACAAAACGAGAGATCTAATAAAATCGACAAGATCTAATTTTTGTGCTCTTAGACAAAATAATATTATTTTATCTATATTCATAGACCTGAATCACATAATTGTTAAACCACACAGAAGCGAAAGAGTGTGTCGGTTCCTTTGATCTCAAGGGGACCGTTTTCAGTGACAGTATCGTCACTTATTACACTGAGAGAAAACCATCAAAAATTGAAATATTTATTTCTACATCGACAAAACATACATTTACAAGCTGCAAGACGTGCAAGAATGTATTGCATATACAGTGTAGCAATATCAAAATTACGTCAGGTTATACGAGAAGTGCCGAAATTACGAAATTGTAGTTAACTTTCGGAAAATTACAAAATTTAAAACCTATTAATCAAAAAGCAAGCAAATATCTAACACTGCAGTTACAGTCGAACTAACTATAGTCAGCCGCTGGCGTCATTGACCATGTGCTTCTTAATTTGTAACTTAAAAGATGACGATTGTCTAAATCCCCCAGGGTAATCCTCGGTGTTGCCACGTTGTTTGTGTAAGCCCTTGGCCACTGCGCATGTTCTACGTGTTAGGCGCGTGCAAAGAAAATAAAAGGGTATTACTTTTAAATGTAATCGTTTCTAATTTTCGTCAAAATCGCAAAGTTAATGAAAATATTGTTTTTGAAATTGAGTAATCACATTATAATTATTATACCGTATCCGCATATGTACCGGCCTGCCCAAGAAATTTACTAAATTCTACACTATCTACTTTGCTACATAAAAATAGACACATAAAAAGAGTACTAGGTAGAACTATCCTACCTATTACAAACTTCGTTATTATCATAATTCGCTATACAATTTGTTTAATACAAAAAAAAGAGAGATCCTTTTTGAAAAGTAACTTATAAATAAAAAAATATATTAACATACTAAGCATAAGATTTGGTAAATCTATAGCAATAACAATTATTAATTTTATATACCTAATTTCATGTTAAAGTATTAGCACTTTTCCATTTTTTAACATGGCCATTTTGCGCTCAAATAAAAATAAATAAATTTGAAAGATTGGTTAAGCTCTGAGTAATTTTTGAAGATTCTTCTTTAGATAAGGTTTCGTATTCGGATCGTCTGATACAAATTCAAATATAATTAAAGCCATAAGGACAGAACTTACCACTTATATCCTTGACTGAAGTTTTGAACAGGCCCTGGCCGTGAAATTTTAAAGTTGTATAATAATATCTCTGTTGCTACTTACTGGACCCATGCCAAGTGCAGGGGTTTTGGTAGTCAGCCTACTAGGAATGTTTTGATAAAGAAAAAAAATATTTTGAAATTTGCGAAAAAATGTTGAATTTTGCCCTGACACACCCTGGAAAAAAAATGAACACGTTTAGATATTTTATTTATTATTTTTTCTATACAAATTTTACATCATTTTATCGTAATTTTTTAATTTCAAGAGAAAAATGTGTTAGTAGAAAGTTATAGTCATTTGAATTCATTTTTAAATTAAATAACTTTCTACTAACACATTTTTTTCTCTTAAACTTTAAACATTTTCGACAAAATGATGTAAAATTTGTTTAGAAAAAATAATAAATCAAATACCTAATCGTGTTCATTTTTTTTCCAGGGTGTGAAAGGGCAAAATTCGACTTTTTTTCGCAAATTACAAAATATGTTTTTTCTTTACCAATACATTTGTAGTAGGCTCACTATCAAAACCCCTGAACTTGGCATGGGTCTCGTAAGGAGCAACAGAGATATTATACAACTTTAAAATTTCACCAGCCGCCACTGGTTTTGATCATCTCAAATATTAAATTGTAGGTCTCAGTAAAGATGATTAGTCTTTGCCGATCTTACAATCTTCTTATTTTACAAACATTTAAAATTTCAAACGCTTTTGTCATATGAAACAGCTATTATGTTTTCATCTTATGAATATTTCTTAGATGCATATTCATATAACACTGAGTTGAAAAATATTGATTAAAAACCCGACACATGACCGACATTTTAATTTTTAATGGTAAACAGAATTAGCCCAGAATACCTTTAGCTACACATCAATTTTCTGTGGAATTTATGGTGGAATTACAGTAACACTTTTTGAAAGTCAACCATCCATCAGCACAATGTATTTTGGGTTGCCAGCTAACACACGCAATGTGGCAACGCCGAGGATTGGCCTGGGGGATTTAGACAATCGTAAAAGACGGTCGCTTTGGATATGCGTCCTAAAAATCGCGTCCTGTCAAAATACGGTTTCTTCGCTTCTGTGTAGATCGAAATTTTGTGCCTGCACTACAACTACTAATACAGGTGTGGTCGTATTTTTCATCCATGTAAAACTAATTATCTTGGGAACAGTGAGGATTCGGTGCACATACATGGGTAGAGGAATAACGTTATGAGGATGCTACATATTACTCTTATGGATTAAAAATGGGACAAAGCAAATTCTGATATACAGAGTGTTTCAAAAAAGGCTAAGACTAAAAGTTCATATGAACATCGGTCCGCAAATGCTTTATTTCAAAGATACAGGGTGATAATTTTTTTAATATATTTTGTTTAAATTTTTAAAAGTATGTTTAAAATGGCTTCAGCACTTTTGATGAAATTTACGTGTGTAAGTGTGTTAAGTACTTAACTTAAGCATAATTCTGGCTATGAAAAAATTTTGACAGGTCATCCAGGGGCGTGCATAAAAGAAGACGATAAAATATATTTTTTAATAAAACATGTACGCGACTGATTTTCTGATTTTTTTACATATTTTTGTTTCAGTCAAATAGTATGTTCTTAACAAAACTTACCTCTTCATAGTTTTTTTTTAATTTTCACTTCGTTTAGTTTTTTTTAATTTTCACTTCGTTGAGATAAGTGCAATTTTATTACGCATCTTACTGGTTTAGTTTCCGTAAATAGATAATAATTGCGTTAAACGGATTTAAGAAGCAAAGCGCAACTAAATCAGTAAGGCGCTTAATAAAGTTAAATTTATCTCCTTAACGGAATCGCGCATGTCTTGAATTATTACTCTTGAAAGGTAACATAGGTAAAAGGTATAGATGAATGAAAAATAGAACTGTCAAGTTCTGAAGTTTTAATTTTAAAGAAAATTAAATATGGTAATCACAATCACAGCAGAACAAAAAGCTTTTATGATCGGGAGTTACTCTAAAAATGTTAGGAGGGTTGATGGCCAATGGGTTTATTCAACATGGGACGCTATTCAGGATTTTCCAACAGAATATCCAAACATAGTTATGAATTTCCACCAGTTTTGAGTAGATCTGTGGCTTTGTTTAGAGAAACAGGAAGTGTGAATAGAAAGGAAGGCATTGGGAGACTCAAAGTTTGCACTGCACAAAACGTAGAAGAATTGAGGCAAATTGTTACTGAACACCCACAAACCCCTATTCGGCTTTTAAGCCAGCAAGTAAAGGTATCCTACGAAACCTGTAATACAATCCTAAAATGTGACCCGAATATGCACGCTTATCGTCTAAGCTCAGTCGAAGAATTGTTACCAAACGACAAGCCTCAGCGAATGCAATTTTTAGAGTGGTGTACGGGTAATTTGCATACTAATGAAAACGTATTTGAAAAAACCCGACTGACGAGGCATGGTTTTACCTCTCTGATTATGTAAATTATCAACAAATAAGAATGTGGAGTTCCGAAAATCCATTTCTGTATAGAGAAGCCTCTGCATTCACGGTCAAGTTGGCGTGTGGGCGGCCATATCGAAAATTGGACCGACTTTTTTTAAAGGGACTCTTAATTCGGTGCGATACCGTAACGAAATTTTAGAAAATTTTGTAAACGCATTAGACGATGAAAAGATGCGACTTGGCTACTTCCAGCAGGATGGCGCACCAATTCACGTAGCTCTTGATAATTTAAATTTTTTGGAAGAATTTTTCGAAGGCCGAATATATGCGGCGTAATATGCCAGTTAGGTGGCCACCACGGTCCTGCGATCTCACGGCGTGCGACGTTTTTTTATGGCCACACATTAAAAACTCGGTTTTCGAAACCTCTTGTGAAAATTAAGAAAACCTATATACGGGCTAGAATTACAAATAAATTTCGGGAAGTGCTCACCAATGTTTCTGATGCTGTAAAAAGAAGAATGAGAACGTGTTTGTAAGTAGAAGGTGGACAGGTCTCTAATTTAGTTTACATTTCTAATTTTTAGTTTCTTTGTTGTACATGTTTTTTAATTCTGAATTATCTAATGACAATAACGTAATTTTATTGAAAATGAAATCTTCAGAACTTGACAGTTTTATTTTTCATTCACCTATACATTTTGTCTATGTTAGCTTTGCAAGAGTAAATAATTAAAGACATGCGTGACTGATTCCACGGCATACTTTGAGGACTTTTCTTTTATCTTACCTTACCATTTGATAGAGATATAGAGAAAATATATAAATAAATATCAGTTTTATCTGAGAGAAGATCAGTGGTGGTGGTAAAAATATTTTACAGTTTTTACATATGCACGCCCCTGGAGAACCTGTAAAAGTCAGAAGTCAGAAGTCAGAAGTAGTCAGAATTATGTTTAATTACACAAACAATTTACAGAACGTAAATTTCATTAAAATTGCAGAATCCATTTTAAAAATATTTTGAAAAGGCTGAAAAAATCACCCTGTATCTTTGAAACAAAGCATCTGCAGATCCATGTTCATATGAAATTTTTGCCTTAGTTTTTTTTCAAAGGATCTCGCTTTAAGCAATAACACATGATTATTTAAACACATTGTAATGAAATTTAGAAAATTCTTGCACTGCTTTCCTTATCATCTCCAGAATAAAATTATAACTCAGTATATATTACAAATACAAAGAAATAAATTCTTTGCTAGTGCAATACGTAAATATCTTATTTTTTACAAAAAAATCACAACTAGCTGGATCTACTGATGCTACAGAAACCCAGTTTTCTTAGATCCGATCGAAACTGAAATAATAAATAAGTGCTTTCGCGTACTTCCGTAGTCGTCCGAAAATGTAATCTTTTCCCACAGTATTGTTTTTAATTACACTTTGAAACTTACTTTCTGCAAGTTCAGGTTCACATTTGTTCGGTTTTTTAGGCAGCTACGTACCTGAAAGTCAAAAGCGATCTTTAGTTAGAATAAACATACCAGAACTGAGAACATCCCTGCAATATTATTTCAACCTTGAAGGGAAATGAAAGATCATAAATTCGTTTTATTACAAACGGGAAAGAAATGTTTAAAGTTTCCGTAAAGTTTGAACGTTATAAACCCCAGTGTATAGACACATTTTCGCCAACTTTCTGAATCTACCAGATGCTTAAAACTTTTTTAAAAGTATGATAATTTTAGTTATTTCTTTGCGATTTATTTTACTTTTTTTTAAATCAAGAACCAATTTAAAGTGAAATAAAATTCGTTCAGAATAATTCTAGAAAAATTTGACATTTACTAAAAAGTTACAATTAAGACTCGTACTAACGGTAAATATGGAAAACCAACATTGACCTTGAGCAAGAGGACACGCAGCCGTTCATTCATAATCATAACTAGCCATTTGATTTCTTCATACATTGTGCGTGTGTAGGACAAAGACAACCGCTATAATTCCATCTCGGCGCGCCACCGTAATGACTTTTCGGGCCGTCTGTATTCCAACAAGCAAACCTCTGAAAAGACAGTTCTGGATAAAAATAATCCATTTTTCCACACAGTTGGAACTGACGCATCATTCGGCAAAGTTTATGGATAAAGTTCTGTCAGGACAAAACAAAAATCACGTAAAATATCACTACATACGTATATTCCGACCTGCCTGGAACGTACACACACAGAACTACGCCTTGATTTATCAATGAGCCATGCGATGCCACGTAAAGCGAGGTTGCCACTCTCACTATAAATTTCGTCACCATGCATATCTATAATTGATTCGAAATCAATGGTAACCAGTATACCCCTTTTAGCACTGACATGGAGAATTCTACAGAGGTTAAGGTCACAAATTTAGAAGCACCAAAGGGGTAAAATGGGGGTTCAAAGTTTGTAATGGAATAAAATTGTTATACCGCGGACGAAGTCGCAGTAGCAAGTTAGTAATAAATAATTATGAAAGGCATGATAATTTCAATTCGAGAGTTGTTGTAAATAATTTGCCGAACAAAATAAAATACTAAAGAGCAATAAAAGTTTTAGCACAGAACTTCACTCGTGAAATGAGATTCAGTCTAATAAAATTCGAAAATTAACACTATTTTGTCTGTCAACAGTAACACATGAGTTACATAAATTGTCAGTTGTAATTAGAAGTCAAATTGTAGTATATTTGAGTAGTATTACGATAATCAAACACATTCGTAGTAAAAATAGACATTTTAAAGATTATTTTATTATACCTACCATACAAACAAATAAATAGCAAAATATGCTAATTTGAATTTGTGGATACTAACATTTAATACTATTTACGTAAAATTTTTAATTAACTTTATTCCACTTTCTTCTGATTTCGGCTCTTCTTAGCACATGTAAAAAGAGTTTATTCGTGGCACTTGCAATGGTATTTATGCATATTGGCACAATATAGTAGTCGAAGGGTAGTTATCGTACTGAATTTATCCTAAACTCTTATAACATTACCCTCTTAACAATAAAGTGCTTTCAAATTGACATTCTTGAAGATATTTTCTCAAAGATATTTTAAAAAATATATTTTAATTCATCCCTTTATTTAATGGGACAATCTGTACTAATAATAATTTTTTTTTATTAATATACATTTTTGATAAAATTACAATATGACGGCTACTGAATAATAAAATTTGCAACGCCGAGAGTGTCCCTATAAAGATATAAACTACTGTGCTTGCGGAATATATAAAAACATGAGCGCTTTTATAAACTTAAATGGCTGTTTCAGCCAACACTGCTTTTCTCGCTATAAAGCTTTTAGTTGTTATCACAAATACTTTCATAAGTGTAACAAGCAAATAGGTCTCGTTACTTTGGTAAAAAAACTGAGGTTTTTATTGGCATAAGCTTTTTGTGAGAAAACTGCGAATCCTATTTTAATAACATGAATAATAAAGTTACTTATTTTATATATCCTATAGATACTGGTTATCATTAAACATCGCAGTAAATTAAGTACTTAAATTAATTCATTAAATATTATTAAAGAAAATTAAGTACAAAATGTAAATTTAAAAAGTTAATATTTATTAATCTTGAAAGGGAATCTAGGCTTGATTTACTATGACAAGAAGATGACGATAAAATTTCAGAGGAGTTCGTTTGCATCTGGTTGGAGCAGTTCTGCGTGGTCTAACTCCAATTTTCTCAATAATGTGGAAAGTTTCATAAATTATAGCGGCTCAAACGACATTAATTAACGTAAGGAAGAAAGACAGATGGGTTTTATATTCAAAATTTTCATAAATCTAGTTTTTATTTCTGCTTTTAGAGGTAAATAAAATCTTGTAAAAAATAATTTTTAAAAACAAGCTATTATTATTTAGATGTACTAAAACGAAAAAAAAAATAAGTATATTTTTTTCATTGTGGCAATGCTAAATGCTATTTATAAGTGGACACAGTTCGCGTGGGTGGATCCTAATAAAAGTAGTATCAAAGTTATCACTGAAACAGATATAATAAATTGTTGAAATGTTATATTGATTGTCTCACAAGCTACATGCATTAATTTTGATTCGCAGAAATTGTAAGTAGATATCTGAGTATGTATTTTTTTTTCTATTCACGCCGCAAGCTTTTAAGACAATAAACTTTACATAATATATCTGCAGTGGCGGTCGCAGCTTTTTTCAAAGGGGGGGGGGCGGTTTAGCAGGTGTTGGGTTGGCCCAATCGTCGGGTTAGTGTGTTACAAAAAAAAATTACCTATGTATATTCAAAATTTCTATTAAAAAAGAATGCATGCAATTTTATCTAGGCCACAGTCGATTCTAGAGACGTGTACAGCCTGCACCAACGGTTTTAAATTTTTTGTTTTACCCGCATCGATCATTTATTAATTATTTCTTCATTCGTTAAAAATAGTGTATTAGGTTAAGAAGGTAAGGGGGGGGGGGGGCGATCGCCCACAACCCCCCCCCCCTGGGACCGCCACTGTATCTGTTTCACTGCTAACTTTGATACTACTTTAATTAGGATTCACCCACGCGAACTACGTCCACTTATAAATAGCATTTAGCATTGCCACAATAAGAAACTATACTTAGCTTTTCGTTTTGGTATATCTAAATAATAAAAGCTTCATTTTCAAAAGTATTTTTTACAAGATTTTATTTTTAAATTTTTAGTTACGACTTAATCTATGCATTTATGATAATACATTACTATTACAAGAAATTTTACCTGTTATTGTATTCTACTCGTCAAACCATTTCATTTAATGCCCATATCAAGGGGATTGTTAAGAAAACGGTAATTCGCCATACTGTGGTGTCCGCCGGGTTTAGAATGACGTCAAACAGCTTATCGTATTCTACTCGTCAAACCCTTTCATTTGATACAAATGTCAAGGGAGTTGTGAAAGAAAAGGTAATCGGCCATCTTGTGGCGTCCGCTATACTGGGTTTAGATTGACGTCACCTAGATTACTGTACTTTACTCGTCAAACCCATTCATTTAATGCCCATATCAAGGGGACTGTGAAGAAAAAAGTAATCCGCCATCTTGTGGCGTCTGCCATATTGGCTTTAGAATGTCGTCACTTAACTTATCGTATTATGCTCGTCAAACCCTTTCATTTGATATCCATATCAAGGGGATTGTAAAGAAAAAGGTAATCCGCCATCTTGGGGCGTCCGCCATATTGCATTGAGAACAATATTAAATATACTATATTGCATTGTCACCGGACTTATACACGTGTACAAAATTTAAAAGCTCTAGCTTAATTAGAACTGGTCGAAATTTTGATTGCAATATTTGACCTAAACATACTAACATACATACAAACATACATACACACTAATAGGTGAAGTTAAATAAAAGCTTGTAAAAACAGGCCAAACGACCACCCCATTCAGTATCAATCAATTTTATCATTAATTCAAACTAAGTTTTTTTTAACTGAGACAGCCCACGTATTCTTCAAGTCTAAGTACTAACGTACCGTGGGCGTCTGAAGAGAAGACAACTGTAATCTGTTGACATGGGATTTCAAGAATTGGAGGTTGGGAGGGGAAGGGAAAACATCTGCAGGCAATTTGTTCCATAATATGGAGACCCGAGATATAAATGAGCACGAGAAATATGTTGTTATAGGCTTTTGTGGCTGAACGGTAAAGGGATACGTACGTAACGCGTCTCTTGTTGTTTTGTTAGGAACAGTCAAGGGAAAAATTATAGCGGCTAGTTATTCAGAGCAAATTCCGTGGAAATATGGTAGAAAAGGGATAAATCCTCAACAGCGCGGCGATGAGCGAGAGAAGGGAATTTTCTTGTGAGTACTGAGTCATAGGTAAGTCGAATGGGTCTCTTTTGGATATAATCAAGAACGTTAAGGGTCGAAGGTGATGCCGCTCCCCAGATGTGGAAACAGTACTCTAGGTTAGGTCTTAATATTTAGGAAACATAGGGAGTGTGTAAGCTGGAAGGGGAGAAATGATTTCTAGCTCGAAAGAGACAACCAAGTTTTTAGTTGCTGGTGCGGCTAAGTAGTAAGTAAGTAAGGTGTTTGTGCCAGCTGAGATCATGTTCGAAAGCGATGACAACAAGATCAAACGTTTCTTTATTCTGTAGGGCTTAGTGTTGGGGTAAGTGTTTCCGGAGTTTACGTGATAGGGAGCAAGACATAGTTTTGGAGGCGTTGAACTGAATAAGGTTTTTGGCACCCCCAGATTAATCGAAGATCTCGGGAAAGGGATAGGTCCTTGATTCGAGACTTGTCTGGAAAAATGAATGCTGGAGTAAAGAATCCTATCGTCAGCGTAACTGTGGATGGACTTGGAGCAGGTCAATAATGTGATGAAGAATAGGGTTGGTGCTAACCTGAACCTTGGGGTACGACAGCATTGATAGGATGGAAATTAGATGGCTGACCGGCCACCATGACAGATATGCGCCGATTAGAGAGAAAGCTACCGATCCAGGTACATAGTTTGTGAGGAAGACCGTAAGAAAGTAGTTTGTTGAGGAGTGCGGCATGCTGTACTTTGTTAAAGGCCTTGGAAATATCAAGAGCAACAATCTGGAATTCGCCATGATACTCGAGAGATTTGTTCCAGTTATGTGTGACAAGGATAAGGAGATCAGCTGTGGTTTAGAAAATTTCTGCTGCTACCAAAAAACCTAGATTGCCGATAATAATTTGTACTTATCTTGTTTACAATTTCCTTAAACTAAACACACAAACAGAAATTTTATAATCCTTGCAAAACAGAATTTTATTGGGTGCATGTGTGTCCTGAAAGAATTTTATTTGTAGTCGCTAGAACAGTGCTTCAAACACTTTAAAAAATATACACAGAAAACATTTCAACAAAGCTCTTATCGAGAATATACCTGTACTTCATAAATATTTTATAGATCGTTTTCTTTCATGTCCTTTTTTGAAGAATATAATATTAACGCACCTCGGATAATTGCACTTTTGGCAATTTACTGCACCATTTCCTGCAAAAATGGTTTTATTAATGGAAGAAAGAAGGGATGAAAATGCCATGTTGCGTTCGTGCTATTTATTTATTTTGAAATAAACTGTGAGCAGTAGCAGTATTTCACTTCTTTTATGACAACAAACCCTTCTGAAGGGCGAGGAAAAACAATGTTGCTCTGCCTATTGCATTTATACCAAAAGAAAACTTCGTGAATGTTCCCCAACCACAACAAACAACTTCGCATGTTCTTAACTTCAACGATTAAGTCCATCGATGTGATATTTCCTTTTCTAATATACATATTATGACCAGTGGCGGCTGGTGAAATTTCGAAGTTGTATATCTCTGTTCCTACTTACAGGACCCAAACCAAATTTAGGGGTTCTAATAGTGAGCCCACTGGGAATGTTTTGGTAAAGAAAAAAATCATTTTGTAATTTGCGAAAGAAAGTTGAATTTTTGGTGTGCCCCTCCTAAGAAAAAAATGAACACGTCTAGGTATTTTATTTATTATTTTTCCTAAACAAATTTTACATCATTTTGTCGAAAGTTTTTAAATTTTGAGAGAAAAAAATGTGTTAGTAGAAAGTTATAGTCATTTGAATTTTTTAAGCCTAAAATAAAATTTCAAAAAAAATTCAAATGGCTATAACTTTCTACTAACACATTTTTTCTCTCAAAATTTAAAAACTGTCGACAAAATGATGTAAAATTTGTTTAACAAAAATAATAAATAAAATACCTAGACGTGTTCATTTTTTTCTTAGGAGGGGCACGCCAAAAATTCAACTTTTATTCGCAAATTACAAAATGTTTTTTACCAAAACATTCCCAGTGGGCTTGACAGCTTCGAAATTTGACCAGCCGCCACTGACTATGACAAAGACATAAACATATGTTGCCATCGATGGAAGAGTCTGCTGAATTTAAAAATGTGCCAACTACTAAAAGCATTAAAGTCGAACAAAACGAATATCACAGGGTCGCGTTATTAAGTGCATTTATATATATATATATATATATATATATATATATATATATATATATATATATATATATATATATATATATATATGTATATATATATATATATATATATATATATATATATATATATATATATATATATATATATATATGTGTACTTTAAATTTAAATAAAATGATTAACTTCTAGTGCAGCACAAGAAGACCGTAAAAAATGTAAAATAAAATAAAAAAATAAGGACTATTTTTTGATTCTGGTCTGGGTGCCCTCCTGCTATCGCGATTTTTGGGCCCTTACCCTTCATTAGGCAGGCTTACACCCAGGATGTCTGAAGAATACACAACATTTTCGCCAGAATCAAAATGTGACCTTATATCCATCTGTTCGTATAGGATGGGTAAGATATAGTGGCTCGCGCCAACTAGTTCACCCAGTGTTGCTACAAAAATATTAGGCTGCTAACGCAAAACAGTAAGTACCTTATATGTCGAATTTCTTCGACAGAACAAGTGCACCACTTTACGATAATTGTAGAAAATCGAAAATTTCTTCGGTCTACATCGGTAATAAAATATATTAAATGTAAATGTAAAGATTAACTTCCTTGCTAGTGCAGCACAAGACAACCGTAAAATGAAAAATAAAAATAAAATAAGGACAATTTTTTTATTCTGGTCTGGATACGCTCGTGCTATCGCTATTTCTGGGTCCTTACCCTTCATCAGGCAGCTTCCCAGACCAGAATCAAAAAACAGTAATTTATATTTTACTTTTATTTTTCGTTTTACGGTTTTCTTATGCTGCACTAGCGAAGAACTTAATCTTTGCATTTACATTTAATATATTAGCCCTGTTCGCACAAGAGTCACAAACCAGTCAGAGCCAATGAAATTACTGGAAACCAGTCGGCAAACTGTCACGTTCCCAAATCCTTAAAATTTGATTGGCGCTGATCGGTTTGTGATTCCTCTACGAACAGAGCTATTATCTAGTATTAGACAGTCCGAAGAAAGTTTTTTTTTTGGAAATGAAGGGCTAAGTCAAAAATTCCTCGGAGAATAATCTATTTTTGTAATGACATTAAATTTAAAAAACAACTAAGCACAAATCTGTAAAATTATGCCCTTCATCAATAAAATGCCTCTCAGTAGTAATTAAGAAAAATAAAATCTACACTACCTTACCATCAAAAGGCACCAACCAGAAAGTTTTATAAATGTCGTATGAAACTATTAATTTATGTGTTAGACTCGCTCCATTTGTCTCAAAATATTCACAGTAAAAAAATCTTAGAAATATCATTATAATAATAAAAAATATGATGTAGTAATTCTTTAAGCTTTAAAACTACATTTTTGTTTTTTAACAGAACTTTATATAAGGTGTCACTCTCAAAAGTGAACTAAAAGCGATTTTCTTCACAGGTAAGAGGCATGTGTTTATTATAAAATTAATCTCAGCAGCCTCAAGTGTCTAAAACGAGACCTACGTTTATCTTGTTTGTAATGAAATATTCATAACAAAGGGTGGGTTTAAGATAATCCTTATTATATTATGCTAATATATTACTAACACTAATTATTCACCCAGTTGTGGTTAAATTGTCTCAAGGGAGATTACATGCTTGAAATTTCGATAGATACTCATGTGAGAAGACACCTACCTTTTCCTATTAAAATGATTTAAGCTTAATATACCTGGATAAACCCGAATAAAATCAATATCAGTAAAACTTGTTCTTTTATTGATCCCTTAACCAATCTTATAAAAAAGGTTTGAATAAATTGATGCAGTGGTTTCAAAGAATATCGCACACATATACATATGTATGTACATTTGTATGTATTCTTACCTATATTACAAATGCGAAAATTTGTCTTGTTTCTTACTCAGCTACGCAAGAATATAAGCTAAAGTAAGAATCATGCAAGAAAAAGCCACGAGTGTCATAACTGACAGAGACCACAATTATTTCCTTCTCTCTCATCTTTTGCAAAGTGAGCATCAGAGGCAAGTTATGGATCATTCTTTATTCTTATAATAAAAATAGTGGTGGTGAATGGACTGGCAACGTTGCAACGTTGATTTTCGCTTTGGCCTAATCAGAATCGACATAAAATTTGTCCCATCAACTATCTCTTATCATTGCGAGTGCCTCTCCGACATTGCCAAACGTAGAATATGGTCAGATTCTATAATAATATGACTTGGGGTAATACAAACTCGGCACATACCTCAGGTATCATCATCACAGAAATAGGCATCCTCGGCACATATGTACTTTAAAACCCCTTTTACCCTTTTAAAATGGTTACATTCGGCACATGAATAATTTCTTATGCTTCTGCTGGCAAAAATACAGTTATGTAATCTTAATTACAAATTTTTAGTTACATATGTACATATGCATAAGAAAAACATATTACAAATTATAATAATTTAATTAATGACAAACATAATAATGGAATATTATTTAGACAAATTGTAGTTTTGACAAATTATTATTTTTATATTCTGTAATTTTAATATTAATAAAATCATGACGTTTTTTAGTATCTGTAGTTTTAAATTTATGATTTGGTTAATTCTATTGCATTTGATATGGATTTTGGTTCGTACATTAGGAAGTGCATTTAAAAAAGTAAATAAAGAAGGATGCGTGTGGTAGATGGATGCATTAAAATGTGAATGGAACGATTCGCAAGCATTGGTACATTTCTTTAACGCAGCAGAGGCATCAGCCCATATATAGGGTGGAAATTTCGAATTAGCTGTAATAGTTATTATCCTAACAAGTGCGGAAAGAGTCACTTTCCCGCACGCGACTGCCGTTACCCGAACGACGCGAAGCGGAGTTCGGGTAAGCAGTCGAGTGCGGGAAAGTGCCTTTCCGCATGAGTTAGGATCAAATTTTTTTCTACTAGCGTTAAAAAAACCAACATCATTTTTACAAAGTTTATTATTTTTTAATAAACAAAAAATAACAGGTATATAATGTTTACTTATTACTTATTATATATATTTATCGTAAAAGTACAATTGGATGCACTGTGTAAATTAATTGCTGAAGCTAGAGAGGTTGAAGTTGACTGATTCTGCATAGTGGAAGTTTGAAGAGACAGAGGTGTTGAACTTTCATGGACGCTACTGGGACCCGGTGCAATATCTAGGGACGTGGATGTTTCTAAGATGCAACTGGAAGTCGTTGGAATAGCTTGACTGATATTGAGAATTTTGTTGGACATATCTTTTTTCTGTTTGATGGACTCCTCTAAGACTTCATAATAATATTATTCATACATCACCAAAATTTTATTTCAAGATAAAACATTAAAAAATATTTTCCCGCACTCAGTGCGGGAAAAATTTTCCCGCACGGTGCGGGAAACTTAGTCTTTCAGAGACAAAATGAGTGCGGGAAAACGGTGAATTGCGCACGCTAGTAGAAAAAAGAATTTTTGAGGAAATAAACTGGTCAACAAAAAAATCGGCAAAAGCTATTTTAACTCGACTTTTCAAACTGCCATAACTTTCTAAAAACTTAACTTTTTTGAGAGCGGTTTTCGGATATCGATAGCTCGTCTTTCCCAGATTAAGTATCAAGAACTGATTTGGCAATGGAAACGGCATTTTCATGCTATACAGGGTGATTAATAAGGTAATGTAAAACTACTAAAAGTTTCGGTGTGTGCCATATTGCGAATAAATTTTTTTGGTCGTTCCGACATAGCGTGTTAGTAAGCTGATATTAATATCTCCAGACGTGTTCGCCGAAATTTCGATTAATGGTCTTTAACGGAAAATACAGGAGGAAACATAAAAAGCACACAAAATTTGGTAGCCTCATTTTTAAAACGCTGTAGCTCGAAAACGGATTGATAGACTTTGTCGGGCTTTTTAGGTATTAAAAGCCCTTTCGTGTAGCATTTTACCTAATAAACTGTTTTCTTTTTCAAGGTCAAAATGTTGGCGTTGTATAGGGGTGAACCAAAAAGTGAATGAAAATCATTGTTAAAAATGATTTTTTTTAATTTGTGAAAATTGAGCGGTATGTGTTTGTTTTCTTCCAAAACTAGGGCGTTCTGTCCAACTCTTGATTAGTTATACAGCGTGTCCAGAAACCATCTTAACAAATGGAAAACATTTTATTTTTGTCTTTACGGGAGAAAAGTTATTTTTCATAAAAAGTTCTACATTGTGAGAAAATAGCATTGCCACTCAAAAATTTGATTTAAGACATACAGGGTATCCCAAAAATCTAAAAGTTCTAATCCGCGTGAAGCTAAAAAGACACAAATCGTTATTTAAAAGTAAACTGCCACTGTAAATGTACTAGAGGTAACTTTTATGTTAGCGAATTAGGTTTGGAACATGCAGGAGGTCCCAAAAATAAAATTTATTTTTTATTATTGACTTTACAAAAAAAATATCGTCATAAAAAGTCTACATTGTGAAAAAGATCATGATTAATCAAAAACTTTATGTAGGACAATACAGAGTGGCTTAAAAAGCTGAAATTCTCAATTTACGTAAAGTTAAGGAGACACCAAATCTTTATTTAAAGATAAACTGTATGGAAAAGGACGAAGGTTACGTGGAGGTTTAAATTTATTTAGTTATTTAGTCATGTTTAGTTATTTAATATGTTTTTTACCCTAATATTTCATTTGTTACTAAAATTGTATTAAATACAAGTAAACCTTCAATCACCCTGTACGTCTCATTTTAAGTATAAGTGCTTACTTATCACTTAATTAGTAACCTTGCACAAATACCATACTGGTTGAATTAAAATTTAGCTTACCCTTGTTTTAAGGCCAGTTCAGAGTTTTAAATTTTTTAGCAACCCTATATGTCCTAGATCAAATTTTTGAATCATCATGCTCTTTTTTCACAATGTAGAACATTTTATAAAGATATAGGTACTTTTTTGTAAAGTCGATAATAAAAACATTTTTATTTTTGGGACCTCCTGTATATTTCAAACCTAATTTACTAACATAAGAAGTTAACACTAGTACATTTACAGTGGCAGTTTGCCTTTAAATAACGATTTTGGGTCTTTTTAGCTTCAAATGGATTAGGACTTTTACATTTTTGAGCCACCCTGTATGTCTTAGATCAAATTTTTGAATGGCTATGCTATTTTCTCACGATGCAGAACTTTTTATGAAGGATTACCTTTTTCGTAAAGTTAAAAATAAAAAAGTTCCGCATTTGTTAAGATGGTTTCTGGACACGCTGTATAACTAATCCAAAGTTAGACAAAACGCCCTATTTCTGAAAGAAAAAACACGCATACTGCTCAATTTGTACAAATTAAAAGAAAATTTATTTTTAACAATACTTTTCATTTACTTTTTAGTTCACCCCTATACAACGCAAACATTTTGACATTGAACAAAAAACAGTTTATTAGGTAAAACTCTGCACAAAAAGGGCTTTCAATTCCCAAAAAGCCCGACAAAGTCTATTAATCCGTTTTCCAATTACAGCGTTTTAAAAATGATGCTACCAAAATTTGTGTGCTTTTTCTGTTTCCTCCTGTATTTTTCGCCAGAGACCATTAATCGAAATTCCGGCGAACACGTCTGGAGATATTGATATTAGCTTACTAGCGTGCTATGTCCAAACGATCAAAAAAATTTATTGGCAACATGGCACACACCTAAACTTTTAGTAGTTTTGCATTAACTTATTAATTACCCTGTATAGCATGAAAATGTCGCTTCCATTGCAAAATCACTTCTTGTTGCTTAATTTGGGAAAGACGAGCTGTCGATATCCGAAAACCGATCTCAAAAAAGTTAAGTTTTTAAAAAATTATAGCAGTTTGAAAAGTCGAGTAAAATTCGCTTTTGGCGATTTTTTTGTTGACCAGTTTAATTAGAAAATTTTTCAATTCTGTCGTCTACTGACTTAATTTCGTAAAGTTTAAAGAAATAAAAATCGTCAACGTCCTCTGGTTCCAAAAATAAAAGACCAAAACAATAATGAAGCCACTTTCCAATCTCAGAATTTTTTTTTCGGGTTCCTGTGTTAAACCTAGATTGTAAATTTTTCTATACCATGCTTGGGTTAGGTAAAATTTACAGCCTGAAGTTTCAGTATTTCGACAAATTTTTACCACTGTATTATGAATAGATTCCTCAAAATCTACTACAATTTCTTCCGGTACAAATTCTATGTTTAAATAACCACAATACTCTTTAATTGTTGACATGCAAAACGCATATACTAATGAAAAATGTAAAACAAAACAAAATATTTGGAGCCCTGTCATATTTCCCCATATATTCGTCATTTTTCCAAATTTCCATACATTTTTATTATATTTTTTATTCAACATTTCGGAAACCACTCTACGTGCTGCGATTGCATCGCTGACCTCACCTTTATTTTATGAACCCTGACCAGTTGTACTGTTTGTATAAACTGTTCTTGAGGGGTTCATATAAAAAGCGTACCAGCGAGATGCAAAGAGAAGGCGTCGTGTCCCGACTGGGAGCGCGCTACTGTCGCGTCCCGACAGGAGGCGTCACTGTGGTGCCGCACGAACAATAGCGCCAGCCCTTTAGGCTGACCGAGTACTCCGATAGAAGCTGCCCCCTTAAGTGAATTGTGTACCTGGATAAATTATTAAAGTGTTTTGGTAAACCGCAGCCTAATTTATCAACCCTAAGGCCCATAGCGCGACAACGTTGCTACCTGGGACAATATAACAATAAAAGTAGTTTATCATTAATAATCAGTCCGGGGTCACGTACACCATCTTTGTGCTGAGTTTGTCATTATAAAAATCTCAGTTAAAAACAGTACAATTAAAAGATTATGATGTGCCGAGTTTGATGCCGCCTATTTTTTTATATGGCGCGAACTTTATGGATGCCTCTGTACATATAAGGTATAAATAATAAATCCATACAATCATTGAATCATTAGTTTTAATTTTTGTAATTATTTTTTGATCCAATAATTATTTAATTAAAAAGGCACTTTTAAAGGGACTACGCCACTGGTATATCGATTTTCAGCAACTAGGCCAGGAATATTCTAAAACGAGTCAGATCACGCGTGATGTCTTCATGCCTATGATGCTCATGACTTTTTGTTGCTTGATTTTTACTTTACTTACTATGACAATTGGATAGTTAGGTACTCCGTGATATACCATCCGTGAAGAAACCTGGCTCCTTCATGCCAAAATGCCATGAAAGTGGGCCAAATAATATGCTTAACTAAGGGTCATATCATGGATTTATTAGGACTGGATACGGGATGAGTTCACATTCTTTGAAGTCAAAACAAACCATTCTAAACGACACTGTAAACACAATTTCTAAACATTGGCCACATCTTATTTTACCTTGTATTTTTGTCCAAAAAATACGTTAGAAGCATCACAAGATTTACTAAAGTCCAAAGGTAATAAAAGCCCTAAAATATTTTATTTTTCTGCTAAATAATAATAAATGTAAGTTAAAAAGGTTTTATTATTTATAGGTTATGTTATTTCTAAAGGTGTTTATTTAAAGTCGCTCCGAGTCATTTATAAATCTTTATAAATCTATACGTCGCACTTTTTCTTTTCTAGTTCATTAGACAAAGACGTACGTGTCACCGAGTGTTCAGACCGAGGTCCAGCCGTGTTCCTAAACAACCATAACAGACAGCAACACTTCTGGGCTGCGTTCGATATCATCGCCGAGTGACACACCGGTGTGATTTTTCAACCTGAGCTCCAACACTCCAATGCTATTTTATCTCTTTCTACTACCATTCTTGATTCAATTACGTTAATTCGTAGTCTTGTCTATGTTCGTAGTTCGTAAACTGCTCCCCCAAGAGAATAACAAAAACAAAAACAAACAACAAAAGATAAGGCTTCACGTTCGATACGCTCACAGTATACGGATATCGAATCCTTATTATAATAAATCCATGGGTCATGTTATAGTCGTCAAGCATGCTTAAATTATGCTTAAATTATACTCAAGGTCTAAGGAATACTCAAGAAATAAATATAAATACGACTCCAAGACGATCAGCAAAAAGAAAGTGTCAATGTGAAAAAAATTAAAAAGGATTACTAAATAATTCCTTTAGATTATGTTTTAATGGAATAAAAGTAAACAAAAACTTATCAAGACCTATATCGTACTAAATTAGTCTTTTTAAGACTTTTTAGGAACAATAATTAACATTACAATGTTCTAAATGAATTTAAATACGAGCCGTTTCTATTCCAATAAGAATTATTGAAAACTGCTTCAAAAGTTCTTTATTGCGAATTACTAATATAATCATAAACATATAGGTGTGACTATAAAAATTTTCTTTTCTAACAAATAAATATCGAATCAAAAAACAAACGACATATATTTCCATTTCTATATTTTTATAACAGTTTAAAATTAAGGTGTTAATTAAAGAAATACTTAGACGTTTTCTTTTTGTCAATATCTTAGAGAATATGACAAGACAGAATCTAAGAATGTGGCGTATCATATACAGACACATTGGCAAAACAAGTCCAAATTATCAAAAGCTCATAATAATAGAAACAAAAATTAAGTTTTGCTAGTATTTTAAATTTGGCTTCCAGAAAACTGCGTTTTAAATTAAACTTAGATATCCTCTATTTTGTTGATTTATATTTTTGTCCTCTGTATGCCTTGATTATTACATTTGGAGCACCGTTTAAATTAATTGTAAAAAAATAAACTTACCTTGTGCGACAAAATGAGTATGGTATGGTATGGTATTCTGACTTACCTAGAACAAAATTAAAAAATTAAAGGCCATAAGTAACAGTTGTTAAAAACGAGAATTAATGATAAAATAAATATTATTAGCTCCAAGAGCTATTATTGTAAGAATTGTAACTATATTTTTCTGACAATTTTTTTAGGATTTTGTCAAAACGGAAATCCTGCAACGTCCACTTGCTACAGTCACCTCGAGGTTCCCTATCGCTAAAACTGTCTAATTTGACAATCAAAAAGACAATTTAAGGATGTATTCTTCACAATAACAGGATTAAATTCATTTTAGCAACAAGTTAAAGAACAAAAATCATTTCGAGACCAAGCCAATCGTTAAAATATTGGAATAACTAATGTTTTTAATTAAGACTTATTATGTAATAATGAATCATCAAAACCGTATTGCTTAATTTAAACTAGTACTAAATCTTTAACCTTTGTAGTGAATGCTGGTGTTAAGTCCGAAGCAATTCATGTCGATGAAGCTTATGTCAAGATAGCTGATGCCACTGTAGTTGATCCCGATGACGCCCGAGGATCAAAGCATATAAAAACAAAGAGAGTAAGGCCTTTGGCATCAGAATATGGTGGAGACGGTCTCAAGCCCCGACATGACTACTGTAGATTGTAGATTTCTAAATAAACGTTTAGGCCAGAGTCCTCTCAACACTTCAACCTCTGCAGATCTTTTGTGTGCTAAACGTTGCAAAAATTTCCTAAACTGCTAAATGAAGTTCATTATATTCCTGGGACCTACATTTCTTACTTCTTGAGGCGTTAGAATAACCCCTTGTAGGCATTTTTGCCTTCTGCATTGTTGTGCTATTCGGTATGCGTTCTGATGTTTTTGCAGCTTCACCACACTACCGACACCTTTCGTCCTCTGTTTTAGTCTTAAGTTATTTCTATTTAAGTCAAGAAGCTGGTTGGCTTTTTGAGGTGAAGGGTCTGCTTGCTTTTGGTCTGATGGAGTGCTCATCCAGTAGAAATCTAGATGGTCCTTTTCTCATTTGTAGACATCATCTAGAATGTAGCTTTTTATCACACAAGGGTTCCGGTCTGCCCAACTGAGCCTTGGCACCCTCCTTAGCAAGGATTACTATCATTGCCTACTATGCCCTCGTGCCCTGTCACTCACAACAACATAAGCTTGTTGTTGCTTGCTAGTTGTTTCAGAGATTGTTCGCAGTCCCATACTAGGATGTAACGGACACCGATTTCGGTGCTTTCAATGCTGCCTGACAGTCCGACATTACAAAGATGTGGCTCCCTCGGAGGCCCTATTGAGCACACAAATCAACTTCGTGTACTTCTGCTTGAAAAATGGTGTGATTACTGCCGAGAGACCTTAAAAGTCTTAATTTTGGCTCGTATATCCTCAGGTTGGGTTGGGTTTGGTTCGCTTTCCACGTTTGGCGGTTTTCAATAGCCTGTAAACGTTCGTTACCGTTATATTTTCGGGTAGTTCAAATGAATCGCGTTGATTCGCTAGAGCATGAACTCAAGGTAGCAGTATCGGTCGTTTAACGTTTATGACTTTTGAGTAGGTTATTTGTCCAACGTCATTCTGAACGGTTGGGAACCGAGGAAATTAAAATCTAGTTTCATCCCTCCTGTTTAAACAGATGATCCTTTGTTAGGGTGAGTAGGGACGATTTTTCTTATTTTTATTATATATTTTGAATGGACATGGATTATCACCTACAATTTTATCTGTTGGAATCTGACCATATTGTTCTTTTTAAGGAATATCCAGCCTAATTATTTAACCGGCCTAATTACCTAATTAATTATCTATATGATTAATTATTTCAATGCATCTTTCCACGATGTTTCATTGTTCGATTCAATGCATCTTTGCACATGTTCCAAGTGGCCGTTCTTCGTGATGTGTTTTTTTGGCCTTGCTTGGATTTTTGATGGTTTGGAGAGATCTTAGACGTGTGTCCCTGTTTAAGCCTTTTGAAGTAGACTAGTAGAGAAGTGCGCTCCACTAAAATTGTAACTTGTTTTGGGGTTGACTCTTGGCGTTTCAGAGTTCGAACTTTGAACAACACCACATCAGCTAAGTAATTAATTTTATAATCGCTTAGAAAAGCCAAATGTTTATAATAGCCCAATGTTTTGAATAATAATACTAAAATTTATAAAGACAACTGATTTAATATAGTGTTCTAGCGTTGTAAAGGTGTTGCAACATCCTAGTGCTAGCTTAAAAATAATCATTTTATTTTATATTGCGTATATCTTACTCAAACTCTACGATGCTTTTCTTTTTCGTTTAATTGAACATTTAATTTACTTTTAACGTTAATTCATTATGTGCCCTTTTTAAGTTTACTTACAGGAGCTGTAATTTATTGGAAGATGCGTTATTTGATACGTTATATTACGATATGACTGTTAGTGGCGCCCAATTAGATCTGTTTACTGACCCACACCGATAATGTTGGGGCGTGTACATTTATTTTTGGTAAGTACATTGATAAGGTCATTAGCATGTGGCATTAAGGAGCTGAAATAAGCAAACCCCCCTTCAAGTAAACTGCCCCCCAACATTAGTGCTAGTCGATGTCTTGTTGACATAAATTTTAGCCTTTACCATATCAACTATTTTTTTATGGCAGCAATTATTGATATAAGGCACTTCAAATGGAATTTTGAAGCCATATTTATTTAGCAAAGTATCCAATGGTTTCATTGTAGATTCCACTGGAATTAAATTCAGGATCCATTCACATCACCTGGTTTGAATTTTGTTTCCCGGCGAGTCGAAGAGCGGTGAAAACAGTTTTTTTTAGTAATAGCGGCGACGTACAACCCGAGAAAAATAAACTGCAGAGAAGCGACAAAACGCGTCGGTTCCTTTGAAGTTGGTGTGGGTAATCCCTGTGACCTTGATCCGCCGCGAGTGGTACTATAACACTGAGAGAAATGTTAATTGGGAATAAACGTGTGTACACTGAGAGAAGTACTATTTATTTTTAGAAAAATAACTAATACCCTTAGTTTTTATTTTTCGATTTTACCTACTTCGCGTCTGACTTTTATTGTGATTTTATGGGAGAATCTGAGAAAAAGGAGGCGGTCCTTTTTCTTGGATACAATTTTGAAATTACATTTAGTCACCAACAAATTGCAAAAATAGACAAAAACATTGCCGCGAGAACATTGCATATGTCAATATAGTCAGTGGCGTATTCAGGGGGTTTTGGGAGTTAACTCCCCCCCCCCCCCCCCAAGCCTAAAGTTGATATTACCTTTGTATTCAAAAGAGGAAAATAAGTGTTTGTCTTTTTCTATCGACCACCCCCCCCCCCCCCCCCCCGAGTGTATTCCTGGCTACGTTACCGAGTATAGTATCGGTGTAGAATAGTGTAGTGTAATTTCACACAAGTGGGACAGTTTGGTGATACGAGCCATAGTGTCAAAAATACTTTTCATACTCTTGTAAAAAGAATAGTTAGTAGAATACTAACTATACTCTTGAAAATTAAGTATACTTTTCAAATGCTGGCACCGTGTGAAAAGTATACCTGCTCTTGTTACACAATATGCTATTTTTTCTCTAATGATGTAAAATCTGGTGAAAATTAAGAAAACTGGTTTCAAAGAAAATTACTTTAGATGAAGGAAACGTAAAAAACTAAAACTTTTGGAGATTATTATACTATACTAAAAACGAAAACGAATATAGGTTTTCCGCTGTCCTTCTAGTCAAGTCAAGTCAAAATAAGCTTTATTGTATAAGAATAAGAATTCTCGTTAACAAAGCAACCTTAAATAACTTATAACTAATAAATAAATACAATTCACTTCATAAAATTAAAAATTCAAAACGAGGTACTATGGATATTGTAATATCTCCTCTAAAGTAGCCATTAGATATTTTATAACTATAAAAATAAAAAAATAAATAAATAAATAAATAAAAAAAAAATCAGTAAGCAATAATTGTGTCTGATGTAGGAAATATTTTGAAGAAAACACATTAGGTACTGTAGGTAAAATAATTTTTAGAGTTTATTAAATACATGGTACATGACATGCACGTATACATATTATAACACCTACAAAGTTTTTATGGAAATGCAAAAATGTGAAATAACCAATTTAGATGACGATATTGCGTCGAAAATTGGGAAATATAAAGAGCGAGTAGTTCATAATAACTACAAATATTACAGATGTTATAAAAATTATTTATGCAACAATATTTTTAGCATTCTTTCAGCTTTCTTGTTAGAACTTATTAAATCTCTATTATTATATTTTATATTATAAAAAATTTTCAGTCTTATAAATAATTTAACTAAATACAATTTAGGAAAATCTTCTTCCTTCGAGAATCTTGATTTTACGTCTTAGCTTTTCTTTGCGTGGTGTATGAGCACTTAAAGTTAGTAAGGTTTGAGTTGACGTTGTTGGAGATAAAAGGCATGAGTAACTTTCCAAGACATTATCTGATGATAAATCGTCTGATACACACAAAGGCTCGATTTCAATTCCTTTTGAAGAACTTGGATCTGATGGAAAAAAATATTATTTAGTATAAAAATAAGGTTGGTTCGTAACTATTTAAGTATCTTCCCATTAAATTTAACAACAATATTTATTCTTTGAATGGTGTCGGCCTCTACTTGATGGAAATCCATTATACACATAACGATAGACACTTTTAGCCAAATTTCCACTTTTAATTAATACTTTATAACATGACGCGTTTCGCTTACTAACTAAAAGTCCACACAGGTAGCATAAAATACAACAATGTAAGTAGATAAATAAAATTTTAATTTAGGCTTTATTATTATACTAATTTACTATGAAGAATTCCAACTAGGATTCATGTCTATTAGGTAAATAAGTTTACTAAGGGTGCGTTATTTCATTGTAATTGATCATTAAGTAATATGTCGGAATATTTCAACCGATTTATCCCAAGACTTTCAAGTAAATTCAATTTTTTACCTTTATTTTCTACATGTAGTATTATAAAATTGTTATCAAATGTATGTCGATTCTGTAAAAGATGGTTTGCATCAGTAGAATTATTTTTATTATTAATAACACTTTTTTTATGTTCTGTTATACGTGTTAAAAAGGATCTGCATCTTTGGCCTATGTATCTTTTCGGACATGATCCACATGATTTATTATTTTTATTGGTTTTACTTTTCAATTTTTCAGAAATTTTCCTAGAACACTTTTTAATTTTTTCTGCTGGTTTAAAACAATTACTTATTTCAGGAAACCAGCAGAACCAATTAAAAAATTTATCAATCAAAAAGACGTTAAAGTAGCATTTAAAACAAATAATTCACTAGGAAAATTTCTGAGAAAATCAAAAAGTAAAACCAATAAAAATAATAAATCAGGTGTATATCAGTTAACATGTGGATCATGTCCGAAAAGATACATAGGCCAAAGAGGCAGATCATTTTTAACACGTATAACAGAACATAAAAGCAGTCTTATTAATAATAAAAATAATTCTACTTATTCAAACCATCTTTTACAGAATCGACATACATTTGATAACAATTTTAAGACTATATGTATAAAATAAAGGTAAAAAATTGAATTTACTTGAAAGTCTTGAGTCTTGAGATAAATCTGTAGAAAAATTCCGACATATTACTTAATGATCAATTACAATTAAATAACTCACCCTTATAAAACTTATTTACCTAATAAACATGAAGCCCAGTGGGAATTCCCCATAGTAAATTAGTACAATAATAAAACCTAAATTAAAATTGTATTTATCTACCTGGATTGTTGTAAATACAACAATGGCACGCTAGGTTTAAGATTTAGTCTGTAACAAACATAGGATGAAGCTATAGTGTAGCGAAACGCGTCATGTTATAAAGTATTAAATAAAAGTGGAAATTTAGCTAAAATTGTCCATCATTATGGGTACGATATTTATTGTTTATATATTTCGAGGTAGACTAACTTTACCTTGAAATTCATCAGAAATGGGGGAAGTAGTTAGTGGTTTCATATTTTTGTCCTTTGGTAACACCACTACGCTGAGATCTGGAACTGAAAAAATGCCATTGAATAAAAATTAATAAGTTACTCGAAAGAAAATAAGTACAGGTTTGAAATTGGACCGTTGTGTAAAAGAACAAAATAAATAATATGAAGGAATTTATATGTATAATATAAACATATTTACAACAATTGTTTCAAATGTTTGCCCCTGAATTATTGTGGAAAAAAGTTAAATAAAAACACATACCTGATAGAATTACATTTTTTTTATATAACATCGCTTGTTTCCTCTTCTACTGGCCTTTTTTATGGCCAAACACTGTGGGGACTGCTTTGGGCAATAAACGTTTCCTTGATACGCCGTCTTTGAAAACCATGTTTCTTCAAAATAAAGTTCGCACACCTTGAAGTTTGTAATACATTTTTTGCTTAATATATCCGTTCTGTGACAAGCATCTGCCCAGACTTTAGCACTGTAAAAAATAATAGGTATACTGTATGTGGGATATGAGTCGACTACTTACCTAAATTAAAAACTAACATAAAACTTTGTCTCTAACTTTTTAAAACATTTTAATAGATATTAACTTTTGTTAGGTTAGGATCAACAATCATACCTTAGGGTATTAATATTAAGATTAAACAAGAAAGAAACCTACTTTTTGATAAGAACAAAGTGTGTTGCTGAAACTCAAGCTAATTTTACTACGATTCTCCAAAATTAAACATTTAAATAAAGGCACAATAAAAATAAAACAAATACTTTACAAACATAAACAACTATTATGGTACGTATGCAAATGTACTAAGCCTACCTGTTTCCGGGAAAGAAAATAAAGCTTTTCCTTCTCCCTTTTTCGTAAAACACGCACGAACTACACAGTAACCTTTCGGTACAATTGCGAAATGAAAAAAAGTAAGAATACTAGACCGTAAACACCGTAATACTAGTTTAGAACCGCCAAACACAAACTGAACGCATCGACTCTCGGACTAAATAAATCGGCAGCGATTTGACGTTTCTGTTGAAGTAAAAGTGGGTCTATTTTTGCACATGCGCGTACGAATTTGGATGACAGGCTGTCGCTTCTCTGTTATTCTCGGGTACAACCTCTAAAGCTGCCGTTGGAAACGTTCACAGTAACCCTGTCACTCCTAGACAAGCTAGCAGTCGCGTCGATCGCAATTTTTGCAGTGGGACTTGTGCTTTCTTTTCTTGAGACATAATTACTAAATTTGTTGTCTGTATTATATTTTTATTTTTAGAGTAATCAGTTATATGCATTCTAATTGCTTGTGGTTTTGATGTTAAAATAGAACTTGCCAAATGATCACTTATAAAAACACGAAGCTAAACATTAGCCTATATATTTTTTTATTGATTGAGGTCCCTTTGGTTGTTATAATGTCGAGTGGCGGCTTCGCTTGCGTGGCCCCCGTGGGAGAAATCGGAACCTAGATCTGCTTTAATTTAAAAAGTTATACTTTGAGCTTTTGGTTAAAATATAATAAAAAGTTACCTTGGAGCCAAAGTGCAGCCTGTGGGACTAAAACAAGATAAATATATTTAATACGAGTGGGAAGCCGCCAGTCATAGATACTATTTTCTAATCTATTTTAAACAAAGTTTATTTACTAATCGGCTTTCCACGGTCTATAGAGCAATGATTTTAAAATTGAATATTGATTTTAATTGTAATTTAAATTTATTTTTAGATTTATGAGGATTTCTTTTAAATGTCTAAATCGCTTTTAAAACAATATGCTGTTACATCTGGTTTTCACGATTTTACGTACCGCCCTGAATTGGGATAAAAACTTTTGTTTGTATATATGTTTTGGATAATTGCAAAAAATGGTGGATTTACATTTTTCATTTCATGTCTCGTGGCTGGTTTTCTTTCTTAGGGGCCAATATTCTGAAGGTTTCGCCATTTGAATAATTCAGGCAATTTTCGTTTAAATACAAAACACGATTTTTGTCGAAGCAACATTTTTCTTAAATCTTAAAAAGTAGAGTTGAAAAGATTTTATTGCTGTTGTCGTCAATAGAGGAATGGTAAACCAGTTCTACTCTATATAGCATTGATTATTGCCTTTTATTGTTAGAATATCTCAAGTAAATATCATGGAACACCGTTAAAATATTTTATTATGTTCTTAAAAAAGTAAAACTGAGAGTGGTGGCTCCTTGGGTGAAGTACTTTGGATTTGTAATAATACACCGTTATACGACTATAATACAATAAATACAGTTTTACGCATCTGCATTGAGATTGAACACGATATTTGACAGTCTTACGCATCTGGTCTGGTTTTATCTGGGCCACTGATAAAACCACACTAAGGCTGTGTACCGTTGTCAAACCTGGTTAACCGCATCGGTTTCTTCGGTGACATTAATGACAGATACTTTACAGGCACTGCGTTTCCAATCTTACCAACTTTTCAGATTACCGATACTTACGGGACACAAAACCGTAACCGAAGTTGACAACGGTACACGCCCTAAACAAGTGTGAGTGACGGGACTGCTCGCGGTAAGAAGAATGCCTATCAAAGGTAATAATAACCCATAACCGGAAGGGGCGGGGAGGGGAGATTTCAAAGCTCTTAGTACGGGGACCAGTCTTATAATAACTTAATTGTCATACTTCGTATATCGCGTATATCGATCAATATGAAAAGTCGCCACAGCTTTTTTGAGATATTGGGGTTAGAAAACTGTCAATACTAAATAAAAAAAATGTTTTTGTGGAACAAGCTTGGTGGAATCCCCAAAATTTGAAGTACAATTCGTGGCGCGTTCAGATATTCTCTTTGAGAAATCCCTCGGTGCAATAATGATTATTATTGTGATGTTGTTTCTTCCTACGTATTGTATACAACGATGTATATTCAATTTTTTCACTTGTAAAAAGTCGCCAAAATTAAGCTTTTTATTGAAAATCGCCGCCACACTCTCATAGAGACAAAAAGTCGTCATTTTGGCGACTTGTCACCCCAAATGGCAACACTGATATCGCGTTGCTATGGTAACAATGACGACGACTTGCGTCTAGCGGATGGTGTGTTATATAAGTCTTCGTTTAAATATACCTCTTCTGTAATTTATAATAATATTCCTTCTAGTCTGAGGGGCTTAAGCTATATAACTTTCAAAAAAAATATAAAAAATTATTTAGTAAGGGTAGGATTGGAAGAATGATTTTTTATAAATCAAAACCCTACCTATTTATGCCAACTAGTATACTACTGTCATTTTTTGGTTTTCTTTTTTAGTTTATCATTTTTATATTTATATTTTTAATTGTTTTATTGGCATAAATAAACATCTTTATTATTATTATTATTATTATTAGAGTGAAGATATTCTTAAAATAATTTATCTATTTTCGTGCGTCATTTAAACGTGCTGAATGTTTTGTTTAGGTTTCTATCGAAACATTTGCTCTAAGTTTGATTTGAGGCATAGGTTGTGTTTTATTTTTTAGGGGTTGACTTTGGATATGTGGTGTAATAAATTTATGGTGTGTTAAGAAATAAATTCCATTAATGACTTAATTTGCAATTTATTTATAACTCTATTTAGCCATTGGAGACACGATAAATAGAGGCGTAATAGTGCAAGGGCGATTTTCGGCTATTTGAATGGTTTGAATTAAAAAAGAAGTTAAAAAGTAGCAAATCCTAATATTATATTGTGAATTTCCAACCTTCCTGTTGCTCTAAATACAGGTGGCACTATTTTGCAAAAAAAAAATTGCCGACCGTGAATAAATATTGTCTTTGAAATAAGAAAGGATTTATAGATTCTCTAGGACTTACAATTGATGTCTCCTAAATTGCCATTTGCTCAGGCTTATTGTTTGCTTCTGAAGAAAATGTTATTTTAAAATTTAGCATTATTGTTACTGTTTGGAAACACACTTTTTTTCAATTACCATTAGATTAAATTTAACAGACGAGACGCCTTAACGAGCGATTGATCCAGGGGGGCTAATGATCTGGTGAGTCTGTTCTGTGCTCAGAACCTTCTTTCGATAACTTTAGCGCCGAAGCGTATCTAAAGACTCATCTCTACCCACCATTCAATTGTATATTTTTTTAAAAGGTGGTGACGAGTTAATAAAAAATAAAAAACTTTAAAGCAATGAAAGAAGTCTACTTGTCAGGGGTACATATAAATAAATACGTAAAATTGAGAATAATTTCTCTAAACCACCTGAAGATACCGGTATGCAGGCAACGACATCCTAACTAAAGAAAAAGCTTCCTTCTTCCTGGTAGTTTCTTGCAGTCAAACCAAGTATTTTGTTGTTTAACAGTGTTAGTCAAAATACGGCAAATTTTGGTATGTAATCCAGCGCTCGGAGGGGCATATAGCCCGGAGAATAGCTGTTTTACCATGATTTGTTCAAACCCTTATAGTATAAGGTATCTTCAGGTGGTTTAGAGAAATTATTCTCAATTTTACGTATTTAAAAAACTTTATTTGCTATTTTTTGATAATCTTCTCATTAGACTAAAAAAATTTTTAAAAAAATTATGCACCCTTTCTGCACATTTTACAGAATTTGTTGTTAATATTATTAAATATTTTAGGAACCACACTGTTTAAGTAAAATAACTATACCAAAGTCAAACATCATTTAATCAGCAATAACGTTCAAACCCTCTGAACAATAAATTTACAGTTAAGCTCCATTGTTGCCTTAAAATTTAATAAAGCTGAAAAATGTGTGACAAAATTCTCAAGGTTAATAACGAAGGGCCTTTTGTTCTTGAACATAATGGAAAAATAACTAAAAAGGTAGTGTTGTATTATTTTATCCCTAACAGGCTCTATATTTTTTACGGTTAAAAATACAAGAAGGGGTTCCTCTAGGGGATGAACCGATAAAAATTTAGAGGAAGGATGAAAGAAGGTTTCAAAGCAAGTACGTCGGAATAATCCCGCGTGATTAAAAAAATATACGCTCAGGTTCACTAAAAACGTTTAAGATTCTAATATTTCAGCTACTTCCTTGGTTTTCAAATCAGTTTCGCCTTAGAAAGTGTTTCTTGGATAAATTTAGTTTTATTAGTGTGGAAAGACGTACTAAAATGGTTCTTTACTATGAAACTTAGTTGTCTTATTCTTACACTTGTCAGCTTAAAACTTTTACAACGGGATGTACAAAAATATTATCAATCAAAAGTAGTAAATTTGGTAGACGTTTATGAATCAGCTTTGTCAATGACGTTAACATAAGGACTGTCACATTACAAGTGTCTTATTAGTTTAATTCATGATTAAATTGTTTGTACAACCGGAGGTATGCTTAATATCTGCTTCAAATACCAAAATTAATAAAACCACTGTGAAGGTCCGCCATGGTTATAATGGTAATACTTAATAAAGTTATAAAACTTCTGATGAAATGCTTAAAGTGAATACAAAAGTACCTTTAATTCTGGAAATAATGGTAAATCAACTGGAAAAACATTGCATCATTCTTTATTTAACACGAAACGAAATAAAAAGTGTTTTTTTTTGCTTAATCTGTATAAAAAAGTTAAAATATGTCAGTCAAAAAAAAAACTTTAAAAAACATATACACATGAAGAAACATGGGCTTTTATGTACTTCATACGATTTTAAAGCGAGTATACATAAATATATAATGGCTGCTACACACGGTCCGGCAAATTTACATAGGAATATGTGTCTCTTCTTTTTTAGCAACACACAATTTACGTTTCTCTCTTAATTTTTTTTCACCTAAAGCGACCCTAAACCAAAAAATGCTAGAGCGTCGTCATCATTAATAATAGAGGCCATCTTACAAATTTTGTAAGAAGAAATAGCATTTAATACCATTCAAGCGAAAAATAATTTTATTATAGTCCACTAATACAGTACTCTAAAAAATAAATGACTAAACACGTGTTTTTACAGTTTTTAATAAATCAACCCCCAAGGGATGGGGTTTCAAAGTTTGTAATGGCGTAAAATTGTTATACCGCGGACAAAGTCGCGGGCGGAAGCTAGTATAATATAAGCACAACTTGTATGGGTGGTAAAAACTATACGAATAAAAATAAACCGATATATATATATATATATATATATATATATATATATATATATATATATATATATATATATATATATATATATATATATACATGTGTGAAAATTTGAGGCGCGATACCTAGCTTATTATCGCGATGCGCCATTTACGACTATTTTTCCCTAATCTGAATTCGAATCAGAATTTACCTGTTTCAGTATATGCAGTGACTTTCATAACACCCTATATATATATATATATATATATATATATATATATATATATATATATATATATATATATATATATATATATATATATATATATATATATATATATATATATATATATACTATATATATATATATACTATATATATATATATATATATATATATATATATATATATATATATATATATATAATATATAGGGTGTTATGAAAGTCACTGCATATATTGAAACAGGTAAATTCTGATTCGAATTCAGATTAGGGAAAAATAGTCGTAAATGGCGCATCGCGATAATAAGCTAGGTATCGCGCCTCAAATTTTTTTTAGTATTTTTCGTTTTGATTTTTAACCTTTTTTAGCAGAGAGTTTAAGCCAGTAGGAATAATTGTCATCTCATTAATAGCGTAATATAGGTTGAGTCATAATTCATTGTGTTGCTTGTTCTGGTTAGGTACAATTTCAACCGATTTCACGAGTGGTCCATATTTCCCATATTACATAAACAATTATTGCTATGAAATTAAAATAGGTACGTCTACATATTGTTGGCAAAATGCGTTTGTGGAATTAAAAATACTTTGGATTATTTACATCTAATAAAAAATGAGATGTCAAGATAATATTTAGGTTTGGCAATGTCCCGGCTGGAGCTCTTAAGAAGCGTCAGATACGGGGGTGGTAAAAAAGTGTGCGATTTGAGAGAAAAAAAGTATTGGGTAGATTACCCCAGGAGCCACTCATTCAAATATATGCAGGGAATTCCATAACACCCTGTATATATAATACCCCAATATTTACTAGTTCCCTCCTTAACTAGTCAACAACGACTACCCTTCTATTTCTAGACGCGGGGGGAAGCTAGTATAATGTAAGATAGGTAAAATATAAAAAATTCAGTCCTTCTTTTTGACTTGCAATATGAGCAATTATTATGAGCCATTTTATCCTTAAAGAAAGAATAATAATTACCCTTACTATAATTTTGTTTAATTACCTTAAATATCACCGGGTACGTACGTTTAATCAGAGCCAATATACACAACATAAAAGATTTAATTACGCTAATGGAGTTTACTTAGGAGTTAATTTCGCATTAGAGGAACGTCTGCTGTGAAGTTTATTTAAACGAAAGAAAAAACCAATTGCGAAAGTCAATGTTTTATTTTCACTTAAAAGAATCCATGTTATGGGTTTGTTTATTTTTCTATAAAAACCCGTCTGAATAGATTCGCATATATAATTTATGCTGTGAAGAAGCCACCTGTGTTTAGATTTTTTGAGCTTTTCAGGTTTATTATGAGTAAGGCTGACCAGTTTGGTTTGTCACCAGAGGCGTCGATGCTGGAAATAAGTACGTGCGTATACGGTATTTCACACATTTTTTCGTTATTTAAAATTTGTAGCACTACGTTATCCACTACTTACTTGTAATGATTTTACTAACGATAATGAAAACTTCTGTAATACTGTGATGAAATTCGTTATTTCTTGGTTATTATTAAAAATAGTTTGTAAATCAATTTCATCTTGAGGATCTTGAAATTTCAACAGACAGAGAGGAACAAACATATGCGCTTTGGGAAGTTAAAAAGAGACACAAATTGTCGACGGCCCACTAATAATATTGCTTTAGGGGCGCGAGTGGCCGTCGATGTCACCGCGCCGGTTGTCCCAAATTCTGGCTCACTAATTTAAATCTGACCTATTTATTATTAGAACAATATTCGCGATTCGCCATATATTTATACATTTAATATAAGCTTACCTAATTGTATTTTAAGATATTTAGGTAATTACTAATAATAAATATAATTGTAATGTGTCTATAAAATATTAAAGCCTACAGTAATTACGACTTTGACAATAACTTGGCAACCCAGCACCCGACGCATTATTATTTCAGAATTGTGTCCGTGCTGCCGCCAAGTTCTTCTCAGTGTTAGGAGAAACGAGAATGAAGGAACTATGCCGGCGAAATGACACGTTCCCTAATTACAAGTAAACAAATATTTTAGTGCCGTTATAAATTAATTTTCGTGTAAAAATAAAAAAAAACTTTCGGTGAATTCTCAATCTTTGTATATAGTATATGTGATACATACGCTTACCGATGATTATAACATATTTTTGGTGTTGTGTGTTATGTGTCGTATGTCTACATGTAAGTAAAAATCCGTGCTGTGCTACGTTCCAAATTTTATTTTTTCTGCTATTTTCTTTTAAAAAATGGATCATCCATCGATTTTTTTGCTTAATCGAAAATTTGTTAATTCCGGCATACCTTAAGTGCACAAGATCCCTTGTGTTAACAATGGCTTAAACGGTGCAATAAACTGTTTGCAGGTAAGTTAAAAAAAGTAACAGCAAAAATGTAGTTTTAGTATTTTATTATTTTTGCGGTGTTTAGGTATGTGTAGGTAAATAATCTCTTGGCAGAAGTAGGCACATTATTAAAAAAACCTTCCTTAATTGAAAAAGTGTATTTTGCTTGTTACGTTGATACCACTAGTCGCCCACAAAATTTGTCCCACCAGTAAAAAAAAACTTTGTCCGGAACTACAATTTAAAAATGAAATGACATTTTAAATATTCTGTTACATATTAGATGGAAAAGACTATATAATTGGAACAGCTTCGCGCAGTAAAGTTCTTTTCATCCGGAACTATCTTTTCACAGGTTGTCTCCGTGGAATACAGATTGCTTGAAAAGCCACTGAGGCACGCCGAGACGGAGGACAAAGAATGACAGCTATGTCATTCTTTGTCCGACACACGCACAATGTATGAAACAAGCAAAAGGCTAGTTATGAATAAACGGCTGCCTCTACTCTTGCCGAAGGTTATTGATTGCAACCAATTTATGTTGCTAATTAGGCCAAGCAATAGAGCGATTTGTCGTGACATTAATACTATTAGAAAACCGTCTGTGCCATCATCTAAAAGATGATCCGTAGATGATTGCTGTTATATTTCCAACTCTGAAATTTTTTCCATTAATTTGTTATAAACATTTTTAAGCAAAAAAACGCGATTTTTTTAGTTTTTTGCTTATAAAATGGAAAGTAATGAAGCAATCTTAATGGTGTAAATAGACGATTTGTAGAGAATAAAAGTACGAACAAAATGAGATGTCGTAGGTCCCGATAGGATAAGCAGCAACGGAGAAAATCCGGAAAAACCGGAAAATTAAGAGTTTTGTTTTAAATTCATAAATCGGCCATTTTTAAACGTAGAGGGCTCAAACTTTGGGAAAAAGCAGTAATTTATAGCTACTTTATGTGTGCAAAACCCCGACGCTGTCCGATGATTAGTTTTGCCACAATCGTCATTTTAATTTTTCAGCACACTATTTTGCAACACGTCTGGATGCTCTATGGATTATCCGATTTTAATTACTGAAACGGATTTGAAAAGTACGTTTAATTGAACAATATGTATATTTTAATTTTTCCATAAAATGCTACGAAACCGGTTGAAAATACACGTAAAGATGCGTGAAAATGGCCGAGCGCGCGAATATTGGCTCCCCTTCGCTCCGCTTCTCTCCCGCTACTCGATCAATTTCGCGCGCTCAGCCATTTTCACGCATCTTTACGTGCATTTTCAACCGGTTTCGTAGGATTTTATGAAAAAATTAAGATATACATATTGTTCAATTAAACTTGTACTATTCAAATCCGTTTCAATAATTAAAATCGGACGATCCATAGAGCATCCAGACCTGTTGCAAAATAGTGTGTTGAAAAATTAAAATGACGATTGTGGCAAAACTAATCGTCGGGCAGCGTCGGGTTTTTGCACACATAAAGTAGCTATAAATTACTACTTTTTCCCAAAGTTTGAGCCCTCTATGTTTAAAAATGGCCTATTTATGAATTTAAAAAAAAAACTCTTAATTTTCCGGTTTTTCCGGATTTTCTCCGTTGCTACTTATCCTGTCGGGACGTTCGACATCTCATTTTATTCGTATTTTTATTCTCTTCAAATCGTCCATTTACACCATGAAGATTGCTTCATTACTTTCCATTTTATAAGCAAAAAACTAAAAAAATTGAGGTTTTTTGCTTAAAAATGTTTATAACAAATTAATGGAAAAAAATTCAGAGTTGGAAAAATAACAGGAATCATCTTTCAGATGATGGCTCAGGCGGTTTTCTAATAGTATTAATGTCAAAAAATCGCTAATATTTTGCTCTGTTGCTTGGCCTAAATGGTAATCTAAATATTCTATGATCTCTTCTAACAAGCCAAGATTTAAAAACAGGTTCGAATCTGAATGTTTTTATTATAGGTTTCTATTTACTACTGTTCATACAAATCCTGTTTTCGAACTGGTAAAATAGTACATTTAATTATCTTGATTAAAAAACTTCCGGTGTCGGTGTTTGACTATTACTCAACGGGGATATTGAATCAGACGGTGCATGTTCTGTTTAATTTAAACGAAATTGGTTCCACTTTATTTATATTAGGTTCGATTGTTATAAAAGGTTGCCGGTGATTATTGTTAATTGAAGATAGACAAAATAGACAAATGCAAATATGCTAAAAAAAAATATTACGAGAGCTACATGGTGTAATAATTCATTACGAATACAAAATTGTTGAGGTATTTGATCATAATCGACTGAACACATGATTTCCATATGAAGCAACTGTAGGATTCTTTATATGGTCTTGTGTACAGGTTTTTATTATGGTAATATACCGACAAGTAAAAAACCACCGACTCTCAGAAGGATGGTACCCACCATTAACCTTCAGCAGGAGACGGAGTAGTTTATTTATAACTAGCTTTTCGTTTGTTTCATATATGGTGCCTGCGTAGGACAAAGAACGTTTCCGTCTCCGCGCGCCACCGTAATGGTTTTCCGGGCCATCTGTATTCCACTGAGCAAACCTGGGAAAAGACAGTTGCCACTGACGCACCATTTCTCAAAGTTTATGGATAAAGTTATTCCGACTTGCCTAAAACATTATACACAAAACGTTACGCCTTGACCAATATTTGAAACATCAATGAACCAGATAACGCCACGTGCTCAAGTGTAAAAGCGACATTGCCACTCTCACTCTAAGTTTCGTCATCATGCAATGGAAATCAATTAATTATTTCACGAAAAGTAATGGTATATTGGTATACCTTATTAATCCTTAGTCATTTGTTGGGGCCTGTGGAATTCAGGATTGCAGATATTAACCAACAGTAATTGCGTTATTTGCGTTATTTAATTCTAGTTTATCAATTTGCAAATATGCCACATAACTAAACAACTACATAGAATATCGAAATAAACTATCTAAGCTTATAACCGATACAAATTATTCTTATTACAAAAATTCAGTTACGGAAAATATGGGGAGTCCAAAAAAATTGTGGCGAACAATTAATGATGTAACAAACAACAATAAACACAAAAATCCAATTAAGGTTACTAAAGATGAGACAGGACAAATTATAACAGATAGTAAGTTAATGGCAGATGACTTTAATAAATTTTGTAGCATAGTAGGTAAAAATTTGTGTAAGAAAATTGACAGACCGTGACCAAAAATTGATATCATAATAGGCACAACAAATCTATGTTTCTTAGTCGAATATCAAATAATGAGCTAATAACAGAAATTAGTTCCCTGAAAACCAGTGCAGCTGGTGGGGAAGATGGAATCAGTGCGGATCACTTCCTAGAATCACAGAGTACAGAGAGTCTTTTATCAAGTACCCAATATGGCTTTCGAGAAAATCGCAGCACTGGCGGTCTTCCTGGACCTGTCGCAGGCGTTCGACACCGCGGACGACCACATGTTACTGACAAAACTTGAAAATTCCGGAAGAGGTAAAGTATTGCATCTGTTTAAATCATATCTCAATAACACGATGCTAAGTGTCGGGTGGAGTGTGGTGTTCCGCAGGATACGGTGCTAGGTCCGATCCTCTTTTAATAATATGTAAATTCTCTAACTGAAATAAGTAAAGAAGGTAAAGTAGTACCTATGTTTTGCTGATGACGCAGTCTTACTGGTTAGTGGCAGGGTGCGTCTGGCAGGTGCGAGAGGACTTTGATGAGGATAAAGCATTGGCTCGCTGTTGGTTTTGCCATGACTGCCGGTATCTTACCAGATAGACAAAGTATAAGATTACATAAATATAACTGTCAGATCGAAAATACTTGTAGTTGCACTCATGACCAGTGCATGACATGGCGAAATCATATCGAGTATGTCAATAAAAAATTGCGATGTTTACTTTGTAAGTTCTATGCATTAAGACAAACAATGACCATACCATAAAAATTTTCTATAGGGCGATAGTAGAATCAGTATTAACATAATAATATGATATCACAGCTTGGGGAGCAGCATGTGTGACAATATTCTGTTGACTCCTTTATATATAACGCAAAAACATATACCTATATTTAAAGTTATACTGTTCGAAAATAAGTACTATCCTACTGGTGCACTATTTAAGAATTCAGGGTTACTTAACTTAATTTAAGACATTTTTTTTTATAAGGAATGTAGTAAGTTTTAGCTATAGAAATACTAATTTTAGTGGATTTGGTGTGGGGAGGAGACAAGATCAGTTATTAAACCCAATCAAACCCAATCAAAACTGCTTAGATATTCCTCAAACTTTATTTTCGACTGCACAAAGACACATCTCATATATATTTCCTCAAATAATCAATCAAAACAATTAAATTCATTTAAAAAAGTTAAAAATAAATCCGATCATTGTTACCAACTGAATAAATATTCACAATAAAATCCTGTGTTTTACTGCTATCAGAATTTAATATACTTATTGTCTTTAGTCTTCTGTTTTTCAAAAGGGTTATCATTTTTACCTAATCGTTGAAGACCTTGGTCTCTTCTATGCACTTTTCAGATAAAATTTGTTAATTTATTGAATACAGGTTTGACTGACACAGTAATGTTAGTAATGTATTATGTAATATTATAGTGTGATTGTCTGATTTTTATGCTGAATGACCACTTCTTTTTTGACAAATGCTGCACAGACAGAACTGTAGTCTGTTATGCTCTAGAACTAAAAAAAAATGTATTCTTATATTTTCCTATTCAATGGATAAATAAATGTATTATTATTATTATCATTATTATTATTTTTACTAATATTATTATTAGTATTATTATTGTTATTATTAAACTGAAAGCCTGCAACAGTCATTCTGAAGGAGCAGTTGGGGGACTATATAGTTGGCCAGGTTATAAGGTAGGGATGTAACGGGTAGCCCTTTTAGGATCCGGCCAAACCGGGTACCCGGTCAATTAAGACCAATTAAGACCCGGCAATTCCGGGTACCCGGCCGGGTACCCGGTTTTGGCTGGGTACCCGTTACATCCCTAGAAATAAATTCATATTTGGCGTTGCCGCTAATTGATAGACAATCAATCCCATTTTCGTGGGGGAAAATAAATTCAGAGAGATTTCCTAATCTAGCAAAGCTTGGTAAAAAGTTTCTCTCAGCACCTGCCTCAACAATATTTAGTGAATGGTTGTTTTCAGAAGCGGGTAATATTTATGAAGAAACCCGAAACCGACTATCCTCTGAGAATGGTGAAATGTTAGTTTATCTTCATCACAATTTGCCATTAATTGATTTAAGTTATTAAATTTTTAACAAAGTTTATTGTTATAACCTTTTAAAATGTGTTTTTATGTATTTTTTATGATCACACCGTTTTATTTTACCAAAAACAGAAAACAAAATAAAAAAACCGGGTACCCGGCCGGGTAACCTGATACCCGGCAAAACCGGGTATCCGGCCTACGCGGCCGGGTACCCGGTTTTGGCCGGGTAGACCGAGTACCCGTTACATCCCTAATTATAAGGAACTTAGAAATCCTTGATCGCTCTAAAATGTAAATGGTATCTCCATGCATCTATTATAATAAGGACTCGATCTTCCGTATACTGCGACCGTATCGAACATGAAGCCTTATATTTGTCGTTTGTTTTCTCTTGGGGGAACAGTTTACAAACTTTAAGGAAATACCACAGGAAATACGTAATTGAATCAAGAATGGTAGTAGAAAGAGATAAAATAGCATTGGAGTGTTGGAGCTCTGTGCTGTCTGCATTGGAGCATTGGAGTGTTGCTGTCTGTGCTGGTTGCTTAGGAAAACGGCTGAACCTCGGTGTGAACACTCGGTTACACGTACGTCTTTGTCTAATGAACTAGAAAAGAAAAAGTGCGACTTATAGATTTATAAATGACTCGGAGCGACTTTAAATAAACACCTTTAGAAATAACATAACCTATAAATAATAAAACCTTTTTAACTTACATTTATTATTATTTCGCAGAAAATAAAGTATTTTAGGGCTTTTAATACTTTTAGTCAATATTGTGATGCTTCTAACGTACTTTTTGTACGAAAATATAAGGTAAAATAAGATGTGGCCAATGTTTACAAATTGTGTTTACAGTGTCGCTTAGAATGGTTTGTTTTGGCTTCAAAGAATGTTAAATCATCCCGTATCCATTCTTAATAAATCCATGGGTATCTCGCTCTTGTTTCTAAATTAATGGAGCCTACTGTATTTAATAATAGATACAGGAACCTCGACAGTAATCGTATAGTGTGGTTTTAAACTTACATTTTTGTGGTTACCACAATAACAGCAAATATACCCAAAAGAATCGTTTATAAATTATTTTTAGGGTGATTTCCTGAAATAAAATTGTAGGTGTTAATAAAGGATACGTTGTAAAAGTTTAAAATACTTTCTATTTCATTCTGTTGGTAAACTCTTGAAATACGTTAAATAACAGATGTTATCAATAAACAAATAATAAATTATTGTACTATATTTTAAAAGGAAAATTTATTTTCCGGCGTTAAATTATAAGGCCTGGTTGATTTATGGGAAGCCGATATATGACGGAATTTTATAATTTAATCTCAATTTTATTAAGCTCTTTTTATCCACGATAATCGAAAATTTAGAAGTGCGTTTTTATCCCTAGTTTTGATTGGGTTTGATTGGGTTTTTCAATTTAATTTATATTCATTCACCTTCTGTTTATTTTTTCCTGTTCAGTTATTTTTATTAGACTGGAATTATATTTTGTAGATAAAAATGGGTTAAAAATAAAGCTGGTTTCATTTTTCCACAAAACTAAAGATAATCTAGGTCAGTAGGGAGATATAATAGACCAGTTACTGTTAATAGTAGTTATGTTGTGTCTATTACTCAATAATCCTTATTTGGTATTGTTTCGTCCACTCTAGTCACTTGGCATCGACCGTTAAGGGTAAACGCCTAAGATGTATTTGTAGTGTTTTCAACGACCGCAGTTTTATTTTTTAAAGTTATAAGTACTTTTTCTATTTATTTTGTTTGTGTAATTGTTACAAGTGTTTCCAAATAAAACCATGCTAAGTTCTCTTTCTTCTAAATCGGCCTTTGTGCTTAAATTTAGATATTTTGTGCAAGTAGCATTAAATTCAAAATGACAGGTCGGTACTCAGTGGATCATTCAATTGTGGTACACAATTAATCTAGGTTCACTGTGAACTTTGTGTACGTTTGACTTTATAATCAAAAATGTTATTGAAAACCAAATTTTTCACGTGTATTATGCCGCGTAAAAGAGTTCTGCAGAATCGACATACGTCTCTATATTTCTAGGTAAGTTTTCTGACAAAGGCAGAGACTACTAACCAATTTCGTTTGCCTGATACTCCAGATCTTGCTTTAGTTAAGGACTGCGATGTGAGGTATATATTGCTAAACCTTATTGCTTGTGTAACCACACTAAGGCAAAAGTCATGTTTCTGTTTCTCTTTTGATTTATCTTTACTGCATATTCGATAAAATATTTATTTTTGAAGACACCGTTCTACTATTTCAATAAAACTAACAGACTTTAGTTTTTCTTAATTATATTTAATATTATAATTTCTTAAAACAGCAGAAAAGGCTGAATATAACTGTGTTTAAAGTGCTGCCTAAACCATAGAAATGATATTTTTATTTTGAAAAAGTTCATTGATCTGTTTGTTTCTAAATCAAATAATTGGGTTTAAGGTTGCCTAAGTAATTGCTATTTCTTACTTAAAGACTGATATTGACACAGATGCCAAAATAAATAAAGAAAATACTTTATTACCGAATTTGAGTTTATGGAATGCTTTTTTTTTGGATCAACCACTGTTTCCTCTGTTGAGCCACTGTATACTTGCATGTGATTCATTGTGTCCACCATGGTGTATATAGTGGCTAAAGAGGATTTCTTTAAAACAGCTTCTACTTTTAAAGTCTTCATAATTAGACAGAAGGGTCATAAGTACCTACAATGTTCGTGTATTAAGTTTAGTGGACAATATATTCCATTATTCTTTATAGCAAATTTATTTTATAAAATAAATATCCCTTAAGGAAGGTAATCAAAATTACATGATCCACTGTTTCCACATGAACCCTACATCTTTCTCATGTTCGCGAAACGGGGTAAAAGTATTTGATCCGGTGCAGTATCAATGATAGAAATTCAGTATTTGAATTATTTGTACAGAACTTACGAAAGAATGATTTAACAAAAATCATTATCTGCTCCCTGTATAATAAGCAAAGCCTAAATTAATTCCACTCCGACATTTTTATTTTTTAAATAAACTTGAACATACGTAAAGGACCCTCGATTCTGCCTACGTTATTTGTGAATAAAGTTGACGAAAAAAATGCTAAAATTTAAACTTTTTAAATGAAGTCATTGTTTATTTTATTCTTTGCTTTTTCAAGCGAATCGTGCTTTTTTCCCTGCCGCAATTAAAAAAAATTAAATATAAAATCATTTCCACATACAAAAGTTGTTTAATATAAGCAATTAAAACCTAATACAGTTGGTTCTTAATATTCCTTGTAAATTTTTCTGGTTTTGGTAAAATTATTCAACAATAAATTGTTTAATTTAGTAACAAAAAAAAATTATTTACATACAATCAGTCAAAATGAAAGTCATAGGTACACCCCCAAAAAATAATTTATTTCTACCTAAATGACTAATTATAATGACGTTGTTTAAAAAGAAAACGTACAGAAATAAACTTAAATGTTAATTCTGTCCTAGCAACAACTAATGACCTAGAAAATTAAAGAAAAATTAAAATTTACAGTGTTACCTTATGCAAACAAAAACAAAATCTCTACGTCAAAATGAAACTCGTACATCTATACAAAAACATTCTAAAATTAGTTATACATTGTGGTCCATACCATTGATTTGTAATACATGGATCCGCGAAAGTGGCAAACTTCTGGCTTTGCGCATGTAAACAAAGCTGATCGGCCATGGGCATGCGCACTGCAAATTTGTCATCTGTGATGGACAGGACGTGTCGATCCGACTCTGATTGTTTTCCAGCTGGTTATGCAAAACGTGTAGCAGATGACAACAAGCGAGTTGTGCGCATGCCCCTCGCCGATCTGGCTCGGGAAATATGACCGGTTGCCGTGCGTACAAACACAATATTTCACCCTGGTAACTTAGCTTTTGTTTGCGCACGCTGTCAGGTGTAGCGGCCTATATATAAAAGTCAATGGTCCATACTTGCGTTCCCGCTCCCCGCTACCGCAGATTTCGTGGAGCCGCCAGCCGTCGTCAATTCGCCAATACATCAGATTTATTATGATGATGATGATGATGATAATGTATTGGCGAATTGACGGCGGCTGGCGGCCTGACAAAAGCTGAGGCAGCGGGGAGCGGGAACGCAAGTATTGCTGCAGCGATCGGGCAGAGCTAGATAGTCATCATCAGTCTGCCGTCACCGCAGTTAATACGATCATAGATAAATTCGACCTGAAGATTCCTACGTTCGCAGTTGGGTGAACTTTACTGGATAAAAGAAGAAACTGATTGACATATCAACGCACAGCCCATACCGCTGGGTCTAGAAAATGCATATTTCCACAGAGGTTTATTACATAACGTAGGCGTCTACAAAGGAAGGGTTTTTCAAAATTCAAACCCAGGTTGGGTTCAATGGGGGGGGGGGGGGGGGTGAAATCGAGGTTCAAACTTTATATGGAGAAAAAATATTAGACGGTCCTATTAATTCGAAACTTCATAGAAGTACCCTAATAATAAATGTTTGAACAAATGTTATACAGTTTTTAATAAATCAATAGAAAAGGATATTCCAAGTTTGTAATGGAGTAAAATTTTTATACCGCAAACGAACTCGCGGGCGAAAGCTAGACTATACATATACAATATACAGCAATGTCACCGAGATGCATCATTTGTCACAATAATACTGGTGGTTAAAGTAATACATGCATAGACTAAACATAAGCAAAGCCGCGGGTACCCCCTAGTTAAGAAATAAAAAAAAACAATTAATTTCGCCTTTGTGTTAAAATCAATAAGCAAAACATGTTGCATAACACTTTCATTTCATTGTTACCGACATTCTTTCGTCCACTTTAGGAGCAGAACGCATTTAAATTTAAATAAGGAAACTATAGAATATATTATTGTTTTACTGCACATTTTTGTTAATGTAATGGTTTGGAAAGTTGTATCCTATTATCTAATTTTGTTGTTGGTCTCGTTGATATTTCGCTCAGTAGGTTACTCGTAATATAGGTTAACATGTTTGTCGTTTTATGTCGAAATTATTATGCAAAATATAAACCATAATATACAGCTAATAGTTAAGTGGGTAAATTATTAAATTAAAATGGTGCCATAATTTTTAATCGACGATGGAAGTTAATAACGACTTTTATTGAAATTGATTTTAATTAGAAAATTAACCCTTAATGTTTAACGTGCAGTAACATTTTATTGCAAACTTTTACCGTTTAAATTTTATCGCTTTTAAAGGTATCTAAAAACAATATTTGCTGAGTGGTAATTATTTTTAAAAGATGTAAACTGCGACATAAATACAAAAATGGGCCAATATAACTTAACCCTTTAAGCGCGGCTATATCCAAGTGCTGGCAAAGTTACCAGCAAGATAAATTATATATCTCTCTCTTTCTTGCTAACTCTATTTCTAGCGGCATCATTGTCATTTATCTTGCTGGTAACTTTGCCAGCACTTGGATATAGCCGCCCTAAGGCGCACTGGTCGATTAAACGACCGCTTATTTTTTTATACTTTGCAAGTGGCGCAGAGACTCGAAAATGGCCGATTCGATATCTGGGGAGATGCCTAAGCGCTTCTAGCATGATCTTTAACCGCCTTGATGCGCGACTCGCGATTAGCCTAATAAGTGATTGATTATTCAACCACTGCGCCTTTAGGGACTTTGAGTAGGCTTAAGTAAGTGCTGTGGAACTTGTAAGTGCTTATTTTATTTGTTGGGAGGTGATAAAGAAAAAACAAGATAAGAGAGTTGTAGAAAATGCATTCAAAAATGTAATTACCCAATTACTCTGTAATTACCCAAAATCTTTGGAAAATAGATTGTATTTTATTACATATTTTTGAATTTTCTCCCCATAATCCTAAATTTTTTGCAAATTAAATTTAGGGATAACTAAGAACCTAATGTATAATTTTACTTCTGCATATCTAAACTCGGCTTAGATGATATAGAGTTTTTGCTGGCACAGGAATGTAGCAAGATAATTTGTGGCTCGGAAAAAAAGCACTAGCGCAAGAATGCGCAATAATAGTTGGTCTAGCAGTGGATCAAAAGATTTAAAAAGCTGGTGGGAGAACAGTTTCCATTGAAACTTAAAAACATCGGTCAAGTGCATGCTATACTTGCACAATTATTAGTATTTCGTGCCATCAGTCTCCCACGGAACCAGAGCAAACCTCGGCCGCCCGATCGTTTATCTGCCGCGCTTCCCGCCGCCGACCGACGCGACGGCACCAAAGCCCCATCGCATCGCGTATGCGCGGAGATGAGTGGGCCAAATTAAAAATTTTGAAAAACGTGTAAGGACAAAAGTTCTTCCCTAGATTTTTTTGAGCGATCCTTTTAGTGATAAGGGTGGGGGAAAGCAATTTTTAAGAATTTTTCCCGAAAAATGTTTAAAAAATGCATTTCAAAAATTCTTCATATATATCGTTAAATTCTTGCTTCAACAAGCTTTCATTTGATAACCTACACGATGCTCTTGAATTTTTTTGTTTTCATTTCCCAATTTACACCAGAAATTAACCCTCAGAATCAAAATTTTACCTTTTATACTATCAATAGGGTCGTTAACTGTCAAAACAAAAATAAGTGGTCGATTTAGATTATGTACGACTTCGATGTCTTAAGGGGTACTTAAGGTTCTTTGGTTGATATATCGACCACCCTTCACAGCCAAACTGTCAAATCTGACAGCTTAATTTTTCTAATAAAAATTGCTGCTTTTGTACTCAGGAGTAAGCATATGCCTTTGAATATCGAATAATTTAAAAAAAGTATTGCGCCTTAAAGGGTTAAACCCAGAATGACTTCTTCTTCGACCACGCGCATTGGCAATAGTACGCGCGCGCAGTTAAAACGTTAAAGCATTTTATATTATTGAACAAGATATGCCTTAAAATTTGTGTATGATGTTATATTATAATCCAGTAAAACTAGATATTCAACCTCGGAAAAATTCGCACAGAGTTAAAAACATCATTACAAATTTGATTTTTGGTAAGGTAAATTGTTTGATCTGAAAAATATCGCTTCCAGCTTTTTAGAGTTTATGTATTTTGTATACATCCCATGCAAATGACATATTATTTATCTATTAATAGCTTCATTTACTTTATTGTCGACATTCACTTAGGTACCCTACTTTTTATGTATACATGTTGGCTCAAAATTAATGGGATATAGAACAACAGTAGATCCCTGACATCAAAATATTGCGATTTATACTCCAACATGTTAAGCCCGAAAGTTGATATTAACAGAAGTGCAGGCTGTTAGAGTGGGAATTTTAATTTCGAGTTTCATAAATATTTTAAAAAGTTTATGCTGTATTATGATAAAAATTGGTATAAAAGTGTTTTTTAGGGCGAGAAAGAATCCTTTGGCCTTAATTATGTTGTAGCGGGTAGCGGATAAAAGAAGTTTGCGTGGGACACACTTCATGCTTTAATAACTAAAACTTTTTTGAGAGTAGATGAATCGAACTTTTAATAAAAAAATATTATTTTCTTGTAGTTTCATGTTTAAAAAATTAAAAGAAACTTCTTTAGCGAATAGCTATTTACAAAAAAATATAATATTAAACAATCCATTATACGTTTTTAATATATTTTTTTTATATCAGATAGAGTTTTATTTTTACCATAAAAGGCCTAAAAACTGCAGGAATGAAACAATATTCATTTCTTATGAAAATCGGGTAAAACTCATATCCCTGATTGTATATTTTCTGAAATATGCCTGTTATTGTAAAATACAATTGAAATAAAAAATATGCTACATCTGATGCCAAAATGGGAAATATTTCAGAAACGGTTAACCTTAGCGTCTTTTTTTTTAAATAATAGCGGAATAACATGTTTGCATCAAAAGTTCCATACATCTACTCGCAAAAAAGAGAAGCACCTTTTTAAAGCATAAAGTGTAGCGTAAGTAGCGGCCTCTGTCCGCTGCAGTGAAATTGAGGCAGAATTATATTTTCTAACTGTCAAAAACTTAGCTATATCAGTTTCTACGATAATGTGTCAAAAATCTAGTAAAGTATTAAAGAAAATCGAAATTAAAATTCCCTCTTTAACACTGTGTATCTCTGTTAACATCAACATTCAGATCGAACAAAGTTGAGTAAAGTGCAATATTTTGATGCCCGGCATTCACTGTTGTCTTAGACCTCATTACTTTTGGACCGCCCTGTATAAATTAATTTGTTGTAGTTCTCATTATATGCCGGCAATGTGCTAGCCTGATTTATTTATACTATCACTACCACTTAAATAATAAATATTGATCAATAGAAATGTCATGCTCATACTGCAAAGTAGATATTACATTATGTCAAAAAAGAATGCTAGGCATCCTGTAAAATGAGAACCGTCCTTTCGAAAAAAGAAGGCTTCGTAACAACAGTTTTAATGCCACTCTACGTATTTTATATCTTGTGAATTTTCACATTCCACCTGGGAATTCCATATATTTTCCTATTTTCCCTTGCGTAACTCCGTGACTATTAAAACGAATATCACAGATATACAGCTTTTACGCTAACTTATGAGACAATTATAGAGTAGGTATAGATAAATTTATCCGGAAGTATATTTACGTCACTACTACATAATATGGGGCTTTATTCACGAGTCTGTTAATGGTCGAGCAACCTTGCGAGCAAGGCCAATTAAAGGACGAGTCCAATAAACCCTTATTATGTACTTGCCTCATACAAAATTTTATGTACGATTTCATACTATACTGTTTTTTCGCGATTTTTCAGTAATAAAAAAATTTAAATACTAACAGTGAAAATATCGGAATTCAATGTAGCAGAGATTGCTTTGAATTTCGCTGCCCTTAGCTTTCGAAGGGGTTTTTATTTATTGTGACAACAGAAAGTGGAGGTTTATGTTAAAGGAGCTTCGATGAAGAACTTTCCGAGGAAGTTAAAACGATTGCATATATACTGCAAATAATGCCTTGCTATCATCCAAATACAGGCATTTATATAAAAAAAAAAAAACATAATGCTTACAGAGAATGGTATACAACTAAAAAAATTAAGTAAACTTCTGAAGACTGGCATACTTCAATAGCCATAAAGCAATTTTATTGTACTGCATTAAAAACCTGTTTAACAACAAATGTTTCGTTTACTTTCTGCCTTAAAATTAGCTTTTATAAATTTCCCGTGATTCACAAATAAATTAGGGACTTTCTACTTTTAAATTTAGATCATCTAGATGTCATTCTAACGTTTTTTACTGATATATTTTCAAGTAGTTCAAACGAATCGCGTGGCTTCGCGAGAGCATGAACTTAAGGTAGTAGTATCGGTAATACCGTCTTGGCTGACGTTGATGACTTTTGAGTAGGTCCGATGTCATTCTGAAGGGCTGCGGAAATGCAAGGCCCTTTTTTAAAGAAATTAAAATCTAGTTTCATCCCTCCTGTTTGAACAGATGATCTTCTGTTAGGGACTCTAAAGGGTGAGTAGGGACGATTTTTCTTATATAGTTTGAATCGGCGTGAATTCTTACCTATAATTTCATTGGAATCTGATCATATTTTTCTTTTTATGGAAAACCCAGCCGAATTATTTAACCGGCAGTAATTAGCAATTGGAAGACATCATATTTATGAATTAAGAACATTCAAAAGTTATAGTTTACGATTTCAAATTTCTTCTATTTAGATAGTAGGAGCTCAAAACAAAAAAATAATTCGCTCTCGCTGAAATCGCAAAGATATTATTTTTAAAAACTCTAGGTACTTGCTTTGCGAGACTAGTTCTTAGTTTGATGCCAATCTACGTTATTTTGAAATCGAAAACTGTAATGTACACGTGACTACAACGGCACTAAAATACGACACGCGTCTTTGTTGTTTTCGGTACTCAAGTACGTGCAAGCGAAAAAGACGGAGCGATGCGTTTTATCACAGTGCTTTGTTTCCCATCCTCTCCATTTTGAAGGTGCTTGTAATCAAATTTTTATTTGTTTTCAAATTACAATGTTTGAAAAATACGATAAAGATGCTGCATTTTAATTTTTTTTTGTTGGTCAATAGGTGATGAAATAAATAAAAATTAGATTACAGCCTTTAGGTTTTTTTGACTTATATTTACGTGTAGAATACACTCCTGAAATTTAGTGCGTTCCTCCCGACTTAACATGTATAAATTAAAATCAGCCTATAATACTCTTAAGTGCGCCTAATTTTCTTAAGACCCTAGACACCTCTAGAAATGCCCTTTGTTAGGTTGAATTTCGTGTCTATCTACCCTTTTCTCAAACATACCACTTCAGTGTCCTGAATAGAGTATTGTTAATTAGATAGCAGAACTTCTCTTTATAGACCAGAAGCGCAGATGACGTTTTGTCTTCGGTGTTTAGTTTATTGATCTAAAGATTTTCGGTAATATATCGCTTTTCAAACTTTAAAAGCGATCCTTTTTTTTAGGTTGTGACGTAGTATGTGGGTAAAATTACCCTAAAGAAGAAAACTACACAACAGTGTAAAAAATAAAAAGAACAAAAAAGAAAGCTGTCGAGAATTGTATCTCAAATTGGGGGAAATTAGGGAACTGCTTCTGGTAAAAACCTTTTAATGCTTTTAAGCAAACTTTTTGCTGTCAGTCGGTCCTAAATAAAAAGGAAATAGCGCGACCGGCGAAAATGTTTGGAGAAATTAAGGAAATTGATGTAGAGATTAATGTTCTCAGCGGAACATATTTGTGTTTTTTTAAAGTGCTATAAAGTGAGGTCAAAAACTTGAGCAAAAAAAATAATTTTTTTATCTGAGACAGTCCACGTAGACTTCTAGCCTAAGTACTAACGTACCGTGGGCGTCTAAAGACAAGGGAACTGTAATCTACTGACACGAAATTTAAAGGATTGGAGGTTGTGAGGGGAAGGAAAAACATCTGCAGGCAATTTGTTCCACAATCTGGAGACCCTAGGTATGAATGAACCAGAGAAGCGGAATGTTTCAGGCTTTTGTAGCTCGACAGTAAACCGATGTATACATAAGGCGTCTCTTGTTCTGTTAGGAATAGTCAACGGGGAAATATAGCGGCTGGTTCTTCAGAGCAAAATCCTTGAAGGTATCGGTAGAAAAGGGATAAAACCCCAATAGCGCGACGATGAGCGAGAGAAGGCAGTTTTCTTGTGAGGAATGGGTCACTGATATAGAGCTCCAAAAACTTCGTACCCAACCATGAACGTCGAGCGGAGAGGAGCGCCGGCAACGTTACAGTACGCCGCGATATTTATTGTGAGAACGACGTTGGGGCGCGAGTTTGAGTAAAATAGAAGTGCGTAAGAACAGTTGGCTAAGGCATAATGTTCGGAGCTTTATTTTTTCATTTCCGGACCTAAAATATGATGGGACTCATCTGTGGTGTTTAGTGTGTCATAAGGAGTTATTATGTTGGAAAAGTTCTCACTGCAAACGGCATGTTACTAGTGCAACGCCTAAATTTTAAAAAAGCGGCTGCAAACCCTATATTGAGTTTGCAGTAGATTTAATATTTATGATGTGTGCTTGTAATATACCATTCTATACTCTCGCGAAACGACCGTTTCGTACGTTTTGGGAAAAATATAATCCCGATTGCACATTGCCGTCTGACCAAACGTTACGCAATTATTTACCAAGTGCTAACTACAGATAAATCAACAGATTTAACGAAAAATTCAGTGGTCAATGTTGTAGTCCGAACATTGGATCCACGTAAACCTTCAGTTCCCTATTGACTAGCCAGTAAAAAACTTCACAACTGTACTGGCGAGCCATAAAAGATTTGGTATTAACCACCCTACAAAAATTTCAAACTTCAGCAAACCAAATGCTAATGTTTGTTACTGATGGGGGATCATCTATGCTTCGTGCGGGCCGTTTACTGAAACAAGGTTGCCCTAATGTACTACATGTTACGTGAATCTTACATGCATTGCATCTTGTAGCAAAAACCATTCGCTTCTGTTACCCAGGTGTGGATGTACTTATAGAGCATACAAAAGCCATATTTCTAAAATCTCCCAAATGGATTCGCCAATTTTATGACAAATGTCCGAATATTCCTGAACCTCCACAGCCTGTTCTTACACTATGCGGAACATGGTTAGAAGTTGCTTATTATTACCAACATTTCCAGCAAGTACGGTCACTTGCCTTACAATTTAACGCGAAAGAAGCCTCGATCAAAGAATGTCAGTTAAAATTTCAAGATCAAGTGGAGATTGATCTACAAACTATTTTTAATAACTACCAAGAAATTACCAAAGCCATCACAGCATTACAATAGTCGTCGTTGTCGTTAGCCGAATAACTACAAATATTAGATAACATACAAGCAGTACTACAAATTTTAAGTGACGAAAATCATGTCCTTACTAGAGAAAACTTTAATAGTATGCTACAAAAAATCCAGATTTGGCTAAACTAAGACAGATTTTTAACACTAGTGTTTTTACAGTACAATGTTTCAAGGATCATTTTAAGTATGCAAATAATATATCGCTAGATGTCGAACGGTCGTTTTCCGTCATTGTTAATTACATGTTTTCGGAAAACAAGTATAACGATTTCTTCTTTCATACAGTGTTAAATCATAAATAACAGTGTAGTGAAACAGCAAATGGGGCAATAATGTTTCAAAAAAAAATTAAATGGACAAAACCAAATGCGCCATCTACATCTGGTGAAATAGTGAAGAAAAAGACCAGGTCATACAACGATATATATTTAAAATATGGAGCTATTTCACTGGATGACAAGCCGTAATGTGTACTACAAAGTTCTGTCCGCTGAAAGTATGGGGCCTCCGGCATCTGGAAACAAAACATCCGTCTTTACAAAGCAAACCATTGGAATTCTTCGAGCGTAAACCACTTATCTTGAAAAATCAACAAACTTCTATTAACAAATCAAGCCGTAGTGAGACCTCAACTCTTCAAGCATCCTATTTAGTAGCATTAAGGGTGGCCAGGGAATCGAAGCCGACTAAGCCCCACACAATTCCGGAAAATCTCACTCTGCCTGCTGCTATTGATATGGTCAATATGATGACAGCCCCGGAAGAAGCAAAAAAATTGAAAACTGTACCACTTGCAAATGACACAATATCGAGACGTATTAATGAAATGGCCATCGACGTCCACAATCAAATAATTGGAAAAGCGAAATCAAGTAAATTTTTAAAAAAATACAAAATAAAATTACTTTAAACCTAAATAAAATGTAAATAAATAAAAATAAAATTTAAAATTATCATTTAAAAACATTTTAATGTTATAAAATTGAAGTCAGGAACAAAACGATTAAAAATTCAAAACTGTAAGTAGTCACAGCAGGAACCATAATAACATTCAAAATGTATCAATATAAAATTCATCCAGACTGCAATATACTTTTGATCTTAAGATATTTTTAACAGATCCACCAAACATTTTCAAACTACTGATAGCCTTAAAATGGGGTGTGATTATACACCCATATATTATCGAATTTTTTGTTGTTTCACTTTTTGGAATGGGTAATGGTAAATTCATTCCATTACGCGTGTTAAAGAAGTTAGGCTGCATTGAATTACCATGTCTTTTGCGAACTAATAAAACGATTTTCAGAATAAAAAGACTGGGTAGCGGTAGAATCCCTTGCTGTATAAATAAGGATCTACAATAGTCCTACATAGGTATCTCAGTGCCCTTTTTTGTACCACAAAAACAGATTGGAAGAGCCTTTTACAACAAACCCCCCAAAAAGCAATCCCATATCCGAAGTCAGACTCAATGAGTGAATAATATGCAGATTTTGCCACGGATACCCCCAATTCGTTACTATGCGGACATCATAACTTCCCGAAGCTTTTTTTTGCTTCAGCAAATATAAAAATCCAAGGACTTAGTAGTTTTCCTATTTACTACAAAATGATTTCCAACATCAATATGTCGCAAAATGAATCTAAATGAGGCAATACTCATTTTGTTGATATTAAAACAAATACAAAGTCAAGCTCAATTTTTATGTTTCCTCTGATACGAATGCGATGCAACTGACGAAGGATTGTTTGAAGTTTTTACTGATACAACAAGAAACGAAAATTTGGACTGGAATAAATGCATTGCGGCATGGTACTGTTGGCGCGAAAGCGATAACGGGAAAGAACAATAGCTTGATAGTAAAATTAAAAGACATTATGCGACAGATGGAATAGACGCACTGCTTTCTTCACAGACAAGCGCTTGCCACACAAAAATGCCAGATAATTTAAAAAATGTTCTGTCCACAGCTGTAAAAATAGGTAATTTTGTTAAAAGTCGACCGTTACAGATTAGATTTCTTTCCGCACTGTGCGAATAAATGGGCACCAAGAACAAGTCATTGCTTTTCCATGTCAATGTCAGATGGTTGTCGTGAGGAAAAGTTCTAACAAGGCTTTTTAAATTGCGAGAATAAATTAAAAAAAAAATTAAAGATAAAAATAATTCATTTCAGAGTTTTTCCGAGACAAAAAATTTTTATACTCTTGGCTTACTTGAGTGATATATTTTCACGTTTGAATGACTTGAATATGAGTTTACAAGGCCGTGACAAAGACATTTTACTAATGACAAAGTCAATGCTTTCATAAAGAAGCTTGGTATTTGGATTATTCGCCTTGAAAAATGCACTTTTGACGCATTACAGTGAATACACCTGCAATAATTATATTGACAAAAATATGAACTGAAACTGGAAAAACCTGTTGTTGATCGCGTGTTGGAGAGCATAAAATCGCATTTGCGCAAATTGAAAGTTCAGTTACTAGAATATTTTCCAGGTGAAAACGATGATTTCTCGAAAAGATGGGTACTCAATTCGTTTGATGAAAATTTTGTTGCAGCTGCCAAATTACCTACCTGTTGAGACACAACCAACTAATTGAAATATCGACTGACAAAACTCTACAACTAGAATTTTTGCCTCGAGATTTATAAAAGTTTTGGCTTACACGACAATTGTGAATACGGAAGCTTAGTGATGCTTTAAAAATATTGATCCCATTTGCCTCTTCTTACTTGTGCGAAAAATGCGAAAAAGACTTCTGGTCTATGGTGGCTTTAAAAACTCAATACAGAAATCGTTCATTATCCCTTGAAAATGGGGGTCGCGACCCCCAGGATGAGAAACGATGTAATATATCAGCGATTTGCTAATTGAATGAATTTGGTTCTATTACTGTCGAAATACTTACTTAAATTGCTCTTTTTAAAGCAAATTTGAAAAAAACTCAAATAAATTTAAGGTACAAAACTTTAGTGTAAAACTTTTACTGTTCAAATTAATGTAACCCATTGACCTTCAGCAGGAGGAGATACAGCGGGTCATTCATAACTAGCCTTTTGTTTTGTTTCACACATTGGACGTGTGTAGGACAAAGAACGATCTCTACAATAAGGAATATGCACATATATTTTTTATTTCATAAATCGTTTAGGAAGTCATTACAAACCCAAAAAAATTATTTTGAAGAAATTTACTAGCCTAATTTAGCTACAAAAATTGTTTATTTTTCGGTATAATTTATTACAATTTATAAAGCAGCCATTTGTCCTTAGTGAATAATGACGTCAAGAGATCAGAAAATATAAGTGTCAATCTACATGTTAATGTAAAGTTTAACCTAAAGTCGAACGGGTTTGTTTTTCTCGGAAACAGTCAGAGGGGGAGCAATCGAATTTTTTGGGTTGATAGATAGTGCAAATAGCTTCGGTAAAAAATTCAGATGTACAGGATGTTTCGTTTCGGAGCTATTAAACGTCAAAGTCGAAATTTACGCGATTTCCGTTGAAATCTTGATTAAAAGACATACATTATGATTTTTTGCATAATTTAAACATGGAAAAACTGTCGCCTTTTAGAGAAAAACTCAGGAGACAAAAACTTTTACAATAAGATAGGAAAACTAACAGAGTATCAAATTGAGTCAGTGGTGCCCCAAAAAAAGGTTGAGGGGGTCAAATGTAACATGACCCGGGAAAAAGTATCACTCTGTAGATTATTTAATAACAATAATTATTAGATAATATTTCGATTTGTTCTATGAGAACTACAAAAATTGCTACGTGTACCAAATTTGAGTTATCTTTAAAAACAAATAATATAAATAAAAAAAATCTGAAAAAATAATAAATTTTAACACCCTGTATCTTGAAAACCAAGCATTATCGGATATAAGTTTATATTATGATCTCTTATGCTTAAAATTAGCTCAAGAATAACTCCTTAAAATTCTTCTCACTTATTTGGAAACACCCTGTATATTTAGTCATGAAAATTTCCGTATAATACATTAACCCATAAACATTTTGACACATTCGGTGTAAAGCAGATACGTTAACAAATAATATAAAAGCTTATCATTGTTCAAAATAATTATTTTTTATATCATTAAAACGTAAGCAAATTTTAAAAGTACAAAGACCAAGAAGAAGAATATAAATTACGTGACAAGAATTACAATTAATATTCTTTTATACAGTCATACTTTTTAAATGTCTCCGCAAATTACAGAAATCGTGACATTTAAAGAAAAGTTATGAAAGTAACGTTGGATCTCTGACAAAAAGTTTATGTCCTAATTTTTTTCAAGTTTCTAAATTTCTTTCTTTATTAATAGATATCATTACTTTCGGCTTTTAATTTTTTTTCTTGTAAAAGAGCAACAAGAGGTCATATTTATTCTATTCGGGAAGCGGGCTATCAAAATAAATTGTCTGCGTATTTTCCGTTTTCAACTGGTGAGGGTGATATCCCAGGGCGTAAATCTTAAGTTTTATAATATGTAGTATAATCCTTCTAGAAGAAAGACAAATTAAAACTAAATAGAATTTTGGATACTTATATAAAATGCAGTGTATTTCGGGTAACTTGTATTTTATTTATTCATTCGACTATGGAGTATGTTGGGCAGTCTGCTGAGCATTTTTTCCGTCATGTCTCACCCGTTTTATATTAATAAAAAGTAGAAAAGACTTACCGCCACTACGTTGCCAATACCATTGAAGTCTTTGTTAATGACAGCATAAGTGGGTCTGACAGAAATGCGGTTTTCTTTAATAGGCCGGAAATTTTTTTCTACCTGAGACAGTCCACGTAGACTTCAAGCCTAAGTACCTACTAACGTACCGTGATCATCTGAAGGGAAGGGAAATGTAACCTATTGACACGGGATTTAAAGGATTCGAGGTTGGGAGGGAAAGGGAAAACATCTGCAGGCATGTGCATCTGTCCGTTCCATAATCTGGAAACCCTAGGTATGAATTAGCGAGAGAAGTGGGATGTAGGACTTTTGTAGCTGGAGAGTAAAGGGATGAATACGTAACGCGCCTCTTGTTCTGTTAGTTAAGGGATAAATTATAACAGCTAGTTCTTCAGAGCAAAATCCGTGGAAGTATCGGTAGAAAATGAATTAATCCCAACAGCGCGGCGATGAGCAAGAGAATGGAGTTTTCTTGTGAGGACTGGGTCATTGATGAGTCGAATTGCTCTCTTTTGAATAGAATCAAGTATCGAAGGTGATGCCGCTTCCCAGATATGGGAACAATACTCTAGGTTAGGTCTTATTTGGGAAACATAGAGAGTGTGTAAGTTGGAATGGGAGAAGTATTTTCTGGCTCCAAAGAGAAAACCAATCTTTTTAGATGCTAATGTAGCTATTAAAGTAATGTGTTTGTACATTCATGACATGACCAATTCATGCTTTAAATTACCTTCATAATTACTTTCGTTAAAATGTCTAGAACAAATTCTAGCATTTTTCACTTTAAACTTATCTTCCCGTTTACACAGACGCTTCCAAACACTTTGTGTTTCTTTGTCTTTGGGGGAGCTAAAAAGTTTAATATCGGGCATAAAGCCCTTGCATAGATTGTTCACATCACTACCATACACAACACACCTTATTTTTATTATTAAACTCTTAAAAGTGATATAAAAGCACCAAAAAATAACTTTAAAACACAACGCGATCTTAACAAAGCCGTGTTTCGTTTACAAAATATGGCGGAATTCCTCACAGCGTGACGTTTAGGCCACGCCTACCTGCTCGGTGTCATATCTTCTTTTATTTCTATCATGGTGGCGAAGTAACATAATTTACCACGTTCTGAATGGTTGTCTCGGCGTGGTGAGTTCTGGGTCATTTCAGCAAAAATAATTCTGCCAAATGGGCGAAGAGGCAATCTGATGTTTTCGGATCAAAGTTTAATATATAAAATCACTCATACCCTGAAAAAATCGTTTGGACTTTTTTCACACAAAATTGTAGCAAAGTCTTTGTAGAGCAATTTACTCTAATTGGATTATGAGTTACAACAGTTTTTATACATTTTCATACAATTGTAGCAAATTTTGCTACAAATTGGTCTTGGACGTTTTTGAGAACAAACTGTTGGAAAAGGTACACAATTGTAGTGAAATGTCCCACAAAGTTTTTTCAGTGGAGGAACAAATGTGTCAATAAAAATGGCTTTGTATATATTTGTAATACAACAGTGCGTCTATCTGTAAAACTGTCAAAACATCAATTTTTCACTAAAGTTCGCAAACTTTATGCCTTATGCGCGAACCCAAACTCTAGCGCGCGATTTTTAAATATATTTTTTCTATTATCAGGTAACTAAAATGAAGAATGTTGGAACTGTTAGAAGTCGAAAAACTGTAAAATTTGAGCGTTAAAGTAATACATTGTTGTTCTTTGTAATTTTTTTTAACTTTAGGCCCTTTGCGCAAACTGAAGATTAAACATAGGCATTTTTCAATATTTTTCCCTTTATTGGCATGCGAATACACAACTTTTGCGAACTATTAGAATTCGATATTCGAAAATTCACTTTTTTCGACCCACCCTACTGTATATCTACCCTTATCTACGCATCTGCTCTAGGTAAGTATTATCTAAACTCTTTTAACACTCAGTGTCGAATTTAAATTTTGCGGTTCGTAGTAATAATTCAGAAAGGGCAAATGGAGTTAGTGTCACTAACAAATTAATCTTTCCAACAGAAGGCACGGCTTAAATTTACGAGGTTCGGTGCAAAGGCCGTTTGTTACCTTTAGTAGAAGACTGAGCATAAATCTTTTAGCACTTTTCTAAATAATGCAAAGGGTAATTTTGAAAACAATGAATGCGTCATTCTCGGGATTAAAACTCATGCTGATTTAACAACATATTATATTTTATTCTAAATTGTAGATATTTTAACGAAACCAGCCCATACAGTTTATAAAAAATGGTTCACGGTGAGCTTGGATTAAGTTTAACCCAGAGGTGCTATTACTTCGGAGTTTTCTTCAGATATCGTTATTGTGATGAGCTCCAATTAATTTGGTACCAAAATAAAAATAATCGTTGGAAGGTTATTAAAATAAAATGGATGTTTCGAAATTTTTTTGAACTTACAAGGTTTTATTTCACGGAAAATGGTTATTCGTCGATTGTTTGGGACTAAACAAATTTCGTTCGGTGCTCTAAATGATATTTCAGTGTTATATATGTCGAAAATATTTAAACCCTTACCAATTTTGAAAAAATGACTGGAAAACACGTTTTTCGTCCGATTTTAGGACATATATTTTAAAAGGACATGACCCGACTTATCTTGAAGCTTATGCATTTACCTTTAAAACGAGTACTGTTCAATACTTCTAGATACAAATAATCGCAGGCTATAAGTATTAGAGCAATGAAAAAACAAGCGAAAATATTAATGCATAGTCAGAAATGGAAGAATAATAATATCTATGTTTGTCTATTACATTTTTTATGTGTCCACCTCCATAATTCTCGTGAAGCTGCTTCAGTCTCGTGTAAATTAAAAAAAAATCGTGTTTACCTATAATACATCCAAAGATGCCGCTATGGGAAATTGGATTTCCTTGCGCTCGCGTTTGTCCGGCCGCACCGTGATCAGCGGCATCACGCAGTGGATGAATAAGACTTTAATTAATTCTCGATAATGATTCAATAAGAACTAATTTTTAATGATTTTTGTATTTTACATCTAGTGTTCTTGAAGATTTATTTATATTATTCTTGATTTCGAGTGGTTATGTATTCGATAATACAAATATTGCTCTGCGTGTGTCTATTGATGATCGCTAGATTTTATTTTGTTTAAGTAAACAATAAGAAGTCTGATCACAGTCGTAAACATGCCTAAATCAAGATATCACGAAGAAAATCGGCGCACCATTTGTTCAGTTTCTTATAGAAAAGCTAAAAATATATTTTCTGTGAACGAGAATTTGAAGGCAGTGGATGAATGATTGAAGTTGGGTAGTTAAAACTTTTTCATGGGATTTCGTTCGACATTATCTAGGTTGGTTTTACAACTGGCAAACGCAAATAAGCACCATCGTACTTAACGTATTTTGCAACCAAATCTTTCAATTTCTCGTTCACAGTAAATGTATTTTTAGCTTTTCTATAACAAACTAAGAAAATGGTGCGATGATTTTCTTCGTGATTTCTTGATTTCGGCATTTTTACGACTATGATCATACTTCTTATTGTTTACTTAATCAAAACAAAATCTAGCGATTATCCGTAATTTTATTGACACACGCACAGCTATATCTATATTATCGAATACATTACCACTCGAAATCAAGAAAAATATAAATACATCTTCAAGAACTCTACAAGGAAAATACAAAAAACATTAAAAATTAGTCCTCATTAAATCATTATCGAGAATTAAAGTCTTATTCATCCACTGCGTGATGCCGCTAATCACGGAGCGACCGAACAAGCGCGAGAGCAAGGAAATCCAATTTTCCACAGTCGCATCTTTATATGTATTGAATGTATTGTAGGTTTTTTAATTTAATCGAGACCGAAGCAGCTTCTCGAGAATTATGGATGTAGACCCATAAAAAATATAATAGACAAACATACATTTCTATTCCTGACTATGCAATGCATTGTTTTCGCTTGTTTTTCATTGTTCTGGGACTTACAGCCTGCGAAAGTTTGTATTCAGGAGTATTAATTTATACTCGTTTTAACGGTAATTGCATAACCTTTAAGATAAATAGATTCACTATGCCCTACCAAGTCCCTTTTACAAGATATGTCCTAAAAACGGAGGAAAATCGCGTATTTCGGTCACTTTTTTTAAAATTTGGTAATGGTTTAACTATTTTGGACATATGTATATAGCACTGAAATATCATTTAGAGTACCGAACAAAATTTGTCTAGTCCCAACAAATCGACGACTAACCCTATTCCATGAAATAAAACCATGTAACTTCAGAAAAATTCCGAAAAATCCATTTTATTTTAATAACCCTCCAACGATTATTTTCATTTTGATACCAGATTACTTGGAGCTCGTCACAGAAATGGTATATGAAGAAAACTGCGAAGTAGTAGCACCTTTGGGTTAAACTGAATCATAACTCGCCGTGGGTTCTAGAACATTCGGAAATTCACCCTTTTAGTTTTTATTTCATTGTTTTCGTGGATGTTCTTTCCTGCTTTACTAAATTTAATAGACACAAATAGTGTCAAATAGCTTTCAGACAGTTGACTTGATAGCGGAATTTCAAGACATTTTGCGAACAGTATGACACAAATACAAAACTCTCAGGCGTATTGTTAGGGTAACTTGAAACTGAGACAATAAATGTCTTATAACTAGGTGGCGAAAGGAAAACATCGAAAATTTTATGAAAAATTCGATAAATAAACATATCTCTAAGAAAATTTTAATTGTACAGTGCGTAACAAAAATATGGAAACCTCGAAATGCCTTGCAAACCGTTCAAGCGATTTTATCTCACATCGAATGCCGTGCAGATGGACAATGGACATCCTTTTCTTACGCCTTTGAACCGGCATATTTGTTCCGGCAGTCTTCAACCCGTCTGCGTTCTGCGTTTATTCGCTATTTACAGAGGCATTCCGTCCGATTTTGATTTATGACGTGTGAAATCAAAGTTTGTTTTTAGGAATATTGTTATTGGTTTTCGGTATTTTCAGAAAGCATTTTGCGATTGTCTTGCCTATTTTGTGCTTATTACACATTTTGGTAGTATATTGTTCGACTTTGTGTACGTGTAAATTGTTTGTTCTTATTGAAAAATAAGTGGGTAAACATTTTATTTGTTTTGGCAATTAACTACACAAACATAACCTCAAAATTAATTAATGTAATAGGAATTATATGTTTGCGGCCTAAATTACTAATCTAAGCGAGCAGGTAGTTTAGTGGAGAAGTTTATAGTTTTAAAATTATCTTTTGTAAATTACAATATTTTTAGAAGTTATGTTATTTACGACGAGAATATAATCGTAAACAATGCTGGACATGAAGTAATACGTCTGTCTCTGTACCATTGCCAGTTCAATGCCATTGAAATGGCTTGGAGTCAGGCAGAGACGGATGGAGAAATTTCAAAGTTGTCTGTATATCTCTGTCCCTACTTACAGGATTCGTACCAAATTTAGGGGTTTTGATAGTGCGCTTACTGGGAATGTTTTGGTAAAGAAACAAATATTTTTTAAATTGCGAAAAAAGTTGAATTTTTGCTGTACCAAACACACCCCCACCCCCCCCCCCCCCCCAAAAAATAATTAACGCGTTTAGGTATTTTATTTACTATTTTTTCTAAACAAATTGTACACCATTTTGTCGAGAATTTTTAGGTTTTAAAAGAAAAAAATGTATTAGTAGAAAGTTATAGTCATTTGATTTTTTTTAAATTATATTTTAGGGTTAAAATAAATTCAAATGAGTATACCTATTTACTAACACATTTTTTCTCTTAAAATTTCAAAATTCTCGACAAAATGATAAAATATTTGTTTAGAAAAAGTAATAAATAAAATACCTTAACGAGTGAAGTCCGGCTCTGACCAAAGTTCAAGTTGTGTAAACAGAATGTTAGTAGAAATGGCATGTGTCAACGACCACCATTAAAATCTTACGTGATATTGATTATACTAAAAATAAAAAACATCTATTGCTAAAAACAGCAGGGAAGTAAGAAAATTTTAATTCTATTGAAATAAATATAATATACACTTTATTCATGCATAGTTGTTTGCTCTTAGCTAATATTTTCCTCATGTTTCACAAAATATCTCGTTCCTTTTTTTCTGAAAGAAAAAAATTACATAATTATTTTCGGTACTCATTCACCAGGTTTTCCTAATTAATTCTCCCTACTTAACTTTATTATCAATGATCCCATCCCCCACAGCCTCATAATATTTAGTTAAAATATTTATACTGACCAATTAGGTTATTATTTTACTTTTCATTCTGTTCGTAAGATAAAAACCCAATTGCGAAGTTGTGTAATTTAATTACAACCTTATTTAATATTTTGTTTTGTTTGTTTAGGTTTGTTCACGCTGTTTTTCTAGAAAAATTCAATTTTCCTGCTTATGCAACTAGGTAACTTATCCTGATTAAGCTTCGTTTTCGAGATTAAGTTTCTATTAAAATTTAAACCTGAGTTTTAACATAATTTCTTTAAAATTTAATCATATTCGTATCTAATGCCTTCTAAAAAATATTGCGAAACCCAATATTGCGCACATTTTTTGGTTTATTTCGCATTAAAAATTTCATAATAAACATATTTTTTTAGTCCCTGTCGATGGTAGATCGCATGTTAAACATTTGACCTGCCTGTTATTGTATGTTAGGCTAGGGACACAATGGAGGAATAAATTGTGTAAAGTTGTTTACCTACGACCGCTACTGCAAATAGTAAAAAAGCACACTTCTACCATCTATGTAAATTGAATTTTACATATTGTAAGCACAAACGCACTGTAAACAAAACGCACGGGGCACTGAGGAAGTATAGGCGACTGTTGTCACTGACGCGGCATAAAAATGACAAATGCGCCTGCTTAATTTCCAAACCCTCTCAAGAGTAAAGCTATATATTCGTACAAGTTAAAAATAAACAAGGTTTTCTTTCAATTTTAATAATTGAGGTTGTATGTCAAGTATAGGACAAAATTCGAGTTGTAAGGCAATTACGCACTCAGGGAATTGACTTTTCCATTCGTGCGCAATATGCTTCTTACAACACTTATTACGTAATATACTATTGGAATAGTGAGAGTTATTTTTGAAACCGGAAAATTAATTCTCGAAAGAAATTAACCTCAAAGTGACGAGCATCAGCGCCTGCTATTGGCTGACTTCTCTCTATGGGGAAAAAGTGACGAAATTGTCCATTCTATTGCCGTCAAGAATTGGTCCCCACAACAGAAAATTCATGCCGTTATCTGACTTATTTTTCGCAGCTTAATTATTTTAAAACTGTTAGAGTCTGGATCACTTATGAAAGATTTGCCATATTTTAATCCCTGTTAACTTTTTCCAGTTGATTTTGTGTTCTTTCCTGATACATCACCTTATAGCATCTCGTACTGCGCACCTTGGTATTTCGAGAGCCGTTTCTGAACGAATGTATGGCTTTTCCGATCATGTTTAGCAAGTTTTTTGGCTTTTTCGTTTCCAGAGATACCTTCGTGTTCTTGTACCCACTGCAGCTTAACTGTTTTTTTTTCTTTGCCAATTCCCTTTGAGATTGCCATACCAGTCTTAACGTTACCTTGTGATACTTCAGTGCCCTAATGGCTACTTTACCGTCTCAGTATATACAGGGAGGGCATAAAGTCAGGAAACCTGGAAATATGTTGGAAATGGGAAATATTAAGGAAATATACAAAAACACGTCGATTTTGATTTTTAGTTTTATACAACTTGGTGATATAAAATTTTATAAATTTTGACATGTGTCAAAGTTATGATGTCATTGTCAATATTTTTAAATAGCAACTTAGGTTATGTGATACATTATTTGATAATATTCTATCCACCTTTTAAAGATGAGAGCAATAATTAAATCTACAACTTGAATTAAAGCAGGTATTTTGTTGTTAGCGTGTGGTAGTTTGACAACAATTTCATGGTTTCTATTTTGCACTACCTTGGAAACCAGCATATCATCTATGCCAGTTGCGTCAATTTCTAAACATACCTTAATAACATAGTCACTTTCATTCTATTAAAAGTTGCTTCCAGAGAGAAAAAGAATTGAAATCGTTATGATGTGTATCTGGGGAGATCGCCAAAGGCGCTTTGAAGAAATTTGCGAACTTCTTAATAACATACATCCAGAGCGACGAAGCAATTACAAAATGTACGATGAGGAAAATTGCTGAAAAATTCCATGATCATGGTTGTGTATAGGATCTGCCCAGGACAGGTAGGCCAGATCTAAGTGAAAATATTAATTTAGATATTTTGTTCAGTTAAGAAAAAAATCCACATTTGTCACCCACCAAGCGGCATTACGTTGAAGCGTTTGTCAATCATCGGTAAAAAATATTCTGCACAAAGAAAAAATCATCCATACAAAATAAGTAATTAATACATGAATTAAACTAAGACGACTATGACCACTGACTTCACTGTTGTGAAATTATGCAGAAACGGTGCAACCTGGTTCCGTTGTCTTGTGCAAATGTTTTGTTTTCGGATGAATCTACCTTTTTTTCTCAAAGCTACTAACTGTCAACCGGCAAAAACTGTAGGCACATATTGGTCCACAGAGAATCCACATTGGGCTCAAGTGACTTAAACGCAACATCCTGAAGAACTCAATGTTTGGGCTGGAATATTTCATGACAGGATTATAGGTCACTATTTTTTGACGTAAATTTGACCGGAGAAATTTATTTAGACTTTTTGAAAACGGAATTAATTCCTGCCTTAGCTCAACTGTATCTAGGTAATGAGCTCGACACACCCACCTTGACAATGTCAAGATAGATCACTATCGCACTATTCAAAACCTGTTGGTCAATATCTCAATCAGATGTTTCCTAACAAGTGAATAGGACATCGTGGCCCCATTAAATGGCCTGCGAGGTCACCGGATTTGACTTCCCTGGATTATTTTCTGTGGAGATATTTAAAAACAAAAGTTTTTTTCAACAGATCTCCCACAATAGAGGCTTTAAAACATCGTATAAAGGATGAAATTCGGCAAATTCCACCTTTTTTCATCAGAAACGTACAACAAGAGTTTATTAATAGATTATTGGAAGGATATATTGCCAGGAAGTTAACGGTCAACAATATCATCACTGGCTGCGTTAAAATTCTTTACGTTGGCTTATTTTTATTACATAAAAATTCGTAAAAGTAGCTGTGTTCTATTTTGCGGTCGTAATTATCTTGTGATAACTTTTTATTAAATATTACCAAATTTGGTTGTTCCAGGTCACTCTCAAGTCCAAAGTTACCACTAGATATTTGACCTCTTCCAATAGCGGAATGGTTGCACCTCGAAGTATTAAAGTGCCCAGTCCCTCCTCTCTCCTACGTTTCAGGAAGAGTATTGTGATAGTCTTTTGTGGACTTCCTTATATTTGGGTCATGAGTTAGTATAGTAACTTAATCATTAACAAGAATTATATTGCTTTATATTCTCCTTTGTATTTAAAAATATATATGTATATATATATATATATATATATATATATATATATATATATATATATATATATATATATATATACAGGGTGTCCAAGGATAGGTGTTACGATAGGACAAATGGGTCAAAAAATTGTGAATTTGAAAATGGCATTTTGGGAACATGCCCCGCTTGGTCCAAAACTGCGGAATACAAAATTTCACTCGGATTGGTATTATACAGGGCGAGTTATAACTAAAAATATGAAAAATGGCCAAGAGTAAAGTACTCTTATTTGTCCAAATGGAACAAAAGCTTAGTAGAAAAAGTTGTTCAGAAATGAAACTAATATTATAATTGGAAATTAGAGCTTTCTAGTCAATATTTTTATTTTTGTCAAATTTTTGAAATGTAATAGTACATTTTCCACCACTGTCGTATTCGGTTTTTATTATACTTGGAAACTACGTTTTCTAACATGTAATATGTACATTTACCAGGTATAGCCTAATAATGTATTGTAATACGATATTGGGGGAAAATGTACTACATTTCAAAAAATTTGACGAAAATAAAAATATTGAATAGAAAGCTCTAATTTCAAATTATAATATTAGTTTCATTTCTGAACAACTTTTTCTACTAAGCTTTTGTTCCATTTGGAAAAATAAGAGTACTTTACTCTTGGTCATTTTTCATATGTTTAGTTATAACTCGCCCTGTATAATACCAATCCGAGTGAAATTTTGTATTCCTCAGTTTTGGACCAAGCGGGGCATGTTCCCAAAATGCCATTTTCAAATTCAAATTTTTTTGACCCATATGTCCTATCGTAACACCTATCCTGGGACACCCTGTATATATGGATCTTTGAAAAATAGTCGATTCTGATATTTTCTGCAGGGAACGCCTATGGAATGCCTACAATTTACCACAGTCCTCTATTTTCTTTTTTTAATACTCCTTGTATCATTTTAGAACCAGTAAATGGGTATATAAAGAGTCCACACCGACTTTCGTTGTTAATTTGTAGATTGATCTTGGAAACGTACTGATTTTCTATGAGCAAAGTAATTATTGTACCATTCACAGCAAAAAAAAGATTATTGTTAGTGAATAAAGCCGAGTTTTATTTAGTATTTTTTTATCAAGACATCCCACGTAGACTTCAAGCCTAAGTACTAATGTACCATGGGTGTCTGAAGAGAATGGAAATGTAGTCTACTGACACGGGATTTGAAGGATTGGAGGTTGGGACGGGAAGGGAAAACATCTGCTGGCAATTTGTTCCATAATCTGGAGACCCTAGGTATGAATGAGCGAGAGAAGTGGTCTGTTCTAGGCTTTTGTAGCTGGACAGTAAAGGGATGCATACGTAACGCGCCTCTTGTTGTTCTGTTACGGACATTCAAGGGGGGAATAATACCGGCTAGTTCTTCAGAGAAAAACCCGTGGAATTAGCGGTAGAAAAAGGATAAATCCCCTACAGCGCGGCGATGAGCGAGAGAAGGTAGTTTTCTCGTGAGGGCTGGGTCATTGATAAGTCGAATGGCTCTCTTTTGGATAGAATCACGGATCTTAAGTGTCGAAGGTGATGCCGCTCCCCAGATGTGGGAGCAGTACTCTAGGTTAGGTATTATTTGGGAAACATAGAGAGTGTATAAGTTGGAAGGGGAGAAGTATTTTTTGGCTCGAAAGAGAAAACCAAGATTTTTAGCTGCCGATGCGGCTACTGAGGTCATGTGTTTGTGCCAGCCGAGATCATGTTCGAAAGCGACGCCAACGAGATCGAAGGTTTCGTTGTTTTGTAGGGCTTGGCCATTCATGTGGATGGGGTAAGCGTTGCCAGATTTTTTGCGTGAGAGGGAGCAGGACTGGGTTTTGGAGGCGTCGAACTGTACAAGGTTCTTGGCACTCCAGTCCAAGATTAATTGAAGATCTTGGGTAAGGGATAGGTACATAGATCTGCGTCTGTTATCCAGCCCCTGATTCGAAACTTGTCTGGAAAAATGAATATTGGAGTGAAGAGTACTATCGTCAGCATAAGTGTGGATGGGATTGGTAGTTAAAGAGAGTAGGTCATTAATGTGAAGAAGAAATAGGGTTGGTGACAGGACTGAACCTTGGGGGACACCAGCATTGATAGGATGGAAGTTAGATGAGTGACCGTCAACCACAACAGGTATGCGCCGATTAGAGAGGAAGCTGCCGATCCAGGTACATAGTTTGGTAGGAAGACCGTAAGAAGGTAGTTTGTTGAGGAGTGCGGCATGCCATACTTGGTCAAATGCCTTGGAAATATCGAGAGCAACAATCTGAGATTCGCCATGAAATTCAAGAGACTTGTTCCAGTTATGTGTGACAAAGCTAAGGAGATCAGCTGTGGATCTTTGGTGACGAAATCCGTACTGTCTGTTAGTATTTCGGCTGTCTGAATGTATGTACAAATTCTTAAAAAATAAGCAACTGCTTCAGTAGGAATATAAACTAACATTATTTTTAAAAGATTTATTGTTTGGGTGTTACGACACTCTACTGTTAAGGAAAATTAATATTTTTTAAAAAATAATAAAAGTCACTGCGTTTAAACAAAAAACAAATCCTGAAAAAAGAAATGTTTTGTACACTGTCAGTAACTTTTAATTATAAAAAGTATGCCTGACCCTAATCTATCTCTAGTGTAGTATATATTCGGTCTAAAACCTAATCTGAAAACAAATAATTTTTCTGACGTTTCGAGACCTAATATCTAGTCTCGTTATCAAAGAAACTAATAAATTCAAACTAACTAAATTAAAAATGAACTAAGTAATTATAAAAAATAATTAAAAAAGGATACAAGAGTTTTCTGATGGAATTCTGATTTTTTCGAAAATATTGCTCTGATAATGGTCTCGTGCTTTTCTGTCAGCATGAGTTTTGACCCAAACAATAAATCTTTTAAATATGAATCCGCCACAATCATACAGACATTACTAACGTTATTTCTTTAAAACAAAAGTTTTCCTAGTAAACATGTGGCGGATTAAATTATCGTGATAATTTAAATTTTAATTGAGCAATGAAATTTTTATTGAATCCTATAAAATGCAAACGAGAGGTCGTAATAATTTGAAATTTTATTTTTAGGAATACATTTGAAACCTAACGATTTATCTGTAGTTTTTATTGTAACTATGAGAATTTAACAGGTACTTAATTCTGCACAGTGAAGAAAGTTGATCAATTTAACACTCAAATAACGGTCAGAAATACACAGAGTGGTTCGTTTTTTAGAATTTTCCCTACCAACAGTAGGGTCATTCATCACTCACTATTGGTATCGGTTCTTCTAGTGCGCGGAGCAAATAGTGTTGTAGCCGATTTTAACACTATTTCGATTTTATATCTTTACTGTGTTACGTTTATTGGCGTTTTAAGAAGTATATTCTTATTTTTAATTAATTCAGTTAAGCTAAGTTTTAGCTTTTTTGGCTCGTATACGGTATTTTATTAATAAATATTTTAGTGTTTTCAGAACTACAAAATTTGCTCGTTCTTTATACCGTGCATCGAAAAAGCAAAGTGCTTTCGAAACGATGCGACGGAGGTTTATTTATTCACAATACAGTAGTGCGTTTCATTGAATTGTTTGAATTTGCACTGCTTGCCAGTTAAAATTGTTTCTCTCTCTTTTTCAGTAACAACCCGAAAGCGCAATATTAGATTATAATGTGAATTAAACCGACACCGATTATTTAAAAAATAGGATTGCCCATTATTTTTGTTTTTATCTTTAATTCAAATTGTTCCATCTCTAAAATTAAATCTTGTATATTGTAATATTAAAGCCTTCTTAAGTTTAGTCTTCATATTCAAATGTATGCAAATTACACAATTAGTTTTCGTGTACGTATTAATTAATTCTGTTAATATACAAACCTTAAAGAAATTTTCATCATTTTAATTATTTATTAACTAATATACTTACTGGAGGCGCTTAAAGGCCGAGTCTTGTCAAAGGAGATTTTTATTATTGAAGAAAATTAAAAAAAAAAACAGTTTCTTTTTATATAAACTTTTATTGATTTTAAATGTTTAAATACAAAGAATAATAATATGAAGCCATATAATGCCAAAAACTTAGTAATACTCGTATTTACAATGCTATTAAATTTGCATTATCAGTTTCAAAAAGGTTCAAACATAAACGTTCAGATTCGCTAAGAAAGTTTAAGATTTAGTACTGGTTTAAATTAAGATCTTATAGTTGCAGCTATGTTTTGACAGGTTTTTGTGCTGTCATTGTTAATAAGTCGTCATTAAAAACTTATGAATTATTGTAATATTTCAGCGATTTGCTGGGTCTCCAAATGATTTTCATCTTGGAACGAGTTGCTGTAATGAATTTAGTTCTATTATTATCGAAAGTACGTACTAACATTGCCCTTTCCTTTTTAAAGTTGCGAAAAAGCTCACAAATTAGTTCACAGTATAAAACTTAGTTGTCTTATTCTTACACTTGTCAGTTTAAAACTTTTCGTTGTCAAATTAGACCGGACTAGCGTTGGAGAATCTGGCTGTTAAACTTCACAGGAAACAAAAAAAAGTTTTTTTGTCTGCTTAATTGAATTAGCGCCATCTAAATTTGCTAAACACTCTCTACTGGTACCTAATATATTTATAGTTTCTCGCAGTGGTAACCATTTATGAAATTTATCCGTTTGGCCACATTAAGGTTGGAGGTTCCGATATGATTCCTTTTTGAAACTAACGATGCTGATGTATAGGTTCACAGATTTTTATCAATAATGAAAACATTACAGATAATGGCACCATAACGATTACCATTAATGATCATTTCAAAGGTTGCTTATCCAACAACTGCACTCTCAATTCATTAATTGATCAATCTATGTACTTCTCTAGGATATCCCAAAAAGATATCGAGGTAATAAAAGGATTAAAAAATACCAAAGCGGATGGGGTAGATAACATACCAATTGCATTACTAAAACAGATTGCATGGCAAATGACTCCATTTTAAACTAAATTAGTCAATCTATGGCTCGGTATTCCTGGGCTTGTCAATGGCTGGGTCACATCTTTTCTGCGTGATAGTAGAATATTGGTCAGGGTTGACGATGTTATTTCTGGCAACTTTAAGGATGATATTTTTCTTATTGTAGCGATATTAATACTATTGTAGTACAACGAAAATTAGAAACTGTCCTAAACAGCTTTCAACAATTATTGTGCTTTCAAAATAGTCAGGTTATTAATCATGGAAAGACCGTTTAGATAGAGCTTTATTAACAAGCATATAAATCCTAGCAATGCGAATCTTTACATTGATTCTGCTCGGATAAAGATTTCGCAGTCCGTAAAGCAGTTGGGTATTGTCTTGGACTGTCACCATGTCCTGATGAGACACTATTGACTACATTTGCATAAAACTGAATAGGGCTTTTTATGTGTTGAATTCTCGGAAAGACTGTTTTGCCGTGAGGATTATTCTTAATATATATTATTCCCTAGTATATTCTGTTATTTCATCTAACATTATTGTTTCATTGGGTCATTCAGTACATTTAAACGGGGTTTTTAGTTGCTAAAAATGGATATTGATATTAATATTTTATTTAACTTATAATCAGTCTTACAGGGAAACTTTCAGAGACAACAAAATACTTACTTACTGTGTCATCTATAGTTTTATTAAAATATTTAATTTATACACTCAAAAATATAAAGAATCTTGCTTTTAGGGGAGATCATCACTATCATAACACTAGAGGAAGACAAGACATTTATTTAAAAAAACACCATCATGCTTTCTATCAAAAGTCCCCTTTATATTTTGGTAGCAAGTTGTTCAATGCGCTGCTTCGGGCTTTGAGGGAGGCCACGAGTGTAAACCAGTTTAAAGATAACATTACAAATATATTAATACAAAACTGTTTTTAGTCTTTTACAGAGTTCGAAACTTATCTGGTTAACGATGCAAGGTAATATGTTTCTTCTTCTTCCTTTCCTTTTCTCTATATTCCGTATTTGATGGTTGCTTTATCAGACTGATCACATTCCTGATTAACAGAATGGTATTTAGTGTGGTCCAAATATTTTACTTTTTAAATTTTCTGTGTTATTTTACTTTATTTAATAACTGTTTGTGACATAAGTTGAAATATTTTAAATTATTTTTTGTAAACCTTTTTACGTGGTCAATCTATTCATTATACATATATAGCCGATGGACAAATAAATGCAAAAAAGAAAATGCGAGGCCAGGGCTCAAAAATCATTTTCGATACGTTCTTTTTGGTCAATGGATGGCCAAGTCTTTGACCTGAATCGGATAAAGATTTACTGTCACTCGTTTAGTCTTTATGAGCTCAACTAAGTTTTAAAAGTGAAAAATGTCTTTAAAGGGAAATGACCTTTTTAAAATTGACAATTAACGCACACATGACTTAAAAGTACATGAGATACATTCAGGTCACGTATTAATAATATCTTAATTAAAAAGTTTTCTGGTATATATTGTTTCGTATTATTCTCTTTATTAGCCTTTAGAATAAACAAATTTTATATCAAAAAATTGTATATTCTAAATTTTGCTCCATATCAGAAAATAAGTCCATCTCTTTTTACAAGACAACGATTTTACTATGTCCATTGTTGCCTATTGAGGTATTAGCAATTCAATTTCTTCAATAATCTTGACATTTTTTTAAAATTTGTAGTGGCCTATCTAACACAAAGCCAGCTAGGTTTTGTATCAGACATAAATAAAGTTTTCATTTCTGGTTAGAGAAAAAAGAGCAGGCCAAATGAACATTTCCTGTTGGCCCTGTCTATCGAAGGATGTTTTTCGTTTTTGTATATGGAAATTTATGCATTGCAGTTGCTCTGCAACGATGACGACTTCCGACTGGAAGAGGAACAGATGTCCTATTGGAAAAGGGAAAAAAAAACGTTACAGGGGTGTAACCTAGCGTAATGCCGAAGATTTATTTATGCTAAATTTACAACCGCATCAATTCTTTTAACAAAGTTGCACAACGATAATTTACTTTATTCAGGAAAATTTTGAGTGTAAAAGAGTTGCAGGAGAAAAGCGGTGGCAAATAAATCAACGTGGAAGAACAAAGGCTGAAAAGTAATATTTTAAAAGCAAATCTGAAAACCTGTGAGTAAAATTAATTTCATATCGTACGATAATAAATTTAATTATGAATCTGTAGGTATTGATTTTCATTTAATTTTAAGGATAAGTTAATACATGGTTAATTCCATAATGATTCATCGAAAGGATTTGATTAAATTATTACAAGCCATACTTTGGACGTGTAATATTAATGAGATTTTAAAGCCTTTATAAGTTAAAGGTTTAGAAACTTTCTAGATTAAAATAAGATTTTTGAATTGAAATAGGCGTCACCATGAAAAAATTCTATTTATGGAAAACAGCTACATCGGATTGTGCCAACTGTATGGAAGTAAATTTCATTTTCCAAGAGTTTCAAATTGAGTTTTAGCAAATGGAAGCATGCCGTGCAATGTACTCTAAAACTGAAATAATAATTAAAATACTAAAGTAATACTCATTAAAAACAAACTCAAAACTCAAAGTCTTTATTTAGCTACTTGTAAAGACAATAACATAAAATTTTATGCATTGGTACGTCAAAACCTGGTGCAGGCAAAATTAAATTAAGCTAAGTCTAAGTTAGATTAAATTAAATTTAAAATTTCAATTTCAATTAAAGTTATAATTAAAATTATTGTGATATAATATAATCACTAATTGTCAGCTCTGATCAAATAATTATCTGAAATAAAAGAAAGTAAACATATCCTGTTTTTTCTGATAATCGCTTCTGTACAGAAACATACTCATTTTTATTAACTTGGGACAATAAAAAAACTTTAATTGAAATAAAAGTTAAATACACGCATTGGTCTTTATTTTACTACCTTTGTTAACATAAATATTTTCTTATTGATTTTATAGATCTGAAAATCGGGGCAATAGAAGGTTTAACAGCTGTTTAAACAAGGGGACTACCAAACATATTTATAACTGAACAATAATTGCAAAGAAAGACCGTCAAAATATATCCAGCAGAAGGGTCAGAGATTCCGAACTAAAAAACCGTCCTGCCGAAAAAATGTTTCTCATAGTAGAACGGCAGCAGGCAAGGGTAATTGTTGCATTAAATTATATATACTGGACTGCAACCCTAAATTTTACTACAGGGACGAAAAGACATTCCAGCAGTCCCATGAAACTTTTTATAGCAAGTATCGCGACACGCTTAGTTACGACATACGTAACCCTCGAACGAATAGAGTTCGGACATACATAATTTTCTTTGTCTTCGTTGTAAGTAAAAAAAGCACACTCGTTAATAGGCTTACCATCTCCGACATCTCTTTATCTCTTTTTAAATGTCCAACCAACGATTCTGCAGAAAGAGATGGGTGCGTTTTGCGACCAATCCAACAATTTAATTATTTTACCACCCTACTTCCCTATTTGGTCGGTCTGGAAGCCATAGTGGACTCGTTCACAATTCCTTTTTATTAGAGAAGGTAGAAATGGCTGCCGGATATTTTTTACTTTGCTGTGACTGAATAATGCAAGTATATACATAAAAGCATCGATTATTATTTAAAAAATCTCAAACATGGTTTTGGATAAATTTTTTAAAAGTCTACTTAAACTTACAGGTATCAAGAAACATACTTGCTAGTTGATACATAGGTGTTTTAAACTGTATTTAAAAATGAAAATCATCTATAATAAGCAAACTATCATATAAATATGACATAGATACCTCTTTCTGTAGTCCCCATGTTTTATAAGCACAGTAACACTCGAAATAAATGCACAATAAACCTTTATTTAGCAGTGCACAAAAGCTACAACTTTCATGTTGTTATAAATTAGCAAAAATTCTCAAATTTAATGACAAATAACGTATTATCTAAAGACAGAAACAAAATAAAAATGGCTAATCAGAGCGATTCGCTTATTTTACTTAATAAATCCATAGGTTACTAGATGCTGGGAAACAAGTGCATTTTCGATTTTTTACCACTGGCAGCCCCACAGTGTGGCGTTGACGTCCACGCGCGCCCCAAAGCCATATTATTGGTGGGCCGTCGACAAATTTTATCCCTTTTTAACTTCCTAAAGCGTGTATGTTTGTTTCTTTTTTAGCTTTAATGCATTTTATATAGTCCATATACACCTATGAGGTAAATTTAAAATATGGCGAGTCCGGAGCAAGCTTGACTTGATTCTTTCTTGGGGAGTTTTCGCGTGGAACTTTAACTTTTTTGAAAGAAAAGCTTATGTTTTGGCTTAAAAATAAATTACTAGGTAGATCATTGCATGATAAAGGTGGGTCATTGACCAAATGAGCGTATGGACGAGCCGCGCCCGGCACTAAATCTTCAACCTTCTTAGTGAATCTAAAGGTAACTGTATAAATGTAATCTTTTTTAATACCGTGGAAAAAATTTTTGGGGGATCATGAGAATTAAAAATTTATTTACCACTAATTATTTCAATAAGCACCATTAGGCACATATGCCCTCTAATCTAATTGTTTATTTCATCCCTGGACTGCCCTTAATTATTTTGCAGGCAGATCAAGTTTGTTATCCGGTACATGAGTTTTGGGGTTTGTATTTATCATGGTTACACAACAATTGGGTATTTGAGACTATGGAAATCATTTTGTAAGTTCATTATAGGCCTTTTTCATTTGGCGTCAATAGAGCGTGATTAATTCTATATACAGGGTTGGGCAAATGTTCCGGAACGGCTTAATTACAGGAGAACGGAAAGTGATATCAGATCGGGGATTTCGGCAACCGATAGAGCGATTCCACGGGCGCGGCCCGTTAGTTTTTTTTTACAGGTGGGTCAAATTTTGTGGGCAACAAGTGATACCAAAAGCAAAATACCCTTTGACAATTAAAAAAGGTTTTTTAATAATGTGCCAAGTTTAGTATCCTATACATTCTATCCTAGGATCCTGTTCACTACTTCCTTCACAGGGGTCGTAACTAGTTTTACTTTACAATAGTTGAATTGGTGTAGCCTTTACTTGATAATTACAACAATTTACAATATACATCAGACAGGGTGGACCTAACTCTAAAGTTTCTTATTTATTTATTCTTTTAACAATGAAATGTAATCAAAAGTGTATGCAAATACATTGCGCATATTAGGTAATATAATTAGTTTTTCTTTGTCAAACCCAAATGTTTTGAAAGAGTATATTTCATGGAGCGGTTCAAGTGTATTTCCATAGTGGCCCGGGACCGGCAGCGTCAACGCCCGGGACCGGATTATTGGTGGGCCGTCGACAAATTTTCTTTCTTTTTAACTTCCTAAATCGCGTATGTTTGTTTCTCTCTTAGTTTTAATGCGTTTATGTAGTCCATATAAACCTATGAGGGCAATTTAAAATACGACCTAGCCCGGAGCAAGCTTTCTATATCTATCGACGATGGCTTGGCTCTTGGGAATTCTCGCATGTAACTTGCACTTTTTGAAAGAAAAGATAATAATTATTTTTTGGTTTTAAAAAATAAATTATTAGGTGGATTATTGAAAATAAATTTAGGTGGGTCATTGACCAAATCACCTTATGGATGAGCCGCGCCTGGCATTCCATGTCAGTAACGTCATGAACTGTCAAGGGATGACGTTACTTTTCATTTTTTTAAATGGAATACCCTGTATACTATTAGTTATTCTAAAGTCTTAATAAATTTAAAACATTTTTTCTCTAACATATGTATATATTCAGTTGTTTCGGAAATAAATGTAGAGACCCAATAATACATTTTATTTAAAAAAATAAGTAATATTTTTAACATAAACGACAATTTAAAATAAAAGTTATTTAACTAAATGTTCAAAATGTGGTCCTTGAGCCACCACATAGTGTCCAAGCCTCTCTGGAAACTGGGAAAGATCGTTTTGCAAATGTTGATGAGAAATAGCGTGAACAGCATGTAAAATTCTGTTTTCAAGACCCTCCAAGTAGTTAGGTTTTGTGCGATATACGACAGATTTTAAATGACCCCAGAGGTAGAAATCTAAAGGTGTTAGATCTGGAGATCTAGGAGGCCATTCAATGGGCCCTCTCCTACCAATCCACCGTCCAGGAAACGTTTCATCCAAATAGTTTCGGACATGTATACCAAAATGAAGTGGCGCTCCATCTTGCTGAAATCAAATGGCATTCCGTAATATTTGATCGTTATCGTGATCATGATACAAAGTAATCAAATCTGGTATAATTCTATTCTGAAGCAGATGTAAGTAGGAATTAGCTGTCAAGTTTTCGGGAAGAAAAAAAGGACCTATGATATAGTTTCCAATTATGCCTGTCCACATATTTAATTTTTGGGGATGTTGCGTAAAATCATCCAATGTGTCTTATGGTCTGACCAGTACCGGCAGTTGTGCCTGTTGACGAAGCCATTAAGACAGAATGTGGCCTCGTCATAAAATAAAATACGACTTACAAAGTTAGGTTGTATGTCTATGTAGTCCATTATTTCTTAACAAAATTGCATACGCATATCAGGATCGTCCTCTGAGAGCTCTTGAGTCAGCCTGGGTTTATAAGGAAACATTTTGTTTTCTTTAAGGATTCTTCTAACGAATTTTTCGCTGTTATCATGTACGAGGGCAAGTTTTGGATCTGAAGTCTCTGGTTCCAAGTCTTTGGTTCCAAGTCTTTGGTTCCAAGTCTTTGGTTCCAAGGATTTTTCGTAATTTGTAGCTGTTTTCGGACGACCCGTTTTTGTCAAGTTTTTTTACTGTACCCATATGCTCAAAGTTATAAATATCCTATTAGCAATTGATTTAGAAATTGGATCTCGAACAGGAAAGGTTTGATTACACAAAAATGTCGGTTGCTTCCTCAAAAGATCTACGTCTATCGCCATATCCTATCATCATAAGCAGATTATATTAACTTAAACTAATATCAAGTTGAAATCCGCCAGAATGGCAAAAAAGATACGTGCCCACTTGGGAGTCATGAACATAACATCAGAAAAATGTTACTTATTTTTTTAAATAAAATGTATTATTGGGTTTCTACATTTATTTGTCCATATTTCCGAAACAATAAAATTGAATATAGACATATGTTATGTTATAGCAAAAATGTTTTAAATTTATTGAGAATTTAGAATAACTAATAATATACAGGGTGTTCCGTGTACAAAAATTAAAAGTAATGTCACACCTTGACATTTGATGACGTTACTGATATATTTAATACACAGCCAAATAGTAAAATTTTGGTCCTATCGGTTGTCGATAACTCCGATCTGATATCACTTTTCGTTCGTCGTCCTGTAATTATACCGGGTATATTAAAATTTGAATAAATACCCAAGGTATGTACCCGATACATACCTGGTATATACCCAAGTATTGCATTTATTGTAATTTTAAGGTATTTTAACAATTGTAGTTCAATTTGGTCGATTAAAAACTAAAAATAATGTACACAGATTTACCTTTAAATAGGCCGACGAACAGAGAAAATATTTAATAAATAGAAATAAAAATGACAAATTAACAAAAATAAAAATTTTAATTCTAAAAAATCCGTAACTGCATTAAAATATAATTTATAACAAAATTAACATTTTTATTTAAATTTTTGCCGGCTTGTCAGTGTAACAGCGGCGCTGTTTCGTAAAGAAATAGTAATAAGTAATGATCCTAATAATAAATATCGGGAATAAACCAGGTATATAGTGTATACAAACCAGGTATAGATCAAATATTCCTCAATGAATATATACCTCCCGTCGGTATATACCCGGTATATGCCCAAATTTTATTTACCTTCCCCATTGGGTATTTACCTTCCCCGTTGGGTCCCCCCCGTTGGTTCGGAACCAACCGCCCATCAGTGCAATAGAATATCTTACTTAGAAAAGCTGGATATATTTTTAGCGATGAACTCGAAAATTTGCGGCTAAATTTTCGCCAAATAATGTGTTTTCAATAAGATGGTTGTTCAGGACATTGCGCTCGCGAGGAAATATATTGTCTTCACCTCACGTAGTCAGCTTGCTGAAATTTCCTAAGGAACTAGGAGCGGTGGGTATAAAGCACTAAATCAGGAAAAGTGTAAATCCTATGAAGTCCGAAACGTTCAAGAGCTCTCACGGCATGGTTATTTTATAAAGAAGGAACTTTGTGAGTTCTGGATGCACAGAATTAATAATGACAACAATATTATATACCGACGAAAGTTCCTTTTGTACAAATGGGACAGTTGATAAACAAAATACCAGCATATGAGCTAAAAGCACTCCCTAAGTAATTTACCAGACACATACCCAGCAGCGTGAAAATCTGAATGTTTTGGAAATCTGGGGAATAGAATATTCGGTTCTTATTTCATAGTGGATAGACTAATATGCAGTAAATAAATATTTGAGACTTTTGCAAATGGAATGTGTTCTGCATTATCTGACTTAGCAGTAAACGGAGAAATAATTTTTCAACAGGATATACAGCTCCAGCTCAGAGCACAGCAGTTGTGCCCGAATTTCTAAATAATACGTTTTAGGGAAGCTTGGTTGGACGTCTTAGTCCTTTGAAATAGCTCGCCCGAAGTCTATCGTGGATCTAGAATAGTTTTATTTGGGATACTCATCATCAAAAGTTTTTGATAATGTAAGAGAGAGGCCCATTAATGTGAAAGAACTGAAAAATGGCATTATTTAAGCTTCACCCAGCATTATGGTACGCTAGTTGCTTAACGTTAGAAGACTTTTATGATACCGCTCGGCTGTAAATGGAGGTCACTTTACTGAATACTACATACTGTTGCTTTTATTGTCAAGAATTAAAAAAAATACAAAAAGGAACTATGTCATGTGGACGAGCCCATCTTCAACTGGTGCAAAGGTAAAACTAATAATTATGAGGGTGTAAAAATTAATATTTTGCAAAAAATAATCGCATTTTTTAGGTGTTTTGGGAGCTTTTTATCATAATTGGCAAACTAACTTAATCGTAAGACTTTGCCATTTTTTTTTTTATTTTCTCTTTCGGTTACGGAATTATGGTTAACTGAATTTGGATTCAATTTACAAAATAAATAAATTTTACAATAAATCAAGTAAACTTATTTCAGAATTATTATTCGTTTCCATGGAAATGCATTATTTTAACTGAAGTCGGTTGAGAATTTTAACGTTTTAATGGTTATTTTTCAGTTTATTCCTAGGTCCCCGAAATTGACCCCATTGACTTTTTCTTGTGGGGTTTTATAAAGGACAAAGTGATGGCGACTGCACCTATAATTTTAGATGATATAAAAGACCTAAGCAGCTTTTCCTGCTTACTAGTGACACCTGAAATGTTACAGCGGGTACGAAATTTATTTAGATAGTGAGAAAGTGTTTGCAGAGAATCTGCACTAGTGTTAGCGGTCACCTGGCCTGCTAGAGGTCCCTGGATTTGACCTCCCTTGATTTTTTGTCGTGGGGGTTTTATAAAGGACAACGTCATGGCGACTGCACCTACCTACAACTTTAGATATGAAAGACTAAATCCGGTTTTGCTGCTTATTAGTGACACCTGAAATGTTACAGCGGGTACGAAATTCATCTATAAAGTGTTTAAAAGTTGAAGGGGGACATTTAGAACAACTTCTCAAGCATGACGATAAATTAGTTAAATTAAATGGTAATAGTAATTTACGTAACAAGTTCCGAAAGTGATATTTTACGGGAGGAGTAGGAATTTTCCAGGACGAGCCGCAGGCGAGTTCTGGAATCCTGCGAGTCCCGTAAAATCACTTTTGGAGCGTGTTACGTACAATATTTTTTCTGCAGCCGTTTTGCATGTTAAAAAGGATATCGATGGATAATAATGTATGAACTTTATATAGATAATTACATATAACAACCACTCTTATGAATACATTATTTATGAATATTAATTATACAATTATAACAATTACTTATATTAATATTATTAGGGGTATTAACAGAAGTGGCAGTGTTGAAATTAGAATTAGACGTATTAGTAATTGTACTAGTTTTTAAGATAATAATTTCTTTACCGCCCTTTTCAATCTGTGAAGCTATGTGAATTTTGTTTTTTAAAGAATTTTCTATGTATCCCTCTGCTACACTCGTTGATTTCCATCCTCCGTGTCTCTTCAAGTTGGTTATACTACCACCACTTTCAGCGAGTAAAGTGGCTGAGCTTCTACGTAAACAGTGCCCGGTGTATTCTTTGGGATTCGGTAATTTAAGAAATTCAGCAACTGTGCAAGCGATTTTTCCAAAAGTGTGAATACCAATAGGTTGTATAGTACATTTTCCGTTTTTATAATAAACAAATAATCTACGATGTGGTGTGTTTGCTGGACGTAATGACAAATATTTTCTGTATAAAGAAATATTATTTTCTCCAACGACGACAAAGGTTCTTTCCATATTCGTTTTAGAATTAGGAATTTTAATCACTAACATGATTGTTTTATCTTCTATATCATCCAAATTCATTTTACAAAGCTCTTCACGACGGCAAGCGCCTGCTAAACCAATTATTAATGCAACCTAAAGTAATAAAAAATAGTCACAAGGAAGAAGAGGAATTAGATTTAAATATATTACCTTTGTCATTAGGTAGTCATTATCTGCAGCTTTTGATACGAAGTGATCTATTTCTTCTTTATTCAATACTTTTGATTTTTTGGGTTTATAGCCAACGGATTTTCTTTTAAGGAAAGCAATAACTTTGGGATAGCGGCTTATATCTATATTATTTTTAATATTAATTGTGGACTTAAGCATCGAGTAGTTGCTCCAGAGGCTTGACGGCTTTAAGATTTTAGATTTTTCCATTAAATATGCAAGAATTACTTGTTCATTTATAGTATGCACATTTTTATCTTTGCTCCATTTATGAAATGAACTGTAGACTAATTCATACCTCTCTCTTGACTTTACCGGCAATAATTCATTAGTAGCCGCTTTAGCAGATTCACTAATCTCATCTGGAATTATTTCAGCCTCACTTTCACTACTGGTTTCCATTTCTTTGAATTAAAAAGCGAAAACACACACGAATATTACATGACAAGCGCTGTCATAATTAAATACAAAGTTTTTGTTATTGTTAAAGCCGCCTACTTAGATATCTAAAATCGTCCCGAAAGTGAAATAAATCGTCCCGAAAATGCTACTTTCGGTACGATTTTTTGTAAAAGGGTACTTTCGATTTAATAAATCATACCGAAAATTCTATTTTCGGGACGGCTGCAGAAAAATATTTTTTTGTATTTTATAACCTAATAAATCGTAATTCCGTAACCGAAAGAGAAAATCAAAAAAAAAATTGCACACATACGTAGTTTTTTACGTAGATTTGAATTTTATAAACAAAAGTACATTATCTCATTTAAAATTTCAAAGTTACCCCCTTCCCTCAAAGTATAGAGAGGAGGTAAATGTGGAAAATATGTTTAAATATGTCCCCCCATCTCCCTATTAACTCACCAATAATTCATGAAAATATTTTAAACCGTTTTCGAGATATCGCCTTGTAACACTTTCAAAAACTCATCCTGTATATTCTTGGAATAAAGTTCTGTTTGGACAAAAATCCAATGCTAAAATTATTTAAATTACTTACCTAATACTCGAAATCAAGTTAACTTCAATATTTCATAACTCACCTAAAAGAAAGACAAAATGTTACAAATTTTAAGGAAAACAAATTAGGTACCAAAAAAATTAAAAACAAAAAGTTTTAATTAATTTTAAATTTTTAAAGCACAAAAACTCTGGGGAGAAGACTCATTACCTAACAGGTAATTTTTTAATTAATTGGTGGCAGGAAACAAATTCATTTTAGTTTAATTAGCGAAGTTTTTAAAGGTCCAAAATTAACAAAAGCAATCACCAAACTTTGTAATATGGTTAGAGGAGCTTGGGACGCATTGGATCGTTTCTTATACCTGGGTCATTTATTAGATTTAAGTCGCAGAATACCGGAAAATATAAAAGTATCTTCTATGAGAGCACTACGAAATCTCTGGCAGGCAACCAGATATATCGAGAATGTAGTTTTAACTCTATATGCATATGTGTCGTTATTAACAACGAAATTTTATATCAGATAGCTTTGACTGTCACGGTAAGAAATCAATAAATGAAGTGAATATCCGATCTGAAACACCAGTCGTCGTGTCGGTCGCTAGTTTTATAATTTTGCGAAATTTTAGGCACCAATTATATATTCATACCTAGCTTAATAGAAAAGCATCTACCCTTTATTTCTGAATAGTCAGTGCACACCTTTCTGTCCGCAGAGAAAATTTAATTACAAGCGAATTTTTTAATTAATCACGTATTTTTCTAAATACCCTCCGCAAAGAGATACAGTGTGTTATGAAAATTAGTGATCGGCAAGACAAGAAATCTTGTCATGAGTGGATATTTCTTGTCTTGTCTTGAAAGACAAGAAATCAAAAAATCTTGTCTTGGTCTTTTCTTGTCAATTTAAATCTTGCCTTGATTCAACAAATTTCAAGATCTTGAAGTTTCTTGAAAAATCGTGGATTTCCGGTTCGAAAGCCGGGGACTTCCCGCGACCCGTCTACATTTTTTGTCTGCTTTTCAGTCGCGGCGTAAAAGACTGGTCGTGTGCGTAAATTGAAACGCTGATGTTTTGTGGTTGAAAGTATGATAGTATTGCAGAGAGGTAGTCTGTGTTTGGTGCTTGTACGGTGTGTTAATATTTATTTTAAGATACCCGATATCGGTCATTCAGATCTTAAATATAAGAATGATAATCAAGAGTTCTCTAAACCACCTGAAGACCTGAAGATGCCTTATATAATAAAGATTAAACAGGTGACGACATCTTCACAAAAGAAAAGGTTCCTTCTTCCTGGTAGTTTCTTGCAATCTGAAGTATTTTGTTATTTAACTGTGTTGGAAGAATATACGGCAAATTTTGGTATGTAAACCAGCGCTCGGTGGGACATATAGGTAATCCGGAAAATAGCTTGTTTTACTATTATTTGTTTAGTCTTTATTCTTATTATACAGGGTGTTATGTAAGTCACTGCACATATTGAAACCGGTAAATGCTGGTATGAATTCAGACTGAATAAAAATATTCATAAATGGTGCTTCATGATAAAAAAAAGGTAGACATCCTCCCAAAAAAAATTTTTAGTAACTGCACACCACTGGTAATAAATACATGGACATATAAAAACAGCGAGCAATGTCAGTTACAGAAAAAAAAACTTTTGTTTTGACGTCTGTAGTCGCTGTGACGTTGCCAAGTCTCTCTAGAATATTCCTATGTAACAGGTTAAAAAAAATATTTTTGTCAGCTTGAAAGTAAAAAGTCATACATACATCATAAAACATTCGATTTCAAAAAATTAAAATACTACAACACAAAAATTCCAGAGAACAGCTGTTCCAACCAAGAGTAAAATTGTGTTCAGCTAGGCCGACCTGAAGTTTTTGAAGGAAAAAGTACCTATAAAAAAATTTTAGTTCAAAATTAGCTTTAAACAAAAAAAAATCCTAACACTTAAGCAGGTGCTTTTTTTTATTTGCCTATCTTTAATCATATTTAACAGAAGATTTGGCATTTATTAACAGGTTTATTTATATCGTCCTTAATTTTTAAGCGAAATTCCTTACAACTTAAATTACTTATAAACTTTATCTCCATAACCTCTTCCAGTGTTGAAGCAGTCATTCGGCTTTTTCATCTGTCCAATAATTTTAAATTTCGCCAGAGTCTTTCACAGACTATGCTAGTACCAGCTAACGTAAAAATACTCAATAAGATTTTTTGATGCAAGGAAAAGTTGTTTCAAATGCATCATTGTATTTATACTTGCCTAGCGCACTCATTTCCGACAGAAAAAATAAAAAAATCCACACAAGCGGGGTCCTTTAATGATCCCAGAGGTACAATGTTGCAAATATCTTTCTTTTTGATACACATTGGCAACGCCGCCGTTATGTAGTTATCGGTTAACATCGGGTTGACATAACTTCAGTGTGCTGTGAGGTTTCGGAGTCGTTTTGTCAAACTAATGAGTGATACGGTAAGTGGTGTCCTTCCGAGACCCCTATTGGCTATTGGCGCTACAAAATGTTTGTTTTGATAATCATATTTTTGGTTGATACTTTTTATTAAAAATGGACCAATTCAACCCAGACAAGCCGTTAACTCAAAAGCAACTCAAAGAAATTGCCCAGAAGTTGGATTTAGATTCAGAGGATGACGATAATGAAGCTTCAGATAATGAAGGAGACGATATCAGTTTTATCATGGAGAATGTTTGGGAAACGGAAGACAATCTCGAAATTCCAAGCGAGGAAGAATCGGATGTGGAACCTACAGAGGTTGAGGAGGCAAAATGTGGTTTGGAGTGGCGAAGTCGGCCTTGTACTAAGCCCGGAAAACTTCAAAGAAATTTTGTAAATGCTAGTCCTGGTATTACACTATACAGTGCAAATTCTAACATCATTTTGAAACTTTTAATCTGTTTTTTTATAAAGACTATATGTCTTTATACAAATCAAGAAGCTGCTAGGTATTTTGAAGCCTGCAATGATAAAAATCCAACCAATCGGAAGGAAGGAAGTGTTGTGTACCAATAATTGCTTGTCAGCCCAATGAACCTAAGCATCCTACTTAGATCATTAACACTAAAACTTGTCAATAAATCAATGGGGTCCCTAAGGAATCATTTACATTGATTATAATAGCATGCTGGTATTTTAGGGCTTGACGTGTAAGTGATGACGCACGGGTTAAGACCCACCGTGACTACTTTAACAAGAATATTATTTTTTTAAACTCGTTACATAAAATTATTGTTCAGAGACTGGGCAACACAATAACCTAGCTCACTGTTTTTTTATATGGCCATGTATTTATTATCAGTGGTGCGCAGTGGATATACATTTTTTTTTGAGGGGCGACATCTAGCTTATTATCGCGAAGCGCCATTTAGTTTCACCCCATCTGGGCTCATACCAGGATTAACTAGTTTCAATATATGACGGGAATTTCTTAACACCACCTATATGGCCTGCATTTCAAAAATAAAGATAACTTTGTGATTGAACAAGATCTGCTCTATAAAATAGCAACACAGTTTTACACGATTTTTTGTTTGTCTCCAATTTAAAAAAAAACTAAAATCAGTGTTCAACACCAAATACCGGATCCTTAACGGGGCAATATCTAAACGGCTAGTTGAGATTTTCTGTCAGATGTCGCCATAATATCTGAAATGAGAAAATAATCGTATATTCAAACCTAATTTGAAATCGAATTTTCTTTCTTTATTCCCACCAAGAGGGCACCGTGCGCCTTGTACTTGCAGGCTACAAAATCCTAGAATACGAAAATCCCTGTAAACTAGCAACCACCAATCTCCTCCTAATTTACCGATCCGGTAACACCAAACGCATTCTTACTTACCTCACTTCACCCCGCATATCAAGCAGCCTATGTTCGTCGGAATTATATTATTTCAATCCTTGGGTTTCCTTATTTAGCCCCTCGTATTATGAGGGTAATTTAAAAAGGACATGAATGTTTAGTAAAACCATTATTTACATTATTTGTATGTATTATTATATGGACAGTTCTATTAATACTGTGCAAAATTAGAAAAGACCAGAGAATCTAATTATGTGCTGAATACTGATTTCTAGATGTAATATAACAACACTTGCTCTTTCCAAACAATTTTAAGAAGCAAAAGATTCTTGAATTATGAAATCTACTTACTATGTATGTATATGTTTTTCTTCACTAGCTAGCAAGAAGTATTGTAATCGATTAAAACCTTCGTCTTGAGATTTGTTCAGATCTTTACGAGTTGGGATCCCAAAGTTACAGAAAATTCATTTCTGTCGCGATCAGTTAGCCTATCTGTGGACACGAAAACTCAAAGACCATTTTTCTTTCATTTTATTTTTAATTCTTTTTCAGGTTTAACTCGCAATATCTCTGACAATTATTAACATTTTCTTTTGAAATTTTCACTATATAATCTCTAGACTCTTATTCAAAAAACAAGGCAAACCAATCTAAACGAAAATATGGAATGTGTAAGTCGAACACGGATGACAACTGTTTCATATTCCGTACAAAAAGAATGAAGAGATAACAGAGCATCAAGCATTCAAATTTTGCCTATTTTAATGCAATAATTATAACTTATAATTCCTACCTTCCTACCTTATCCTAATCCTGAATCCTCTTGGTTATATAGTTGCGGTCAAAAACAGTTTCATATTATCTTACATTATATTTTGCTGTTTGTTCTTAGCAAAGCAAGCGATATTCTTTTCAACGACATATCAACTTTTTTGATAACTAAAATCCAGGCGCGGCCCGTGAAATTTCAAAGTTGCATATCTCTGTTGCTACTTATGGGACCCATACCAAATTCAGGTTTTTTAATAGTGAGCCTACTAGGACTGTTTTGGTAAAGAAAAAAAATATTTTGCAATTTGCGAAAAAAAGTTGATTTTTTGAATTGACCCACCTGGGTAAAAAATTAACACGCTTAGATATTTTATTTATTATTTTTTCTAAACAAATTTTACATCATTTTGTCGACAATTCTTAAATTTTAAGAGAAAAAAATGTGTTAGTAGAAAGTTATAGTCATTTGAATTTTTTGCAACCGAAAATTTAAATTATTTTTCGGTTGAAAAAATTCAAATGACTATAACTTTCTACTAACACATTTTTTTCTCTTAAAATTTAAGAATTGTCGACAAAATGATGTAAAATTTGTTTAGAAAAAATAATAAATAAAATGTCTAAGCGTGTTAATTTTTTACCCAGGTGGGTCAATTCAAAAAATCAACTTTTTTTCGCAAATTGCAAAATATTTTCTTTCTGTACCAAAACATTCCTAGTAGGCTCACTATTAGAAAACCTGAATTTGGTATGGGTCCCATAAGTAGCAACAGAGATATGCAACTTTGAAATTTCACGGGCCGCGCCTGCTAAAATCATAGAAGAGCAAAAGTCACCCATCTCTTTTGATATTCGTCATTCGTACAGCCAACTAATTTCCACTGCCTAGATTTGTTCTTCCAGTGTGTAACGTATTATTTGTTTAACAGGAGCGAATAAAAGAAGAAGGCAATATGACTCGACGGCGATACTGTCTTTCGTGAAGGTTATGTTAAATTAGTACCATTGAGAGAAATCAAAATTATCTCCATTTTGTATACATTTTGTTTAGTCATCGGATTTTTCTTATAGTGGATTGCAAAAAGATGAACCGAATATCGCTAGCCGCCCTGCCGAGGAGTAGTCAAACTAACTTGCTAATTGCTCCGTAAAGCGAAAATGAACAGCTGGTAATCTGACAGTGAAAAAATCTACACAATATGTATTCTTTCTGGGTTCAGTTCATAAGCTTTTCAACTTAAAAAAAACTTTAACAAAAGAAAACTAAGTTTGGCTTTCCAAGACATAGCTATATTACAAAGCAAATTAAGAATATATTTCCCTTTAAATACTTCTCGTAAATTCTATGATGAGAAAACCAATATGAATGTTTACCCCCCTTGCTAAAGAGGCTGTTGCTATCAAATTTAAAAATAAATAGATGTAATAATGGATGTAGTAAATATTAATCTCTTTAGGGACACCAAATATTCATATGATTGTTCATATTTTATTGAAAAATGCTGAGTAAAGATGTTAGTGTTTTTAGCATCAAAATATCGTGCCCTTAACCGGCGTGAGTCTTCATGGTCGAAGTCGTATCGAACCAACGATCTCTCGATTGCAAACACAGCGCCCCGTAGACCCTTGTTTACAATACAATAATTACAATTTTTACCGAACATGGCTTGTTTAAATTTTACCAAATCAGGTCAGTTAACAGTTTTTATTTTGTGACCAGTGGTAAATTTAATGAATAATTTTAAAATATATCCTCTATGTAAAACATTACTAGTTATTATAAATTTGCGGAATGATTTCTGTGTAAAAATAATCTACTGTGCTCCAAGCTCCCCTACATTTTATTATGTAACTGATTTGAATACCTTTTCAAACATGGAACTTAACAATACATTTCCGTAACAAAATTATTTCTGAGTAATCTGACCCTTATAGTTTGGGCAGACTGTCATAATGGAATAATTATTTTTAATAGGACAGGTTTTAATTAAAGGAGTGCCTTGGATATTACAGGAAATTTATTAAATTGTAACGTTTATTAACCTAAGTTAAAATTGAAAGCATTTAAGAGTATTACTACGGTATTCGGGGATTTTAGGGAGTAATCTGAAATATTTAAAAGACTTTTGTTTAATAGACTTACGTTAAGTTTTAGTGGCTGTTGATTTTTGTCAAGCATGAGTCGAATTGCCGCGAAAATTATTCCATACCTGAAGAACGGATCAGTTTAGAAAAATACATGTACGTTACCGCTGATATTTTTACGGAAATCTGTACAAGAATTTTTAGACATGATTTAATTTTTTTGTTTAGATTTTATTACTGTTTCTTCTGGATATATATTTAAGACAACGATTTAAGTTATTATTTTTTATTTGAAAATCTCTGGTTTGCTAAAAAAAAGATACAAAATCCCACTTCGGCGAAAAGTTACTATCATATTTCTATCCCACACATCTGTTTATGAGTTAGTTACTAGTTATTACAGTTATGCTTGATTTCAGCTTTTTTTTATCTAAGGCAACCCATGTAGACTTGAAGCCCAAGTACTAACGTACCCTAGGCATCTAAAGAGAAGGAAAATGTAATCTGTTAGCACGGGATTTAAAGGAAGGTAAGGTTGAGGGTAAGGGTAAGTAAGAGGGTAAGAGAAAACATCTGCAGGCAATTTATTCCATAACCTGGAGACCCTAGGTATGAATGAGCTAGAGAGGCTTTTGTAGCTTTTGTAGCGGTGCAGTATAGGGATGTATACGTAACGCGCCTTTTGTTGTTCGGCTAGGAATAGTCAAGGGGGAAATTATAGCGGCCAGTTTTTTAGAGCAAAATCCGTGGAAGTATCGCAGAGTGGGGTATTGGTACCTATTTTTTGGCCAAAAGTATTTCGTTGGTTTGTTTCAATTTTCTTCTATTAAAGAGTGGCAAAACTAAGCTAAGTCACCTCTGCTAGTGGTTTGAAAGAAAAATCAAATACTTATCACTTATTTAAAATAATTTTAAATAATTTATTTAACCCAAATATATATATATATATATATATATATATATATATATATATATATATATATATATATATATATATATATATATGTTTGAACGTAGACTTTCACGGATGGAGAAATGTGAAGAAATATTGATCCGGGAGTACATCCGTTCGTTTGTTAAATTCCTATTGGAATCTGGCAGACGTTTCGCCAAGGTCTCACTTGGCATTATCAATGCTTACTCGTGGCTGTCAAGTCGTAAACTGATTTACGACTTGACAGCAACGAGTAAGCATTGATAATGCCAAGTGAGACCTTGGCGAAACGTCTGCCAGATTCCAATAGGAATTTAACAAACGAACGGATGTACTCCCGGATCAATATTTCTTCATATATATATATATATATATATATATATATATATATATATATATATATATTCAAGACGGCTGACAATGCTGCTAAGGATTTGATTCGGCGAACTGTTTACAGTTTTTACAAGGATAATATAGTGCCAACTTTAGAACTGGTTCGTGATAAATTGCGAGGTTACCCTGATTATAATTACCAATCTTTAGAAACACTGTGTGGTGTTTTGTTAAATTGTGGCTTTAAACATAAAAAATTAGATAATCGAATGGTTATAATGGAATCTCGGCGTATCGTTGAACTACGACAGGAGTATTTGCGCAAAATAAAGGAGTACCGTGAATCAGACAAAAGTATAATTTATTTAGACGAAACTTGGTTTGATACGCATGATGTTGTTAAGGATGGTTGGGTAGACAGTACAAAAAATTGTACTTTACATACACCGTGTTCAAGAGGAAAACGCGTTATTATTCTTCATGTCGGAAGTAAAGATGGCTTTGTACCTAATGCGTTGCTCTTGTCGGCATAAATATCACTCAATCTTCCGCCGATTGTCATGAAGATATGACAGCAGATTTGTTTGAAAAATGACCGGAGAGCTTAATTGTTATGAACAATGCGTCGTATCATTCGCGAATTTTAAATAAAATACCTAACATCAACACTAAAAAAGAAGATATTCTAAAATTTATGAGAAATAAAAATACGAATAATCCGGAAAGGATTACAGTAAAAAAGGAATTAATTAAAATCATCAAAAGTCGGAACGCACTAGGTGCGGTCATACCCTTTTACGATTACCCCCATTTTATTGTATCTTTAATCCTATCGAAATGGTTTGGGGCACCATAAAAAATCGTTTACGAAAATATATTCAGTCACCACCTTTAAGAGCAGCTGTCCTTGATAACATTCGGCAGGTGATTAGCGAAATCAGTAGCGATGTATGGAAAAATTGCGTAGCTCGTGTTATCAAAACAGAAAATGAATATCCTGTTTTACCGCCTATAGCTCCATTAGTGATCCAACTTGGAAACGATTCTACTTCTGAAAATTCGGACGATTCCAGTCAATAAATTGTTTTTGCATTAACTTAAAAACGTGTTATCTATGTCTACCTAGCACCTTATTTTAACATTTAAAACATAAATTATAACGTTTTTAACAATTAATTTAGCTAGGTATACATATTATTTTCATTATGAGCATGGGAATGAAAAGGGCGTAGGGAGTAGGGGACCCTTTTTCGAGTCCGATTTAAAATTTATATTTGCGTTCAAATAAAATACTTAAAATGCAGGAAGTTAGGGAGCAAAAGAGTGTAGTAAAGTGTAGGAAGGTAGGGACTACAACACTTATTACAGCATGGGTATATATGGAAAGGTCGTCGGGGAGGAAGCCTTTTTTTCTTTCGTTTTCTTCTCATTTTAGATGGCGTTTTGCAGAACGTTTACTGTGATTCTCTTGCGATCAATTTGTTGTCAACATGTATACAAAGCATTCCAACTACTAACTGTATATTCCAACTAACATACCCCACCCTATCCGTCCCTGGCAAGGAAAACTCATGCCCCCTCGCGGTCCTTGCTGGTCAAAGGCATTTTTTTAAAATTGTTTTTGGTAAATTGAGCGTTCTTTACCGAAAGGCCATTTTAGAAATATTAAGTACATGTGCTCTATGCACGCGAAGTCACGGGTAAAAACCTTTTAGCGATTTAAACTATAATCACAAGCTGTAATATATACTATTTAATCATATTAAAAATTCAAAACAATACGCATTTTAATTATTTGGTAGATGCGACGCCTTATGGTCAGGAGTTTAATGCTTTTTTAAGTCATCAAATTAAGCTGAGCAAAACTATAAAAGAAATGTAAAATTCAGATCATTTGTATTAAAAGGAGGTCCCTTAATTGAAAAAGTATGGGTTTTAAATTGGGTAATAACGCGGTTTCATAATAAAAATATGTATCATTGAACATTATTATGAAACATATTGGAGACATTTAATTTGAATAGTAGAGTACGGGAGTAGAAATTTTTTATTTCGAATAAGGAATATGCACACAATTTTTTTATTGGATAAATCGTTTAAGGATTAGTCATTACAAACCCAAAAATTAATATTTTGAAGAAAATTACTAGGATAATTTAGCTACAAAAAATGTTTACTTTTCGGTATAATTTATCACAATTTAAAAAGCAGCCATTTGTCCTTAGTGAAAAGTGACGTAAGGAGATCAGCAAAAATCTACAGGTTAACGTAAAGCTTAAACTAAAGTCGAAGAAGTGTGTTTTTCTCAGAAGCAGTCAGAGGGAGAGAAATCGAATTATTTGGGTTGATAGAGAAATAGTTCAACTAGCTTCCGTAAAAAAATCAGTTATACAGGATGTTTCGTTTCGGAGCTATTAAACGTCAAAGTCGAAATTTCCACGATTTCCGTTGAAGTCGGGTACAGGTCGCAAATTGAATTAAATCGATGTAAATTTTCGGAGATTGTAGGGGACCCGGAGCTTCAGAACTCCAGTGAAACTGGTGAGGATCAGAAAATGGCACGAAATTCTTTTGAATTTTGTTAGGTCGAAAAATGCCATTTCCAGACCCCTTTTTGACACCTAATAACTCGAAAACGTCAGATCGAAAAACGGATTCATAAGAGAAACTTTGAAATCTCAAATACTTTTTTGCAATACATTTACCTAAACCTAAAATCACTGGAAAATGGAAATATTTGGAAAAAACTGGAAATGTAGATTTTTGACCCAAATATTTCACGGATTTTATTTTATTGTGGGGTCAAAATTCAAATTAAAATCCCATATACGTCATCGGAAAGAGCTCGTCAAAGTATCTGTTATACATACTTTTTAGTTCCTTCATTCTCTATATGAAGGGAGCAATCGCCGATTAAATTTCGATTTTTTAACTTTTTTTGCCTTCGACATCGGTACATTTGAATCACTCTGTATTTTTTCCCCAATTTTTCAACACTATCTTATAAAGGGATAATCACACTGTAAAATGAATACCGAATGGGTCATCCAGGAGCGTATTTAAGGGGTACAATTCGGATTTTCTTGATTTTTTCCGACAAATCCTATTTTTAACTGACATTATTCCACAATATTTACCTTATTTAGTGATTCTTTTTGGGTTTATTTTATCCGTTAGTTATCTAGGAATACCTCCCACTAATTTAAATCGCTTATTTTTTTGGTAAAGTTATAAATAAATAGGTTTATTTGCATCGGGGACATCTAAAATTTGAAAATTTTTACTCATATTATATGAATATTCCCTATTAGTTAAACAGACTCAGTTTTGATTGGGTTTCTAAACCGATTTTTAGTTTTGAGTCAGACAACACATGTGAATGTAAGTGTACAAAGAGCCTTTTGGCTTCCTTACTCATGCTGATTTATTTATTTACTGGAAAGCATAAATTATTGTCACCCTAAAATTTCCAGTAATCCTTCTGATGTTGACAGACACGGAAAAGCAATTAATTCTTAATTACTCCGTGCAGTTGGATTCTAAATTCAATCGTTTTTATTGGCAGAGGAAATATTAATAAAGCAAAAATTTAATCGGAAAAGCTTCTAGGACATGCAAGCGCTATTTACGTTCTGATGAGTGTGTTTTTATTGACGTTAAAGAACTTATTTAACAGTATTAATTAAAACTACGCCAATTTTATTTTTACTTGCATTACAAAAAATATATTATATGACTGGTAATTATTATTTTTGCAATAGCTGAATGATAAATTTTCTATTAGTAAAAAAATTAAATTACAGGAAGCAGAGCTGTGTTGCTATAAGCGAATGTTATGAACAACAGTGGTGCGCAGAATTGTATTATTTTCGATATCGTGTTACTAGGTTATGATTTATATTTATAATCCGACTAAAATTCGAATTGATTTACCTATCATATTTATACAGGGTGTTTAAAAAACAGGTGCCATGGCTTAAAGGCAGATGCTTTGTTTCAGAGATACAAAGTGTTAAATTTTTTAAATGCTCTTGTTACAACCGATACATGTGGGAAAACTAAACCACACTACAAAAAATAACTTGATAAAGTTCAGTTATTTTACGTTGATCACAAATGAACCCACGTAAAGTACCATAAATTTACAGAAACATCCTGACTTTATTTCCCTATACATTTTTGGTAAAATTCACTAATAAATTAAGTAAATTTGTACACAATATATTCATTATTTTTTAATATCAATAACGTAAACCTAAAATTACCCTTTTTAAAATTACTTTATATATTACCAAAATACGGTAATTTCCGTAATCAGAATATAAATTGATTATATTTACCATTTAAAAGTGTGTAATGTAATATTTAATTTTAGTACCCAATTTACAGCTGCTGTAAGAATTATATTTCTTTCTAATTTCTTAATATTATGTAACGAGTTATTCGTATACAATTGTGGATCTTAAATCCAAACAGCTGGAAATGGAAGAATCATTTTTCCTTTTTTTTTTTCGTAACTAAAAATATCTGTTCAATAATTTAGGATCGACAATAATTGCGGATAAAGCAGAACTCGTTACAGATTAAGAAATTAGAAAACAGAAAGAAATAGAAAGTAAATTTACGCAGATAGTTCCACATTTTATAACTTTTGACTAGAAAAAGTTGGGTATATAAACCATTTTACAAAACAGGAAATCTGTAACAAAAGAAAATATACCAATGTTGGAATACTAACCCTATACTGGTGGAAAAAAGCCAATATATACAAATAAATAAAATAAATATATGGTTTGGTTTTTTATTAAAGTAAAAATTTAAATTTAGTTTTAAACATAGATATAAATATATAAAACACCGTGACAACAAACATATTAAAACATATTATAGGATATACTTTACAAAAACATTGCTTAATTGTTTTTAAACTGATAATACAAAGTCTGCACATAAACATTGTTAAATAATATACTCACTTTATTTGTAAAACACAAAGTTTATCAAACTAACAACGAACTACACAAAATGCTTGTTTATTGTCGGAAGATTCACAAGGAAATGACTGTAAATGCCGGCTTGCGTTTAATCTCGCGGCATTTTCAGTAACAAGTCATGCGATTCCGTCAACATGACTTACACTATATTAATAATCAAATTAATTTATAAGGATTCCTATTGCGCTTTGAAATTGCACCCATTTCACAGTTTAGATCATAGGTGTACAAGTTACCCAAATTTAAACAAAATTAGGCTTACCATTAACCTCAGTAATGAACACGTAATAGCTATTTACTTAACAAATGCGCGAGTTATACTTTTCCGCCCGATGTGCAGCAAAAAGCGGCGATGCAGTAAGTGCGAAAAAGTAACTTTGGGCATGAGTTAGGAAACAAGTCTTTTTTTGCGAGCTTAAAAAAAATAAAACAGATAAAAAGAATAATAATAATATTTATTTTAACAACAACATAACCAGAACAATATTAATTACTATTATTTTTTATTAACAACAATAAACAACATTGAATGAATAATTTGTCGCATTTTGTAAATTAATTGCCGATGTCAACTGATTTTCCACTATCTGTAGAAGCTGCAGTAGTAATGGATCACATCGAAGATATGGAGGAGTACGGGCCAGTATTTGAAATGAAGGTGGATGGTTTCTTGTTTAGGTTACAACCACTGGCACTGCTTTATTGCTCATTTCGTTTTTTCGGTTGGTGAACTGTTCTAAGTAGCCCTCAGCCACTGTGGTAGACTTCGAGGTCCTCTTTTCTATTAGTTATTCCTTACCTGGTACCGGCCGATATAGGGGCGGACGAACGTCGGAAGAAATGAACTTTTACTTTTGCGTACTAGCGCACACATATAATTTCGTACTTTTCAGTGTTTTTCTTTTTGTGAAATTGGTTCGTTGTTTTGAAAAATAAGTTACTGATTTAAATAATTATCCCTTTCGCCAATGCTCAAGGTTCTAGAGGCTTTTTGCAGGACTGAATATTTATTTGCAGTCTCTGTTGGCTGTAAATGGATATAACGCATGCAAATACTATATACATATGTGAATTATTTTTTTTATATACTGCCGCAGGTATTGCGAAAAGTACTGTACGTACCATGGAATGAAAACTTCTTTATGGTCTCGAACACCTAGGACACTCTAGCCCAGTTAGCTTAGTTTTTCCAAGCTGTATTTTTGACAACAAAAAAGAAATGTCACTTACATTCGTTGGTCTTTTGATATAAACTTTTGTCGTTTCTAAAGGATTATAAAGAGTAATATATAAAGTAATCTAACCCCAAGAAACTTCCTAATTGTTAAAAATTCTCCATGAATTCTGCTCTGAAGAACTAGCCGCTAAAATTCCCCCCCTTGACTGTAACAGAACAACAAGAGGCGCATTACATATGCATCCCTTTACTATCCAGCTATAAAAATCTAGAACATCCCACTTCTCTCACTCATTCACATTTTCGTATATCGGTCAAATAGTATGTTAAATTCTTAACAAAACTTATCTCTTCATATTTTTTCAATTTTCATTTCGTTTAGGAGATAAATGTAATTTTATTAACCGTCCTATTGGTTTAGTTTTCCCAACCATCGGTTTTAACATGTAAAGACCATTTAAAACGTTAACGTCCTGTATCTTTGAAACAAAGCATCTGCGGACCCATGTTCATAAGAACATTTTGCCTTAATTTCTTTCAAAGAATCTCCCTTTAAGCGATGGCACATGTTTTTTGAAACACCCTGTATAATTACTCCAATTTTCTTTCTCAATATTATTTCAATATTTTCCCCAATTTTACCTTTATTTCCTTAATTTCACCTTCTTTCCTTAATTTCTCCTTAATTATCTTATAATTTCCCTTTTTTAAATTTTAGTTAAGTTAGGTATCCTTGCGAGCATCCTTCAGTCCCGCAACTGGCGACGTATCGCGCATGCGCCGGCGCATGGTCAGTAATGTGCAAATACTAAAATAACGTAATTTCACCATAATTTCCCCATTATTTCCCTTAATTTCCCCGCAATTTCCCAATCATTTCCTTAATTTCCCTCATTTCTTCGTAATTTCCACATATAAGCAATAATTTCCCTTCTTTACCACATAATTTCCTACTATTTCCCCTCAAGTGTACACTAAATTTCCCAGGTGAAACACCCCTCGTTCATACCTAAGGTCTCATGATTATAGAACATGGAAACACTGGAAAAGTTTTGCTAAAAGCTTGTGTTAAAAGAAACCGTATTTTTTGCATTTTAAAATGTAGAAGATAAAGTAACAACACTAAATAAAAAAAAGACACATTTTACAACTTGAGATGTTGGGTTGTGGCTCTTGTAAGTTAGAAGCTCCAAAAATAGAAGGTAATGAAATAATAGAAAATTTTAAATTTGAAAAAACTTAGAATGATCTTTTAAAACGTATAGAAGTAAATTATGAGGAATTTAGAAAAGAAATGGAAAACAATTTTAACGAGTTAAAAAAACAATTAAATTTGAACGTGTAAAAAAGAATGCGCAAACAATTGAAAACAGAAGAGGCGGGTTTGAAAACAATATAATAGAGGATTTCGAAAAAAGGTTTGCTAAAGTACGAGAAAATGTTTACAAAAGCAACCAAGATCTAGAGGATTTTAAAAATACACAAAAAATGAAAAAATTTTAGAAGATTTAAATAATTTTAAAAGTTTTGCCAAGGAGGCTCCCGTTCAATAATCAAAATAACCCGTCTCTTTTCACAAGACACCGATCTTAATAGTTTTATTGATTGAAAACAAATACATGTAATACGTTGTTTTTCTGCAGTAACAAGGGACACTTTCTCTTAGCGAAAGAAAAGAAGTAAAAATTAACTTTTTTTAAACAAGAATTTTTTTTAATACTTAATGGAGCAATAACCATGTTAACTGTAATACTTTGTTTTTAACAGTATGTGGTTCTAAGTATAAATAAATAACCGAAAGATGAAGTAGGATTGTACTATTGTGCTACAAGTAATGGTCGTTAGGTTATCAAAACACACACAGATGTTTATAACGGTAGATATATAATAGGCATACGTAACAGCAAAATATGCGATATTGGGTATGCCATAAATAATGATGGTTATATATTTATGTTTGTGTTTTTATGATCATATTTTAAACCTACTAATAAAATATTAATTAAAAGAAATAACGATATTTTATTTCTGTTAAAATACTGTTGTTGATTGCTTGGGATCCTTTATTATGTGATTTTTATTTTTCATTGAAATTGTCTTTAAACTTTAACTGCAATATGTATTCACAAGGGACAATATGATTTTACTAGTCAACAAACTTAATTTTTTTTAAAGTAATATTGATGAAAATAGCTGTATGTAAACTATTTTGTGGCCATGCAAAATACTTATTTCCTACGACCACCTATGAAAGTGAGAAAAAAAGCACGGTTAACTTGGCGAGAAAGTGCCTTATATCACACGCGTGTAGAAATGTACTTTACAACACACGTATTGAAAAGTACTTGTCAACATGACATTGAAATAGATGGTGCCAAATTCATTTGTTTTATTTTCAGTACAGTTGATGAAAATATTAGTGTTGAAAGTGAGGGTTTTAAAACACAGAAATTGAGGTTTTTTGGTAAATATTTTTGTGCTCGTACGAAAAATATTGTACATTACTCGTGTGAAAGTAATTTTCGCACACTCGTGGGATTATCGCACTCGGCAGTCGCCTCGTGCGACAATATTCCCACTCGTGTGAAAAATGTCACTTTCAACACTTGTTATGTAATATACTTATTTGTTACAAGGGTTGGGGTTTGACAAATATCAAAATATGACATATTTTTGCAAGGTAATGTATATTGAATAAAAAATACATTTGAATCGAGAACATGTTAAATCTAAGTAGAGACGTTGAATTAAGGACCACATGCAACGAAAAATATAAAATGTTACATAAAGGTACCATATAGTGACAAAATATTTCACTTTTTTCTCTTGTGTTCAGTAATTTTTTTTTAACCAGCACATCACAGATTGATCCCAGTACCCTAGGTATCGTGTTCCCATTGTCCTGATGTCACGCTAAAATCTCTCTCCTTGTTTGTCACGTAAGTTTTAAGGGTTTCAAAGTAATTTATAGGTTTATAGTTCATCTATGCGGGTTTTATAGTTCTCATCTTTCTTGTTACCCAGACATCTTTTAATTACACTCACAAGAGAGTTCCAAGTTGCCAATTCTTTATTATGTAACTTTTCTTTATAAAAGGGATCACTTGAAAGTTTCCTTATTTGAGGTCCAATCAAGATGCCTTCTTTTTTCACTTCCTGAGATAGAGATATAACCTGTGACTTTAAAATAAATCTTCCACATATATAACACAATTTATCCGCAGAAGGCTAGAACTTGCCATTTTATAAAATACAACAAAACCACTAAAAATACATACTTGACTGTGCGTAAGACTGAATAAAACTAGACTCTAAAGAAACAGAAATAGTATATTACATAACAAGTGTTGAAAGTGACATTTTTCACACGAGTGGGAATGTTGTCGCACGAGGCGACAGCCGAGTGCGATAATCCCACGAGTGTGCGAAGATTACTTTCACACGAGTAATGTACAATATTTTTCCTACGACCACAAAAATATTTACAAAAAACCCTCAATTTCTGTCTTTTAAAACCCTCACTTTCAACACTAACATTTTCATCAAGTGTGCTGAAAATAAATCAAATGAAATTGGCACTATATATTTAAATGTCATGTTGACAAGTACTTTTCAACACACGTGTTGAAAAGTACTTTTCAACACGCGTGTGATAAAGGCACTTTCTCTCCAAGTTAACAGTGCTTTTTTACTCACTTTCATAGGTGGTCGTAGGAAAAGTGTTTTTAAAGGTTCGTATAATGCGTTTGAAATACCCATGGCACCCTATGGTACCTACTTCTTGTGGTAATTAATCCTAAATTGAGTGAAGCCAGGTATAACCAATTCTAATTACTTCATAAATCCCACAATATAAGGGATAAACAGGTATTCAAAAATAGGACGTCGTATACCATTTCTGTAAATAGATAGTTCAATAACTAGTAAAATGAAACACAGAAAGAACATTTTCATTAGTGTTACAAAAATCATGTCGACCAGTGATATTTGTTGATGTGAGAATATGTTTACTTTTAAATTAAATTTAGTGTAATTTTTTATTTTGGTTTCACATCAAAGCTTTTTCGATATTGCTTTCAGTATCGTAACAAGCTTTTTATGAAACCGCTTTTTTATTTTTTAAAAGTTGGTAATTTATTTATTTATTTATTTATTTATTTACACCCATTTAACAGTTTGAAACCAATTAACAAATGGGCACAACAGATAATTATAACTTAAAGTACAGATACTAATATAGTTATACATAGACATGTAAAGTATTGCAGAATAGAAAAGTGGATTAGAACATTACAAGACAAAATACAAGGTACAAAGTACAAAGTAAGAAAAGACAAAAACAAAAATTAAACCGGGGTACACTATTAACAATTAACAACTCTTAAGCATGTCTAAAAAAAAAAAGAAAATTAATCACAAAAGTACAAAAGGTGACCACAACAGAGTGTCAGGTCAGACGTACGCTATTTATGCCACAATAAAAAATATCAAACCTATCTTGGTGCATATTGTACGTACTGCACATTCTATTTATGGGTGAGAATTTACAGATATTGGTGCGCGGTGTTGGGACGTAAAATGTGTATGGATGGCGAGATGATGCTCTAGGAATCAGGAATCGTAAGGAATTCAGAATCTCACTACATTCTACCCCATTATGCAAGATCTTGTAAAGAAATTTCAGTTGAAAAACCCTACGTCTATTCTCCAAAGAGTCCAACGAATGTCTGCGCAATAAGTCCTCCTGAGGCACACCAATATCCGGGTAGTGGGCATCAATTTTGAAACTCATGTACTTCAAGAATCGTCGCTGAACCCTTTCAAGCCGATTAATATGTATCTGATAATATGGCGACCATATCACCGAAGCATACTCCATTCTGGACCTCACAAATGCATAAAACAGTAGTTTTAAGGCAGTTATATTCGAAAAATCACGCGAATTTCGTATAACGAACCCTAGTAATTTGAAGCAAGTCGATAAAAGAGAGTTTATATGAGGAACAAAGGAAAGTTTACTGTCCAACAATACACCAAGATCACCATAAGAATCTACTCTTTCTAATGGAGTATTATTGATTGCGTAATCGTACGGCAGTGTGATACGCTTTAGCGAGAACGACATAACCTTACACTTATTTATATTTAAAGGTAGGTTATTTATAGTACACCAGTCGTGGATCTTGTCAAGTGAGAGCTGAAGTTTCCCACAGTCTTCCAGACTCCCTATGCGGGCATATATCTTCATGTCATCAGAATAAAGAAGTGTGTGACTTTCAAGGTTTTCGAAAATGCCGTTGATAAATATGTTAAACAACAAAGGACCTAAGATGGACCCCTGTGGTACTCCAGAAGTAGCACTCATCTGGACAGACGATTGACCACAACACTCTACTTTCTGCTTCCTATCCGCCAAATAAGATTTGAAGAAATTAATCAAATTATCTGAAAAGCCAAAAGTGTGAAGTTTACTAAGCAGAATGTTGTGATCAAGTCTATCAAACGCCTTTGAAAAATCCGTAAAAATAACATCCACCTGACAGTTCTGATCAAATGCTTCCGCTACAAATTGTGTTAAACAAATTAGGTTAGATATGGTCGATCTCCCCCTGACAAAACCGTGCTGGCTTTCTGCGACTTTATTCTTAACCTGAAAAAGTAATCTCTCATGCAGAACCATTTCAAAACACTTAGAAAAGTTGTTAACAATACTTATGGGGCGATAGTTTTCTATTTTTCCCCTGTCCCCCTTTTTAAATACCGGAATGATTTTGGATGTTTTCCAGATATCTGGAAATTGCGACGTTTTTAAAGATAAGTTAAAAATTATGGTAAGAGGTTCAGCAAAAAGGCAAGCACAATCATGCAATAAAAAAGATGGTATTCTGTCTGGACCCATAGTCCCCTTCTGTTTCATCCTTTTCAGGCAACGTGAAACATGAGCTTTATCAAACTTCGCTACAAAAATAGTATCCGTTGCAGCAGCAGTCTGACGATTATCCACATTACCAGGCAAAACATAGGATGATTGGAAATGGTTGGCAAACGCATTTGCAATGTCGGCATGATCTCTAAAACTGTTTTCACCCAGTGTCATTATTTCAGGAAATTGCTTATTATTTTTCTTACTATTTATTAATTGCCAGAATTTAGTAGGATCAGATACAATACGATTTTCAATATCTTCACAATACCTTTTGTAAGCATTGTTTACTTCATGTTTTACTAGAGTTCTCATTCTCCTAAATTCTAATAGATCGGCATGCTTACCAGTTCGCTTGAACCTCCGCCACACTACAAACTTTTTCTTAACTGTTTTAATTATCTGTGAATTGAACCAAGGTGGTAATGCGGTGTGTAGTCATGGATAATAAAATGATTTGTCAATTTACTAAGGTTGCTATGGTAAACAATATCGCCTCACTGTTGGAGATTTGTCCCTTTTCTACCGATATTTCCACGGATTTTGCTCTGAAGAACTAGCCGCTATATTTCTCCCCTTGACAGTCCATAACAGAAAAACAAGAGGCACGGCACGCATGTATCCCTTTACTGTCCAGCTACAAAAGCCTAGAACATCCCCCTTCTCTCGCTTATTCATACCTAGGGTCTCTCGATTATGAAGCAAATTGACTGCAGATGGTTTCCCTTCCTCTTCCAACCTTCTTTGAATCCTGTGTCCATAGATTGCATCTTTCTTCACTTCAGATGACCACGGATACGTTAGTACTAAGGCTTGAAATCTACGTGGGTTGTCTAAGATACAAAAAAAGAATAACTTTATCTCCTGACTAATCAGTAATCATCATTATTTAATCACATTTTAACAAGAATAGCGAAGTATCATTAAGCACAAAAACTCCTAGAATGCAGATCTATTTTTAAATTCTTTAAAACGAATGTAATTAGCTAAAATTGCTAACCAATTTTTCTTAATTTGCATCCGCTCGTACACGTGTATTATTTGTTCTTTTTACCGTAAAAACCTGCAAAAATCCAGCATAAAGAGTTCCCAGAGGCATAATTAAGGTTTCTTGTTTTTCGGGTTTGGTAATTATATAGGGTAATTCGTAAGAGACTAATTTGTCTTTCGCATTACGAAACATAAAGGGAAACAGTTTAAACTTTTTCTAGTTTGGTAAAGTACCATAATAGTTTTTTTTTGAGTTTATTCTTCTGCAGGAACGACATAACAATTGATCTAGAGTCTAGAGCGTCTTCAAATCTCAAAAACTCTTACGTCACACGATCACTTATCGGCAACTTGACTGACTACGATCACAAAAAGATTAGACTGTGCTGTTAATTCAGTAATATAACAGTTAAAATTGTAATAATAAATCGGACAAAATTCATACAGTTTTAAAAATTGGTAGAAATTATGAAGATAGCATAAGTAATATTAAACCGAAAAGTTCCCACCCCTAATGTGTGTGATTCATCCCCTAGGACATCGTTTCCACCCCCATTTTGTGGTTTTCGGGGATAATACCACGAGAGCTTAAAAATTACCGATAATTTTTCACGATTGCGTGTTTTCTATAATTTCACGAGTTCGCAGGACGAGTGAAATTTGCAAAGAAAACACGCAAGAGTGAAAAATTATCAGTAATTTTAAAACTCGAGTGGTATTTAGGGGATTATTTCACGAATGAAAACACAAACTGCTCGAGCTACGGGTTCATAACAATTGCAAGCCATTTGTTTGTATCGAAATTAATATGACAACCAAGAAAATGACAGGAAAAAATTATCGGTGTAATTTTTTTTAATTGACGTAACGTCAAAAAATTATCGCTGTAATTTTAAAAAAATTTACTCATCTTACGGGACTTTTAACACATGAGTGAAATAGTCTAGATTATTTCACTCATGTGTTAAAAGTCCCGTAAGATGAGTAAAGTTTTTTAAAATTACAGCGATAATTTTTTGACGTTACGTCAATTAAAAAAAATTACATCGATAATTTTTTCCTGTCATTTTCTTGGTTGTCATATTAATTTCGATACAAACAAATGGCTTGCAACTGTTATAAACCCGTAGTTACTGTTAGCAACCGTCGGCATGATTTGTTATTTAGTTGTTTGTATCAACATTTTAAAGGGTTTTCGAAAAATTTAGTTGTTTGTTGTTTGTATTTCTATTATACAATAAATAATAAATAAATTTTAGTTTAATTTAAAAGTAAGGTTTGTTGTTTAAATTGTTTAATAAATATTCACTTCATATTTTTTGTGTTATCATTCGTGAAATAATCCCTAAATACCACTCGAGTAGTTTGTGTTTTCATTCGTGAAATAATCCCCTAAATACCACTCGAGCTTTAAAATTACTGATAATTTTTCACTCTTACGTGTTTTCTTTGCAAATTTCACTCATCCTGCGGACTCGTGAAATTATAGAATACACGCAATCGTGAAAAATTATCGCTAATTTTTAAGCTCTCGTTGTATTATCCCCGATTATCTCGGGAATTATCACTTTTTAATAACAGTTCTTATACCCAAAATTATTTCTTGTAAAATTCTCTATCAAAAATGTCTCTACGCTTTTTTCACTAAAATTAATAGTACTGTAGGAAATAAGGCACACGCATAAGAGTTGGTTCCGGTTGACACAATAAATTGTAATCTTGTTGTAACCATTGCAACAACGTTTCACGGTCCTATCGGTCTTTCTTAACTGTAATGTCACGCAATTCTACATGCTGATGACTGCTCTCAGAATACAACCCACAAAAGTTTTCTATACGCGCACAAACTGCTGGTATTCCCAGAATACATTTATTAAGAACACTGTCACTAAAGCCTCTACCATGGGTGATAACACCAACACTTTGCTTTTGCTTCACTAAAGTCTGCTCTATAGTCATATCGCTCCACACACCACTACAATGTTTATCGGAGCGACGAACAGTAAAGAAACCTTGTCCAGTAAATTTTTCGGAATCCCTTTCCGACATTTTTTCTTACAACGAAATCATATCCTGGAGGTACAATCTTTGAAAGATTGTCTTAATTTGTTCAAAAAAGTGTAAAAAATTACTGCCAGGAGCCTTGTAACAAATAATTATTATATCGGTACCACCTTTAAACTCCCATGAAACTCCGCAGACCTCACAATGCTGTTCAGAGCAATAGGCAGACAAATCTAACAGGAACATCAAAATTAATGCGACTCCAAATTGCCACGCCCCACCCCTGGACAGAGACCTTCAATAACTGGTGGTTAACGTATAACCTGAGAAATTTATGGCTTTTACGGAATCTTCAGTTGACCATGTTTCCGTAAAACACAAACAATTTAAGTCGTCATTCGTTGGCGAATTCCTTATTCTTAAACGGTTTTACTTAATTCCGTGAATTTTTTTTGCTTTGTAAATGGGTTCTTGCTGATGGTCCCATTTTAAGCATTTTAAACACAATAATTATTAGGCGTATATACCACTAGGCTCAGTAATAGATAAATAAAAATATTACTGTCAATTAATAATTTGTTAATATAATATTGTCATTAAGGAGACCTATTATGCTTTAAAATTGCGCTGACTTAAAAGTTTAGGACTTTGGTGTACAAGTTTCCTAAATTTAATCAAAATTAAGTTTACCACTAACTTCACAAATAAGTCCCTGAAAATTTCATTTCATACTTTTCAATGCTTTTTTTTTGTGAAGATACCTAGTTCTTCTTTTTCGAACAAAAAATTGTTACACGTTACGATTTACAGTAGATTCTCATATATTTTTCGCTAACGCTAACATGACTTGGCCGCTTTTATGATATATCTATAAATAAAAGAGAAAACATAATTGTCCTCTTTATTATATTGTTGCGTGCAGGACTTCTCCCCTCAAGGGAAATAAACAAATCCCTGTTTCCCTTAGCAGAAATTAGTTTCCTGCTTTACTGCAGCCAGGTTACTTTTATGTTTAGAGCATGTTTATTTTTAAACGTGATGAGTTAAATGTGGTAATTCATATTAAAGTATTTATATTACTAAAATGAATGATCCCATTACTACCACTTTGTTTTTTAATATTGTTGTTACTCAGTTATCTTCTACACCAATAACTCTTCAATAGGAATATAAAAAGTCGTATAATTGATTGACGATATCGCTGAATAAAATACTCAAGTATACAAAAACAACAAATGATTCCAAGTATTTTTGTTCCCATTTGCTCAGATTTTTATCGCATTCTCTAGGAAGTAACTAGGCAACAAAAATGTAAAAATTCAAAATAGTAGGAACGACCAATGAGTAAAGTAATGAAGTGTCCAAAATCAATAAATAATACCAATTATATTTGTTCCGGTGTGCTTAGATTTTTATCGCATTCTTTTTCTAATATTAAAGCAATTCTATAAGCAAATAATTTATTTTTGAGGAGCACGGTTTAAAAGAAAAATTATAAAATTAAGTTTTGTTTTCTTTGTTTGTTTATTTTTCTTTTTATGACTGCACTAAAAAGTCATAATTTTTAGGAAATAAATGTAAAAAATACAAAATAATATTAATAGCGCCGAGCAAAATATCAAGGTATCTACCAGTCCATAAGGTCATTTGGTCAATGACCCACCTAAAATTTTCAGTGATCTACCTAATAATTTATTTTTTAATTTTTTAAAACCAAAAAAGAATCTTTTGTTTCAATGTTCCATGCGAAAACTCCCCAAGAAAGAATCAAGCCAAGCCATCGTCAAAGGATATCCAAGCTTGCTCTGGGCTGGGTCATATTTTAAATTGCTCTTATGGGCTTATATGGACGATATAAATTCATTAAAAGTAAGAGAGAAACAGACATACGCGCTTGAGGAAGTTCAAAAGAGACACAACTGTTCGACGGCCCACCAATAATATCTGGCCACTCCAACTATGGAAATACTCTCAAACCGCCCCCTAAAATATACTGTTTCAAAACATTTGGTTAGGAAGAAGAAAAACTAATTAGGTACCTAATATGCGCATTGTATTTGCATTGTATTAATAATATTAATTAGCGGTTAAACCTAAAAAATTATAAATACGATTTTTGTCAGGCCAGCGCTAGGCATCAAATTTAATGGTATCGGACCGATTTTCTTACATAACCAGCGCGTAGTCCAGAGGTACAATCTCAGCGAGTTGATCAGAAGGTCAAGGGTTCGAATCTGTGTTGGGGCAACAACATTTTTAAATTTTTTGTTATTTAAAAAAATAGATCGGCTCTAAAAGGTGTATTGGCAACAAGTTGTTCCTCGAAAAAATATTTTTAAAATTGTTGGCAATCTCATATTTACTACAGCTTACAGCCTGCACGTGCGTAGACAAATATCGTATTACTATGTCTAGTCGCCAGCATTGTATTTATTAAAGAAAACGGAGTTTCGGCAGCGTTCCTAATTTTATTTTACGATTAATCATACTTTTAGCTCAGAATTTTGTTCTGTTTATATTCTGGGCTTTTAGTACAAGGCGCGACATCTATTGAGGAGCTGCTGAATTTGTCAAAACGGAAGCCGCTAAAATCCACTAATCTAGAGTATTAAAACACATAGAAAAAAGCCATACACATTTAGAGTAGTAATGTTCAATATTCTGCAGTACCTATTTTATGATTTTTGCAGTGTTTATTTGTAGGTAAATAATTTCTTGGTACATTATTAAAAAACCATTCTTAATTAAAAAAGTGTATTTTGCTTCTTGCGTTGATATCACTAGCTGCCCACAAAATTTTGACCCACCTTTAAAAAAACTCACCTGGTATCTACAGTAATCAATAATACCGGTAGACACACCTCAGCAAAACTTTACCGAAAATGTTATAATAGGAGATTTAAATTTCCTATGCGTGTAACCGGAAGTGACGTCCAAATTCGGGTAAGTTAGCATCATAGTAACTGCTGCCTCCGCTTTTTCTACATTATCAATACTAACTCACATAAACAAAGGTTTTTGGGATAAGTTTTATGCATAGGAAGTTTGACGGTCGGTTTTATAAGTTACCAATTTGTATTTGCGTTACTTTATGCTGATGTTACTTATTATCAAAACTTTTAGAAATTACGGTTTAATGACCAAAAAGTAATGTAGATTAAAAATCCATCCAAAAAAGCTTGTGCAGTGGAGCAGCAAAATTGATACTGCCCTTTCTTGGCTACGAAAGCATTTAGCATAAAAATGTCTGATAAAAATGATTAAGAAGAATTAGACAGCAGTTTTAACGAGAGTATTGCAAATGACAATTTTAAGAGTTAGCTTAAATTTTTAAAAGATAAAAAAATCATTATGTCATAGGACGCAAACTCAACATCGTTTATTTTTTCGTACAGGGATATCCAAATACAAGTGAACAGGCCTTATAACTTTTCTATTTTTTAAGATGGGACAAAATGTTAAATATGAAAGTTTTGGGGATTTTTATGGATCATTAATAGCAAAACAATTGAGCATCGAATTAAAAAATATAGAATAAAACATCGATTTTCTCGCTTATTTTAAACTGGATGGCATGATTTTTATCATATTTTTGAATTCTAGGAGGTAGGTTCTAGACATATTTTGTATAACATACCCTATGCGGTTTTGATAATATTTTAAATATTTTTTATATTTTATTTTTTAAATATTTAAAATTAAAAATTATTTCGCATAAATATACCTACTTTATCCAGGTTGCGAACGAAATACCTGCTACCTTTTTAAATTTTCTTTCTAGGTAAGTCACGGTTAATGTCAAGGTTGACAATAATACTTTAGTCACCGTGAATTTATAATTTTATTTTTATGCAAAATGAGCAATTCTATAATGAGACCTACAAAATGTTAAAATTATATTTATAAAATAACAATAATGTTAGAGCGACAATATGACTAAAGTATTGAAGAGGGGCAAAGACTCCATCATTAAACACCATAATAAAAACAAATAGATCCATTGAAAAAGGAATGCTGGGCAATGGAAAAAGAAGAAGAGAAAGAAATGAAGAAAGGGACCTAGCGATTTTATTATATTTTCAAGAGAATCTAAAAAAATCAGTACCATTTATGTGCGGTATCTCAGACATCGAAGAAGAGATAAAATGTTGACTTGTGGAAATGTCCAAAGAACGTTAAGGGTATTTTTAGTATAGATCATATAAAATGCCAGTTCAAAAGCTTAGTACCGATCAAAAAGAAAGGAGATACTTTTGCCACAAATATTAACGAAGGAATGCGGTAAGATCCTAATTTATTTCATACTATCGTTTGGACAGACGAAGCAACTTTCTCAACTGCGGGAATGTTTAATAGACGAAACGTTCCCGCTTTGGTTGGATGAAAATCCCTTTACTGTCAATGATATTGCTTTTCAGGGGCGTAATTCAATCGACGCTTGGTGTGGGATATTACAAAATAAAATTCTAGGACCTTTGTTTTTTCGGGGAGCATTAACTGGCCAACGCTATATTATTTTTTAGAAAATGAAATCGAAGATATTCTCGACCAATTGCCACTTGAAGAACATTGACGTATTATATGGCAAGAGGATGGAACACCTCCCCATAATATAATTGAGGTTCGCAATTTCTTACACCATCAGTATAACGAATGGATCGGTAGATATGGAACGTCACATTGGCCTGCAAATTGCCCAGATCTCACACCTTTAGATACATTTCTTTGGGGTCATTTGAAAAATGTCATATACAGCAATCGTAATGAAAATATAGAAGAAATTCAAAGGAAGGTGAGAAATGAAGTAAAAAATCTGAATGAAAATGATGCTCAAGGTTTTATAAACACACTTCAGAAGCAGAGAAGAATGTATGTAAAGTGCGAAGAATTAAATGGCGGACATGTTGAAAATCTCTTTTAATATATTTATTCGCCAACGTTAACATTTTTATCTGTTTATTTCTTATTGTTTATAATCATTAGTTATTGCTTTCAAATATTAGTGACTAATAAAAATCAACATTTATTGTTTAATAGAATATCTCATTTTACATAAAAATAAAATTGTAAATTCACGGTGACTAAAGTATTATTGTCAACCTGGACATTAACTTTGACTTACCTACGAAGAAAAGTTAAAAATGTAGCAGGTATTTCGTTCGCAACCAAAAAGGCCTGTGCACTTTTATTTGGATATCCCTGTATATTGGCACTGTAAGCCTTGACGAAGTGTGGAGTTTTTTGATTCGTACGCCCTTTTCTGCGTTCAAAAATAAAAGAGTATGATGGATATTAAAAAAAGGAAAACAACGAAATAAATTAGAAAATAATTTAACTCTGCGCTTTTTATAATAAATTTTTATGAAATTCAGAAAAGTGTCTTAGCATTTGTTTGTTGGATTTTATTGTAAAATGGAGAAAACACATGGAATTTTAAATTGTATTTTCCATAAATATCAAACTTTTACAATATATTTCCAGAATAAAATTTCATTAGTGCAGCAAAGAAAAGTTATAAAATTAATTATGAGTTTTACGAAATATCGGTGACAGTTTTGTGATGAAATGAAACCAGAAGATTTACGAGTAGTTGCCGGAGCCCCACCAGTGTAAGTATTGTGACTTTGCCGGTGGATGGTACTGCGTTCGCCCTTTGTATTATCATGGCTTAAGCTACTCTATACCAGCGGACTATATTTTGTTGCGATTGTATTGTGATACGGTCTTTATTATTACCACATGTTCAGAGTTTATCTATGTATTTAAACTAAATCTGCATTCAAATTAAGCGGATATGCAGCTGACTGCACAATACCCTACTGGGTTATTTACACAAGAGCAGTGTGACATTTGTTAAAATTTTTAAAGAACTACTTTTTAATAAAGAGAAATACTAAAAGTTGTAGGTGTTGTAGCTATAGTTTCTTTTAGGGGAAGCTAAAGTAAATATCTGGTTACTGTGTATCATATCTAATCTCATCTAAAAGAACTATTTTGTAACCATTTTACTTTGTTTAACGAGTGTAATGTTTGAGGGACGAGCGAAGCGAGATCCCTTAAAATTACACGAGTTAAATAAAATTGCACTTCCTAACGTGTTTCATAAAAGATTTTTTTTCTAATTTTGACAAAAATAGGTATGTAAATAATATTATTAATTTTAATTATTGTATCAAAACATCTAAGTGGGCATCAGAAGAATTTTTTTTAAATTTTATCTAGGAGGTACCTATACCGTATCCAATTTAATTTGAGAATGATGACAGGAACCCATTTTACAACGGAGACATCAATTAATTATGTCTCTCTCTCTCTCTCTCTCATTTTTTCTCTCGTCTTCTTTCTCTCTCATACTCGTAATATTTTTACAGCTGGTAGAAAGTTAGGTTATGAGAAATATAAACATGACATATTATTTGAAGCCTGTCCCATAATACCTATACGTTGTTTTTGCAGTGTAAAAATATTTTTAAAAACTATTTAATAATAACAACAAATGTGTTTTAATCTTCACTAAATTTTTATTCCTAAAACATGACAATTGCTTCCACTCACAGTGTCTGCGTCGGATGGTTGGTATAAACCCAACCACCCAATCTAGACAATCGTCGGAATCCGTTGTCAACTGAAACACATTTTAGTTTTGTTTCTTCAGTTTGTGTATCCCACTAAAAATGTTTCACATTTCGTGTTTTATGTTTTCAGTTTCGTATTTCATATTATCATGATTCATGTTTCTTATTTCTCCGATATGTGGCCTTTAAAGATAAAATTTCGTACTATATTGTGACTCTAGTGTACTAGATGACTTAAAAATGTACTACATGCAGTACAGTTATACTAGACTGGCAACCCTGGACACGAAATTTGACACCGCCCACGCTCTGACCTGAGCACCACCTCAAAGATGGCGATCTTGTACATACGCTCAAAAAAATAGTACTGGCGGAAGCGCCGGCTTTCGTCTCTTGTTAATAAGTTATTCTTTGCTGTTATGGCGATTGTTACTATGGTAAAGGTATTTGTAGATATGCACGTTATTACCTTAACACTGAGTATGCATGGTGGATGAAAAAAAAACAGAATTTACCACGAAGATTATCATAATAGGAGGACCAGTACTAATTGATTCAGGTGAATTAAGAAAAGGGAGACATGACAAAAAGAAGAACAAATTAAGAGATCCTTTCAGAGCATCCTAGATATTCCGAAAAGGAAGTACAAATTGTAAAATAATTTAGAAATTATTACCTGAATTAAATTTGAAGTGTTATTAGCTTGGCTTGACTTTCATGCTCCCTATTTGGTTTAAAAATGATCGCTGCGTGACTAATAATTATGTACGAATGCGTAAATCGAGAGCTATAAATAAATTTAAAATACGCTAATATATTTTTAGATTGATGGTCCATTGCGTTAGGGATTCTGTACGTACTTGCACACTTAACTAAATAGTTCTCGTTTTTGCTAGTCAATTAGCTCTGCAAAATAAAATTAGCAATTTAAAAACCAAACAACAAAACGTGCTTGATGGCAGCCTATAGAGAAACAGAAACGGTATTTGGCCCCCAATCATCAATTCATTTAAAAGCGATTCGCAATAATTTAAAATCACTTTTGTAACATGCGATTCTAATTTCAGATAGCAAGCTATTTGCGCGTATTTTACTGAAACGTTGGGGTAGATATTTACAAAATGTCCAATATATCGGAAGCATTTTTGATTTATCAAAATTCTAAACTTGGTCGTTTAATGAGAAAATGCCAAGTATTTAAGCTAAGGGCCGGATATTTGCTGCTTGTTACGTTTTTGAATATTTTTTCGGTGAAATCAAGATAATGTAAAAAGTGAGTACCAACTTAAGAGTAGAACTGCTAAAGAAACAACAAGGCGCTCGTCACATACTTTTACTATTAAGCTACAAAAATCGAGAACAATCCACTTCTCCCGCTCATTCATACAGGATTTCGAGACTATAAAACTAATTGCCTGCAGAGGTTTTTCCTTCCGTTCCTAATCTTTAATCCTTTAAATCCTTTTATCAATCACTTAACATCTATGTACATATAAACTTATGAGAACACATGAAGAAGTTTTAGATACAATCAGATATAGGTACAAACAACAGTGAGGATGTTTAACACCGAGGGCGACAGTGTGAATGTTGCTATTTGGGATCAACAGATGGCATTGGATAAAATTTTTATACATGCAGGGATACCAGAAGAACCGATATATCGGTAGACCTATCGATTACTTCTATAATCTACCGAACTAAATTATACAATCTTGCAACAGGTAAGATAAAGCAGTTTACTTGTTCACATAATAATAGATAATTTTAGTCAAATTTCCACTTTTATTAAATACTTTACAACACGACGCGTTTCGCTAACACTATAGCTTCATCGGAGGTTAGTTACAGGCTAAATCTTAAACTAAAAGTTCACAAAGGTGTCATAACATAGGCACAAAAATTTTTTTAGGTAGATAAATAAAAATTCTTAATTTATGTTTTATTATTATACTAGTTTACTATGAGGAATTGCCACTGGGCTTAATTTCTATTAGGTAAATAAGTTTAATAAGTTTGAGTTATTTAATTCTAATTGATCATTAAGTAATATGTCGGAATTTTTCAACCGATTTATCTCAAGACTTTCAAGCAATTTCAATTTTTTACCTTTATTTTCTACATGTAGTATTTTAAAATTGTTATCAAAAGTATGTCGATTCTGTAAAAGATGGTTTGAATATGTAGAATTATTTTTATTATTATTAAAACTTTATTTATGTTCAGTTATACGTGTTAAAAATGATCTGCCTGTTTGGCATATGTAGCTTTTCGGACATGATCCTCATGTTAACTGATATACACCTGATTTATTATTTTAAATAATAAATAAAATAATAAATCAGGTGTACATCAGTTAACATGTGGATCATGTCTGAAAAGATACATAGGCCAGACAGGCAGACCATTTTTAACAAGTATAACTGAACATAAAAAAGTTGTATTGATAATAAAAATAATTCTACATATTCAAACCATCTATTACAGAATCGACATACTTTTGATAACAATTTTAAAATATTACATGTAGAAAATAAAGGTAAAAAATTGAATTTGCTTGAAAGCCTTGAGATAAATCGGTTGAAAAATTCCGACGTATTACTTAATGATCAATTAGAATTAAATAACTCCCCCTTTTTAAACTTATTTACCTAATAGAAATTCCCATAGTAAACTGGTATAATAATAATAATAATAATAAAACCTAAATTAAAATTTTTTATTTATTTTTTTTTTATTTATTCTGTACCTGTGAGTATATTTTTTCGTGTGCCTATGTTATGACACCTTTGTGAACTTTTAGTTTAAGGTTTAGTCTGCAACAAACATCCGATGAAGCTATAGTGTTAGCGAAACGCGTCATGTTATAAAGTATTTAATAAAAGTGGAAATTTGACTAAAATTGTCTATTATTATGTGTATAATGGATTTCCATCAAGTAACGGCCGACACCATTCAAAGTTTACTTGTTGATTCTACCTTGGTAAAACAAATAAAGTTTAACATACATTGTTGTAATACGTTCAATCGAAATCGATTTTCGCAGTAAGGTTTCAGTCGTTTTAGAACCCTTGCAAAACAACTCTTTCTTTAATGCGTGCGTAAAAAACCTGCGGCTGGACTATGTTAATCCTGACCTGATTATCGTGAACGGTTGTCTCCTTTTGAAAATTCAAATGTATTAAACAATAAACTTCATTAATTTGGTAAAAAAGAACTTTTATTTTAAAACATTAGATTCGTCAAATGAGTTATAACAATTATTATGTAGCGGTTCAGTTTACTTGAGGGGGTTTTACTAATTTTAGCTCATTAATGCCACATGCTAATGACCAATCAATCTACTTACCAAAAATAAATGTACACTCCTTAACGTCATTAGTGTGGGCCAATGTCAGCCACATCTAATTTGTTACCACTTAGAGAATGATTAGTGTGTCAAACAGCCCACTACTAATAATAGCTTCTGTAAGTTAACTCAAAAAGTGCACATAATGAAACACGTTAAAAGTAAATTAAATGTTTTTTTTAAAGAGAAACGCAAGGCATCGTAGAATATGAATTATATGTATCAGAAAAGACATTACTAACTTTATAACTAGTTGTAGGCGGTTGCAACGCTTTTACATTACCAGAACACTATGTTAAATTAGCTTTTTTATATAAATATGGTTATTCTGAGCATTTGGCTTATCTAAGCGATTATAAAATTAAGTACTTAGCTTGTTGATGATGCTGTCCAAAGCTCGAACTCTAGAACACAAAGAGTCGATTCCAAAATAAATAATTTTCTTAGTGGAGCGCACACCTCTACTAGTCTACTTCAAAAGGATCACATGTCCACGACTTATTCAAACTAACCAAAATCTACTTACTACCAAAATATCTTCAATGAGGCAAACCTCGAAAGACCGTGACTCCATAAAGTAAGTTCATTAAATAAATTAGCTAATTATAAATAACCTGATTAAACAATTAGGCTGGGTTTTCCGTAAAAAGGAACAATAATGAGACTCCAACACGTAAAATTATAGGTTAGAATCTACGCCCGTACAAAACATATTGTAATAACAATAAGAAAAATTAATGCTACTCACCCTTTTAGAGTCCCTAACGAAGATCCATTTGTAAAACCAGGAGGGGTGAAACTAGATTTCAATTTCCTCTACAAACCCTTTGTTCCCCCAGCCTTTCAGAATGGCATCCGACAAATGACAACTCAAAAGTCAACCAAGACCGATACTTTTATCTTGAGTTCATATTCTCGCGAATTTCCGCGTTTCATTCGCACATGTTCGAAAATACCCAAAACCCAAACTGCAACTTACCCACTTAAAAATACAACAGTAATGAATGTTACAGAGTGAGAAAGGTAAGACGCCTTAATACGACACAAAAAAGAGTATTAAGTGAGTGAGCGCAATCTTTTGTTATCTTTTACAACAAACCTAAAGAACAATCGGAATGAATAAAAGAAATTCTGGTATTCTGGTATTAATATTTAATATGCTTGGTGGGAAAGATTTCTATATAGGATTTCCCTTTAAAGATTGCGAAGTTAGGAGAATGATGAGGTGAGATGAGATGAGATAGTGAGGAGATGAAAATAAGAATCGTAAGATAACGCAAAAAAAGCTTTTCATCAAGTGAATGTACAGGATGTTCCACTATAAATGGACCCCCCCCCCCCATTTAACTTTTTTTCTGATGTTATAGAAAAAAATGTTAAAGGCAGAAGTTATAGGGTACAAAGTAAACTTTTTTATGAAATAGTTTTAATGTATATAGGCTGTTACAGAAAGGCGTAGCAAAGAAAAATGTAATTTTTTCTTATGAAACGCTCTATATATAACATATAGCTCATAATAACAGTGACCTATAATAATATATCCCTATAATAATATAGCTCATCTTCCTGATTACGAATATAGATACATTACTTGTTTTACTTATTTGAAATATCAAAGTCAAAAAAACGAATTTTTAAATTTTAGGAGAGTCAGAAATGCGCTTACAATAATTGTTTGGATACCTTGCAAAATGACTGTCAACTAGTCAAAATTAGCTGAATATATCAATTAAATTTTAAAAATGATTTATTCAGAGAAAAAAAAATTTGACAGTTTTGGTTCAAATTTAGTTTCAATGTTACATGTAGTAGGTCATGGATTAAAAAATCAATTTTTATTCCTTTGGATAGTAATTTTGCAAGAAATCCAAACAGTTGTAAGCGCATTCTTAAATTCATTGCCTACTATATGTAAAATTTGAATATGGGCTTTTGGCTTAAATTTTTAAAATAAGTTTAATGAACGTTATATATTCGTAATCAGGAAGATGAGCTCTATTATTTATGTCTTATTGTTGTAATATATAGGGTGTTTCATAAGGAAAAATATATTTTTGTTTGCTACGCTTTTCTACAACACCCTATATCCATTAAAACTATTTTATAAAAAAGTGTACATTATACACTATAAAGTTAGCATAAAGTTTTTTTTTCTATAACACCAGATAAAAAAGTTAAAGTGGGGAGTTATAGTAGAACACCCTGTATATGAGTTGAATTTATATTTTAGGTGTTACGTGGTATCAAGAGATTGCATTTTCCTTCTTTTTAGATGTCCTCGGTACGTTAGTACTTTTGTAGGTTTGAAGTCTACTTTGTCCCAGAATCTGAATACCCATCTGAAGATATGTCACACAGAAAGCCTAGCAACAGCCATTCTCGAAATAAAAAACAATAGCACATTCAATTTTCTCTTTAAAATAGCTTTCCAACAAGGTACCACAAGTGGTATCGTCCCATTTTAAAAAAATTAAGTTGGGTTATGTTTCACCCCTTTTAGGGATATGAAAAAATAAATTTTTATAATGAATACGAAGCCCACATAAGATCACAATCGACGTGTTTTTGCAGTTTTCACAAATGTTTTTTCCTAAATTTCTAGCGAATTTGTTCCAGTTAAAGTTCCCACCCTGTACATATATTAAAAGTTGGCTGCAAATTTCTCTTTTTTTAATCAAATAATTTATATTGTTTCTTTGCACTTCATTTTAGTTCATCGTTTTTATTCCAAAAGAATTATGAAATTTATTCTTTTGCTAGAACGACTCACGCTAGAAAGATTAGAACTCAATAGCAGAATGGGAATAATAGAAACAACAAATTAATCTTTTGTTACATTTGAATAAAAGACCGTCGTTATTCCGCTGTTTTCATTATGTAATGGCTTTAGTTACCATTAAGTATACTCGTAAGTTTTGATTGAAATTGAAACCACAGAGACAGGTTGAAATTGAAACTTTCAGAACATACACAGAATGATATATTGAGACTATCGATCCACATGCGATGCTGCAGAAACAATGTGTTGTACTGGAACATATACGGTCCCAAGCGCCAATATTCCTTAAAGGTCATCCATGTACACGTGACTGAATGATCACAAAGTGGAATCGCCTAATTTAAGTAACGCTAGATGTCCATTGCTCATCGTTTGACAACACAGCAATTACTAATGAAAACGAATATACCAAGAGGCGACCGTCAAAATACTATGCTCATTTCTCAAAAGATGATACTTTCAGCAAATGCAGTATTAATAGTGACAATGCATAAGCGCATCGGTTGTGTTGCAAGATCCTAATAAAGTGGAAGGGAGGTTCCTCCATCCCCGCCGTCTTAATAGGATTCGCCAAGAATCCATTTTCCCACCACATACTTGACACTGACGCATAATTTCCCTAAGTACATAGAAAATCAGAAATCACTTAAAATTTCACTACACACGTAAAAATGACTTAAATATGACAAGTGGTCTGAGGCAGATGTAAGAATTATAATTTAAAATATAAAATATGGTTGCACGATTCATGTGCGGCATTTGTTTCCAATATGTCTGCGACATTTGTGCAGAAATTTAATTTTCTGAAAACCCAAACAAATTTAAGGACATGTTTAAATAATTAAGCTCCTTTTAAAGAAAATCAAAATTAAGGTATAGTGAAGGTTTGGTTTGTACTTTTGTTACGGTCATTTTGGTGTAATGGATATTACTGAATAGATAGCAGACTCGCAGGATTTTTTAACAGGTAAGTTAAGTTGCCTTTTGAAATACCAAGCATCAGATGTACGATTATTTTTTTGGAAAAAACAGCTAAGCTTTCGGACTTTCTTAATAATATTTTCTATAGAACTATTTCTAAGTGTATCCCATAAACCGTCTGACTGCTGAAGGCACTGGTGCTATAAAACAGTTTTTTATATCGTATCATACCTACTTACTTTGTAAATTTTACTTATTATATTGTACGTTTTTATAATTGTTTTGTTTGATAGTATAATACTTACTGTATCAATATAGTAACCAGCATTAATGGAATATTTACCGAATATCGCCGTATAGGATTTTAAATTTTACTAAAAAGCATCATAAACTATTTACATAAAAATATTATATTAGATAATATTATACTGTTTTGCTGTCCCATAGAGTATAATTCTATATAATAATAATAATAATAATAATAATAATAATAATAATAATAATAATAATAAATAGCCTTTATTTAATATTCATAATAACAATACACAAAGTATGTAATGAAAACGGGTGGCGAAATCTAGCACAGCTACTCACCTAACCATCATACAAGAAGAGAGAAATTCACATAGAATAAAGTAAAAACAAAAAAAGAGAAAAACAGATTAGTAATCCTTAACACGCATATACTTAGTAAAAAAACACAAAGAGATTAAAGGTAAAAATATGAAAAACATGAACTCAAAGCAAAAATATAATTTAGTACCAATGAAAAGAAAAAACAGCATATTAGAAGATCCTAAATTGAGAAGTGATTATACATAAAAAATAAAAAGAAAAAAAAACAGAAAAATGAAAAACGGTTTTCAGTGCGGCAATCACCTGGGACCTGCGATCTCTGTGTGCAGTGGCAAGAATTAAGAAGATCAATTAATTGTTCAAAAAGTGATCGGAGGAAATGGTGCTACTGATCAGATGTCCGAATATAATTTTTAAAATGTTTTTTAAACATGTCAATACTTAAACAGTCCTTACCATTCGCTGGTATATTATTAAAAGGGTGGTATTTAACCGTCTATCAAATCAACCCAATCTTTTTGTACAAAAAAATACTTTTGTTTCCCAAAAATACTAAATGCTCACCAAAATTAAGAAAATACATAATCTTAGGACGACAACCAAATATTTACATCATGCTAGTCTCTTATATTATTTTTTCCTAAAAATAACTTTTGTTGGCTAAAAATGCTAAATGTTCACCAAATTTTATTCCGCATTTAATTCTAACATGATACCCAGATATTTACCTTTCGTCAGTGTCTTATATTATTTAGCAGTTAAAAAATTCTAGTTGTTTAGCAAAAATACACAATGTTTACTATATGTTATACCACATTCAATTTCAAAAGTATACCCAGATTTATAATTCTTGTTAGCCTAAATATCACTTATAAGAAAAAGCTATCATGTTTTATTAGATCTCATTTATAAATGGGGACATATAAATAAGTCTGAAGAATTCTTGGAAATAAAACAATATAATTCTTTAACATAAAATCAAACACAACATTCACAAAACAAAAATGAAAATGAAACAAGCACTTATTGCACTATTAAGGCTTTCTGAGCTTTAGTTGGCCGTCCTCTTCTTCGTTTTCCTCCAATTGGTACATTCCTTGCTTCAGTAGGTGGTTCAACAAGTTTCAGGCGAATTGCTAACCCTACTAAATGTTTGCAAACGTAATTTCTAAGGTAATCTGGACAATTGCATGTGCCATTCAGCCACTCAGACTCGTCCTGTGGTAACTGTACTTCCCACTCGCTGAAATGTTGTTTTTTGTGGTCGTCAAACGTCTCCCACATATCTTCAAAAGCTTCACATTCCAGTGTCCCTCCACCTGGAATTCTGTAACACTTCTTCATTTCACTAGTATGCTTTAACGATATTTTTTTAGGCAGTTTGGCCCACTGATAAGCTTTTGTCCACATCTTCAAAGACATCGTTGGCTCGTAGCTAAACTCTCTCTCGCTGTTTATAGTGTACTCATTAGACCAATCCTTCACCATTTCTGAAGCAATGATTAAGAATCGAGCAAGCGGATGGCGCTCACGAAGTGTACCTACAAATAATAATATAACAATATTAACAATACCAAATCACGCCATTCATTGAAAGTGTACCTTTGTCTTTTATTATTCTGTTAAAAGACTCCACTGCATTATTTGTGGCAGGTGTCCCCGGTATGGCGCCCAAATACCAACAGCGATTTTGAGTGAGCCATTCGTCTTTGAAATAAAGTACAAAATTGTTTTCGTCTTTCCATTTATCTAGAAACTTTTGGCAGGCCCTGTCAAAAACTTCCGTTGTTGCAGCACATTGCAAAGAATCAATATCCTTTAGTATGTCCTTCTGGCACTTATTTTCACAGATTGCTCAACTCGTACTTGAATCTTCTTTTTCGCATCGCCCAGCACATTCGTATAATTGTATCCTGACCGAATACATGCACAAACGCATTTTGGATACATCTGGCTGCGTCGCATACCAAAACTTTACAAGTTAAATCGTAGGAAATCGTAAGAGGACTGTATTCTTTAACGTTTGAAATAAAAACACAAAATCATTTGTTTGTTCTGTGGTTGTAACAGCAAGACCAAAGGAGTGAAAATGTTTATCTCTATCCGTGGTTCCAACTATGAGTACTGGAAACCCCTGCCAAACAAGTTTATAGGTCGCGTCAGCATGAATAACGTTGCATTGACGCGATAGACCAATTAAATATTTGGTCGATAACAAAAATCTGAAGCTTTGATTTGAGTCGTCTTTAGAAACTTCGTATGCAGCAACAAAAACTTGATGATCATCTGAAGGTATTTCCGAGTTGGTCATTAACCAGGATTCTAGTTGTCCTAAGCTGATTACTGCAGATCCATACTTCTTTTTACGTAAAATTGTAAGATAATTGTTCAATTGTTTCATAGACGGTAGAGTCAATCCATGTATTTTGCTCAAATTGCTCATAATAGATTTGGGCTTCAAACGTAATTCGAACAATTTGTCTATTTCTTTTTTTGTCTCATTGCTCAACCCACATTTCGATTGGGACTCCAAATTTTGATGATCGTGACCTTTTTCAGTTTGAAAAAATATTATCTCATCGCTAGATGCATCAAACAATAAATAAAGTGCAGCTGAACATTGAATTGCCCGACTTTTGGCTTTATTACAGCGATAATATCGCTTTACACCTTCGTCCGTACAATGGCATTTGTGAAAGGACCACAATTTTTCATTTGTAATAAATTCTTCGGCACTTTTAATGTTCGAAAATTTTCTCTCAAAACACCAAATCCTACCTTGCTTGCGCCGTCTTTTAGGCTGTACCGTGTCAGCTTCTCCATCCGACTCCGATGAAGAACGAAACAGCGGAACTTCGTGTGGAACACCACTCGGCCCCGGTTAACTGTCATCGGCCATTTTAGTTTATCATATGGCAATACACTGGTTACACTCACTGTAAAGAGTAAAAGCACCGTCTGCGACTGCATGCTGAAGCCTGCAAAAAATTTGTCTGGAAGCGAGAAGGAGACATGCGCGAACATATTTCATTTTTGAAGTAACAGAATAAATTATTTGACGCACAAGTAGTTTTTTCGAGAAAGACTACACATAAACGGATAGCGCGAATATTTATTATGTACAGCACGGACGCGTAACTTAAGCGTTCTAAATTTGGTGAACATTTAGTAAAATCGGTAGACATATAATTTAAAATGTAAGCAATGATAAAACAATACTCAACATAGCTATTTTAGTGGTGCTAATTATTTGGGCTCCATTCAGATTTTTTGATGTTCATTAAATTTTTTGGCGGACAGCGCTAGGGATGTGTGGTTTAATTTGGTGTACATTATATTTGATCCCTTATTAAAATATTTTACAGCATTGTAACTGAATGAGCGCTGAAATACGGCAGTTCTGTGTCTGGGGACAGAGAATAGATCACCATGGCGTGTCCGTCTCCCATGTATATCAGAGACCCTAACAAGTTTGTCAGACAGATACCTCGGCAGCTGCGTCTCTCTTATGTTAAACACCAATGTACACAATTGCATAACAAATCTTTGTTCCAATTTTAGCCAACCAGAATCCAAGAAACCTGGCGTGATATGGTCGAATTTTCTAATTTCGTAGCAAAACCTCAGGCAGCCACTCTTAAGCTTCTGCAAACTATACTTATCCTCGAGCAACAATGCTGGCCAAAATAGTACATCACAGTACGACAAAACTGACATAATAATCGATTCACACAGTCTTAGTTTTATTGGTACAGCTAAAATTTTTTTTAATATATAGAGCGTTTTTAACTTACTATACCCATTCTGAAGTAAATAGGAGACATGTTTTTTGAATCTTAATTCAGAGTCAAAGTAAACTCCTAGGTTTTTACAGGAGTCAGTGGCGGTTATTTTGACGTTGTTTATTTTTATATTAATGATTTTTGAAATATCGCTATTATTTTTACCAAATATGAGTAGCTGGGTTTTGGATTGGTTTAATAAAAGATTATGCGCCTTCGATATTTGGTAAATATGATTGAGGTCTTCATTGATGCGTGTTTCAGCCGAAGCGACATCATCAGGTTTGAAGCTGTAATAGAGTTGAAGGTCATCAGCATACTGATGTGACTGTGAGTGTTTAATATATTCATTAAAATCAGCCGTATATAATGAGAACAACAGGGGACCCAAAATGCTGCCTTGTGGCACTCCACGATTCACGGTTAGCGCGGCAGAAAGTGTACTATCAAATAGCACCCTTTGCCTTCGATCACAAAGATAGTTCCCAAGAAAGCTGACAGCACTATTGGCAAGTCCATAATATTTTAACTTGGTACATAATATATTATGGTCAAGAGTGTCAAAGGCCTTGCTGTAATCAAGTAGTACCAAACAAGTACACTCACTGTCATCAGAAGCGCGGAAGATGTCATCAGTGACTTTTAAAAGGGCTGTGGTAGTACTATGCTGGGCCCTGAAGCCCGACTGTGCTGGGGGAATGATCTGTTGCCGCAGAGAATAATCACTCAACTGCTCAGAAATTACCTTTTCCAGAATTTTAGAGAGAACGGGTAACAGCCTAATAGGTCTGAAGTGAGACAATTCACGTGGGTCATTACGCTTCGCAACAGGAAGAACATTTGCCACTTTCCACTGACTCGGAAACTTGCCAGAAGAGATGCTAAAATTTATTATAAAGGTTATGTGGTGTAATAAATAAGGAAGTAATAAAGATATACTGTTCCGGTCCAAACCATCAGCTCCCCTGGCATCAGAGTGCAACTGCGAGATTATTTTTTCAACCCTTTCAGCAGCCACCGCAGAAAATTTAAATTCATTTTTATGTACACGTGTTTCATAATGATTCATGATCACACCATTATCAATTTGAGTACTAGATGGAGGGATACTATCCAAGAAATACCTGTTAAAATCATCTGGTGTACCAGTGTCCCCAGGATTAAAGTCCGCAGTAGAGTTGATATTAAGCCATTTAAGGGTGCGCCAAAATCCTTTGGGATTAGTCCTAAACTGATGGCTTAGATAAGCTCGTTTTTCATTACGAACAGAGGTGGTGACAAGATTTCTAAGTTGCTTATAGTCGTTCCAAGATTGTTCAGATTTTAACCTTTTGTGTTTGGAACGGGCTTTATTTCTTAAGCGCATCATATATTTAATATTCGGCGTGATCCAAGGAGCAGGAGACTTGGTCAGACGAGACGTCTTGTAAGGCGCATGCCTGTCAAAAAGTTCATTCACAGCCACAGTAAAAAAATTAACCATTTCATCGACATTACTTAATGAATACAGAGTGTCCCAATTAAAGTTATACATATCCGCAAGAAACGCATCATGATTGAAACTGGAATAATCACGACAAGTCTTGTATTTTATAGTCGTTGGTGATTTTTTACATTGTATATTACATTTTACCAGACAATGATCAGAGATATCATCCATTTTTATGACCTCCGGATCTCGAACAAAATCCAAGGAAGAAGTAACAATAGTATCTAGAAGAGACGCAGTGCTGTTAGTAATACGCGTCGGCTGAGTAATAATTTGATGTAAGCCATATTTGGTTAAGAAATTATTTAAAACAGTAACCCCATTATGAGTTGATAAGCAATCAACATTAAAATCACTACCAAACAGAATAATATCGTGATTAGGAATTACAGAGATTAAAGTGTTTTCCAGCAAAGACAAGGAGTTAATCAAGTTTTCCATGGGAGGACGATAAATTGATCCAAGGCAAACACTCTTGTCGCCAATTTTGAGGCTTATCCAGATTTGTTCCAGAGGGTCTCCATCAGGAGCAACATTAAGAACTTTAAATTTAAGGTTATCCCTTATATAAAATCCCACACAGGTCGCGGTCCCTTCTCACAAATGTATAGCCTACAATACCAAGCGCCCCAGACACAACCCCGCTGCTCAGCCAGGTCTCGGAGGGACCAATAATATCCAACCGTTCAGAGATAACATAGTCAGCGAATTCATCATAAGTAGGACACAGAGATCGCACGTTAAAGTGACAAAAATTGACCTAGTTCGAATCCATGTCATACATGATAACGGTCTACAACGTGAGCCGCTCAAGAATGTAACAAATCAGAGTGGATTAATTATAGGTGTGATTATATTAATGTAAATAGAAACAATACCTCATCATACCTTGATTTAAAAAAAAATGGAAGAAAAAAAAAATTAAATTATCGCTTTACCATAAAATTAATTTAATTTAAATAAACATCAACTACATTCATAAAATAAATTCAATTAACCAAGGCATGGTAAGCAGTCAACATTATACCAAATATCATGTTCTACAGATAAGGACAACCAAAAAACATTAATGTATTCATGTTTCATAGAACATATTAAAGAGAAATTCAACAACATTACTACCTAGATAAACAAATCAAAATTTTACCTGAATAAACACAAAAAGGTATTCATTTTTTCACTTAAGATCCACTATAAATACGAGTATATGCATTTATACATATAGCACTATCCACAATATTAAGTTGTGTGAAGGCGAACCCAATATTTACTGATTATCGTCTTTATGTGGGATAGACACTTTCTTATTGTAGTCCCAGTAGTACACTCTACCCCCAGACGACCACACCCTGTTACTACCGTACTTCTTCTTGGCTTGGACCAACATTTTGTATCGCTTTGAAGTAAGATCCTCAAAAACAGTAAAACAGTTTAGCACTTTTTTTGATTCTAGCACCTCATTTTTCTTCCAGTTAGAAATAAAGTTGACAATCACAGTACGTGGCTTATCCTCTGCAGAAGCGGTACCAACCCGAAAACAGTAATCGATGTCTCTGTTAGAGCATGGGACCTTCATTTCATTAGTTATAAAATTAATAATGGTTTCAATAAGGTTTTCTTCAGTGTGTTCAGGAGGACCACAAATACGTAAGCAATTCCTTTTCCTTTCCTGCTCAAGATAATCATTTCTTTCCTCCAACTGAATAATTTTAGCAGCATTATCCTTGAAACTCTTCTGGACCTCCAACAATTTGCCGTCAATTTTCTCAAAGCGTAGATTAAATTTAGCTTCTATCTGCTTTGAAAAGTTTTCACCTTAGTGGTAAGCTTTTCGGTCGCTTCATCCACAGCCTCACCTCTACCAGGTGTAGTACCTCGGTTAGCTCTGCCGCCCGCCATGATGTTCAGTACTAAATTGTGTAGGTAGGACTAGATCCTATTGGAAGTGAGGTTATAATTAAAACTTAATTAATATCTGCTAAACCCTATGGATTCGAGTAACCAAAATTGCACATCAGAGAGTCCAATCAATACCCAATTCGATAAAATGATAATTTTGTGTACTCCTTACTATACATTCTTTCTGTGTACACTTTATATGAAAACTAATAGATTAAAAGCCAGCGACCGCCAGACATACGTTATAGTATTAAGCCTAAGATTTTGTCTGTAGATGTACACTATAGTAGGTAAGAACGCTCAGATGCTATGGAACTTGAGTCAGAGGGGATTTGGCAGGTAACAGGTCCTAAGGGTATATAAAAATGTAATAGTAAAACGTTCAAATAAAAAATCTGAGTTTTTAATATAGCTTAAGTACTAAGGTACCGTGGGCATCTGAAGAGAAGGGAAATGTAGTCTATTGACACGGGATTTAAAGGATTGTAGGTTGGGACGGGAAGGGAAAACATTGCAGGTAATTTGTTGCATAATCTGGAGACCTTAGGTATCAATGAGCGGGAGAAGTGGTCTGTTCCAGGCTTTTGTTGCTGGACAGTTGTTCTGTTAGGAACAGTCAAGAGGAGAACAATACCGGCTAGTTCTTCAGGGCAAAATCTGTGGAAGCATCGGTAGAAAAGGGATAAATTCCCAACAGTGCAGAGCGGCGATGAACGAGAAAAGGGAGTTTTCTTGTGAGGACTGGGTCATTGATGAGTCGAATGGGCCCCTTTTGAATAGAATCAAGTATGTTAAGTGTCAAAGGTGATGCCCCTCCCCATATGTGGAAGCAGTACTCTAGGTTAGATCTTATTTGGGAAACCTAGAGTTAAGTTGGAAGGGGAGAAGTATTTTCTGGCTCGAAAGAGAAAACCAAGCTTATTACACAGTATTGTAAAATCATATTAACAATTGCCAGACGCTTTTCACGGTGCATATCTTCCGCCAGACGCTATTAAGCTCTATAAATAATCGTGGCATTCACGTTATAGTATCAAATCTGAATTTTATATATGTTATTCGGGCGACCATTTAACGATATTATCCGAGCAGCCAGACCCATCCGAAGGGTCTAACCTCCCCCCAGACATAGTAAAAGGTCAGCCGTTAGTGCGAGTGTGAGGACATTACCCATGCAAGTGAATACGAGTGAGAGCATTAGTTGGGTTGAGGAGAGCTTAAGACAGAAGTTCTAGCAGCAATGTTGTTAATTGGCGGATAATCGTCCGATTTGCGGACTTTTGTTCAGTCTTCGGATATTTTGCGAATCTTAAATGTTTCGGATCTATTGCGGATATTTTGAAAAGTTTGGCAAAATCGCATGTTACTTTGAGGCAGTACAGTGTCGCCATGTCTGTGGATTTATCACGAACCTAGGAGTTTTTAAGGCCTTTGAGACGAATGGAACTTTTTACGAGATTTTGTTTAATGTAGGGATTTTTGTTAAAAGCAATGAGTTTAGATAAAAATAATATAATAGCTGCTGTTTACATTTATTACAATTACCTACTATTTCAGACTACTCCTGCACTGCCAATTTTAATTGAGGTGGCGGTGGCGTTCTGGTATTAGTATTCGTTGGGTATAGCGTTGTATTCGGATGCTAGCGTTATGGCCTATTACATATAATTTAACTGATGCAAAAACTGATGATATTGTTTACAATTTCTCATTGAAATCTGTATGCAAATTTATAATCGATTTAATCCAAAGGACCCATCAATACCAATTTTAAAAAAGATAAAAAGAATGTTATCTTCTGAAGTTCTTTCCAAGAAACATGATTCTATTGCTCCCTTGGTAACTGAATTCTCAAATTTAATAAAGCAAAATGAATTAAATAATGTCGACATGGAGTGACGATTATTAAGAAATGTCAATTCACGATCTAATAGGAACGGATTTAAACAATTTTTGCTACGTCAAAGATAAAGTCTATGCCAAGTCCACAGACAATCGAAGCCCGCAAGGACAATATTCGAGTCGGTATTCGGGAAATAGAGCCTTAAATATGCGTAAATGTGATGCAAAACTTCCTCAAAAGGATGGACATTTCTCACAGAAGCTCAGACGGCCATTTACCAGATATCGTGTTCCACATAAAATGGGAAGTTTTGTACTTAAAGTTAGAATATATTTGCACTTTAAAAAAAAACAACATGTTTTTACGTTACCTAAAATGGTACCTAATAATGGAAAACTCTTTAATTTTCCAGTTGAGTATGAGCTTAATAGGAAAATGAATAAAACAATATAATATGACAAGTAACATATATATTGTTTTTTGTTTGCTGTTGTTTGTTGCTAAGGCTAGTTTTCAGTTTGTTTTGTGTTGTTTATTTTGCCATAAGATCGTATTAAAGTATTTTTATTTTTATAAATTTACCGAAATGATCAAATCGAAAACTACAAATGCTAGGGATTTCTAGAAGGATGTGACAGGTAAATTTAGAGATTACCTAAAATTGTATCTGGCAACACTGCTTTGAGGTAGAGTGTATTATTAATTAATTTTTCCATTAAATCATAATAAAATCGGGTAAGGACATTACCCGTGCAAGTGAATGCGACTGAGAGCATTAGTTGGGCTTATCAGACAATTCAATAAAACGAAAATTGTTTCCGCCCGTCCGTCCGTCCGTCTGTCGTAGCCGATTTTCTCCGAAACCAATAGACGTAAAAATTTGAAATTTAGCATAGATATAGAGTGTAGTGGCCCAATTATAGACGTCAAGTATAAAAAGTTAAATTTTGATTCTGTGGGTTAACTTCAGGTGGTGTTGAGAAATGGAAAAAAATTCAAGGGTATCGTGTAGGGTGTCAAATAAAAGCTTATTGAAGCACGAATTCAACAATATACATATATGATGTATTTTTTATGCGTTTTTTAACACATTTTTTCGGGAAAAACGCTTAAAAATTGCGATCTCTCACCCGCATCGCCAAAAGGATCGCTCAGAAAAATCTCAAAAAAATCATGAACATTGAGAATTAGGTGTAAGTTAAGCAAAAGTATCAGGATTAAAAGATTCTAGCGCGATCAATTGTTATAAACAATTTAATTGTTGATTTCCTTATAACTGCTGAACTATTGGCTTTAGAGAAAAAGTTTTCTGACAAAAAATATTTCTCGCGATGTAAGGAACAACTTTTGTCCTTACACGTTTTGCAAAATTTTTTAATTTGGATCAGTCGAAACGCTCCTTACTCACCTCCGCGCATACGCAATGTGATACGGCGTTGGTGCCGTCGGCGGCGGGTAGCGCGGCATATGGGCGGAGATCGATCAGCCGAGGTTTGCTCAGGCTAGGTGGCTAACGGCACGGAAGAGTAATAATTGTGCAAGTATATCTTGCAATACTTGCACAATTATTACTCTTCCGTGCCGTTAGCCACCTAACCTGAGCAAACTTCGGCTGATCGATCTCCGCCCATGTGCCGCGCTACCCGCCGCCGACGGCACCAACGCCGTATCACATTGCGTATGCGCGGAGGTGAGTAAGGAGCGTTTCGACTGATCCAAATTAAAAAATTTTGCAAAACGTGTAAGGACAAAAGTTGTTCCTTACATCGCGAGAAATATTTTTTGTCAGAAAACTTTTTCTCTAAAGCCAATAGTTCAGCAGTTATAAGGAAATCAACAATTAAATTGTTTATAACAATTGATCGCGCTAGAATCTTTTAATCCTGATACTTTTGCTTAATTTACACCTAATTCTCAATGTTCATGATTTTTTTTAGATTTTTCTGAGCGATCCTTTTGGCGATGCGGGTGAGAGATCGCAATTTTTAAGCGTTTTTCCCGAAAAAATGTGTTAAAAAACGCATAAAAAATACATCATATATGTATATTGTTGAATTCGTGCTTCAATAAGCTTTTATTTGACACCCTACACGATACCCTTGAATTTTTTTCCATTTCTCAACACCACCTGAAGTTAACCCACAGAATCAAAATTTAACTTTTTATACTTGACGTCTATAAATGGGCCACTACACTCTATATCTATGCTAAATTTCAAATTTTTACGTCGATTGGTTTCGGAGAAAATCGGCTACGACAGACGGACGGACGGACGGGCGGAAACAATTTTCGTTTTATTGAATTGTCTGATAAGCCCAACTAATGCTCTCAGTCGCATTCACTTGCACGGGTAATGTCCTTACGCTCGCATTAACGGCTGACCTTTTACTATGTCTGTGGGGAGGTTAGACCTTTCGGATGGGTCTGGCTGCTCGGATAATATCGTTAAATAGTCGTTCGAATAATATTTATATAAAATTCTGATTCGATACTATAACGTAAATGACACGATTATTTATGCAGCTTAAAAGCGTCTGGCGGAAGTTATGCCCCATGAAAAGCATCTGGCAATTGTTAATATGAGTTTATAATATTGTCCTGTTGTACATATTAAAAAATCAGATTTGTTATTTCAAAGTTTGACTCTTACATTTTTATATACTTTTAGGACCTGTTACCTGCTAAAGCCATCCTGACCGAAGTTTCACAGCATCCAAACGTTCTTCCCTACTATCGTGTACAAAATCTTAGGCTTGATACTATACGTATGTCTGGCGGTCGCTGACTCTTAATCTATAACATCGACATTCGTTGTTCAGTGTTGTAGGCAGTTTCGTACGGTGACAATTAAAGACACAAGTGGATGAAGGGCCTATGTAAATGTAACATTTTTTTCCGATGCTGTTTTTCCATAAATGAAGGGCTTATGTAACTAAAATTCAGTTAAGATGGCTTCCGTTGGGTCAAACTTAGTAAGTTTTTTGATGTTCCTGTAAAATTCTGTTTTGTGGACTTAAGTTGTTTTTGACACGAGCGTTTAGATTATATTTCCATTAAACAAAGCTCCATTCTCCATTATTTTTAAGTTCTTTTAGCTACTACTTTTGAAAATCAATTTGAATAAAATTGCTTAATTGAAAATGCATTATTTTTATCGAGTTTCAGGATTAATAATTAATATTTCAGTAAACAGTAAGTGACCACTGTAATCTTTTTTAATTGGCATAAAACGAACTTTCATCTCACATTTCACTTAAGTAAATATTTTGAAAAATGTTGCCAAAAAAGTTAATCCAGATTTATTTACGTTGCGATTCACAAGAAATAAAAGAAATGAGGTATCAGAAGAGAAAAAGGCTAATATAAGAGAACAACTGCCTTATATTGAGGACGAGTTAAAATATTTTTATGAAATATTTCTTGACAAGTGCGAAGGGCAAGTTAAAACCGATAAAGGGTGCAAAAAAATGTAGGAAAGAATAACAGGTACCAGATTTTAGGATTGTAATAACCATTAGTTACACATAAGACCTTTTTCCATTTAAAAATATATATTTTTATATAAGTCTTATTAGTGGATAAATGACCTACGTACATTTTTTTCTGATTAATAATGACTATTACTTATTTGCGTTTTTACCATTATATTATTTAGTTAAATACAAACCTATAAACTAGTTTTTGTTTTTTATGCCGCTCCTAAAAAAACTGCCAAACAATAAACTTTAAACTGAGATATTTCGAAAAAATAATTTTGCTACATAGGCCCTTCATCCTCTTGTTTCTTCAATTATATAGGGGGAAGCGGTCCGAAAAAAGTAATCAAGAAAACATTGTATCGATGTATATTTTTTTAATAAACTACATACGACGCACAGTCTAAATAATTACTGACCACTCGTACTAAAATACACTTAAAATATGCAAAACTTGGCAAGCGAACTCGTCCGAACACGCGGAAGGCGGTAGAAAGATCGCTTCCCTGGCTATAAAATTTGCCCGGTTTCTCGCGTAACGCGTGCCCTTGCCTGTAAGCGGGGTCAATAACCTACATGAAGGCGTAATAGGCGGTCATTGCGAAAAGCGCTTCCAGACCCCGGACACGACGGCGACGCGAGGGCAATAATTGGTTGCGTTTAGGCAGTAAAATTTTTCACGTTTATGTGAGATTTCAGATAAAGTATAAGAAATTAAATCCATGCTTTTATACAATTATAGTATAATATTAAAAATTATGAATTATTAAAGCTAAAAATTTATTTTTTTTTATCTCCAAAAAGTTTACGGAACTGGTGCTTCCCCCGCATCGATGGCTCCTGGTTGTAGGTCAGAACAAATTTTCACTTATATTACCAGTTGATCTAGCCTGCATGTAAGACCACAAGCAATAAATTTCTGTCTATATTTTGACAGCAGTACATTAATATGTAAGTAGTACTAAATCTACTTATTATAGGTATATGGGGCAAGTGAATTTTAAACGCATCTTTATGTGTTCTTATTTATGTGAAGATTAAAAGACTGATAAAAGTTATGCAAATTTAATTTAATATGTTAACATAGTTTCACTTTGGTATTATGTATACGCTTTTTTTCCACTAGCCGTTACCAGCAGGCTCGCTCTTGTTTACATATAGTGTTATGTGTCCGCAGTATATTTTCCTTAGATTCAAGAGATACACTTAATCTGGTCAACTACATGGTCCCCCACCTACTTTTTATGCAGGGCTGTTGCCCGACTTTCAGTTATGTGGCATACTTGCAGTTTAATTAACTTTATGCTAATATGTTATAAGAAAATCACTGTATGTTAATATTTGCAATCCTAAATACAATAAGCTAAAATATGTACCTAGACGTTAGTAAAACATAATATGTGACCCTGTCCGAAGAAAGGATGCTCATGGTCAAATTTTACGGGTTTGAGGTTTTAAGAATTTGGCAACAAGTGAACATCCCTCCATCCTTCTTTATCTTTAAAAATATTAAGGATATAGCACAAGAAAATAGGGCATGTTAAACTGATAAACATTATGCATTTAGTATACTTTGAAGTAAAATTTTTCTAGGGCACGACTAATAGCGCTATTTAATAAACCACAATAACCTCTCTCTCTAAAATTACTAGGGGAGCCAATATTCGACAACTTCAAAAATTGCATGGCATTGAATACAACTTTTAGATAATAAAAAAAATCACCAAGGCAGAGTAGCCTGGATTACTGACCGACATGCTCGGAAGTAGCTTGGATTAATTCATGAATCATCAGAAGTAGGTAGCTCCCTAACGAGTAGGTCGGAGTAATTCGGATCTCTATTCGATTTACACAGATTATTAGTCCGCCGTGGTGGATACTCCATTTTTAATTTTGAAAAAGTATTACTAGATTCGCAATCGACGACCCCAAAACCTAAAATTTTGGATCACACGGAGAGGCAAAAATTTTCGTTTACCCTATTTTCCCCTACTACTAGATACTACTAAAACATACCCCTTTTTTTAGCTTTGCCTTGCTTGAAAAACAAATACTTATGTAATAATTATAGAAAGTACAACTTACGTCTCTACGTACTTGGCAAATCACTAAAATGAACACTAATCAATGATAAAATATCAATACTAACAAAATTGCACACTTATTGCAAACAGCTGTAGTTTTATTACAATTTTTGGGCATACAACCAACACAAGTCATTAGTTACACTTCTGCAGTGTTTCACTAGAAGTATATACCTCAACTATTGGTGTATTGTTTGTAAACAATTCCGTGTAAGTACAGGGTTATTCATTATATTTTGACTCCCACCTAGCTCTTATTACAAGTTACAGAAAAAAACTTTAAATACTATAGTTTTAGGTTTTTTCACGTAGTAATAGCGGAAATAAAAAATCGACTTTACACCATTGACAAAACTTATTGAGTCATATTTTTTTAAATGGGACACCCTGTATATATTAGCTCAAATGAAAGATCTCTTTGTTCTGATTTCAAACATTTATATAATTTGTTGGCATTTGGTTCAGCCACTTTTGAAATATTTGAGTTTATAACTTATTTTTCCACAATTGGAGATCATCAGTTATTAAAGTTTGTTGCTTTAATATAATCAAGTTGCCTCGAAAACGTATTGTAAATATTTGTTGTAGTTTAAATAAGGTTTATTTTAAACTCAAATATTTCAAAAGTGGCTGAACCAAATGCCAACAAATTATATATATTTGAAAACAGAACAAAGAGATCTTTCATTTGAGCTAATCATATAGAGGGTGTTCCATTTAAAAAAATATGACTCAATTAATTTTTTCAATGTTGTAAAGTCGATTTTTATTTCCGCTATTAACAAAAGAAACTACATGAAAAAACCTAAAACTTTTGTACTTAAAGGATTTTTTCTATAACTCGTAATGAGAGCTGTAGGTGGGAGTCAAAATATAATGAATAACCCTGTACATCCCAAAATTGTTTACTTTTAAATTCGTTTTTTTTTCACAAACGTGATTTTGACCATGAGCATTCTTTCTTCGGGCAGGGTCACATATATACCTAACGATAGTAATCTTCATCGCTTTTCCAGACAAGTCTCAAATCAAGAGTTGGTTAATAGACGCAAATCTATGCACCTATCCCTTTCCCAATCAATTAATCCTAGATTGACGGTGCCAAAAACCCGCTTCCAAAACTCCGTCTTGCTCCACTTACCCGATCCACATGAACGATCAAGCCCTACAGAACAATGAAATGTTCGATCTTGTTGGCATCGCTGGCTCACTCATTACTTAAATAGTCACATCAGCAGCTAAAAAGCTTGGTCTTCTCGTTCGAGCCAGATAATACTTTTTCTACGACCGTCCTTAAACAGCCACTTTCCAACACGCATCTTGTTTTGGAAAATTGCACTTTCCCGCACTAGTGCGGGAAAGCAGTTTTTGGTAATTTATCTCCTTTTAATAGATGTGTGTTATATTTAGTGGCGCGAATCCGTCTTGTAAATATGCAAAGTATTATTAACTTACCACTCCGCTTTAAGCATGGACTATTTCTTCAGATTTAAATTATTACTAGATATCCTACTAACAATCTATTTATTTTTAAAAATAATGTCAGGTAACAACAGGACTATACGTCCGTCAAACTCTGACAGCTTTTATTTCGATTTACGCCATGGCAACCAATTGATTTATCTACCACTGTGGCAGTCATAGTGTTACTGTACTGTACATAACTGTTTCTAACAGAATATCAAACGGCGCGTTACGTATGCATCCATTTACTGTCCAGCTACAAAAGTCTAAAACATCCCACTTCTCTCGCTCATTCATACCTAGGGTCTTCAGATTATGGAACAAGTTGCCTGCAGATGTTTTCCCTTCCCTCCTAACCTTCTATTTTCTAAATACCGTGTCAATAGATTACATTTTCCTTCTCTTCAGACGCCCACGGTACGTTAGTACTTGGGCTTGAAGTCTACGTGAGCTGTCTCAGATAGAAATACAGTTATTTTAGTAATTTTATTCTATTACTAGTAGCTTGCAATTTTTATACAACCCAACAGCGCAACATCACATATACAACCAATAGTGTAGACTATTGGTTCCTGGAATCATAATTTCACCCCCGAAAAAACAAGCTTGAACTCAACAGTGGTTGTCCATGATAGGATCTTATATAAGGACATCACAGAATGTTTAATTTGTTTCATCCTGTATATAGTAAAGTATTCCGCAGAAGAAAACGAATTGTTTAGAAACCTAGTTAATCAGAGTGCTAAACTAAAGCTTTTCTTCAATTTTTATCAGTCTTTGTATTTAAATTACATGCTTATAAGTTTATAACGGGGTTCCGAATCCTATAATTTTCATTTCTTCTAACAAAAACTGTAAGCAGGTAACATTAGTTAATGTACGAGTAGGTATACTTTAAATAGAATAGTGAAATCATTTTATTTCATTTCACTGGTGGTATTCCAGTTATTTAATTACCTGGTTTTGTTTAAAATTGCATGTTAACGTAAACTAATTCTTTGTGTTTAGCATTAGGGATATTATATTGTTTAAAATTACCATGTAATTTTTTCTTTGGGAGTAGAGGCATTTTAAGATTATTAGATTCGTGTATGTATACAGCATGTCCGAAAAGTCTTAATATGGGCCAATATCTTTACTATTAATAAAGAAAGAGACACCAAATTTTAGGTGTATCTTACTTGTTAATAAATCTAATTTTTCATGTAACTTAACTTTTCCAACCCCCTTGAGGGGCGACGCCGACGCTAGGAAGTTGAGGTCAAAATTTTATATGCAACCTTATGCCGTGTGGTACCTCTACTCAAAGGTCTCTAAAATAGAAACTCTTTAACGCAAACCCGAGGTCCGTATCTAAATTCGTTTTTAAATGGCAAGCCTTCAAAAATTAAAAATCATAAAAAAGGAAAACTTTAAATACCTCTATTTCTCTTATTCCTATAAAAGTTGTTCAAAATGACCACCATGAACTTATTGGTAGTAACAAAGTCGATTTTGGAACTCACTTCTCACATTTTCTCACTTTCCCCTCCCTGGAATCAGAAATAAAACACTGTTTCTCATTTACCTATTTCTATTTAGAATATAATAATTGGAGAGAGCTCACCAACTTTTCTCTTCACAAACAACTGTATGTCGACCAACAATAGTCACTTCTAAATCCGCACATCAAAGTTTTTATTGGGGCCGAACCCACTAACTGTAGGGGAATCAGGCGCACTCCTGTTTTTTACGTATACTCCTAACATAAACTTGAGTTTCTCAGTTCAGGAAACCTATCTACACTCTCAGATTTGCTACTATAATGGCTTAGAGTAAACCCTAAAGAACGCTATATTACGTATTACATAAAACTACAAAGAAAATCCCTAATCTAATAAATTACCTACTTCAACTGGTTGGTGTTATGCAATAATGAGTCAACCCACATTAGTTCGACAATTGAGGTATTTCGCTATTAGACTCGCAAAGTGCCATTCTACAATAGACAAAAATGATTTAAACCCATAACTATACGGTCACTAGATGGCGCCACCGTATAGTTATGGGTTAAATTATTTTTGCTTATTGTAGAACGGCACTTGCGAGTAAATATCGGAATAACTCAAGTTTTGAACTAATGTGGGTTGACTCATTATTGCATAACACCATCCAACGATCATGCAGTACACAATGCACCTATGTACTTATTTTAAAGTAATTTAAGAGTTTCATTTGTTATAGTTACATACGCTCTAAACCAATACGGTTGATGATTTAATATTTTGGAAAACCCCTACTGATTGGCCGGTCAAGCAATATTCGATAATGAGTTGAGTTTATAAAATTTAATTTTCGAAACGCTGTATTTTCGACCAATGATATTTTTCAAAAAATTTGTTTTTAGAAAAGTTCTTTTTGAAAAGGATACTTTCAAAAAGAAAATCACAGATCCCATAGAAATATATGCGATTTTTTTGCGAAGAGAATATTTACGTTTTATTTTAATTTGTTGACAAAGAACTTGCACAAAGAGCAAACATTTTTTGAATAAATTATGGAACAATGAACAATGAATCTGGCAGTGCTTAATTAATTACACTAATCTCGCCGTTTCATTAATATTGAATTAAAAAAATTGCGTTGCACAGAAACTCCCCGGGTGTATGGAAAAGTGTTCATAATGCCACACTTTTAAGAACATTAGTAGTGGGTATACCGAATTAATAAAGTCTCTCTTCTTTCAGTGACCTTATGTATATATTTAGCGAGTGTGCTTTACTAAAAGCTGTATTACAAACTCAAACAGAAAGCAGGATTTTCTGTATGTATTTATTTTAATCAAGGCGGCAGAGACACAAATAATGTTCATATAAATTCCGCATGGTAAAGAAACTTTTAAGGTTGAGTAAAACATCACACCAGTCGAAAAGCAGCTTTAAGAGTGGTGTAGGATCTTTTGCTAAACAAGGAACTAGGCTTAAACTAAGAGTAATAACCAGATATATCCTTTGGTCTATAAATGATCTTAAAGTGGAGATTGGGTTAAGTTTGTATTCTAATTTTTTATTTGAAATATTGTTTTGTTTTAAACACGAATTAAAAAAACAGGCTTAAAAGTAAAAGTTCTAAAACTTAAAAAGCTGTAAGCATGACACAAATAGGTACATCAGTAGTGTCGTCGAAACTATAAGGGCCGAAATATATTCTACCTATTAAAATTACAACAAATTTACCAATAACTGATTAGTAGGTAGGTTTAGCAAAGACGTTGCCTCATCATGGGCGATGGGACCGTAAATAAACCATACTTAAACGTAAGAGATAATTTCCGTAATACCAAAAAAAACTTAGTCGGTAAGTTTGTGCACGGCAGTTATGTATTTATTGGGTTAATTTCCCCGTTACGCTGAGTTTAAAAGAATGTCGTGAATTCCACCTTCCGCATCTTTATGAACGCACCTGAATTAAACCAATATTTGCAGTCGTCTATTAAGTTTTGATGCGTTATGCGTGCTTATGGTTTGGGGTAGTGTACTGTAGAACAGGTTGTGTAAATGTTGTTTTATTATTATTGGGGCAATGTTTTGTATGTTTTTTTGATAATATTATGATCTCATTTGTTTAGACTTAAGGAAAACCCTATATGTTTTTGTATTGTATTCTTGTATTGTAACAAGAGAGTAGTTCGGAGTTAGTTGAACAAGAGGAGTAAGAATTGTAGACACTCCCGTAACTGCGTACGTTCGCGAAAGTTTAAAAACTCCAGAAGGAAAGTGAAAGTGACATATTAAAAGATAAGATTGGAAATAATCAATAATTTATTAATATAGTAATATTTTCGGGAGTTATTTACATTTTGATTGTCAGGTTTGCTTACACGATTTTCTGCAGTGTTTAAGTGCCGAAGAGTTTTTTTTCTCTAGATAAAACTTAATGTTAATTTGGTGTACGTAATAGCAGACTTGAATTCTGATTGGCTAGAGGTCTGATGTGCGGAAATAAAGAGAATATATAATTTATGAACCAGAGGGTGAGCTCCTCTTTCTTTTGAGATCTTTGGGAGGGTAGCATCATAGAAAAATGCTATTATGCTTCTATATTCCAAATTAATAGTCAGAAAAAATAAGGGTGCAGCAGAGTTCATTGGGGTTTTTTCTTTGTTTTCAGCTCTCCGTGCTACCCAAGTGAGTTCTGTTAAAGAGTTAAGTTTGTTCAGCTAAAGATACCCAAGTAAGCTGGCTCAGCTAAAGAGTTGTTACACTAATCTGTTTCAACAGCGTTAAGGTATCAAAGAAATATGTGTAATCTGTGGTGCGGCGTTATAGTCTAGACACAGAGCCTAGGAACTGAGAACAGCGTGGCGTCCTCTTCAGGCGATTGGCTAGGGGGAATGTTTTCGTTTCGTCTTTGTCTTCATTATCGCATTATTTGGCATCTTTGTCAATCTTGTCGTCAATTTCTACCCCTGTTAAACATCAGCTGATTGCATGTGGCTTCATTAGTCAGTCAGTCGCCAATACTTTTCATTTTCCTTTTGAATTAGTTCCCAGTTTTTCACAACAAACTCTTTGTTTTTCTGTGGTTTTTTAATAGTGCTGATACCGTGGATTCTTTTAAGCATTGTATTTAATTAGTTAGTGGAATGTTTTTTTCATTAATGGCAATACCTACGGTTTTGTTAGTATTGTGTAGTGCGTCAAGTTTAATGTAAACATCTTTTTATAATAAGGGAAGTGAATTTTACATTTTACTTTCAAAGTAAAAAAAAGTTTTAAATTTTTAATAGTAGTGACAAATACCGTGGAATTTTTTTAAAATTTTCTGTTTCATGCATTATTGGAACTTTTTTTAGTGTAGTCAGGTGTTAGTTCCTTGCATGAAATTAATGACTGAATTGTGTTGTCAATGTTTTTTGGTACCTATATTGGTATTTCCAAAAGAAGCGTAAAGAGATTTTACTACAAAGGTAATAATAACATTATTTTTTATGCTAACTTGTTACATAAAAAAATACTGATAGAATTGGCAACTTACTCCGTATGTAGCAGGACCAATTACTGGTAGTGAATCCGGGGAGCTCTATGTTTTAGTGGCGATAGATTACTAAAAGCAAATGGCCAGAATTTAAGAAGCTGTCACTGTTGCCGACATACTATTTGAAAATTTGAATAGTGGGCCTGTCGATACCAATAGAAATATACTTTGACCAAGGCAGGAACATCGAATTTGCTGTTGTATGTAAACGTATAGGAATTTACAAAACCAGGACAACACCCCTACATCATCAGTCGGTGGTCGAGCGATTTTACACGATTTTGGAAAAATTACATTAGAATTCAAGTTAATGAATAATGAATCATAAAGTAACTTAAAGTAACTGAGACAAATGCATTTATCCATTTTCTTTCGCTTACAACATCTTATTAAAATTTTCTTTGTATGGTTATTTTCATCCTCGAGTGTATATACATCATTTTACTAGACTCAAGACACTCAAGAGCATTTGTAAGTACAAAAAATAATTTAATATTACTTAATAGCAGAGGTTCAAATAGAAACTTATTTTCATAACTGCTTGGGGAGTATATGTTACAAGTTGTATTATTATAAACGCAAATATTAGGGAGGATTCGCCGTAGATTTTCATTTTAATAAAAGCAGCATGGTATAATTGTATCCAGATAAATTGCACGTGGCAGAGAAAGTCTGGGTGAAACTCAAATATAACCCCACTTGAACAGCAGCTTTAAAAGCAATGTAGCTTGCTTTGTTAAACGACGAAATTACGCTAAAATTAAATGTTTGTTCTGCGGCTACTGAGGTAGAAACTTCAGACTATGGTTTAGTCTTTTTTAACAAAAATATACAGTGCGGTTAATGCCTTTCTACCCCTATTAGAACCCCGACATTAAAATATCTCGCTCCTCGATGTAGCAACAAAGCGTGGATATTTTTATTGAAACTCACCCAGAATATACAGTATGTCTAACAACAGGATAAAAGGATCAAATTTTCAAAGACGCTGAAAGGTTACCCTGAATAAAGGTTATCGCTTCCTTGTTAGAAAATAAGGCACACGATGAGAGAGAAAATTTTGGTTTGCTTGGACGAAGTGCTTAAAAATACAAAAATTATATCTATAGTGAGGATGTAAATGTTGGCATAAATTCATAACTAAAATAAATAAATTTGTAAAAGATAAAACGTAGGTACTACTTTTGTCGCAGATTGTACAGATGGTTTCGGTTCAAAGTTTCAAAGACATGAAGAATAATGAGATCCCTGATAGGTAGCCCCGCCCACCTGTTTACTGCGCACCCAATGGTCAAGGCTCATCCTAGAATGCATGAACTGTACATCGTAAGAAAAAAAGAGGAAAATACGAACTTTAAATCTGGTTTATGGGTCAAGTAAGGCAACTAAGCTTTATACTATGAATTTTTCTGAGCTTTTTCTTAAATTTATGTGTGAAATAAGGCAAAACGTCTTATTGGCGCTGATGCAGATGGAATTAACTGACCCACGGTTTAAATAGCAAATCCCAAGTAAGTCCCTTTAGACTGGTTTATATGAACAATACAGTCAAAACACTTGATTTCGTACTTGACCTCCTATTCATATTTAAGTAATGAAATATTTACAAGAATTTTTTATACAATTTAAATACATATTTAAAGTATACCGTTAACTTTCATAAAACTGCAGCAAATGGCTATAAAATTAGCATGCAAATTATATTGGTTCAAATAGCTTTATTCGCGTTTACTCTAGAAAAGCCAAGACAAAAGTGTTTTCATGGGAATTCTTATTAAGTTTAATTGCTAAGTGAATTTCTATAAGTAAATTTATTTAATAAATAAATTAAGTTTCATGTTCCGAAGCAGTGGAATGTAGGTGACCCCGCCGTTGCTATCTAGGTATTTCATTATTTTTTAAACAATACATAAAATAAAAAAAAATTGTTGGGTCGGTAATTATACTAGCAACAGGACGGATCTGAATACATTGTATTATTGTTTTAACAAAGTATGCTGAATTTTTTATTCAAACTCATTAAAAAAATGTGTGATTTTATGTTTTCACATCTCACAGCCTTCAGATGATTTATAACTACATATTTTTTAAAATATAATTTATATAAGGAGGATATTTTTGTAATTCTATATAGGTACACGTAGTGATGTAAAAAAACGTTTTTATCACCTGAAAAAAAAACGTGAAAAAAAACATTCTCGTTCAGATTCACTTAGAAGGTTTAAGATTTAGTACTGATTTACAGTAAGATCTTCTAGATGATCATTGATCAGTTATGTTTTGACAGATTTTTATCCTGTTATTGTAAATAAGTCGTCATTAAAACTTATGAATTATTCTGATATTTCAGTGATTTGCTTGGTTTTCAAATGATTTTCATCTTGGAATCACTTGCTGTAATGAATTTAATTCTATTATTGTCGAAAGTACTTATTAAAATTGCCCTTTTCTTTATAAATTTAAGAAAAAGCTCAGAAAAAATTCATAGTATAAAACTTAGTTGTCTTATTCTTACACTTGTCAGTTTAAAACTTTTGGTTGTCAAATTAGACCGGACCACCGCTGGAGAATCTGGCTGTCTATGTTTTTTTCAAGAAGTCATTATTTTAAAAACGTGCCAGAAAGCGATGTTGTTATCCTGTTAACCGACTCGTGATTGGTGAAACTACAGTGTGATTTGTGCAATCCAACAAACTTTTTTTTTTGTGCAATCAGCGGCGGTGCGTCGTGGGGGCCTGGGAGTCCTGGGCCTACCACTTTTTTACCTTCACCCAAACTTTTATCAGAGGAATGGTAAAATACCCCCTCCTGCTCTGGAAGACCTCCGTATCTTTCTCCCCCCCCCCCCCCCCTGTTTTTTGAGGCACGCGTCGCCCCTATGTCAAGTGCAAACAGGTGATCTGTTTTGGGTTTTTTATTAGAGTTGATGTAATAATATATTTTATGTTCCTATTTATAAACAAATCAAGAAGTTTTTAAATAGTACCACAGACTAAAATAATACCTTCACGAACGCCGCCGTGCAACGAAAAGCGGGTCTCCCTTGAGACATTTGGTGGGTTTACTGGTTTATAGTTTAAAAGTTTGTTTGTCTACAATTATATAAATATGTATACTATGTATCTACATGTATATATAATGGTGGACAAACAAACTTTTAAACCGTAAACCTGTAAACCCACCAAATATCACAAGGGAGACCGGCTTTTCGGTGTATTCGAGGGTCTGTCTATATTCTTTATACTTTATAGTCTCTGATAGTACATATAGGACGTAATTCGTTTTCTATTTTGTGTTAAATTTAGATTACTTCAATTGGATAGGCAATAGATACTACACGATAACTTTTTGTTTCTGTTTTTACTAATATTATTGCTATTATGCGTTTTAGCTGTTCTTGTGCTCCTGTTCATAAATAAGTGGTTTTAATTCGTTTTCTTTTTAATATATGTTTATTTATTGACAAATATTGACTTATTTATTGAATTTTATTTACTTTATGGTTAAAAATGTAATCACATATGGATTATTATCCTCTAAAATTTTGCATATTGGTCAGTTTGTGGAAAAAAGCCATTTTGAAAAAAAAACATGCTCTATGTTTTGCTATTCACAAAAAATACGGTTTTTGGAAAAACGACATTCACATTTTTTTAAATTTACATCACTATGTACATGGTGTCCCATAAGTCATGGATCAAATGGAAATCGGTGATTTGCAACAAAAAAGCTCCTCTAAATAATAGTATTGCAATTATTTACCGTTTTCAAGCTATGCGATATTGTAAGGCCTTTGGAATTACTGCTACTTTGTATAGGAACAAATTCCCAAAATGAATGCATTACTTTTTAAAAATAAACTTTTACAGTATAATGTTTCTGAATAAAGATCTATTCTAGCAGTCTCCTTTTTCGAAGTGATTTTCTCACATTTCAAAAGTTACATTCCGTTTTGATATGTTTTCGTTAAAAAAAAATCAACAATATTTCGATTAACGTAAGAGAATAATTAATTATTACCATGTTCTTGTTGCTATATATTTTTAAAGGTATAGCATGGAGGAAACATGGTGACAATCTTTTTAAGTTAGAATTTTTCAAATACCTCGTCATTTGGCTGAAGTTGAGAAGGCTGTAATTGAAATAAAAGCCAAGATGGCACAATCATGTAGAGAATATAAAAACACCATATTAAAAATTCAACAGCACTGGAAACAAGAATGCTCCCTAACAAGAAAAAATTGTTTTTTTCGTCTAAGAGTTTTAAATCCTAAAGAAAACGCTGCACTTGTGGAATACTGAATAAATAATTCTTTTTAAACCGCAAGAATGCGAGGGCACCGTTATTGACACAGGATTTTCTGTCTGCCAGCCTATCGAGAGCTGAAGGTTTAAAGAAACAGAATGACACTTAGTTTTCTTAGTGTTTTCCAATTTTAAGCCTACTAACTTGAGAATTACACAATTTTTTTTCTAATTTTGGCAAAAATATGCAAATCAATTTATTAATTTTGTAAGAGAACATCTAAGTAGGCATCAGACGAAGAAATTTTTATTTCATGTAGTAGATACCTACTAGACAGTTGTTTCGGTTGGCCTGATGTCGTTTTCAAGTTTTATTTGTATAGTAGTGTCGCGTCAAAGATTAAACTTTTTCTGTTAAAGATATTGAAAATGCCCGTTTCCGAGACCCCAAGTGATAGTGAAGAGGCTGCTCAAAACGCGTTATCTTCTGTTGTACCCGAGAAGTCCAGAGAGAAATACGAAAAATTTATAAATTTGTGTTTTATTTTTTCATAACTACCTATATTGTATCCAATTTTATGTGAGAGTGATGCCAGAAAAAAAACATTTGAACAATAATTCACCCTATTGGTCAGTTCCATGGGCAGTTTACACCAGAACATATCAAACCCAACCAAACTAGATAATCACGGAGGAATCAGATTTCTTTATATACGTGTCGGCGAAAGTGCATTAGACAAAGTCAAATAAAAAAAGAATTTGTTCATATTTTTATCGTACCTTCTTTGCTTGTTATTGCTGGTTATATACTTCGAAAGATTAGTCATCGCAAAATTCCTGGTAAAATCCCAACGGAATCCGATTTCTTTCTATCCTTGTTAGCAAAAGGGGCATTAGTAAAAGACAAATAAAAACGATGTTGTTGCCAATAAAAAAGAATAGTCAAACATTTCATCACAGTCGGCTTTGTTTGTGCTTGTATTTCTGGTTGTCTACTGTGAAAGTTTAATCGGAATTGTCACAAAAAAGAAATTTCTAACCTGACAAAATGCTTACGTAAGTTTTATGATTTTATAGCAAAAGACCTTTGTTTTTTACTGAAATCTCGTTTTTATTAAGCAAAAGCAGTGTCAGCATAGCCACATTAACCTTCTTATTTTATACTGCTTAAAATTGTTTCCTACCGAAGTAACAATACTCCCTCTAACCAATAATTTGCGATCAAGGGATCGAAGGGAAAGTTTCTAAATAAATAATGAAAAAATTGCAAAAATGAGTAAATAGTTTTATTAAGATAAACAATTTATAATGCGGTTACAAAATATTCCCTATTCTCCGATATTATAATGAAAATGGATCTATAATACAGCCTACCTGCGAACAGTGACGTTTGTGTAAGTTAAAGACGCGATAAAAATTGTTTAATCGAATATACCAAGTAGTTTCACAATTTTTAACTGTAAATGTTGAGTCTTAGTTCCAGAAGGATAGATGAGCTTTGTAATGGCACTGTGACTTCAGCTTTAAACTGAAACCAAACGTTTCTAGGGCGAATTTTCACTACTTTTTCAATAACTAAAGAAATTTTCTGTAATGTCTACTATTCTCAACTTTATATCGGGTCGGCGTTCCTGTTACTCATTCCCATAACGCCAGGTCCAATTAATGTAAAGGAGAACAAATATGTACCTTGCGTAATATTTCAATAGTTTTTAGTCAGTCCCAGATTCATAGAACACAGGAATTTAAGCTGCGAATACCTTATATAAACATGCTTCAATCAATTCAATGTTCATCTTTCGCATAACCTAACTCTCTGCCAGCTGTAAAAATTTTACGAGTATGAGAGAGAAAAAAATGAGAGAGAAAGAACATGAGAGAGACATAATTGATCTCTCCGTTGTAAAATTGGTTTCTGTCATTCTGAAAATTAAATAGATACGGTATAGTTATGAAACAAATTTTTTGTAATTCAGTTACGAAATGCCACCTTTCTTGACATTAATTTTCATTGTCAAATGTGGCTCATTTTGACACAAGTTTTAAAATGACATTTCATTTTAATACAAGTGCTAAAATGATTTGATTTTAACACTCATGTTCAAATAAAGGATTGTTGTATTGTTATCAAAGCTATTTCCATAGAAACAAAAAATGCCTTTAACATTATTTTAGTCTAAATGGAATTTAAACAAATCAAATATTTTTTTAATAATTGTTCGTAATAATAACTGAATTACAAACATTATTGTATGAAACACGATGCAAAATAACTTCTTTTTTGCACACGCTGTATCTAGTGCGAAAAAGTCGCAACTTGTTTCATAAATAACTATAGTTACGAAAAGGAAGATGTTTCGTCATGGGTTTTGAAAAGTGTCACTTTATATAATGTCAAAATTAGAAACAAATATTTTATCTAAAATTCCAGTGACAAGACGGTATTACTGACAATGAAATCATTTTGATTGCGCACAAAATTTTAAAAATTTTATAAAATGAACACTGAATTTTAGTTGACCTTATGGGTAATCTCACTTTAAAACAAGACTAAGAGCGTAAAAACAATTATTATTTGGCGCTAGCTCCATTCAGGGTTAAAAAATAGAGAATATCCTTTTATTACAACGGCATGAACTTTATTATCAACTGATTATTTTCTGTAAAACAAAAACGATGGAATTTAATAAAAATGACATGGGTAACAAATTAAGATAGATTATCGAGCGAGCAGCGAAATTATTTTTGTTACAGCATTATTTTTGCCGCATGAGCATCAGCCCATATAAGTTATTTAACAGCTTGAAAAACGGTTTTTAAAACTGTTAGGAACTAAACTGTAATAGCACGTCCTAATTTATTTTTAATTTAAAGTTTTAAAGTATCATGGAACAACAGGGTAAAAAAGAATTTGTTAATGTATTATGTAACAAAATGTTTCAGAGCCAGAAAAGGCAACGAAGAGGAAGAGCTAAAAATAGGTAAGAGTGTCATAAATATGCAATTTATCGTCGTTCCACAAAAAAACAATAAATCGGGTTTTTATTTATAGAGTTAAATAACAGGCGCATGACTATGTATACTTGTATACATCTTGTTGGCATCTCATATTAGTAGCCATTTCGGCAGCTAAAAAGATTGGTTTTCTCTTTCGAGCCAGAAAATACTTCTCCCCTTCCAACTTATAAACTCTGTATGTTTCCCAATTAAGACCTAACCTAGAGTACTACTCCCACATCTGGGGAGCGGCATCACCTTCGACACAACATCCTTGATTTTATCAAAAAGAGAGCCATTCGACTCAACAGTGACCCAGTCCTCACAGGAAAACTCCCTTCTCTCGCTTATCGCCGCGCTGTTGGGGATTTATCCCATTTTTAACCGGTACATCCACGGATTTTGTTTAGAAGAACTAGCCGTTATTATTTCCCCCTTGACTGACTAACAGAACAAGAAGACAGGCGTTACGTATGCATCCCTTTACTGTCCAGCTACAAAAGCTTAGAAAGCTTAGGGTCTCCAGATTATGGATCAAATTGTCTGCAGATGTTTTCCCTTGCCGTCCCAACTTCCAATCCTTTAAATCCCGCGTCAATAGCCTACATTTTTTTTCTCTTCAGATGCCCACGGTAAGTTAGTCTTAGGTTTGAAGTCTACTTGGGATGTCTTAGATACAAAAACAAAATAAAAAATCGTTTACTGTTGTTGGCATCATTTTCGGACATGATCTTAGCTGGCATAATAATATTATCTTAATATGAGCTGCTAAGAAGTTGTTTTTTTATAGCTAGAAAGTTGTTAACACATTTGGGGAGTGGCACCTTCTTTGATTGTATTTAAAGGAGGCGATCCGACTTATCAATAACCCAGATCTTACAACAAAACTTCAGTCTCTTGCTTGTCAATGTTCTATAAATAATTTGTTTTTCTTGTAGCGACATTTTTTCAGCTTCTGCTCAGGAGAACTATTGTTGCCCCCTGGCTCTTCCTAACAGGGCTGCATTTATAAGTCGTTAGAAAGTACACATTTCTGACTTTCTTGTTATCAAGTTCGTTCATATATTGAATTCTACTTACTTACTTTCTCAGCATTCTAAGATACTTGAGAGCGGTCGCGAAGGACTACATTTGCCGAGTTTGCGCAGAAAACATTAAAAGCCAAAGTGGGTTAACAGCAATGGTTTCTATCATTTACAGTTAGTTTTAACTAAAAATTCGGAAATAAGTTTAAAATATTTATTTTCCTGGCAAGAAGTTGGTTAAATTTGTATTTTATTGTATCAATAAACAGTATGTGGGCTCAGTTACTTGGTGGTTGCATTTAATTCGGTTTTAACTCTTATTTTGCTTATACAATAAACAAGAAGGAAAAAGGAACTTAGAGGCTGCCCACCGTGAGTGACGCTTCGTGACTATAACGCGGGGAACTCGGCAGCAGCAGCAAATTAGTTTAGCCTCGCCATCGTATTGATTATTGATTCTATTTTCTATCACGTCGCGTCGCTGAGAATTTGGTAGTTCGTAATATGCCGAAAGTGTGCAGTAACACGCGACTGTTTGCGTACACTGTTAGTAGGGTTATATGGGAATTTAATGATTTAACATATAACTGGTAGCACATAATATGTGTGGTTTGTTAGCGAAGCTTATTGGCCTTTATGTATAAGGCACGTAAACAGTGCAACACAGTGTACACAATTTCTTTTCGATTTACTAGCCAAGCAATTCAGCATCTGGTAGTAACTACATTACACAAATTTCAACTGTCCGAATCAAGTGTTAGGTACTACTTCTTACTGATGGCGCTGCAGTTATGCTTTCTACAGGTCGTTCCCTTAAAGCTGTGTGTCCTCATTTACTACATATTACGTATATACTGAATGCGTTACATCACAGCAGAAATGATTCGCAAGTGTTATCCGGATGTAGATATAAATTAATCGCTAACACCAAAGCAGTTTTTCGTAAATACCCCAAACACACTCGAGAATTTCATAAACAATGTCCTAGGATTCTAGAACCTCCACAGCCGTTTCTTACATGATGGGGTATATGGTTTTATTATTTGCAACATTTTCAAAAAATAAAATCCCTAATTTTTCAGTTCGATGGTAAAGAATCAGCAGCCATTAGAGAAAGTCATATCAAACTTTAAAATGCATACCTAAGTGATCGCTCAGATTTAAAAACTATCCATAGTAATTACGCGGAATTAACCCATGCCGTAAACAAGCTACAAAATATTTTTCCCCCTCCCTGTATTGTAAGCAACCTATTTTGACACTGCTTTGACAGACGGAAGTGAAAGTTATTCAACAAGGTATTGGTTGCCCTTAACGACAGGATGTAAGTCAACTTACATCCCTAGGGAAATAATGATCTGAAATTATTATAAGAATAACTTTAATTTTTGATTTCATCAACATATTACAAAAATCCGGTGATATTAATTGAAATGAATATTAATGGTACAATTATTACAATTATTCACATTATTAACAAAATTTGGAAACACGTTTTCTCGTTTCTTCTTGATGTGTATTACATTTTCTGACTCCACAGATCCTTCATTTCTAACCAATGTTTCTGTCACTGTTGAAGCACTGCAAGAGACTTCTGGCTGGGTCTTATTGTATAAAATTTTATTCGCTACTTCCTTTTTATTGTTGAGGCTCTCAGCTACGTAACTTTCCGCAATAGTAGCGGATTTCCATCCACCATGTCGCTTGATAGCTAATACATCAACTCCAGTATTTGCTAATAAAGTTGCCGACGTTCTTCTAAAAGAGTGTCCAGTATACATTTTGAAGTTCTCAAACTTTAGAAATTTCGCAATTTTACTTGGAATTGACGAAAACGTATTTTTATTATACTTCTTTGAAAACACCTTATTTTCATCTGTTTTAGTAATAATGTAAGATGGGCTTTTTCGGGCTAGCGCACGGAAAGAGCGCACGGAAAAAATTTTCCTGGTCTCCAGTTCTTTCAGTGTGCTGAATGAAGATACCGACTATTTTTTGGCTTTAAAATAGAAATATAGGTATAGGAAAATAAACTAAACTCAAGAAAGTCTATATGCTATCTGATATTTAATATGTACCTATTTTGTATTTTATTTCGTAAATATTTGAATATTTAGATGAATTTCTGAAATATTTTTTGACGTTTTGTCAATCTTATCTGACATAGACAAATTTAAATCACCTTTTAAATGATTTGAAAGTTACCATGAAAACGCATCATACCTGCCAAAGACCATATTGTCAGCGTTGTTAATTTTCTGTCAATTAAATTCATTCTAATAAAATGTTCTCAGAAGAAAGTATAATAAAAAATATCGTTCATTACACGTCCAGAAATGGATTTTCCGTGCTTGCTTGACTTCCCGTGTTCGGCTGCGCCTCACACGAGAATTTGTCAAGCGCGCACAGAAAAATCCTTTTTCCGGACTGGTAATGAAATATACTATTTTCCCAACAGGCTGGTTTAAGCACTTTCCATTTTGATATCGCATAAAGAAGCGCGGTTTAATAGTCGTCATGTGGGATCTTATATCAATGTACTTTTGAATTATTTTGAAATGACAAACCTGAGTGTCGTCACTTTTTGTCACTGTAAATGTACGTGACATTCCATTTTTGGAGTCAGGAATGGTCATAATTATGACTTCTTGACTTATTTTAACATTGTCCATTTTCATTTCACAGAGTTCATTAGAACGGCACGCCCCAGCAACTCCCATTGCCATTACGACCTTCATCAATAAGTACATATCATCGGGGGCTTCAAGCATGAACTTATTCACATCTTCCCTGTTAAACACATTCGATTTTTTGGGTCTGTAACCATCATTTTTTCTTTTCAAAAATGCTCGAAGTTTTGGATACTTAGAAATATCTATATTTTCCTCTATAAAAAGGGTGGACTTCAACATCGAATACTCACACCATAAGCTTGATGGGGACTTCAGTAAAGCACTTTTCTCGTGAAAATTTGCCAAAAACAAGGCTTCTGAGACTGCAGTAGCCGTCTTGCTTTGGCACCAATTCGTAAAGGATTTATATGCTGCTTCATACCTTTTTTTCGACTTTTCCGGTAGTAGAGATAAACAAGCAATATTTGATGATTCTTCTATGTCTGAAACATCCATTTTGTCCACACAAAATCAAATAATTCGACTTCTTCAAGCTTTTCGCTATGAATTGTCAACTTAACGTTGTTGATAAAATAAAAACTGCTTATATTGCTCTGGCAACGGATCACGGCTGCCTTCATAATTTAATGAGAATGCTATCGAATGTAATGATAATAAAAATCCAAAAATATATCCAGCATTTTCTGGTAAACATACAATTCAGGGAGGGGGAAAAATGTTATATACTATATGGGATGTAAGTACATTAATCAGTCTCGGACTTTTTTGCCAGCCCTCGCTATCGCTCGGGCGCAAAATTCGTCCTCGACTGGTAAATGTTACTTACATCCCTTATAGTATAAATAACTATTATTATCCTTTGGAAAACGCTTGCGAATAGTAGATTCCGTGCAAAAAGTGCTACAGACTTTAAATGACGAGGGAGGTATTTGTGTTAGAGAAAAATTTTACAGTGTAATAAGGAAAAATCCAGATTTTGTCAGACTAAGACATATTTATCGTTACAGTGCTGATACGAATCCGTTAAATAAGTTCAGAGACCATTTTAACTACGCAAATATAACATCTGTAGATGTCGAACGGAAGCGACTGTAGAGACATACGCCGTGTTGCAAACGTTTAGCCAATCCAATCCGAATTTTTAATAGTAAGTGGGTAAGAATTACATATTATATGTGTATTATCACTATTTATCATTTATACGTAGTTGCTTATATGCGACGCCGCCACTGGGTGGCATTCAAGCGGGCAGCTTTACTAATTAATAAATGGTTTTATCTACTCCTATTAAATTATATATTAATTATTCAACTACTTTTGAACAATTAATACTATCTATAAACAAACAACATGAGTTATAATAACTCACTGCTATAACTCACTATAATAAATCGGAAAAGATTTACGAACCGAATATCAAGGTGGCTCTGTACAAGCCGATTGGCCGAAAGGAAACAGTCCATTATTGTTATTGAGGGAAGTAATGTCACTCGAATAATTTTGACGTTTTCAAATTAAGTTAATACCTAATTATTGTACTTGTATCTTAGTATTTATTGTTATAGTCGTAGATAAAGTATAGTATTCAACTTGCGGTAATGGTCATAACTCACTTGATGAATTACAGCACTCGCCTGCGGCTCGTGCTGCAAACTTCATCTGCGTGAGTTATGACCTACATTACCGCTCGTTAAATAATATACTATTAATCCATAGGTTGAAGGGGTAATAATAGCATAGATGTTAAAAATTTCAAATTTCAGTTATATTACTTATTTTGTTTCTTTTTGAACTAACAAGTTACAGTAACAACAATTAACTCAAAAGCGCTCAAAAGTAAACTTAAAAATGTCGTCCACTGTCACTGTTCAACATAATGTATATTAAAATCATTACATAGTAATTCATTAAATTGCATTTCATTTTATGAATGCAGCCCAAAATTAGAAGAAGCGCATGTGTAGCCCTTAACTATCTAGCTACAGAAGTCCAGAATATCCTCATTCCAGATTCCGTGATCTCCTACCCGCTGAAGACTTTCTTTCCAAACCTAATCTTTTTTCCTTAATTACTTAATGTTCAAATATATTAAATCTCCAGACTCCCACGGTACATGGTCACTTTGACGTAAATCCTAAGAAACAAAGTTAAGAAAAATTACTAAAACAGGAGTCAAGATCAACGATGAAAAAATGAATCATTATTTTTTAGACGAAAATGATCAGGTTAAGGAAGTGAGGTGATACTAAAGTACAAGGTAAAAATAAATAAAGAGATCATAAATTAAAACAGGTAATAGGAGACGAATGAACATAAGAGGGGAGTAATGTCAGTAGAAGTTGACAAATACTTTTGTTTAGACAGTATGCTAAAAAAAAAAGATTCGAATCAAGCTCGAATAGAGTAACACCACCAAACAGAGCATTTCCAGAGGAAAACCAGCTATAAGTAAATTGAATAAGAAATTGGCAAGTCCTATTGCTTGGATAGAATATAATAAAGGATAACCAAGACAATCGCGATGTCAAATAAAGAAAAACACAATCAATTATTGCATTTGCAGAGGAAAGGCAGCTTCAAATACATAGCATAGACGTAGAGATAATAAAGCGTTTGTTTAATATGGATGTAAAATCTGGACTATAATCATGGAAGAAAGACGGCAAATAGAAGCAACTAAGACGTATTAGAGAAGAGCGATGAAGCTAAGTGCCGTAGCCAAATCTTGATCCCTGAAAATAAAAAAAATTTAAAACCCTCTGCCAAATAATTTGGATCTGGTTTTTGAAACCTGGACGTTTTGTACTAAATATTTTCTTTGGTTAATCGATTTAGGTTTTGTTTAATATTTATTAACATTTAATGTAGGCTGTGCTATCTTGCAGTACGTTTATTTTATTATCGTATGAACTAGACCATACATTGATTTTAACTTTCAATTTGTGCGTCGGTATTTTACACTTCAAAGCGCTCGTCTGTTTAGTATTTATAAATAAATACAAAAATAGAAATTAACTGTATTAGATGGACGCGTTTGATGAGTTTAATTAAACAATTCTTGAACTCAAAAATAAACAAATCTGTGTGGGTAGTTCAGTTCAACAACAAAACAATAATTTTATAGGCAAGTCTGCAAGGTTAAAAAAGTAGATAAATGGGCGATTGAAGCTTTAGAATCGTTCTACAAGAGAATTTAGAAAAAAGTTAAAACTACCACAGGAGCCGTTATATTCCAATTCTTCGGAATGAAATTTAAGACGAAATTAATAAATCGACACAATAACATGAATAGTAGTAAGAGGTGAATGGTTTTGACATAACTATAACACACAACAATCATTAATAGTTTTCCCAATAATTTTTTTTGTTATGGACAAACATTTATTGGTTTGTCCCTGATGCACAAAAAACAGTTTGTTTGTCTTTTAATGCTAAAGTTTAATCATAAACTAAGAAACATTGCACATTGCAAAAAGATATGGAAAAAAATCATTATGAAAAATTATACCACATTCACTACATCCTCTACGAGGCAACAACACTGTTAATCATCTTCACATTGGTCACAGGTAACGCTGTCGAATCCGTCATTATTGTTACCCCTTTGATACTGTTTTTTTTTATTGGATCTAACCAAGCTAGTTCCGGCTCTTTTGTAGCCCACGCAGGTCCTGGCAACTTAACAAAGAGTTCAGTTTTTTTCTTCTTAATGGAGTTTGATTGGGTTTAATTGGTGATTGCGGAAACCGTACGTTAGTCAATTTTTTTTGGGATCTGATAAAGGATCATGAACCACGACGTTGCTAAATCGTTGAACAACGATCATGAACCACGAGATTGCTAAATCGTTGTTCAACGATTTAGCAACCTCGTGGTTCAAGATCGTTTATCAGATCTCACACCATCAAAAATGTGACCGTTTACTTAGAATTTAAAATTGTTTTGTAAAATGATTGTTTGATTTTAATTGAAATGTAAAATTCCTTTAATATGTTTAACTGTTGCTCGTTCAAATGGACTTCTGACTGGCATAATGACACTGATGATGACCTATAGGGTCAAAAGCGCTGTGCTAATTAATTAAAATTTTTGCGCTTAATACAAAGTTTTGTTTCATTCATACTTAAAAAGTGCACACAGCCTTCACACATTCCTAACAATTTAAATGACAGAAGACCATTGAGAGACAAACAAACTGCCTTTTGTCCACAATAATGCGATTTGGTTGTCTCTGGAAGTTGGACAAAATACTTTTTGTTTGTCTAGGGTAATTTTAAAGTTAAAATACCAAAGGAAATAACTCTTTTTGGTTGTTTCTAAATACGTAGGTTGATTGTTATTATAATAAGAAACACGACGCCATCTTTTGTTGGAAATGTTAAAAAATGGGCAAAATGCGGTTTGAATGTCTGCTCCTCATATTATGTAATAATATATGTAATGTAATATGATAAAATAGTCTAGTTTATACAGTGCCATACATTAAGTTGGCACTATAATAGTAAACCTTTTTATTTCTGATTTATCAGAAAAGTCTATAAATAATGTCTGTATGATTGTGGCGGATTCATATTTAAAAGATTTATTATTTGGGTGTTACGCCACTCTACGGTTAAGGAAAATTAATATTTTTAAAAATAATAAAAGTCACTGCGTTTAAACAAAAAACAAATCCTGAAAAAAGAAATATTCTGTACACTGTCAGTGACTTTTAATTATAAAAAGTATGCCTGACCCTAATCTATCTCTAGTGTAGTATATATTCGGTCTAAAACCTAATCTGAATAAAATAATTTTTCTGACGTTCCGAGACTATCTAGTCTCGTTATCAAAGAATCTAATAAATTCAAACTAACCAAATTAAAAATGAACTAATAACTTAGTTGATTCTTACTTTAATGTTATCTTTTTTTCTCATTTTCGATTACTGGTTGCTCGCTGTATGTTAATTGCCTTGTGTGTTGATCATTACAAGCACAATAATTAGGTAAAAGAAAGAGATTTGCTTCGTCTTGCGAATAGTTATGTTTACACAGTGCCCAGAATGTCTTTCGAACTATTTTGACACTTTAATTTTATCGTTTTCAAACCAAATTTCTGTTTTTGTGTCTTTGTTTTATTTCTTTTCTGTAGGAACTGCCGCTGTGTGTGCCGCTATGTGACCTTTAGTTATTCGCAAATTTATAACAAATAAACACGTGACAAAATTACACAATAACAAAACAACAATTAACGGATGTTTTAAAAACCAAAAATAAAATTTTTTTCAAGTATATCTAAATGGATTTTTCATTTACTCGGAGATGCTAAAACGTGATGGGTAATTTTTGTCACGTAAAGGACTTGCTCTCCGCGTTTTGTAATAATAAGTCAAAAAAATTACAAGATAAATTTACTGGATGCTCGTCTCATAAACGAGATGTAAAGGGAACTTACGAAGACTGCACGTTTCTGCGTTATTGGGTAGTTAATTTAAAAAATGAAAAGCACTTTGTTAAAGTTTAACTACTGCTATAAAATTTAAAGAGTTTTTACTTCATTAGACTATAACAAGTATTGGTAGTTATTGAAATTTGCCGGTAATTTTCATTTGACCATTTTCTCAATGGTAATTTACCGGCAATTGTGCCGTAATTTTGAGAATATTAAATAACAAACATTTAGGACATAATGAACATACATATGTTTAAAAACACATCGTATTAGTATCGTCAGGGTCATTATTATGTATTTTTTCCTCAGGAACCTATTTATTATCTTATGTTATGTAACACTGTACTTAAATTGTAACATTGTGTAACAATATTTTAACAAATACACAATAAAAATACACATTGTTAAGTCGAACAAAAATTAATATTCAGTCAAAAAAAACCAGTAGTATACCCTCCTAATTAGATGTTAAGTGGCGAATAATGCATGAAAGAGATGGTCGCGTAAGTCTGATTTTATTCAGAAAATCTTTTGAAAATTACCGGTAAAGGAAATTCAAAAAGCGTACATTGCAATGAAACAAAGGTAAAAGTAATTTCAATGTTTAATTTGACAAGGAAAGAAAGGCACCGTAGGATATGATTCAAATGTAATAAAAAGGAAAATGATAATTCTTTAACTAGCTCTGGGAAGTTGCATCAACGCCAGAACACTATATTAAATCGGTTTTCTTTTTTACCCCTGAGTGCACCGACGTTTTAAGTTAACACTTAGCGTTAAGTCATACTTAAAGCTAGGATTTTTACTGCACCGAATTTAAGGTTGCCTTACTTCTCTCTTAAAGCCAATTTAACTAAGCCCCCGATTTAGAAGGCTTAGCGAGCCCTTAACAAAAAGATGTGACTTATCGTAAATGACGACTGACAACAAAAAGAACAAAAATTGGGGTTTGCTTTGTTCTCGTCGTTGCAAAAATAAAATCTATTTAAAATTACCTAATATATTAAGTAAAATTGAATATTTGTAAAGAAGGATTTAGTTTTTCTTGAATTAATAGAATACGGTTTCCTACAAAAAATTTACGCGAGAAAGAATTATTTTGAACAAATAGACAATTTGACTTTTTTTATACGCTTTAAACTTTACAAATAAACTGTGATGATATTTATTTATATTTATATCCGTATATATATATATATATATATATATATATATATATATATATATATATATATATATATATATATATATATATATATATATAGATATAGATATACATATATATATATACAGTGACCGGCAAAAAGTTCGCAACATATGGGAAAAATTTTTATTAGGAGAGTATCGGAAAAACTTTCCCAGGGGATCGGTTCTGCATGTCCGATAACCTAAAAATCGATTTTGACATACGTCACGTGACCACTGGTATAGCGTCAAATTAAAAAAAAAATTGTTAATTTACAAAAAGTGAGGTTAGTTGACGAGATATCAAAAAAAGTTATTTGAAAAAATTGCTTAGAATTAAATTTTAGGTCCTTGTGCAAAATTTTAAGATTTTATTTAAAAAAATTGGAAAACTCAATTTTTTTTAAATATTTTTTTATCGATTTACAAATTTCCAGTTTTTTTCGTTTAGATAGCTTGGCTAATGTAAAGCCCATGTATCTGGATGAAAATAAACGAATGTAGTAGTTTTTTCTACAATTGACAGGACAAAATTAAAAAAAACAGGGTTTCGCCGGACGCTAGCTGTTGCAATGATTTGTATCTAGCAGCAGTGTCAAAATTTTAGAGACATTTCAATGAGATTACATTGAGAAAACCTTAATCGTCTTAAATATATCTGAAGTTCGACTTTTTGTAAAGTTAAGGGGATTAAAATAGATAATAAACAAAAAATTACCTGTTTATTTAATCGAAATTTTATAAACGAAAACCAATGTAAGAAAAACTTAAAAGTAGTCAAATTCTGTACTAACAACACAAAAAATCATTGTTTTTCCTTGGGTGCACAAAATTTAAAACTCAGTATGACCACCATTTCTCTCCATACATACTGTTGTTCTCGAGCGCAACTCTCGATTAACATTTCGGAGCATTTTACGATTTATTTGCAATACACAATTTATAATGACATTCTCTAAATTTTGTATATTCCTAAAGGGTCGATGTTTGTACACAGGGTTCTTTAGGTATCCCCACATAAAAAAATCTAACGGAGTCAGATCTACAATTCTACAATTGACAGGACAAAATCGAAAAAATAGGTGTTCGCCGGACGCTCGCTGTTGCAATGGTTTGAATCTAATGAAATGACTGTATCAAGATTTTATTAAGATTTTTCGCACATAAATTTAACAACCAGGTCTATTTAGTTGTACTTAAAACTACCAAAGCAGGCTCTGAAATTAAAACAACCAAATAATCTAGTAGGTTAAAAACAACAGAAAAATGTCAAACAAATTATAATTTGTTTGATTTCAACCTATGTCATTGGTTTATGTCTCGCATCTTACTAAGTTTGATATTTTACATAAGTTTATTAATATTTTATTCCTTAAAATGGCACCCACACTACTTCTTCAGGAAAAGATAGAAATTATTTTAATTTCTGGAGATAATTACAAAAGCCATAGAGAAACAGCAGCAATTTTTAATGAGAGGCACCCCGATAAATCCCTCCATTATTCCACAGTATCTCGTCTAGTCAATAAATTTAAAGAAACGGGATCGGTAGAAAATCAGTATAAAGTTTCCCATGAAAAACCGGTAACAGGTGACGAAGGTTCTCTGGATGTGTGTTTGTCGATCACAGAAACACCCCAATTAGCAGTTAGTCAAATATCGGAGATCACTAACATTCACGAAAGATCTGTGCGGAGGATATTAAAAAGAAACAAATTTCATCCGTACAAACCTAAATTTGTACAAGTATTAAAAGATAGGGATTATGACGCCCGCTTCGATTTTTGTGCCTGGTTCCAGGGTATGATTGAGGAAGATTTTAATTTCCCAAAGAACGTTCTTTTCTCGGATGAAGCTACATTTACCTCTAACGGAACCGTCAGTTCGCAAAACTGTAGATGGTGGGCCACCGAAAACCCAGACTTTGTAATTCAGAGTAAAGACCAATATAGTTTTAAGGTTAATGTGTGGTGCGGAATTTTCAACCTCAGAATAGTGGGACCTTTTTTCTTTAGAGACAATTTAAATTCAGAACGATATTTAGAATTTCTACAAACTGAGATATCTGCCTTTTTAGACAATTTGTCATTAGCCGAAAGAAGAAATTTATACTTTCAACAAGACGGAGCTAGCATTCATTCCACAAATGAGGTGAAGAGATGGCTGGATCAAGAATTTGGAAACCAGTGGATAGGACGGTTTTCTGAAAATCCGTGGCCTGCGAGATCACCAGATCTGACTCCGTTAGATTTCTTTATGTGGGGATACCTAAAGAACTCTGTGTACAAACATCGACCCTTTAGGAATATACAAAATTTAGAGAATGTCATTAGAAATTGTGTATTGCAAATAAATCGTAAAATGCTCCGAAATGTTAATCGAGAGTTGCGCTCGAGAACAATAGTATGTATGGAGAGAAATGGTGGTCATACTGAGTTTTAAATTTTGTGCACCCAAGGAAAAACAATGATTTTTTATGTTGTTAGTACAGAATTTGACTACTTTTAAGTTTTTCTTACATTGGTTTTCGTTTATGAAATTTCGATTAAATAAACAGGTAATTTTTTGTTTATTATCTATTTTACTCCCCTTAACTTTACAAAAAGTCGAACTTCAGATATATTTAAGACGATTAAGGTTTTCTCAATGTAATCTCATTGAAATGTCTCTAAAATTTTGACACTGCTGCTAGATACAAATCATTGCAACAGCTAGCGTCCGGCGAAACCCTGTTTTTTTTAATTTTGTCCTGTCAATTGTAGAAAAAACTACTACATTCGTTTATTTTCATCCAGATACATGGGCTTTACATTAGCCAAGCTATCTAAACGAAAAAAACTGGAAATTTGTAAATCGATAAAAAAATATTTAAAAAAAATTGAGTTTTCCAATTTTTTTAAATAAAATCTTAAAATTTTGCACAAGGACCTAGAATTTAATTCTAAGCAGTTTTTTCAAATAACTTTTTTTGATATCTCGTCAACTAACCTCACTTTTTGTAAATTAACAATTTTTTTTTAATTTGACGCTATACCAGTGGTCACGTGACGTATGTCAAAATCGATTTTTAGGTTATCGGACATGCAGAACCGATCCCCCGGAAAAGTTTTTCCAATACTCACCTAATAAAAATTTTTCCCATATGTTGCGAACTTTTTGCCGGTCACTGTATATATATATATATATATATATATATATATATATATATATATATATATATATATATATATATATATATATATATATATATATATATATATATATGTATATCTATATATATATATATATATATATATATATATATATATATATATATATATATATATATATATATATATATATATATATATAATCAAATCTTTTGATAGATCATTATTTTCTTTCGGACGGGGCCCTCTGCCGGCCGCAAAGATATCTTTCCTTTCGCCAGTTTTACTTTTCGTTATTCATTCTTTTTATTTTTATAAAACTTTTTCAATGATTCTAAACTGCTTTCGTAGAACTTGAGGGAAAGTACATTAAATAAAAATTAATGCAAAATGGAAACTGAAGACAGTTACCCTTTTCTAAGCTATTTTCTTTTCCTCTGACGATGCAGCGTCGGTTTTTTTGTTCTCTACCCCATGTTTATATTTAAAGACTAAATTAAACGGAACACTGTTTTCCCTAGAGTCAAAATTAGCACTTCGCTGACGTTTTTGTCTTTTCCATTTCCTTTCTCATAGAACAATTTCAAACACCTAGGGAATTGAAAAGGTTTTTGGAACATTAAATAATTATGTTGACAACGAAGCAAAACATAACCTTCTTAACATAACGCCTTGCGCCACAGAAAAACGATTTCAATTTTTCCTACGTCCCATCTTTGTCTATTGTTAGGCGTACAACAAGGACAGAATGACTCGCGTCGTTCATATCCATAAAAATTACATTAAACTGTCGTTCTCCAACGCCGCTCTTTGAATCGAGAGGTTTTGTGACGGTGCAATGAAATTTAGATTTAAGTATTATTTGATATATAAAAGCTCGACTTAACTACTCTGCACTTAAGAAAAAGTCGGTGCATTCGGGGGTTAGCGATTTTAAAACTAAGTACTTATCTTGATGGTTAAGTAAACTTGACACATCAAGTGTCAATTCCTAAACTGACGAATATTCTTTATGGAGCGCACTCCCCCACTAATCTACCACACGGGGCTTAAACGGGAACACACGTCCAAGATCTCTCCAAACTATAATAAAATCCAAGCACGGCCCAAAAAACATTAAAGGTGCAGCACCGTAACTTACTCTCAAAGGAACATCGTGCAAAGATGCATTGAAATAATTAATCATATAAATAATTAATTAGGTAATAAGGCTGCGTTTTCCCTAAAAAGAACATTAATGTAATTTCGATCCGTGACATTATAGGCTAGAATTCACGTCCATACAAAATGCATAATAAAAACCAGAAAAATCGACACTACTCACCCTTTCAGTGTCCCTAACAAAGATCCATCTGTAGTAAAGAGGGGACGGATGAAACTAGATTTCAATTTCCTCCAAAAAAGGCGCCGTTTACTTCGGCGTTTCGGAATGACATCGGACAAATGACAACTCAAAAGTCATAAACGTCAACCAAGACGGTATGATTGATGCTCCTGCGTTGAGTTCATGCTCTTGCGAATTCACGCGTTTCAGTCGCTTATGCTCGAAAACATCCAAAACTCAAGCAGCAACCGAACTACTTGAAAATACAACAGTAGAGAACGATACAAGACCTAATAAAAATCCATCCTTAGGCACCCTACCGGTATTTTCAAAAACAATTAATTTTAACTACTACAGTTAGGTACTACTTTATTTTCTATGTTTGCCTTTATTTTTCAAAATATCGTTTTCATATGATAATGATACGTTTAAATGACTTTTACCAAACTAAAAATTCGAAGCAAAAATTCATTTAAATAGTAAGTATTTAGTTTTTTAGTCAACAAAAGTTATGTGACACATTTATGCAACAGTTCTATACCCTAATCTGAGGAAAAATTTAATAAAAAGTCAGATTTTTCATACGCCTTTCGAAAACAAAAGGCAACTTAAAATATTGGATAAGTTCTTACCAAACCCCTTTAATAAATCGACAGCTAACTTTTAGGTATAATCTCACTGATGAAAAATATCCATTATATTACCTTTCAATTTCAATTTTTTTGTCGTCAAACCATTAGGTCTTCTAAAATAATACACCTGAAACAGTGGTAGCTCTCTCCGCCTCTCGATTTAATCTCTCCATCTGATTATTAATAAACAACAATGACAGTAAAGTGAACAACACGAAGTAACCTGCAATTATTAACAATGACAACCTGAAGAAGAAAGTGCAGTTATGGTTTAAGGTTAAAGTTAAAGATACAGGAAATGATAGAAGCAGGCAGGAAAATCGTGAGCAGAGGTTTCATCTAGCTCTTCGGCTGTGAACATCTTGAATTTTGATCTATGGTGCAAAGTCATGAACGACTAAGGATAGGTTGAAAAATGTCAGGTTCACAAGCGGCTATTCAAGAGTAAGTTGTATAAGTAGCAAGATGAATTTTAAAGAATTTACCAAGTTTCCATAATATTGTATATTTTATTGCAGATTTGCATAAATTGCCATAAATTTTATTTCTTACGTAACACTTTCTTTTATTTGCTTTCAAAAACAATAACACTGTTCTATTACAGCATATAGATATACACACTAGTTCGCTGTCACAGATTTTTTTTCAATATACAGGCTCGCTTAATTTAAAAATTCATTATCTTTAAAACTATTTGAGATATCTCAATGAAATTTTAACGGTGCATAGTTATTTATAAGGGTTATATAATATAGTTTTTTTCAGATTTTTATCTCATTAATAAATGGTAAAAAACAAGATGTTTAATTTTTAAGGGTGGTTTATCATACTTATCCCCGGAGTGACACCAACTAAAAAAAAAATAGTATAACTGTCTATTCTCTAGTATTAATATAAAAAATACATAAAGCTCGAATAGGTGGAACATTGTTAAAAAAAATAAAAATCAAGGTCACTGTTATGATATGATTCTCGTTACGTATACAAAAGGTTTTTTTTTCTCAATGTGTCTTTGTTTGAAATTTGACTATACGCTCTTTTAAGCTTTGATTATAAGTTATTCCCGATTCCTTCATTTGTACGACTCATACTTACATTAATTCGTCAAAATATATGCTTCCTTTTATATGTCACATTGACTTTTATTTTTTTTAACAATGTTCCACCTATTCGAGCTTTGTGTATTTTTTTATGCTATTACTAGAGAATAGACGATTATACTAAATTTTTTTAATTGGTGTCACTCCGGGGACAAGTATGATAAACCACCCCTAAAAATGAAACATCTTGTTTTTTACCATTTATTAATGAGATAAAAATCTGAAAAAATTATATTATATATCCCTTATAAATAACTATGCACCGTTAAAATTTCATTGAGATATCTCAAATAGTTTTAAAGCTAATGAATTTTTAAGTTAAGGGTTGCCACCCCCATATCTCCCTCATTACCGAGAGGAGGGGCTTGAAATTTGGTGTAAAAATGTTTCTGTCAAAGAACAATAATTTAGGAGGTAAGAACATGGAAACGATGTTGGGGCACTTTTCATATAGTTAACCGGCTAGACCCTTTATACCCTATAAATGAATTTCTTGTAATGGAAAGAATCTACAATAGAATATTTCACTACAAATCCATTAATTTATATTTTGATTATTCCAGAGTTTACGGCGCTTAAACAGTATATTAATTACAATTATTATACAATTTAAAATTGTATAATAATTTCTTCTTCAGATGCGTCAGCTGCAAAAAAAGTGAAAGGTGATGTAGTTCAAAAAGGTCAAAAACCGTGCACACCATCATTTATATACCAATTTATATACATCAATTGATTTTTCTTGTTTTGTTTATTTGATTAGAGAATAACTGAATAAATATTTTAAACGACATAAAACCAGTTTTTGTTGTTCATCCTTATAAAAAAATAAAGAGGGAGCTTCACTGCAAAGGCTTAAAATTCAGTACTAAACTCTATTCACATATCAAATACGCCCGATATAAACAACTTGCTAGCCTCGTGAGCGGCAATCTAGCCTCGTGATCGGCAATTTACGAAACGCTATTGGACGACAGACCATTTAACCAGCCGCAGCGTTCATGTGCTTTTGTTTATATCTTGCGTATTTCAAATGTGAATATATTATAGTTTAAATTAGTAACTGCTAGCTGATCAGTTATTGTCCTTTCACTATTAGTGGTTGTTAACAACTCATGAGTTATTCTGATATTTCAGCGGTTTGCTGGATTTTCAAATGATTTTATCTTGGAAATATTATAGGAAATACAACCGTATTGGTAAAACAGCGTTTTCTACTGTAATAACTATGCTACGTATCGTTAAAATTTTGATGGAAAAAGTTACGAATTGAATTTCGTAAGTTTTATTAATGACGTTTAAAACTGAAAAACACGTGAAAAATTTAGTGACGGGCATTTCGTCCTCTGACCCTTTTCAAAGTTTTAAAACACGTTAGCCGTGGCATATCTAGGTACTTCGTATCAACCGTACGATTGAGTCTTACGGGATATTGTTTGATACTTCACAAGGACTTCCCTAAGATTCACTAGGTTCCCGGGTGACGTGGACCGTTTGGGAAACGCTTACCAAACTGGTCCCGCAAATCGTCGGCTTGCATACGAAGGGACGTATCTCAAAAATCCACAATTTACAGGAGAGCAATTGAAAAAGTCGTAAGAGCTTGATCTCTTCTTACAAAAAAAAATAGTTCAAAAATACCTTCAAAATTGTTTTTATGTAGATGACAACCGCACTGAATATTACCAGTCATAAAATTTTACTAATTTTCCAATTTTTCAAGGAAATACGCCTTTTCGTGTGCTGTTATTTTTAGAAATATGTTATTTTCTAACCACATAGCATTTTCAAATCTAATAACATCTACCTAAAACGAGACAGAGCACGCGTCATGTCTTCATACCTATGACACTCGTGACTTTTTTTACTTTATTATTACCTTAGTGTAGGATCAGATAATAGCGCCATAAAAAATCAAGCAACAAAAACAAGGAAATAAGTAACATTGAAATAAGTAATAAACTAAACCTATTTTATTTAAATCACTATTGCCACTCTTATGGGACCACATCGGGACATAATTTTGGCCCGCTTGGCCTCTTTATGCTTCGTACAATACATAACATGATGACTGGTATTAATCACTATGGAAAATGTGTATTGTGCATTGCACGCATTTCATATTTTGCCTTATGATCTGTGGTTTTCTGGCATTATCATTGTTGCAGTATGCAATACCTCATTTTCTTTTTAAAACATTTATTTATATAATTATAAGTTCACAAGTGAATTGTCCTACATGCTATATATATACATATAGAGGTACAAGTACATAATATACACGTATATTTTATTTTGTGTTTTCATGCGCTTGTTGCAGAGCATCCCTGCCAACGAATTTTCCAGTGGAAACTGGGAGATGATATTAGCTCTGGTTGGGTTACTTAAAAAATGTTAGTTTTGTAGAGTTTTTGTTTAATTTAATGATTTTTCTTTGTTGTTTTATAGTGGAAAAATAAAAAAAAACAACTTTATTTATGCCCGCCACTGTATCCGCGGCGCCACCTGTCACTTCGTCTACTTTCTTTATCCTGATTGCGCTGGAAAAGAAGTTTGTTTACTGTGAAATGACAAAGGGCGAGTGTCAGAATTTAGTGTAAAAAAACAAGCGACTCGCAGTGGGTTTTAATTTGTCATTATCGTTTTTTAAAAAGTAAAAGTTATATTTCTCATGGGTTTAAGCAAGTAAATGTTTATGTTATATTCAATAACTTATTTAACTGAAGAGAATAAGCCAGAATAGTGTGTTGATGACCAAGGGCTTTGTTGACCAAACCAAGGAATACACTCGGGAATACAGTCCATTAAGAAGAAACCAGGATCAAGCTGCGGTAGCTAAACAATCATCATCAAATTTATGGTCATATTAGTAAATACGGGTACGAAAATAACAATATAGATATTGTAGCCCAACATGCTTTTTTATATATTATTATAATCTTGATTGATTTTGCAATGTGTTAAAGTAAAGTAGGAGCTATTTATTTACGGACGAAGCGACGCACGAGTTCATAATTTATATACAACTACCTACATATCTAACGAATGTATGTTGTACAGCTGTTTTTTTTTTCAACAAACATTTGATGTTAAATTAAATAAATTATTTTGATTATTTACCTCATCCATTATAAAAGCGGGTTGATTTTCACCTGATTATTCAGCGATAATCTCCCGCTCTCCGGTGAATATCACCCTTGTCAAAAGTGCAACTCTCCCCCGTCAGAACTGAAAATCGCCCTTGTCAACAGTTAAAATCACACGTCTGTAACAACAGGTTTTTTATTGTCGTGGTGATGTTTGATGATTATCTAGATAACGAACAATGACGTTTTTGGTTGTTACTATGGACAACAAATAAAATACAAACAAACGTCAAAGTGTCATTTCGAGATATCATTTAAATATCATTAAAACCCATCAGTACTCAACCTATTCATCCCAGAATGGATATTTGTGAAGAGACCACAGCAGCGAAAATTGGCTCTGTTTCTTCAAACTCCAATCAGCATTCTGTTATACAGTATACCAATTGTGTGTTTAATTGCAATACATTAAATTGTGCAACATAAATCGTTAGTTTTTTATTTGGTAAATAATCTTCAAAATTCATTTCGGGATTGGGAAATAATCAGAAAATCATTCTCAGATTTTTTGCCATTAGGAAATCGCTCTCGGGCAAGCCCTCGAGCGATTTCCACGGCAAAAAATCTTCGGAATGATTTTCGATAATTTCCCCATCCCTTAATATATTACTACAGAAAATCAGCTTTTTCGAGGCATGCTTTTCGGAAATGGATATACTAAAATCGAGAACAAATTCTACGAATATATATTTTTTAGAACTTTTTTAAAACAATGTTTGGAAAATTGTACTTTCTAAAAACATGATTTCTTAAAAAACGTAGTTTTCAAAAGTGGTTAAAAAAATTCTAAAAGTTGCTTTCCGAAAAAAAAATCGATACCGTCCCTAGTTTTCGAATACCTAACTGTATTATCGGAAAAGTTTTCGAGAAAATGTATTTTAGAAAAAACGCGTTTTCAAAAAAAGTGTTTTCGAAAAGTTTTCATATATCGGTCCAAATGGACAGAAGGTATAGGTAAATAACAAAAAATGCTAGGATATTGGTAAGTTAAGGTGACAAACCGTTCTGTTTTCGCAAGAACAGGTTTAGATATTTCGTCCATTATGAAATAGTGTACATTTCTTAGAACAACCTTAAACAATAAAAAATAATGTTTCCCGCCAACTTGCCCGTCTCTACTTTCGTGTAGTTCGAGGTGACGTTGCCCCCCCCCCCCTATACGAAATTCTAAATACGCCCCTGATAGTATGCAGTGATTTCCAGATAATTTTTTTGAAGAAATTCGAACGCGCCGATTCAAAAGAAGAGAAGGTTAAAATAAGAACAAATTCCAGGTAGATTTAAATAATTCACTTGTTTGTAAATTATAGGGTTTTCAACAGTGATATAAAAAGTTATTGTTATTAGGCTATAAAATCATAACAGGGTCATCGTCATTTTCTTTATTCTTGCCTTTTCCCTGAATATTTCCCGAAATATGTTCAGTGTTTTGTTCACTCCACCGTTCCATAGTTTTAATTATTTCATACATTTTAATTGTTTTGTTATTTATCTTAAAGAGATCATCTGTTTCATTGCTACTAGGATTTCGCAAATAATAATAATAATAAAGTATATTTAAGTCAATTACAACTTAAATATGATTATAGACATTACGTTAAAATTCATGACGAATGAAGTTCAAGTCTCTCAAACTCCGAATTAAACAAGGCCGGACAATTTTTTCCAGTATTTTTGCCCCCAGCAAGTACGTCTTCGGGGGTTTTATCAAATGTATTTATAATTATATATATATATATATAATTATAAATACATTTGATAAAACCCCCGAAGACGTACTTGCTGGGGCCAAAGATACTGGAAAAAATTGTCCGGCGTTGTTTAATTCGGAGTTTGAGAGACTTGAACTTCATTCATCATGAATTTTAACGTAATGTCTGCTTTATATAAATTCATTTCCCGATTACATAAAGCATATACAGTTAGTTTTACAGGCTCTAGAAGTTTCACTAAATTTGGAACAAGTTGGCTCGTCGTCTGATGGAAATGTCATAGTGAGGACAATCATTGCCTTTTTAATGCAATTTTCTAAAAAGCGAATCTTTGCAACATCATAAGAAGACTACCCCACCTTGTCCTTATGTTTTAATATATGTTTTATGTGTTTTCTATGGAAGAGTAAAGATGTTTAACACAAAAATTAACTATTTAAAATGGTTTTAAACATTTAAAAATATGATTTTTAACCCAATTTTCGGGACTGAATTGTTATAATCCCGGGATTTGCGGAATTCAAATTGGGATCTCGGGATTGAATGCCCCAGTGGCAACTGATGACAATCTTCCTAAAGTCAAACGCCTAGTCATTCAGTCGGAAAAATATGCTTACAGCAACTAAAACAGGAGATGATCTAGCTTTTTTCTGAATAAATCGGTAATCACCTAACACTAAAATCACTATACATGGCTCTACAATAAAAATAAGTCGTGACTAAATGTTAAACAATGGACGGAAGCTTTATACAAAAACAAGAAAAAATTAACTAGTTTTTTCGAATTATTTTACCTATTTCCTATAGAGAAAAGACTGTAAAAATAAATGGTTGTTAACGTTGATGATGCACAATAAGCTTGTTCCGTTAAAAGAGATTTTTCTTCTGACGGAAATACGGAACTCAAACCAATGATTAGCGAAAGTTTTAAAATAAGAACTCTCGGTATTGGTTGGTCTGAAAAATAAAATTCATTTGGCTTTGAGAACGAATACTTTTTTTTTTATTTCATCGTCTGATTTTTAAGCCCATTATGTAAGTCTAACACCTATTTCACAATTTTTTTTCTTTTCTTCTTTAATTCACAAGTGGGGAACAGTGATTGTACGTTACTGTTTTGCCAGCCTCTATTTTTTTTTTAATTAACTATTTCAGGTTTGCTGTGAACTGCACTAGAAATTCTTATTTTTTTCCTTTATCCCAATGCATATTTTTTTAACTTGGTCTAATTGTATTAGAAAGACTATTTTTAATTTTGGTCCGGGTGCCAATGCCAACCAGCTATCGCGATTTCTGGGTCTTTTTCAGGCAGACCCAGTGTGTCTGATTTTGATACTGGTTAAAACGTTGTCTGTTCTTAGCCACCCTGGGTGTAAGCTGAAGGGTAAGGGCCTAGATATCGCGATACCAAGAGGGTGATATTTTTAGATTTTTCCATTCAAAAGGATGGTTATTTTAGTTCAACGATATTAACTACTTGTTAATATTAAACATTTTGAACAAATGTGCAACAGCCTCGGCAGTAGTTTAAGTAAATGTTACTTAAAATATTATCTTTTTATAAGTCAATCAAACAAACCACCGAGTAAGCAACACACTAACCTTTCTTTATACATGGCTGCAGGGCAAAATCCAAAATGTTTACAACCGAGAAGATGCACTGATGACTGTCTTGCTAACTGGTTTCATTTCCTCAAATTATAACTGCACTTTTGTATTTGTCACTGACTTTGGACACAATTAAACACTTTTTTTATTTTTACAACTATAAAGTTATAATTTCACTTAGACAAATATTTATAGTATTTAAGTATCTAATAAAGCGCACTTCTTCGCGCGAAACGTTTTGAAAGCGACAATTAACAGTTAACTGGACATAATTATTTATGTTTTATTGTTTGTTTATTTTAAATTTACAACAGTTTATTTTTTGGTTGGTTGCACATACAGTTGAATAATTTTCCCGCCAATTAATTTCGGTATAATACTTTTGAAGCCTTATAGTTTGGCCATATGTTCTTATATTAAAAATCGCAACAAAGAATAACTAAACACAGTTGTCTGGTCGTTGTTTCGATACAAACATCGAGTTTAGGTTGCGAATAGCGTAAAGAGAACCAACTAACCAATGCGGTCGAGTAACGCCGCTTGAACACCTGACGTTTGAAATAGCAGGAGTTTGCCGCCTGCTGAACTCTACAGGTATGCCCCTCTCTCTGTCTCTGTCCTACGGTCTGAATTGCGCAATGTGTATGACTTTTTCGCCGGTTTTTGAAAGCCTTTTTCCCAAATCCGGAGGACGAACGGACGGACGGGACGGTCCGCTATATTTAGGCTAATTACTGGCGGCGACGGCATACATAATATACAATTTCCAGTCCTGCTGGCCTGATACTGTCTGCTGACTGTCGGTTGGCAATAAGGAGTGCCACTTGTTTGATATTTTTATTAGTTTTGATACACGTGTGTTTGCGTCACAGCAGTAAAGAAGAACTAAATATATTTTAGAAGAAAAGTAAACGAAGTAGATGGTGGGAATCGTAGTTTATTTTTTAAATACAATAAAGAATTATTAGGAGTCACATGAGATGAGACAGTATTTATGTTTTCTAGGTGAAATAAACACGATAATATATATATATATATATATATATATATATATATATATATATATATATATATATATATATATATATATATATATATATATATATATATATATATATACATATATATATATATATATATATATATATATATATATATATATATATATATATATATATATATATATATATATATATATATATAATGTGTTTCGGGGTTATTGAGGTCAGAAAATCTAATATAACATGGCTATTACAAATTTGAAGAGGGGGTGATAAGATGAAGGCAGGGGGGAAGAACAGGTGCACTAAAAAGAAAAAGAATATTTTATGAAAATGAACAAAATTAAGTGGACCATTAACCGCAGTAATAAATACGTAACAATATTATTTCATACTTTTCAGTGCTCTTTCATTTGTGAAGTTGATTAATTTTTTTTGAAAAAAAAAAAGGAAATGTTTTTTAGGAGCAATAATTCATAAATACAATCTGACAAAATGTAATATTAATTTCATTTTATTTACCTACCTTTTCTATCAGTTACCTGTGTCCTATCCCGATTTTTGCGTCATGTAATGTTGAAATCCCTCTAGATGTAACTAATCTAACCTAACTTATGTTTCATGTAGTCATATTCATTACATCAAAACTACACTATTACCACCATACACACCCAACCCGATCAAATTAAATCATCCTTAATACCTTCTGTGGGACACTAATGCACTTGATATGTATACGTATCTCTAATACCTACAACAAATGTTTTTTTTTCTTAATTTTAAAATTTACGAAAAAAATCGCTATGCATAAATTGACTTGATTTTGTTGTAAAATTATCAAATTACTATTAAATTTTTGTTACCAGCAAACAAATATTTAAATCAAAAAGTGGTTCTTTTAAATTTGAAATTTTACTTTGAAATTCTGAAAAAATGTTTAGAAACTACAGTACATGACATTTCAGAGGAAACTAGCTACCTACTTCAGATAATTTGAAAACAGTTTATAGTTGTGAAAAACGCAGAAATATATTAAAATACGTACTTGTACAGTGGGCATATTTTTTGCATTTCCGTTGTTTTCAATCCCTTGCATTCGGATCGAAACCCTAAGATTTTCCAAATGGGGACAGATCATTAAGAAGGTAATTTAATGAGCATAATTCTAAAACTTAATTGAAAAACTTATATACATTGAATCATGATTATATGCTCTTTATTTAGTAGAATTCATCACAATCTGCAACCGAAATAAACCAAAATTTTTTAAATCTAGTAGGTATTTTAAAGTAACCAAAAGAAACAACGAAATGTAAAAAACAATAAAAATGTTTTTTGTTTGGCCCCACGTTGAGCGCCAAAAATCAGACAAATTGTAGTTATTATTGGCGCCCAATATGGGGAACAAAAAACCTGTTTTTAATCTAGTTTGATCTTCCGTAAAAGTAATTTAAAGAAACTGGTAAAAACCATTGCCCCTTTACTTCCCAAAATCTTCTGCGATTTGTTGTCCTTTAAGCGTCGTCTCTACAACGCCCTCCTTCTGAGTTTCTTCTCCATTTAAATGTTTTCCCCTTAATTCACTCTTTAATACATGTACCAATCTCGTTTACTTTTACTTGCCAAAGTATTTACTTACTTATCCCGATCCTCATCTACCTTATTCGGTGTAGAGGTGATAATTGTTCTCCATCTCTTTCTGTTTTAAGCCTTTTTTTCGATTGCGTTTAGTCCATTCCTTCACTATTTCGGCCATTACTGAATCCACTTTCTTCTTGGTCTTCCCCTTCTTCGTCTGGCTACCACCTTTGTCTCCCATACGATTCTAACTGTTTTATTCTCACCCATGCGCACCAGGTGCCCGAACCACCTTAGTTGTGTTTCTATTTTATCGATCACACTTTTTATTTTCAGGATTTTTCTGATCGTTACACTTCTTACCTTGTCGAGTCTAGTTACTCCCTCTATTTTTCGTAATATTTTCATCTCGCATGCTATTATTTTGTTCCTTAATCGTTCTATTAATACATTCACATCCGTAAGTTAATGTTGGCACCAGGACTGACTCATATGTCCCCTTCTTTGTTTCTTTAGTAAATTCCTTTTTGTTAAAGAAAACCTTTTATAGTGCTTATTCTGTTTAATACTCCCTCTTTAATGTTTCTCTATGCATCTGCCTTTGTCTCAAGGTATTTCATTTCTTCTACTTCCTTTATACCCCCCCTTCTACCTGTATTTCCATCCTCTGTACTTCGTGTACTAAAGCCATAATTTCTGTTTTCTGGGTGCTTGTCTTTAGTCCGAACTGCTTTAAGTCGACTGCTCAGTTTTCCATATGTTTTTCTTATTCTCTTTCATTTTCGGCGAATATTACTAAGTCGTTTGCATATATTAATTCTTAATTCTGGTCGGTTTCAATTTTCTGTATCCCAGGTGGACTCCTTTAACGTCCTTATTTACCTGCTTTGATGTGTAAACCATTATTAGTATAAACAGTAGCGGACTAAGTATACTTCCTAGCCTTGCTCCTTTGCTAGTGATTAAGTTCTTCGACCTTGCCCCACCAACTTGTACTATATTATCTGTGTTCTCATATTTTTGAGTTTTCATTACTGTTATTTCTTTTTTCGAGCACTTTCCAGATTTCACTTCAGTTTATGGAATCGAATGCTTTGGTTGGGTTGGGATCTAATGCTCAAGCGTATACTTTCTGGTTTGTTGCCGTTATTTTTTTCGGTGATTTGCCTAACTACAGATGTCATTTGTCGACTTGTCCGCTCTAAATGCCTCTTGTGTCACTTAACGTAGTTTCAATTTTGTCTTTGAGGCGTTCTTCAACTGCTCGTTCGTATATCTTGTACGCTGTGCATAAAAGTGAGATGGCTCTGTAGTTTTTGTATTCAGCGTAGTCTCCCTTCTTGTGTATGGGCATAATCACTGCTGTTGTCCACTCTATAGGGATTTCGTTCTTCGCCCATCCTAGATTTAGTATCCTGTGTAGAAGATTCATTCCTTCCTCTCCCATGCATGTATTTTATACGCTCTGGTTTAATATTATCTATCCCGGCCGCCTTCCCTAGTAATAGCCATAAAATACTGAAAAAATTGAGATTATAATTCATAATAATATCTACTGGTCGTATCTTTGTGTCTTAAGTTCTTAGACTTTGGGGTAGGATTTAAGCAAGGTGTCACCAATACTTGAGGAAACCTCAAAGTCGGAGGAACGACTATAAATACGATCCTGTCTAGCAAGAATATCAGTATTAATCAGACTTTTACGGACAGATTTACAAATTGTTAAAACCGATCTAATTTGACAATCAGGAATCTAAATGGACAAGTGGAAAATAGAACAATCAAATTTTATGCTACAAAGTTATCGCAAATTTATAGAGAAAGTACAATTATCTTGTGCAATATTTGAACCAAATGTACTTTAGTAATAAACTCCAAAAGAGATATCATTTGGAAACTTAAAAAATCGCAGAAATAATATAATAAATCAAGTTTGTAATGACGATTTATTAACAATGGCAAAACATAAGTTTCTTAAAATCTTACTAATCAGCTACAAGTTTTAAATTTAAATCAGTATCTACTGATCGAATCAAGAGCTGGATAATAGACGCAGATTTATGCACCTATTCCTTTTCCAAGATCTTCAAATAATAGATTGGGGTGCCAAAAACGTTGTTGAATTCCACGCCTCCAGTCTTGCTCCCTGTCAAGCAAAAAATTTGGCAATACTTACCCCATCCACATGAATGGCCAAGTCCTACAGAACAATGAAACGTTCGATCTTGTTAGAATCGCTTTCGAACATAATCTCAGCTGGTACAAACACATTACCTACTTCAATAGCCACATCAGCAAACTAAAAAAACTTGTTTTTTTCTTTCAAGCCAGAAAATGCTTCTCCCATTGGAACTTACATACTCTCTATGTTTCTCAAATAAGACCTAACCTAGAGTACTGTTCCCACATCTGGGCAGCGGCATCACCTTCGACACTTAATATTTTTGATTCTATCCAAAAGAGAGCCATTCCACTCGTAAATGGCGCAGTCCTTACAAGAAATCTTTCTTCCCTCACTCGTCGCCGCCCTGTTGAGGATGTATCCCTTTTCTACCGATAGTTCCACGGATCTTGTTCTGAAGAACTAGCCGCTATAATTCCCCCTTGGCTGGTCATAACAGGGCAACAAGAGGCGCGTTACATATGCATCCCTTCACAGTCCAACTAAAAATGCCTAGAACATCTCACTTCTCTCGCTCATTCATACCTAGGGTCTCCAGATTATGGAACAAATTGCCTGCAGATGTTTTCCCTTAGCCTGCCAACCTCCAATCCTTTAAATCCTTTGTCAATAGATAACATTTCCCTTTCATTTAGATGCCCACGGTACGTTAGTGCTAAGGCTCGAGGTCTACGTTGGCCGTCTGAGGCAAAAAAACCTTCTAAATGAATCTCGGAGATATAGTTTTGTATAATAAGCATTTAGAACTATTTTCATGGCTCAACTTGCACCTGACAATATTTCAAAACCAGTATATTATTTGCTGAGTATCGGTCACTAGACCGTTTCGTAAGATCGATGGTTTACAATTTTGCCATTTAACCGAACAATAACAATTAAATGTTTATTTTGTTGCAAAAGTTTCAACCACAACAATTGTTTTAAGACCCAATTCCTAGTCCTTTACATAAACCGATTAAAAATGACAAAATTATAATTATTAAACGATTATCTCTTGGGTAATATTTTTAGATTTTGTTCATAGCTAGCGTTTTTTTCAATAAACAAGTTAACTTAGGTCAAAAATTTAACAAATTGCAATAAGACAATGTCACCACATTCTCAGTGGGAGAGCATATTATTTAGATCCGATAGTTTATGTCCATTTTAGAAATCTTGCACCCAAAGGGCGCAAGTGGAACTCTGCTGTCACCATGGATCTATTATAATAAGGATTCGATGCTCCGTATACTGTGACTGTAGCGAACGTGAAGCCTTATATTTGTTGTTTGTTTTCTCTTGGAGGGACAGTTTACAAACTTTAAGGAAATACCACAGGAAATACGTAATTGAATCAAGAATGGTAGTAGAAAGAGATAAAATAGCATTGGAGTGTTGGAGCTCAGAAGTGTTGCTGTCTGTGCTGGTTGCTTAGGAAAACGGCTGAACCTCGGTCTGAACACTCGGTTACACGTACGTTTTTGTCTAACGAACTAGGAAAGAAAAAGTGCGATTTATAGATTTATAAATGACTCGGAGCGACTTTAAATAAACACCATTAGAAATAACATAACCTATAAATAATAAAATCGTTTTAACTTAAATTTGATATTATTTCGCAGAGAATAAAGTATTTTAGGGCTTTTATTACTTTTAGTAAATATTGTGATGCTTCTAACGTATTTTTTGTACAAAAATATAAGGTAAAATAAGATGTGGCCATGTGGCCAATGTTTACAAATTGTGTTTACAGTATCGCTTAGAATGGTTTGTTCTGGCTTCAAAGAATGTTAAATCATCCCGTATCGTATCCATTCTTAATAAATCCATGGCTGTCACAATACAGATGTCCAATAATTAGTTTAATTCTTGATTAAATTGTTAGTGCAACTGGACGTAAAGGTGATAGGCACCCGACAGAGTTTATTTTATTGTCTGCATTTAGGTATGTGACTGGGCAAGAAATAATTACTTACAGACTTATTTAGACAGCCGCGATCTTAAATCGGTTCATCGTGGTGTTAAAAAAAATAAATATAAATAATTAAAGGCAACGGGACCTTTAACATAAGATGGATTGACCCCGTTTCTACGTAAAAAATATTACAAAATAACGCCCATCCAGGACCTCTACAATTTTTTCTTATTATGATTTAATTTTAGCCACTGGCCATTATTTGCCAAATTGTTCTATAATGTTAGCAGAAAGTAACCTGAAAATACTGATTATTATTATTTATGTCTTGTATACAGGTCTTAAGATATTCTTTGAATATTATATTATTTATCAAGACAGCACAGATAACCGTGATATTGGCAATAATATATCTTAAACTTTTTTTATTATTGATAGACCGCGTTCGAAAAGTTCAGGACCCCACCAATATTTCGGAAACGTCGCTTCTGATCAAAAATGTTTCAAATAAAGTTTATAGATCTTTCTTTAGTCTATACTAAAAAAAGGTCTGAAAAAGTTTTCAATATACAGAGTGCTTCACAAAGTCAGTACAGCGCAATGTACCATTTTTTTAAATGGAATAGTATTAGTTTTTGATTTGTTTTCTAATTCTACGCGAACCTTGTTACATATCTCAAAACTGTCTACTTTGCTTTAGTCGAATCTATACTCCGCTACTGCATTGTTGTGTGGGGCGGCTCGACAGATGGTGCTCTGAACATACTTAAAATATGTCAAAATAAAATCCTTAAAATTATGTCTTTTAAAAACATTAGATACCCTACGGAGTTGCTTTATAGAGAAATTAAAATTCTTAATCTGTGCGGTCTGTATGCTCATAGCTGCCTTATATATAATATAAACTTGTTGATTGCTTTATTGCAGTAATTATTATTTTGACACTACTTTCTCTTTATGAAACTGTCGCCATCTAACCGTTATTTATTAAAAGATATGTATCGTAGGTACCATAATATTCTTTAGTAGTTTTAAATTACTTTGACGTTAACTCAAAATCAACAATTTTTGAGACGTGTCACTATTTTTTCGAATGAGCGATATGTAAAACTATCAAAAAAGTGATTACCCTTTCGGTAGTGCCAATCCATGCAACCTTTAATTAAACTATCAGCGAATAAAACCAACACTCACATTGCATGACAATTTAACCAACAAGGAAAGACTTGGGGCCAGTATTATATCTCTTTGAATAAAGTGTTTACTGTAGGCAATGTTTGCCCAGGTCTGTTATGAACAATATGAACTTATTGCATTTTTAGTGGTAGTCTACGTCTTTGTTAGTTAGTCTATGCTTTTACGTTATGTATGACTGTCCTAAAATTATCCTCCAGGGTTCTTACCCTACTTGGTAGTCATTATTAAAGTGTAGTGCATCAAATTTAATTATTACGTACTATATGTAACCAAACTGCGGTATCAATAAATGATCCTAATTGTTAGCTACCGCATTTCCAATAAATCCATGCATTATAAAGCTTATCACTTTAATTTTGTTTGCGATTAAATCGAATTTTAGTGTCCATCAAAATAATAATTATTAACCTTTACAGAGGTGATGAACTCCAACAATAGACAACAATCTAAAGCTATTAGCAGATTATTTATATTTCAAAAACATTTCCTGCGGGACATATTTAAACTGATCGAAATAAGTTAAGGATATTGTGGTTTCTCTAAGAACCAAAAATTCAGGAAAAAAGGAGATGGCTTAAGGATTTTTCTGCACCAAATAAAAGAAACTGTAAAGGAAATGACAAAATATTACTATCAGACATTGTTTATGTAAAAACCAGTCGAGGATCATTTGAACCGAAATGTACATGTTGTTTCGCAGCTATCGTCCAGTTTTATAATGAGCGAAGTTTGATCGCTATTTTAAGGGTGAATTCGATCAGCAAAAATCTAATCTTTTGAGGACAAGTTTTTCCTGAATAAGCCCATTGAGGGAGTGAATTTTGGGTTATCGTGAATTAAAGAAACCGACAATATGGCGAGAGTTATATAGCTTTTAATAGTGATCCGATTAGTAGTTTTAAAATAAAATGGAGGAAGTACGAGGGGGCAATACGGGATGAGTGAGTTAAATCCCTTCCTAATGCGACCTTTTCCATAATTGTTTTTAATTTTATATAATTGTAAGCATGCGGGAATTAAAAATTAATACTTTTACCATTGTTTCAAGTCGCAAATAAAAATTACTTTGTGTGGCAAATGAAGTATTTTGTGGATGTTTAGTTAAGAGCAAACATCACACCCGCTCTGAACACAAATAAATACATATTTTTCACTAAATAACGCAGATTGAAAATTAAATTTGTGAATTGACAAATAAAAGCCTTATCGCAAAACAAGAAAATACTTCCCTGTGTTTCCTCAAACTTTCACATGGCAGCTTGATTTTACCGACACAGTTACGCTATTCTGGTGCGTATATTGCTACCTGGAAACTTTTTGGCAACTCGTATAAAATAAATTACTCTCTATTGCGATATTGTGTCTTCCTTATGATAAATATTCTATTATTCGGTGATAAGCGTGACAAACTTAACCTACCTTGTTATGTTAGTTCAGGTCAATTTAAAAGTATTTTTAATTTTTAAGTTTAGCCACAAAACCGAGACAAAAACTTTCACATTACGTTGTTTTCAAATGAATTTTAGCTGAGTGAGAGTGGGTATAAATCAGTTACCCTAAATATGCTTTATTATATCGTCAATAACAGCAAATGTATATTGCAGTCTACAAATTAAGTTTATAAGACATTTGTTATTGTTTCCATATTGTCGTAGAATTGCACTAATGTAAAATGGTTATAAAGTGGTCTCTAAAACAACAATTTACTCTTAACAACTAAATTGTTTCCACAGGAACTTTAATATAACTGTTAGAGTCGCAAGCAGCAACTTTAAAATAATTTTTAAATAAATTTATAAGGGTTTTAAAATTGTCGTCGAAATGTACTAAAAAGTCACTATAAAATAACTTAATTTCATAAGCCAAAATGTTTTATGTTGGTCATAGAAACGTTCCTATAATTATTTTGTGACAGTTTTATAAGATATTTTTAATTCTGCTGTAGAAACGTTTTAGATAAATATATATACAATTTTCTTTTATTTTCTGACAGCCCACGAAGACCGAAGTCTAAGTACAATGTACCGTGGATGTACTGGGGAAATCCGACTCACACATCCAGAGCTGGCAACAGCCCTAGAGATTTCTCCAACCCCTTAAGAGGATGTGGGGTGGTACTACCTCAGTCGAGGAAGAATTCCTCTACCACCTTTAATTAACAATCACAGAATATCCATGGTCGAAGCAGGATTCGAACCCGCGACACCTCGGTTGCAAAGCTGGCGCCGTTCCAAGTCGGCCACCGGAGAGCTGTCAACAACAAAATAGTGTTCATTTCAGCTCTATATAACTAATTAACATTTTGAAAGTATCAATAAAATCCCAATGAAACAAAATAGTCGCAAATTATTTGAATTATAAAACAACTTTGTAAGTTGGGCGTCGTTTAACCTCAGTTATCGGACAGGGAATGGTTCGTCCAGCAAAATTAAACGACGTTTGTATAAGAAATAGTATCCAGTTAAATTTACCATTTTAATTCAAGTTTTCGGTTTGTGAAGTTTTCATTATCTGTTTCGCAGTTTAATGGAAAAAGGTTTAAAAAACATTTAACACAATTGAAATATCATTTAAACTTTCTAAATTTGCGGCGCCAAACTGATCAATATTTTAGGGAAAAAATACTCCTTTTCTAAATCCCCAAATCTTCCTTGCCCTAAAGTTATTTCTCTGGGAAACTCGCATTTGTCGCAACATCAGTAAATTACACGAGTTTCGTGAATTCCACGCAAGTAAGTTACAATTTAATTTTGCTATCTCAGCAACTCCTCCAAGTTATATAAGTCTTGGTTTTATTTGATTTATATTTAGCTTAAATCCGGCTCTATAGGCGCCCTATACACTGCATGTTGTGGTTAAGTTTAAACTTTGACATACTGTTGGATGTTATGGTAACAAAGTTAGAAATTCTTGAACTTGGTTCATTTATTTTTTCTTGCCATTATTGTTAATATGGTATTAACCGTTTTAGCATCGTATAATTAGGATAATATACAGGCTTGCAAGTTTTTTTAGATTATGAAAACTTAGCAATATCAATATGTAAAAATGTGGGACATTTATTTAATTTAATTATGTCCCAAGGATTAAAATTCTTAAACAAAGATAATTTAACAGTTTTTTAGATTGCACCCAACAATAATGGCTTGGAAAGAAAAAGGTTGATCAATTCAATATACATGTCATAGTTTTCCGGTTCGGCTTCCTATAGAATACTATAGATAATGAAGAAACTAAAAAATATGAATATTATGTACTTCGAGGAGCTCTTTCCGATGACGTATATATGGGATTTTAATTTGAACCATTTTGACCCCACAAAAAATTAAAATCCGTGAAATATTTGGTTCACAAATCTAAATTTCACAAGAATTTTCCCAAATATTTCCATTTCCCAGTGATTGTAGGTTTAGGTAAATGTATTGCAAAAAAAGGTATTTGAGATTTTAAGGTTTCAGTAATGAATCCGTTTTTTGATCCGACGGTTTGATTTCGAGTTATTAGGTACCACAGAGGGGTCTGGAAATGGAATTTTTCGACCTAAAAAAATTCAAAAGAATTACTTGTGTTTTCTGATCCTCACCAGTTTCAGTATAGTTCTGAAGCTCCGGGTCCTCTAAAACTTTCGAAAATTTACTTTTGCGAACTGTAACCTATTTCAACGAAAATCGCGGAAATTTTGATTTGGACATTTAATGGCTCCGAAACGAAACACCCTATATATCTGAATTTTTTACCAAAGCTAGTTGAACTATTCCTCTATCAACCCAAAAACTACGATTGCTCCCCCTCTGACTGTTTCCGAGCAAAACAAACCTGTTCGACTTTAGGTTAAGCTTTACGTTAACATGTGGATTGAAACTTATTTTTGCTGATCTCCTGACGTCATTTTTCATTAAAGACAAATGGCTGCTTTTAAATTGCAATACTTTATACCGAAAAGTGGACATTTTTTGTAGCTAAATTATCCTAGTAATTTTCTTCAAAATATTTTTTTTTGGGGATTGTAATGACTTCCTTAAACGATTTATGCAATAAAAAAATATGTGCAAATTCCTTATTATAAATTACTAATAGGCTATTGTTGGACAGTTCTACAGTAATTTTTTAATTTTTTTAGCAAAACAAATTTAAAACATAATATTTCCATCAAAAATAAAACATTGGTAATGTCGCATGCGCGGGCGCGCGTGTGGTAAGTTTTACGAGTGTTGGAGAATTTGTTTTATTTATTCGATTAAAACAAGAAAAAGTAATAAGTGTGTCTCTAGACTATCCCAGGAGCCATCCCAATTGTATGATTTTTAATAACAGAACAATAAAATTCTTGTTCGAAGGGTCGGGTCGCCTCTAAATTTCCACTATCCTTATTATTCCCTTAACAACAAACTTAGACGAACCCATCGAAGAGTCAACAGGATCGTTTTATAGACCGCTGCTTTATTGAAAAAAATAGCAAATTTTGTCATTTGAAAAGGCACTCCATGTTGGTGCCGACCAGTGGCGTGCCGTGCTTTAGGAGCGGAGGGGGCACAACGATTTGGGGGCACCAAATTAGTTTCCTTTTATTGGAGAGTATGTGGTCATAGTAGGCAGTGAATCTTTGTGGGGGCGCTAGGGCCCGTTACGACAGGGATGTCGTAACGGGCCCTAGCGGGGTCGTGTCGGATGTACATATGTATCACCATAAAGTTATTTTGTCAAATTTTCAAATTTTGTATTCGATCACTTTTTAGTTCTGCACGACACTTTCTTATACGTTATTCTACTTTGCAATTAAAATTAAAAAAGTGTTCCTTCTACGGCATTTATCGTTTTTACTTTTTTTGACACCCCGTGTATGTTGAATCAATATTTTTGATTTAAGTGTTATTTTCTCAACTAGTAGAACTTTTTTGAAAAACTTTTTCAGTAAAGTCGAAAACAACATAGTGTCCCATTTTTTAAGATGGTTTCTAGCCACGCTGTATAAAAGATAAATGGGCTACTCTTCTTTTTCTTTTCTTCATCGTTCCCCGCCTTCCTCCATCGACGAATAAAAGTTCGATATATTAATGGGGTCGATAAATATTAAGGACATTAAATTAATATTAAACAATACGAGTTATTAAATTAATTGGATTTATTAAAATTTAAATTTTTTCAATTAATGGTTGGTCGACTGTAAAAGTTCTCATATTACTGTCATAATATAAGTTACTTTTATAGCATGAGCGATATGTTGCGACAACGTCGGATTTGGATTATATATTCATACATAGTTCTTAATTCTATTAAACTTTTTCCAATATCATTTTGCCATATTTTTAAAAATAAGGGTAGTTAATTAACCAATTTTGCAAATTTTTGTTTTCCTCTATACTGTTTCACTTTTCACGATTCTGATAATGATTAATTTGCTTTCCGAGTACGCAGCAACTCTTCGTAATTCTTACATTTAGATAAACTCATTAATAAAATAAATTCATATTTGTTTGGTATACTTATAATATGAGAATCAAAACACTGTTAAAGCTAGCTATACAAACAAACTGGCAAACATTTGGAAACTACTTCGTAAACGAATCAGTTGCCATGACAATAAATAATAAATTAGGACAGATAAACGTTTTGTTTTAGCAGTAGTTCTGAACCAGTCAAAACCATTTGTTGCTGGAATAAAGCTAGTAAAGGTTTATATTTAGGTTAAGAATGTATAAGATGAATTATCTTTTACAGTCCCATTATAAAAGATTCAACTTGGAAAAATATCATTCGTAAATAATTAACTCTAATGAATAATACCTCAAAAAAATAAACAAAATACTTTGTTTTTATTTTATCTCCCTACATATTTTTGATTTTGAACATGCGTATTTTATTATAACAGATCTAACAGGAGGCACCAGTCTAATAAATCTATTTACATACAGGATCCAGTAAAAATAGGTAAAAAGAAAATCGGAGACATTAGTAAAAGTCGAAAAGTCAATTTTATCACTGTCCGCACAAATGTAGCAACAAATGTTTTAGTTATTTTGTTAATGTATTAATCCTACTTTTTCATCATTTTTGCTGCGTTCGGGGATTTAGGCAACAAATGGTTCGAGAAAGGGAAAATTTATGTAATACATTTTAAGTCATTTGATAAAAGGATACCGGCATAGGCGTGTTGTGCTTTAATAAAACATACGTTTTAAACTAAAACGCGCCTACGCAAAATATCAAAAGTTAAAAACAAGTTACGTGTCCACAAATAGGATTTATACTTAGTTATAGAACCTATTTAGCTTAATAAGGAATATGAATGTATTTTTTATTGCATAAATCGTTTAAGGAAGTCATTACAAATCTAAAAAATATTATTTTGAATAAAATTACTAGGATAATTTAACAAAAAAAAGTTTTTACTTCTTATACAATTTATAAAACAGCCGTTTGCCCTCATAGTGACGCTAGGAGATAAGCACAAATAAGTGTCAGTCTACATCTGAGCGTAAAGCTTAACCTAGGAATTCTACATACAACGTGTCTGGCGATTACAGGTGCCTTCCGCACCACGCCACCGCCATCTATGGAGGCTCTATTAGAACTACTTCCTCTCCACATATACACAGACTACCTACTCTTGCGCTTTGGATGGTGACCCGATTTAGAGAATTTATTATAAGGTGTCGATCGCCATCGTATTTAGCACATGGGTGCAACTTGAATAAGTGGAAATACTACTGTTACACTACTAGTAGTCTACTCTACCACTACATAGCACTGTAGGATAATTTTTCTGCAAGTAGGCTACCATAATTTCACTCGTTCGTTAAAGTTTTAGATAGTTGACGTAAACTGTTTGTCAAATTTTGCCGGACATGCTGATGCAATAGTTATTTTATATTTTTAAACAATTATTATTTCATTCCCTACTTTTTGTATTTTTTGCAACTGTTGCAAATTTTAGGATGGTTTTAGGATTTCATCACACAGGTATGTACAGGGTTATTAATTATATTTTGACTCCCACCTACAGCTCTTATTACAAGTTATAGAAAAAAACTTTAAATAACCTAAGTTTTAGGTTTTCTCACGTAGTATCTTTTGGTAATAGCGGAAATAAAAAATCGACTTTACAACATTGAAAAAATTAATTGAGTCACATTTTTTAAATGGAACACCCTGTATATTATTAGCTGAAATGAAAGATCTCTTTGTTCTGAATTATATATAGTTGAAATCAGAACAAAGAGATCTTTCATTTGAGCTAATAATATACAGGGTGTTCCATTTAAAAAAATATGACTCAATTAATTTTTTCAATGTTGTAAAGTCGATTTTTTCTTTCCGCAATTACCAAAAGATACTACGTGAAAAAACCTAAAACTTTTGTATTTAAAGTTTTTTTCTATAACTCTTAATAAGAGCTGTAGGTGGGAGTCAAAATATAATATATGTACATTACGTATGTTTTTTTTTGTAAATATCCGGTATTTATGGCTGATAGGCTTCTTTGCCTGAAAGGTTTGAACAAAGATATAAATTTTAAAAATATATTTCTGTATTGATGAAGTTATTGGTTTTTAATGTGCATAATGATAATAAGTAGGGAGAGTACGAATTTCTGTATTGTATAGTTATCCATTCCTTCATGAATTCCAGCATGCTATGAATTCGTAAAAATGTGGGGATTATCTTTTAAGCTTGGGTTTGCTCGGTGTATTATATAGGTATAGTCTCAACTTTCTTTATATAAAGTTAATCGGAAATTTCACCTTTCTTCACTTTCTATTTAATCTATTAACTTCTCTTGTGTTTTTTTATTTATTTGCATTTTGGTCTATTCTTTTAATAACGATGTGATAAGTGTTTGGTAAATAAAGGCGAAATGTACATACTTTGTAGTTTTATTATATAATTTATATTTGACCTATTATTCTGTGTAGGGTTTATAAGTATCAGTATTTCATTGTTAAAGACTATTATTGTTGGTTTAGATTGTTTATAGGTTCTATCCTCTAAAATATAATATAATCAGTAAAATCGTCAATTTATAGCTGGTTTCACTGAATATACTATATTTTATAGTGTCGTATGAAAAAAACAATAAATCGTCTTTAAAGCAATCAAATACAGACTGGAAAATAAATTAATATATTAAACATATCACTTTTAAACTACCCGCCACGAGAAAACGAGCTAGAGCAACATCTGGTGGTAGGGTGCGTGCTATTTTATTGATTTTTATTTAAATTTCTTCTTTCCGGGTTTTACTAAGGAGTTAACATTTCTAACCTATTATATTTTCTTCGGTATTTAGACTGTCGTCGGACATTGAATTGCTCGGTGTGACCGTCTCGGTGGAATAGATAGCAGGCAAATGTTATTTATAACATCAATTTTGTTGCGTTGATTTTATGGTTTAAATTGTGGTTGTACTAGGTTGTAATGTAATTTTAATAAACGATAAATAAACTTTTTTGTTTTTGTTAGTGATATAATTTTATATAAAATGCCACACAATATATCATGTTTTAATATTTAAAAATATAATGCATAATTTCTCTTAATTAAAACCCACCCAACGGTGGAAAATTCCGTTCTCGGCATCGACGCTCGAAACGACTGGCTGCACTGTCCGTGTCGCCAAGACCGCGAAAACTTGGTATAGGTGTATTAAGAGATTCACATCTGGTAGACATAATTTGTGACATATATCTGGAGAGAGGGGCAAGATGGGCCACATACAAACTCTATCATGCGAGAAATCACATGCAAGCAAATGTCATGAGACAAGTCTGCTGGAGAGCACTCTAGCTCAGGCATTCTGGGTATGCCCTTGAGCAGTATGCTTAAGAGGTTGACCAACTATATGCCCTATACTGTAATATATCCCAGAGGGGAAGAATGGGTTCGGAGTAAAACTGACGTACTTAGGGCAGATATTTGCTTATTTACCAATAGATCCAAAACTAGGGAGGGCATCGGAGCTGGAATATATGGCAATGGTCAAAAAACAGACCTTACATATATAGATTGTGGTTATTGGCGACTATATTTCAGGCAGAGCTGCTGTTGAGGCACTGGAATTCAGCTGGTGCACCTCAAAGGTGATGTGGAACTGCCGCGAGGTGCCGACTGGGGTCGGAAAACAAAATCACCCTGGTGTGGATACCGGGACATACAGGCCTCGAGGGCAATGAAACAGCCGACTAGAGATGATAAAAAATGCTAGGAACAGATATTTTACAACAGTTAAGGACGAAGAACAGATTATAACAGTTATCAATTTAATACAATACCTGTTCCAAGGCTTCGGCTGTTCCGAGTAATAAAACGAATGGTCTGCATTAAGAAACCGTTCTCAATTGGCAGCATTGCAAATTGCATCAGTTACTCATCTTCATCTCATCGGCCGGCTACGGCTAGCGCACATTGTACATAAGAAAGTCGATTTTGGTATCACACCATAACATTAACATGCGTCGCATACGACATCGCGCCTTATTGAATACCGAACGTCAATATAGCCGAATATCGTTTCACGCTTATACGCCATTATTAGTTAATACATATTTGGTAGTTGGCTCGCACACACGCACGCGAAATCGTGCATTTATCAACGACCACTGAAAGTAAATAATATTGAATTCTTTACTGTGCTGAAATAACATTAATTTGGTTTTGTCGCATTCTGAGGAACTATTCCTTTTCCATTTTAAATTTTTGCTGGCCTGTTGATCCGTTATTTTTAGTACTTAGACGTTTCCTGTCAGGATGAGCGTTCTGTTTTTTCTATATCACTTTTTTATATATTGTTGAAATTCATTTTTTGTAATTTATTTTCTATAAAAGTGTATTGTGAATATATGATTATAGTCGACAATTTTATTTCTTTCATTAAAAAAAAATAATTACCTTAAATTATTATACTTGATGAATAACAGTACTAAGAATTAATTCATGAAACAATCCAAATAATATACACATGGCATGTACATGACAAATCAAGTAAAAATATACTCCTTTTTCAAACGTATGAATGACAGTTGTAGCTTTAAGGGATTACTTTTTCGGAAGGTTGGTATGTTCGTCTATCCTGTACTGATGAGAACCAACGAGTTCGAAACCGGTCTGCAGGTGACGACATTCTAACTAAAGAAAAAGCTTCCTTCTTCCTGGTAGTTTCTTGCATTTGAAACATTAGTATTTTCTTATCTAACTGTGTTAGAAGAAAATACAGCAAATTTTGGTATGTAGTTCAGCGCTCGGAGGGGCATATAGCCCGGAGAATAGCTGTTTTACCATTATTTGTTGAAATCCTTATTGTATAAGGAATTTTCAGGTGGTTAGAGAATTTATTCTCAATTTTTGCATATTTATACTCCTTTTTAATATGAAAAATTTTAAATCCGAAGTTATTTATACATCCGTCGCAATTCTATCTAAGTACTATATTCCGTTCTGTTGATTTTAAATTTCAATACCGTTGCATGTTACAATCTATTCCGAGAACGAGTTCCAACGTTGGAACTGTTAAAAAGTAACAGGTTTTTGGAACTATTCTGTAAGCGGAATAGGTGCGAACCGGAACTGTTATTAAAAAGTAACAGTTTGTACCACCTCTACAGCTGACCTGCTCGCTAAGAGAGGTGCAGCGTCGAAGTTCGTGGGTCCGGTTGGGTTGGCGACGGCCAAGCGTGCGCTTTCGGTCTAGGCCGAAGAGGAATGGACAAGATACTGGTCGAGAATATCGGGTTTAAGACACTCGAATGTATTCATAAAAAATTCTGTGATACATCAAACTGCAGATAAACTACTGGAACAAAACCAGTCGCACCTCAAAGTGCTAGTGGACTAACTTAACGGCCATTGCAGGCTGACACCACATGTACAGGATCGGACAAGAACATCCAGGTTTGGCAAATATATCTTGATCTAGAGCGGAAAGGCCAAGCACGAAAGAGCACACTCGGAAGGACATAGACTATATTAGCGATAGAATATTGAGAGTCTTCCTGAAATCAAATCAGACCCTAATACACATTAATAATATGCCTCAGATATATCTAAGCCAGTGGAGGAATCAGAGAATTTCTACCACGAATTACTGAACTCCGTGGACAAAATGAATCAATCTCAAAAAATCGTATTACTCGGAGATCTGAACGCCCGAATGGGAAATATTGTACTGCTAGACGTAAAACAAAAATATAATGAACCACCAGCTCGGCAATAAGCGAGAGACGGGAGTTTTCTAGTGAGGACCGGGTCATTGATGAGCCGAATGGCTCTCTTTTGGATAGAATCAAGGACGTAAAGTATCGAAGGTGATGACGCTCCCCAGATGTGGGAACAGTACTCTAGGTTAGGTCTTACTTGGGAAACATAGAGAGTGTGTAAGTTGAAAGAAGAAAAGTACTTTCTGGTTCAAAAGAGAAAATCAAGCTTATTAGCTGCTGATGTAGCTGTTGAAGTAATATGTCTGTCTTAGCTGGGATCATGTTCGAAAGCGATTAGTGGAGTGTGTTCCACAAAGAAAATTTTGTCAATTTTTTAATCGACGCTTGGTGTTCCAGGGTCCCATTTTAAAAAACATCATCAACATAACTGCTTAATTTTATAATCGTCATGAAAAGCCAAATGTTCTGAATAATCATATTTGCAAAGAAAACTGATTTAACATAGTGTTCTAGCACTGTAAAGGCATTGCAACACCCTGAGGCTAGCTAAAAATTATCATGTTCCTTTTCATATTCTACAATGTCTCTTTTTTAATTAATCATTTAAATTACTTTTATCGTGTTTCATTATAATGCACACATTTACTGTTTACTTATAGGAATTTTAGTTATTAGTAGTGGGCTGTTTGATATATTTTTTATAATACTGCAAGTGGTGCCAAATTAAATATGTTTTGTTGTTCACACCAACGATGTTAAAGAGTGTACAATTATATGTAAGTGCATTGATAAATTTTAGCAGTGGCATTAATAAACAAAAATTAGTAAACCCCCTCAAGTAAATTGCCCCGTTATTTAGAGCTAGTCCATGGCTAGTTGTCATATATGGCCATATATGGCCATATATAACGTTATATTGTAATCTCAATCATAATAATATTCAGGAGTAAAAAAACCTTAATTTTTCAAATCAAACTTTTTGCTACTTAAACTGTTTTGCTTCCCACCCCTTCATTTATCACTGCAAAAATAAATCCACATTATATTAAACACGTTTGACCTTTCTCAAAACTGTTTGTTGTTTTTTGTTGTCATGAAACTCATTGCCAAACTCAACACATTGCTTTGCTCTTTCTGAAAATATTCCACTTGCTACCTCAAATGACGCATTAGGGGATAATTTACAACACATTGGCAACCCGTTGCTAAAAAACTCTAAGGGAAACGTAGTAGTAAAACAAATGTACTCTCACGTAAAAAAGGAGGGTTGATTTGTTAAAATTTGCAATCACTTCCATTATTTTTTAAGTACGATTCAACCAATCGCTGTAAAAAGAAAAAGGTTTCTGTAGTATTTTATTCATGCGGTTTCGATGCCGACAGAGATATAATGGTTTAGGGAACTTTGTTTGTATAAAATTGTTAATGACACTATGGTCTGTCCAATTTGAAATGAGAATGAACTTGTTTAGCAATTTCGCGTTTTCAGTAAATATGTTAATATTAGTGCACAATCGGTCAATCGAAACACGCACACAAAAAATTGCGTCTGTTGGACGGATAATTTCAAATTCGACCAAATTCAAAAAATTCAGTTTCCTATCTAACATTATCCTACGAAAAACAACTGGGCGTAGTGGACAATGTGGCAAATCAAAGAAGGAGGCGGCAAATCTGCCACGCGCCCTTAGGCCGTTTTAGTACTCGGTAGCGGTTGGTGAAATTTTATAGTTGTATATCTCTGTTTCTACTTACGGGACCTAAGGTAAGTTAGGAATTTTTGATAGTGAGCCTACTAAGAATGTTTTGGTAAAGAAAAAAAATATTTTGTAATTTGCAAAAAAAAGTTGAATTTTTGCTTTGGTTTTATTTATTATTTTTTTCTAAACATCGTTTTGTTGAAAATTTTTAAATTTTAACAGAAAGAAATGTGTTAGTAGAAAGTTGTAGTCATTTGATTTTTGTTAAAAATTATATTTTAGGTTTAAAAAAATTCAAATGACTATAACTTTCTGCTAACACATTTTTCTCTTTGGTTTGATACTAATTTTTTTTTCTACTAACAATTTTTTTTCTCTTAAAATTTAAAAATTTTTGACAAAATGATGTAAAATTTTTTCAGAAAAAATAATAAATTAAATGGGTCCCATAAGTAGCAACAGAGATATACAACTTTAAAATTTTACCAGCCGCCACTGTTAGTACTAACAGGGAATATTTATATTTTGTAATTTGTAGCATTCTAACAGCGGGTTGCAGAATAGTATATTCTGTAACAAGATTAGAATGAAAAAACTCGATTCGAGTGGAAAATTCCGAACGCGAGCGTTAGCGAGCGTGAGGAACCACGAGTATCGAGTTTTTTCATTCTAACCGAGTAACAGACTATATTTTCTCCACGACCAGAAAGTATGAGTACTGTCAAATTCTATATCTGATTCATTCGATTTTTCACTCATTATTTCATTTAAATTGAAGCTTTTCTGACAAAAATTATGACGCCGCCACAATTTGCATCTGTCACTGACAATTTTGAAATCCACGGCAATCTATGTCGTTTGGTTCGATTACAGAATATTCATACCGTACCTTGTTATGGAATGAAAATACATGCGAAACACATAAGAAGTAAGTGTTTCAGAATAAATATTCTAACTCAAGAGTAAGAATGTATATGTTCTATTATTAAAAATGATTTCGGAATTTCTACATTCTTTAATGGTTGTGGAGAAAGAAAATTTAATTCGTGATTAGCTAACAACTTGTTACATTTAATATGTTGTCGAATTGAATTCCAGTGTTAAATACCGGCGCGGCGGCGCGCGGCGCGGCGTGCTTTGATTTCGGCCCGGATTTGGATCTAATCGTATCACATCGGGAAAAGTCGAACGATAAATATCAGATTTTAATGTCAGCAAAACGTTTTGTTTTTCTTGTAAAGCGAAGATATTTTGTTTGTTAAAAGGGAGGAATGGGATGGGAAATAGGATGGGAAAATAGGGAATAGGATGGGAATAGGAATAGGATGGGAATAGGAATAGATGGGAATAGGAATAGGATGGGAATAGGATGGGAAAATAGGCAAGGCGAATAAAAAAACTACACAATATATTTTTTATTGAACGTGTTTAGGTATTTTATTTATTATTTTTTCTAAACAAATTTTACATCATTTTGTCGAAAATTTTTTAATTTTACGAGAAGGAAATGTGTTAGTAGAAAGTTATGGTAATTTGAATTTTTTTTAAAATTATATTTTAGGTTTAAAAGAATTCCAGTGACTATAACTTTCTACTAACAAATTTTTTTCTCGCAAAATTTTAAAATTGTCGACAAAATGATGTAAAATTTGTTTAGAAAAAAAATAAATATCTGGTGTAAGCGACTGGTCGGGTGGTGAGCTGGTCAACCTGTCACATGGACGAGGGCCAACACACAGAGAGAAAAAAAAGTTGGTGGGTATTAAATCACATTCTATAATTTTTTAAATAAAAAAATAATTCCCTGGATAAAACCATATTTCAAATAAAAAAGCGATACTTGCAACAAAATTTCTTTTATATTTTGCATAATTACTGTAATTAAAATATTTAGTTGAGAAATATATTCTTAAAAAAATTAAATTATTTTTCCGCCAACAAAAGCTTTAATAATTAATAGAAAAATTCGCATAATTAAACATTGTGTTAAACGTTTCATTGTACAAATTAAATTGTATTGTCGCAATAACGAAGAAAATCTACTGACAATTATAATTTAATTTTCCTAATAAGGGAAAAACAGAACTAAATATGTAATTCCAAAAATTAAAGTTTATTCCTGACAACTAAATCGCGGCTTATGAGAATAAAATTATTCTTTACGCTAGCCCTAACCGCCATGCCATCCCGTCGTCCCGGCGTGCATCGCATTTACCCATCGTCCTTTGATGAGAAGGCAGACTAAGCGGCTACTCCAGTAGTAACAGTGAAGGTGACGGCCATTTGGTCTATTTTTGTTAGTGGTATGGATAATATAATAGCCTTTTGTTGTTTTATTTTGTAGGGATATACCTATAAATGTACCAAGATATGCACGTATTCAGTGATAAGTAAAATTTAAAGTTTCTTTGTATTTGGTAAATATTTGTAGGCGTTATAGTATAGATCTTTTATAGAACAAAAAATAAAAATATACTTTTCTGTATGGCGACTTTATTGCAGGGTTTTATTGTGTCATTTTAAAAATGATTGTATCACATTAAATGCAATAAATATGTGAAACGAAAGTAGACATTTTCATCTTTTGTTTTATAAAAGCTCTATATTTTAACCTCAAGAAATATTTTCTTACTGCTTAAGGTTCTCTTTGCTCCGCTATGTTTGGTATTGTCAACCTAATTCAGCTTTTTTACGTTTATCTGCTTTACTTTAGCATTTGAAAAAAGTTATGTATAATATGATATTCGTTAAGCAAATCATTACTAGGCTAGTATGAACGCATATTTCAATCTATTTCTTAAATGTTTGGCCCGCAAAAAATTTACGATCATGGTGTCAGAGAAAATGTCACTAAATTTTTTGAGGGCCAAACATTTAAAAAATAGATTGAGATATGCGTTCATACTAAACTAGTATATAATGATTTGCGTAACGAATAGCATATTATACATAACTTTTTTCAAATGCTAAAGTAAAGCAAATAAACCTAAAAAAACTGAATCAATTTTTTTAGGAACTATATCGGGATTGCAAATAGTATAATATATCTTTCTTAGTAAAACTAAGGTTTACTTCACGTAATTAAATTAAGATATTTTTATTAACCAATATTAGTTGTAGGTATCATACCTTCACATTAAATGATAATTGATACAATTAAGTCATATTTTACTTTATCGTGTAAATTTACTTACAGCAATTATTTATTTATTTATTTATTTACTCAATACACGGGCGAACCCATTACATTATGATTTACTTCAGTTAATTAAACCTGCCAATTAAATAATTAAATTCGCTGAATTATATATTTAATTGCTCGATACCAATTAAATAATTTAATTGAAAGAAACAAATTTTACTTGTGTAAATTAATTCTTTCTCTCTGTGCAATAACTGCAAGAGGAAGAGAGATATATTTGATGTTACATCACAAACGTCCTTGAAATCCATTACATACGATCTTATTTTGTTTATATTTAAAAAGAAAACTTAAGTTTTTGTAACAAACCCTTTTTTTTTCTATGGTTCATAGTTCGGAGGTTGTGGTTTATTTTATAGGTGGCTGTGACCAAAACAAGAGAAGTGATTCATATAAAATTTGAATGAATTCCAATGTTTTTACTTTCGTAATAATACAGTACCTAATTTTCTTTTTGATTTTGTTATGATAAAAGTAATTCAAAAACTAGCTCCATGGCTCTATCACTTTTAAATAAAGAGAGGCAAGGAAAAATTACTTGCCAATTCGGATATTTAGAAGTATTGAAGAAAAATAAACAAAGGGAAATTTAGCAGAATACTTATCTATATTTTTATAGAAGACTGGTAGAACAGTTGCTTTCATTAAAATGTGATAAAGGATAGTTTATAACCAAGAAGAATTAATAGCAATAGATTATTATTTTTGCTTAAGTTTAACAACAAAATAATGTTATAAAGAGTAATTTTGATATGTTATTAAAGATGAGGGTACCTGCATATATTTTTTGGTAAAATCAACATTATAAATAAACTTTATTTTTACTACATTTTTTATTAGTGTGTGTAAAGTTAGATGCCTACTTAGTAAGCGTTATGATAAATTTGATGCCCATCTGCAATAAAAAAGTGTATAATTTCATTTTAGTCTTTTATTGAGCGATTTTTGACAGCTATTTTAAGGGTGTATTTAATAAGAAAAAATTTTAATTTTTTGGGGATAAGCCTTCCGATTGGATTACTTTTGTATTGTGAAATTAAGAAAAAATTGCTAGGTAAGCCCATTAAGTACACACAACAAAAAATATCACAAATTAAGAGAAAATCCACTGTTGCCACATATACCGATTACTTTAAAGTTCCCACTTCAAGGAAAGTACCAACATTCACTATAAAACCAATTTTTAGGGGGAAGAGGGCCAAGGCTACTTTCACCTAAAAATTCCTTGGGGGAGCGATTGTAAATACGACCCCTAGTTTAATTTATTTACTAGGCGCTTACTGCCAATGATAATGCTATTAATCTATTTCTTATTTTTAACTGAGTAAGCAAAAGAGAGGCGCGGCCCGTAAGTTTTTTTACAGTGACAAGCAAAATACACTTTTTTAATTAAGGATTTTTTTTTTAAAACTGTGGATATTTCTGCCAAGAAATTATTTACTTACAAATAAACACCGCAAAAACATAAAATACTAAAATTGCATTTTTCTATGACTTTTTAAATTACATGCAAACAGTTTCTAAGCCATTGTTAACACAAGTACTCAAATACTAGTACTACACTACTACACAAAGGACACAACACAAATATCAATTAATTTCCAAGAACCTAAATTACTATTACACAACAAAATAAGGAAAGCCTAAATACCTCTTAAACTAATAATAAATGCCGGCGCGACGTAATGAAATGTAAACAAAAGTTTATGCAAATACAATGCGCATATTAGGTAATTAATTTTTCTTTGTCTAAGCCGAATGTTTTTCAATAGTATATATATTTCACGGAGCGGTTCGAGTGTATTTCCATAGTGGTTCGGGACAACGCTAGAAACGGCGGCGTCGACAGTCACGCGCGCGCCGAAAGCGATATTATTGGTGGGCCGTCGACAATGTCGTCGTATATTTTGTCCCTTTTTAACTTCCTAAAGCGCGTGTGTTTGTTTCTATCTTGGTTTAAATGCATTTATGTAGTTTTATATGTCCATATAAACCTATGAGATCAAATTACAATACGGCTGAGCACGGAGCAAGCTTGGCTCGATTCTTTGTTTGGGAGTTTTCGCATGGAACTTGCACTTTTTTTTAAAGAAAAGATAATTAGTTTTTGGTTTTAAAAAATAAATTATTAGCTGAATAACTAAAAATAAATTATTAGGTGGGCCATTGACCAAATGGCCTTATGGACAAACCGCGCCTGGTAGAAGATGGTATTAGTATAAGTGATACGATAATATGGTGATCGGTTGGAGAAAATAATGATTACACACCATTTTAACATAGCTGACATTTTGTTTAAAAAATGAAGCCTTTAAATAAGAGTTGCGGGAGACCCACGTAATAATAAGCATTTATAAGTCGTTATTTAACCGTATGAGGTAATTACATCCCTTTTACCGGAGCTCGTTAGGATTATAATTCAGCCCTTTAAATGTAAACTCTTCTATTAAAAAGAAAAATTCAAGTAAAATTATTTTCAGCGGTCGCATTAAAGAGATAAAGGAGAACAAGTAATGATATGCCACACCTTTATATTTTGGCAAACAATACGGTAAAACATTAGGGGCATTTACGGTGTAATTTGTGGACGACAAAATGTTTTATTATATTGCTGAAATAAAATTATGTAAAAAGATATTCTGACGTCTAAACAAGGTTGCAATAAATTATTTTTATATATCGCACTTTTTAAATCTCATCAGGATGATTCTTTATAATATTATAAAAAATACTTATAAACGTATATATCTCAAATGGCAGCAATTTTAAGATACAATATATTAAAATCTTTAATAAATTCTTGATTCCCGAGTTTTTTTTTTAATTGTAATTTTTCGTTCGGAAGCCTAGGCACACTTTCTACTTGTTACAATTTTTTGTTATTGCTGTAGGGGTGCAGAGCAATAATTAAAGAGTTGGAAACATAGGTAAAAACATAGGTTAAATTTAAAATTTTAGTGTTATTATTAGTAACCCTAAAATCGAAGCAGATTTGCGTACTATAAACGCAAATTATCGTGTATTAGTAGATGCTATTAATCGCCCTCAACATAGTTATCTGACTTCCTGACTCGTTGCACAAAGTTGATAATGAAATACAGCTCTACAAACTTTAAAAGATGGCCCTGGTGTTGAAGCTGCGATAAAGTTTAAGTGTTTGATACACAAAAATCTGGATTTCGCGCAGTATTTTAGATAAACAAACATTCCATCTTTGGATGTAAAGCGTTCATTTTCATAATACAGCGCGATTTTTATTTCAAAGCATACAAGATAAATAGGGTCTGCTGTGGAAGGTATTTTAATGCTACAGGCGTTTACACAGGCTCAAAACTAGGTTACACTCGTTTGACCTCAGGGTATTATTGTGGTGTTCATACATTGGGTGAGTAAAATATTTTTCTATTACTTTAACCGAAGGCCTTTCCTATTTTCAATTTTCAAACTACATAATGTAACTAAATAAATATTTGTATTTTATTTTAAAATCGGATCCTAATTTCCAAAGAGTATGGAGATGCCCCTGGACTCACCTATGTTTACAACTCTTTAATAATAATATTAGCTTCATATCTACTACATTCTTAACTTGTTGGAGAAAATATGAAAATTCTGAATCCTCGTACATTCAAATGAAAATGAACTGAATTTTTCAAAATTTTCAATGAGTTCTTCAATTTTTAGTAATTTCTTACACTGTTTTCAATTAATTCTGAATTTTCGTTCTTAGTTTAATTTTATTTTGTGTAATTTACATTGGTATTAATATCACTATTATTGCTAGAAAATGGACAGATATATTTTATTTCGCATAATTGATACATCTTATAATAACGAATTTATTAAAAAATCTATTTATTTATTTATTTATTTATTCATGTTTAAGAAGTGGATGATTACCACTACCATGTGATATAAGGTGTATGTCACATCTCACGTTGTATTGACAAGAAATATCTTTCCATTCTAAATATCTTATTATAATCTGAAATTGTGTGATTTGCATTTTATAAAGGGAATCAACCAGTTCTTTGATAATTTTGATAAGTTTGATAACTGTGTTCAGTTTAATAACTTATTCTGGGTGGGCACTTTCGTAATCCCCATTTTTATCCCTGTTTTTTTTTTATCCAAGACGACCCACGCAGACTTCAAGCCCAACTACTAACATACCTTGGGCATCTGAAGAGAAGGGAAAAAGAATAAAAATACACGGAATTGTTAATAAACCCTCTCGTCTGAAGATTTCCCTACAGCTTTCCTGAAAGTTAAGGCTAAAGATTAGTCTTAACAGCTTTTTCTATTGACACGAGATTTAAAGGATTGTGGGTTAAGAGGGGAAGGGAAAATGTATGCAGGAAATTTGTTTCATAATCCGTAGACCATAGGTATAAATGAATCAGAGAAGTGGGGTATTCTAGGCTTTAGTAGCTGGACAGTAAAGGAATGGATGCGTAACGCGCATCTCGTTGTTCTGTTAGGAACAGTCAAGGGGGGATTATAGCGGCTAGTTCTTCAGTGCAAAATCCGTGGAAATAACGGTGGGAAAGAGACAAATCCCCAACAGCGAGGTGATGAGCGAAAGAAGCAAGCTTTCTTGTGAGGACTGGGTTATTGACGAGTCGAATTGCTGTCTTTTGGAAAGAGTCAAGGATGTTAAGCGTCAAAGGTGATGTCGTTCCCCAGATGTTCGCCAGCTGAAACGTACTCTAGGTTAGGTCATGTCTGGGAAACATGGAGAGTATGTAAGTTGTAAGGGGAGAAGTATTTTCTGGTTCGAAAGAGAAAAACCAAACATTTTGGTTGCCGGTGGCTATTGAAGTAATGTGTTTGTGCCAGCTGAGATCGAACGTCTCTTTGTTTTATAATGTAATTAATTAATTAATAAATTTCCTATTTTCTAATTTATAATCTGAGATGTTAGGTATGGCAAAACGGCATTTGTCCACCCATTACTATACGAGGTCGTTAAATAAAATGAAATAAATATATTAAAATATTTAAGTATTTAACAATCTCAGCAAAATTTATTCAGAGTTCGCAGCTATGAAGTATGACTTCACCTGGGGAGCTTCTGTAGTGAAATTATAAAATTAAGGCTAAGTGTTTTTTTATTTATACGAATATAATAATTTTTCAATAGTAAAGAAGGTTAAAACGATTGCTTGTCAAATAATTTGTTTCTTTTCGTTTGTTTTGGAAAATTTTGTTTTGTTCGCCAAATTTTAAGTATATCGTTATGCGTAGATTTGCTTGCTGAGGTTGAAATGATATCTCAATAACATGACATTACGGCAAATTTTGCAGATAGAGGCAATTATTTTAAATTTTTATTTTTACACGTTACTTCAACCACAATATCAGCGTCAAAATTGTATTAAAAGTTTTTTTAAAAATGTTTTCAAAACAATTTTCATTCACAAAAACCTGCATTATGATTATTAGTTAATAGCTATTTATGCAACCTATTAGGAAATGTTTCACTTTGTGTCCCGAGTGTAATGTTTGAGTTAAACAAAACTACATTTCCTAACGTATTTCATACAAGATTTTTTCTAATTTTGAGCGAAATATGTAAATAAAATTATTAATTGTAATTATTGTATCAAAACATCTAAGTAGGCATCAGACGAAGATCATCTAGTAGTTACCCAGTAGACAGTTGTCTGGGTTGTCATGATGTCGTTTTGAAGTTTTATTTTTAAAGAAGTGTCGCGTCACAAATTAAATTTTTACTTTTAAAAATAATGAAAATGTGCGGTTTCGAGCCCCAAGTGATATTGAAGACAATGGAACGTTCGATCTTGTTGGCATCGTTTTCGAACATGATCTCAGCAGGCACAAAATCATTACTTCAGTAGCCACATCGGCAGCTAAAAAGATTGGTTTCCTCTTTCGAGCCAGAAAATACTTCACCACTTCCAACTTACACATTCTCTATGTTTCCCAAATAAGACCTAACCTAGATTATCTCACATCTGGGGGCGACATCACTCTCGACACTTAACATCCTTGATTCTATCCAAAAGGGAGCAATTCGGCTCATCAATCAGCCCTCAGTCCTCACAAGAAAACTCCCTTCTCTCGCATATCGCCGCGCTGGCGCTGTTGGGAATTTATCCCTTTTCTACCGGAACTTCCACGGATTTTGCTCTGAAGAACTAACAGAACAACAAGAGGCGCGTTATGTATACATCCTTTTACTGTTCAGTTACAAAAGCCTAGAACATCGCACTTCTCTCGCTCATTCATACCTAAGTTCCCCAGATTATTCAACAAATCGCTTGCAGATGTTTCTCTTCCCCTCCCAACCTCCAATCATTTAAGGCTCGTGTCAATAGACTACATTTTCCTTCTCTTCAGAGGCCCACGGTACGTTAGTATTTAGGGCTGAACTCTATGTGGGCTGTCTCAGATACAAAAAAACCTACAGTGCAAGTGGCATGCCGCTCAACTGAAAATGCAAAATTTACTCGTTTTTCTCGAAGCATTCTGACCCATTGCAGCCCATCTTGCGTCCCTAAGCATAATTAGGATTGATCGGAAAATACTACCTATCCATTCCCGGTCCCAGCAAAGGCATCCGCGACACTACTCCAGTCTTCGGCGTCGATGTTTATTTATTTATTTTATAGTAGTGGAAAAAAATAAAAAATAATTTTTGTTCTTCGTAAATAGATTGCATTTCAGTGGATAAAAGTTGTAAAATAATAAAAACGAAAAAATACAAAATTAAACATACACACATAAATTTGAGTGAATATATTATTTTTCTTTTTTTTTTTAGTAAAATATACAAAGCCCTACTGATAGAGAGAGTATACTGGTGAAACCAATTCTAAGATAAGAAATTCTCCATGTTACACAAATCATACATGTTGCAGAGGTACACACGTCCCATAAATATATAACTTACAAACTCCAAATATGCCTATTTTCGATTTCCTTTCCGCTTCGCTTATCATTGTAAGTTTTCCAAGTCTAACAACCACTTAAAGACGAGAAACGTCTAGCCGAAAGATTTATGTACGTTTGGAAGACTCTAAATGGTTAAACATTTTTACCCTAAGGTAACGTTAGGTGCCTTTAACAAATATGGCTTGCTGGAAGTTTCTTAATCTATTTCTTGTTTTGTTAAATATATCTACTATTTATTATAAAAATGGTTTTCCAACGATCATTCAAAAATTGTTACACCTCTTACAAAATTTCTTGTAGAAAATGTCAATATTACAATACATCTAGTGCGTTGCTAGGCATCGAAAAATAACTGATAGGAAATTCATTTCCGTATACTGTTAGGAAATAATATTTCCTTACAGTTGTTAGCGTACTGCAAAAGTTATTAAAACACGCCAGATCTGGAGAAGTTCCAAGAACTCAATATTTTGCACTTTTTTACTAAATACAAAATATACAAGGTGTTATCAAATTCACTGTATATGTTTGAATGAGTGACTCCTTGAGTAGTCTACAGACATACCCAATACTTTTTTCCCTCAAATCGCACACTTTTTGTATTTTAAAAATACTCTAAACCACCCCCGTATCCGACGCTTCTAAAGAACCTGACGTCTAATATTATAAATAAAAAACAAATGATTCAGCGGGGACATTGCCAGACTTAAATATTATCTTGACATCTCATTTTTTATCAGTTTTAAATAATCAAAAGTATTTTTAATTCCACAGACGCATTTTACCAATGATGTGTATTTTAATTGAATAACAATTTTTTATTTAATGTGGGAAAATATGGACAAGTCGTGAAATCGGTTGAAATTGTACCTAACCAGAACGAAAACGCTATCTTATACCGTCAACACAAAGAATTATGACTTCTCTATATTTCCTTATTAATGAGATAAACATTATTTCTACTGGCTTAAACTTCATGCAAAAAAATGTAAAAACTCAAAATGAAAAACACTGAATAAGCACACTACACCATATTTCAAAATTTTAAATCAAATCAAATATACTTTATTGCTAGAAGAATACGTTATTCTCGTCAACAGAGTGTAGCTTCAAGATAATTAAAATAATAATTTACATAAAAGTTTTTATCTCTTCGGGAAGTTGTTATTCGCTCTTTTGCCAATAAAATTATCATAACTTGCCGATTGTTTTGAAAAGATCCCCTAAATGAGTTTCTAGTCGAGATATAACTGCATAAATCGCTTTCTCGCACCTGCAAAAGTTATATAATACGTAAATATTATTAATCTTAAATTTAATTTACTTTTCAACCCTATTGGACTAATTTAAGAAGGGGTGTGATTTAAACGGGCAGCGAAATTTTACAATTTTGACACATCGTAATATACGATTGGCCGGCGAAATGATGGATTGGGCGGTGAAGCTTGATCAGGTAATAAAACAAAAATTGGTCTGCGTTTTAGATTTGAACAAGCAGCTTCAAAATCTTTTAAGTAGTAAAAAAAAATAAGTTACAACTAAATAAATATTTGGTCTGTGCGAAATAAATCACATTTTATTTTTTTTTGCCTGCTCCAAAATCAAGTTGACTGCTGAAAAAATATTGTAACATTACAAATTGATGGGTAATCTAATACTGTTCTGACCGCTCTAAAATTAACTTAGAGTGTAATAAGGGGTTATTAATTACGTATAAAGCATTTAATTAGAAAACTCCAAATATTGATTAATATAAAAGCACATACATTTCATGGTATTATTAGTAAGGCTGCCCACCATGAGCGCCCACAGGAATTTTAAAGTTGTATATCTCTGTTGCTACATACTGGACCCATACCAAATTCAGGTGAGCCTACTAGGAATGTTTTGGTAAAGAAAAAAAGTTAAATTTTTGCTTGCAGAGAGAAAAAAATGAACACGTTTAGGTATTTTATTCATTAATTTTTCTAAACAAATTTTACATTATTTCGACGACAATTTTTAAATTTTAAGAGAAAAAAATGTGTTAGTAGAAAGTTATAGTCATTTGATTTTTTTATAAATTACGTTTTAAGTTTAAAAAAATTCAAATGACTAAGTTTCAACTAACACATTTTTTCTCTTAAAATTTAAAAATTTTCGACGAAATGGTGTAAAATTTATTTAGAAAAAATATTAAATAAAATATCTAAACGTGTTCATTTTTTTCTCAGGGGGGGCCAAGCAAAAATTTAACTTTTTTTTCGCAAATTACAAAATATTTTTTTTCTTTACCAAAACATTCCTAGTAGGCTCACCTGAATTTCGTATGGGTCCCGTATGTAGCAACAGAGATATACAACTTTAAAATTCCTGTGGGCGCCCATGCTGCCCACCGACCGAACTAACGAATCTCGCCGGTATCTTCAAAACCTTGCCAACTAAAAATATTAAATACAGGTCATTTGACTTTCTGGCTTCTAAAGTAAATATTTTGCAGAAAACGAAACGCTGCTTAAAAACTGCTGAACGATATTTAAATACCGAGCACATTTTATTCACAGCCTAATTTATTTTGTCACCAGCCGACTAAAAATTTCACCGCCCAATTAATAATTTTACTGCTCGAATAGATTTCGGACTGCCCAACGGGATAGTTATTTGTTACTTCAAGTTTTATTATGCCGACCACATGAACTATATTTTGCCCATCATTGTTTCACAGGCAGTTTATTTAAAGTATTGACAGAAAATTATTATACCGCCCGAGTAATTTTTTTGCCGGTTGGGCTTACCTACCTACTTATTTAAATCGCAGCAGAAATAATTACTTGCCTTTAAGAAGCACTATAATCAAAGCACAAACTAGATAAAAACGAGCAAAACATTAGTTAAGTACGGATCGACGAAGACCATTTTCTAGGTATCAAAACAAAAACAAACTATAATTTACGACTGATTGACCAATGTCATTACTTCGCGGGTAGGCATGCTTGGCGAGAGGCTTATTTGACTTTAGTTTAGGTACATTATTATTTAAAACTAAGGAAAAAATATTGATAACAATATGCACTCGTGTTTGTATAGTTGCCTAAGAAGTAGGGTAGTTGGTAGAATATTGATGTAGCCGAAGCCAAGCTGAAGGGTTGTTGACATCATTTCGCTATCGTAATTCAGGCGCCTATCTGATTGGTCTGCCGAACTCGTGCGATCATAGACATTAATATAATACGATGTAAATTACGTTTGTTTCTTATTTCCTAATGTGCGAAAGCAAAAGTTAAAGCCGTTAAATATTAACAAACATTAGAGCCGTTTAATATTAACAAAATATCATACGCGCCTAGTAATGTGCATTTTTAATTAGTTAAAACACTGATTTCTGGGTTTTAAGTTGAAGTTGAGGGATTTATTTGTTGGCTTAAACGCCTGTTCTCTGGAGGTTTTTATTTGTGTTTTTGTATAGTGTTTGCGTTAGTTATAGGCGATTTTAAATAAATTCTATTGGCAATATACTTTGACACCTTGACCGATAATACAAATTTTAAAGTATATGATTTAAAATAATCATGTAAATATAGGGATAAATTAATTTAAAATAAAAGATATTGGTAAATTGCCTGCCAATTGCGTTATATGTATTTATTTACTTGAAAATAAAAGGTAAATAATTTTATAAAATAAAACTATGCCTAATAATTACGATAACTTTTATTAAGAGGCATATTCTCATTAAAATATATACCTACAGAGTCTTCCAAAAATATGTTATAAATAAGAATTTTGTTTGTTCCTATAATTTGTCAACTACTTTTGCGGTGAATAACATCTGTATGTTTGCGACGGAAACATGTTTTTAGGATAGTTTTTTTTGGGGTTTTTACACTTTTAATATTACATTGTTAAAAATTATTGTATTTTTGTATTCTTTGAGTTTTCACATTTAAAAAAAACTTAAAATGCCAAAAATTATTCTAAACTGAATAAAAATATCTAAATTTATGAAATTAAGTAAAATAAGAAATTATTTTTAAGAAAATAGACTTTTTTTAAATCTCTTTGTTTATCGTATTATATATATATATATATATATATATATATATATATATATATATATATATATATATATATATATATATATATATCCGGTTTCATAGCGTTCTTCTGCGCCTTCCGGTTCCCTTTCTCCAGAACCCTCGATCATTCCAATCTCCAACTTGAAGGTTTCTATCGGACATAGCCTTATGGATGCCCTTCATCCATGAACACGTCGGTCTTCCTCGTTTGCGTCTGTCAGTGTGGGTCCATTGTAGAACCATTCTGGGAATTCTTTCCGGTGGCATCCGTTCAACATGACCATACCAACGGAGCTGTTTTTGTTGTATTTTGTCTACGACATCCTCCTCAACTTCCATAATCTCCCTGATTCTTTCGTTTCTAATATGGTCCAGACGTGACACTCTTGCAGATCTTCGCCAAAAGTCCATTTCTGTTGTTAGCAGTCTCTTTTCGTGTTTTTGATTTACTTGCCACACTTCCGAGCCGTACAACATAATGCTTTCAAAAATAGCATTGTGGATCAATTTTTCGTGTTTGTCGTGATGTTCTTAGACCACAGAATGGGATTTAAAGCACCGATCACTTTCTTTCCTTTGCTTAGGCGATCCTGTATTTCCTTTTCACATCTCCCTTTGCTGTCAATGTTTGTCGTATTTTCTCGATTAAAATCTTATCTACACCCTCCAGGACTTTGTGTAAAGTAATTATATTATGATATTTTACATGTTCTAGGGAAAACCTGGGTAATAATATATTAAAAATAATAAAATTGATTTACCCAAGAATATTACTATATAAAGGAAATGTTTTTATAAGGTTATTTTAAATACGTTTAAAAGAATATTCTGTGCAGATTAAGGTCTCAATTCGTCCATTCTAAGAATAATTTGCTTGCCTATTCCTCAATACTTTCGAGAGTAGTTAATTTCTCTTGTTCGAATATTTACAGGGTACTTAATGCTGCCTAGGCTGGGCTTGCTACAAACCTCACTTTTTATTAAGTCACCTAGGTAGTAAAATTCGTCGCCTATAACCTATTTTTAGGCATTTCGTTGCTTTAGTTTACATTTTATTTAGTTCCACACCCAAACGGTGTTGTAAAGTATTTTTATGCTCTCATCCTTAGTATAAATTTATAAACATACAATTTCATCCTTAGGAACTTATTTACATCTACAACCTTCAATGTTTTCCTAAAATATCAACCAAACCGCCAAACGCAAAGATATATTTCATGTGCAATAGTTGGCAGGTATTGCTGATTTAAAATTCAATAAGAGTTTCACGTTTCCGGGAAAAAAGAAAACTTTCTTCTACATATGTGCATAAATTGTTTTCATATACTTGAAAGGTTACTTTATAAATTTTAAAAACTTTAAAAGAAGCTTTTGGTGGCGCATAACTTGTTTATACAGGGTGTTAGGGAATAAGTGCGACAAACTTCAGGAGGTGATTCTATATGAAAAAATAATGATAGTTTGCTATATAACTTTTGTCCGCAAATGCTTTGATTTCCGAGATACAGGGTGTTAAAATATTTATTAAAAAGTGACGATTTATTTATTGCTCTGAAACCCATCGAGATATGCAAATGAAATTTGGTAGGTTTTAAGAGGTAGTTATTGCGCATTTTCTGACATGCAATTAAGAATTTTATGTTTATCATTGGCGCGCATAAGGGTAATAATCTCAATTTTTTTAAAGAAAAAAATGGTACGCCACTGAGATATATCAAACTAAAAACAATTTTTGAATTTCTCATTCAATTTGTGACAAAAAATCTCTCTTGCCTTTTTTTCGTATTGGGCGCCGTTTTTATGCAAAAAAATAAAACATCTTAACACGTATTTTTCATTTCTTTAATACATCATCTAGTAGGCTACTGTCAACATTCTGTTAAATACGAATATTTCAACGAAATGTCAAATTATTAGAGTTTCTTCATTTTTAAGCTTTTAGTTTGGTATAGCATTAATGTTAATAAGTAATTAATTTTTCTTTTATCCAAAAGAATGGAAAATTATACAAATGCGGAATTGTCAGACATGCATTTTGTCTATGGTCGAAGTAATGGAAATGGTCGGCAAGCTCGACGATTGTATGCTGAGTTGTATCAAGGACGTAGAGTACCCCATCACACAATATTTGCTCGTCTGCACCAACGTTTGCGCGAAAATGGTACATTTAAGAAACAAACGGCTGACTGCGGACGCCCTCGAGAAGTACGAACTGTGCAACTAGAGGTCACCTGAAACAAGTACTCGAAAAATTGCCAACATATCGAATGTAAGCAACTTTACTGTATTTAAAATTCTTAAAGAACAGCAATTTGTATCCGTTTCACATTCAACGTGTGCAAGCTCTACTACCTAGAGACTTTTTTCCGCGCCTAATTTTTTGCCATTGGATTCTTCATCAAATCGCTCAAATTCCTAATTTTTTAAATGGCGTTTTGTTTACTGACGAGGCTAATTTTGGACAACAGAGTATACAAAATTTCCATAACAATCACTTATGGGCTGAGGAAAATCCACATGGAATCTGTGAAGCTCATTTTCAGTATCAGTTTTCAGTCAATGTATGGCTTGGGGTAATTGATGATCATTTAGTCGGTCCATATTTCCTCCCACAACGACTAACAGGCGACTCTTACCTTAATTTCCTGCAGGAAGAGCTACCTGCTCTTTTAGAAGAAATCCCTCTACAGCTGAGACAACACTTCTGATTCATGCATGATGGCGCACCAGCCCATTTTAGCATTAATGTACGTAATCACTTAGATACAGTATATCCAAATCGTTGGATAGGTAGGGGAGGTACGGAAAATTGGCCTGCTCGATCGCCGGATTTAAATTGTCTAGATTTTTGCATTTGGGGTTTTCTTAAGTCGTTAGTTTATTCCACTCCCGTCGAAAATGTTGAAGACCTGAGGAATCGAATTATAGCCGGCTGTGAGACAATAAGAAATACACCAGGAATATTTGCGCGAATACGACAATCAATGAGGCGAAGAGTTGAATCTTGTATCACGTCTGAGGGAGGTCATTTTCAACATTTGTTGTAGCTTTGCGCCTATTTATTTATTAGTGTTATTTTCTGTTATTGTTCTGCTTTAATGTTATTGTATTAGATAGTTTTTAATAATGTATTAAAGAAATGAAAAATACGTGTTAAGATGTTTTATTTTTTTGCATAAAAACGGCGCCCAATACGAAAAAAAGGCAAGAGAGATTTTTTGTCACAAATTGAATGAGATATTCAAAAATTGTTTTTAGTTTGATATATCTCAGTGGCGAACCATTTTTTTCTTTAAAAAAATTGAGATTATTACCCTTATGCGCGCCAATGATAAACATAAAATTCTTAATTGCATGTCAGAAAATGTGCAACAACTACCTCTTAAAACCTACCAAATTTCATTTGCATATCTCGATGGGTTTAAGAGCAATAAATAAATCGTCACTTTTTAATAAAAACTTTAACACCCTGTATCTCGGAAATCAAAGCATTTGCGGACGAAAGTTATATAGAAAACTATCATTATTTTTTCATATAGAATCACCCCCTGAAGCTTGTCGCACTTATTCACTAACACCCTGTATATAAATACATAAACAGAACAGATATTTTTATTGTTCTTTGTTACGGTGCATTATATTTTTATCCATAATAACACGAAAGAATACAAATTTTATTTTAATCTAATTTTAAGAAGTTTAAGTGTTTTGCAACAACGCCACTTGGCATAACTGGAAGTTCTAGATGTTGCCGGTAAATAGGTCTAAAGCTTTTTTTATTTGGCATAAAGGGCCATATGTTACCTACTTCATGTAACAGTAAAGTTCCTATTTAATTTTTTCTGTATGGAAGTCCTGCCTATTGAATTTTTATTTTTAGTCACATGGCAGTTCTAGAAATAAGTAAGTATTCATGCGAGTATTGATGCATCACGGATCTTAACCTTCAACCATCCCTATCTCTTCAGTAATCCCCGGCCAGCTTAGCCTTCAACCATCTCTATCGCTCCAGTAATCTTCTGTCAGCTTAACTTTCAACCATCTATCTCTATAGATGGTGGGCAGAAGATCACTGGAAATATAGATCTCCATGCAGTGATCTTCTGCTAGATCTCTTGCTTTCATATTACTCTTTTAATATCTTGTTTCCTAGTTTATCTAAGCCGACTCCTTTTTTCTCTATTTTCACATGCTGATCATATATAATTTCTTTGGCTAGTTCCCCTCACTCATTCTTTGTACGTATCCATACCACTACACTACTCTTTGTTTGATTACTTCTGTGATCGGTATACTCATGATTCTTCTTTACCTACCATTTCTGATGTGTTGGACTCTTGACACCTTGCAAGCTCTTCTCAGGAAGGCAGACTATTTCCGAAGTTTCTAATTTATTTCTTTGAATTTTGTTACTGGTTATGAATAAGTAGGATACAGGGTTTATTTTAAGTTTCTCTTTTTGTTATCTTTTTAGTGACATGTGCTCTTTGTAATATACTATGCAAACGAGTATATTGAAACTGATCCACCCCCAGTCTATTAATCACATGACAAAGTCAATCACTTTTGCTCTACTCGTCTGGATGTGTTGCCTGATTTTCCTACGTTGTATTTATTGCAGGTTCTTTTAAAGTTTGGTACAACGGTAAATTTTATATTACATTTTGATAGCTTTTAATTATATTTTTCCTTTTTTAATCTGTCGTATTGTAGGGATAAGCAATAAAAAAATAACCTGTTTTTACCATTTATTTATTTGTAAACCAGTTATCAACTTCAGTTTAAAATAATAATAAAATATTTATTACAGTTCTAAATCTGTCTCCCTTTGGCACCTGTTTATGTCTGCTACACTACAGATGATTTTCGTGTCTGCACTTTACCGGTGATTTTCTTGGCTGCGCCTTTCCCATGGCTCACACATCAAATATCTGCGATACTGATGGTGGTCCTCGTGAAGTCCTGTATTTTATTATTGATATTGCCTCTTGTGATGTGTATGTATAATTTTAAGTTAAACTTTAAATGCCTTCTAATATTTAGTATCACCCCAAATTACGTACACGCTTGGCATAACGCTACTATGTAGTGTGGAAAGCCATTCAGCGGAACCCCACTCTCGGACAATCTGTGAGGAGCCGAAACCTGAGCAGTGTAACCCCACTGTAAAATTAGTAAGCCGATTACGATCGGCATGCAACACCCAAACAACATATCGGACATTTCAACGTATAACATATAAAAGTGCACTCAAAGTTAGGAGTCCACCTGCTCTCTGCATGTGTTTGTTACTTTTCTTCTCGACCAGGCGTTCTTCTCTTATTACTAATGAAAATTTTTGAATTTTCGAAGATTGCCATGAAAATAAAGAATTGCGAATTATTCGCTCGAAATTATTAAGATATGATGTGTCAAAATTTCGCAAAACTGCCAGTTTTTGTTGCAAAATTAAAAGGGTCCTGGGCCGATTTCGGCTCGAAATTACATAAATAAGATTTTAGGAACCTTCTACTTTAAGCGCAGGGATATTTCATTGGATGAGTTACGCACTAAATGCCATTTTCATGGATTTTTCGGTAACCCTACAACAGTGGAATTCGCCATGTGCTCATTATGAGTCACGAAAACTCATTTGACGACACAGCCAATGGGATTACGTTTTACAAGTTTCGAAATTCGCGCGAAAATTTGCAGTAGAAAATCCTTTTTTTGTTAATAAAGACCAAAATAAATGAATAACAGCAACCGCCATAAACATTTAATTTATATAGACAATATAAAAAAAAACATTTAAGATTTATTTCGGATATATTCATATTCCCTATTCTGGACAGGTAGGATTTTAAGTTATCCCTTATCAGTAGAAATTTAATTTCTTTGTTTTGTTTGGTTGTTTTCTTTAGGTAAATAGACATAATGCATTGCACTACTGGGCGTCGGAAAATCCCATTGGATTAGAACTCTGCGAAATCAACATACCTGGTCAATTAATGCCTGGTGTGGTATAATCGGGGATGAATCCGCATTTATTTGAAGGACATTTAAATGGAAAAATGTACACATATTTTTAAGAAACCAATTACCCCAATTATTAAACCAAAACATAAATCCGGACGTGTGGTTTCAACACCCATTATGCAATACAAGCCCTTAATCATTTCAATGAATTATTTGAAAACAGATGGATTGGGCGAGCTGGTTCTGTAAACTGTCTGTTAGGTCCCCGGATTTGACCACCCCCCCCCCCCCTTGACTTTTTTGTGGGATTTTAGAAATGACAAGGTGATGGCGACTGTACCTACAACTTTAGATTATATGAAAGACCGAATCCGCTTTGCCTGTTTACTAGTGATACCTAATACAGCGGGTACGAAATTCATTGAGAAAGAGTGAGAAAATGTTTGGAAGTTGGAGGGGGACATTTCAAACAACTTCTCAAGCATAAGAGACGATAAATAAGTTGAAATTAAACGATAAATAGTTTTTTAAATTTTATAACCTAATGAATTATAATTCCGTACGCGAGAGTCCAAATAAAAAAACATGTTACACGCAATACGTAGTTTTTTACGTAGATTTGAATTTTATAAACAAAAGTACATCATCCGATTTAAAATTCCAAAGTTTTCCCCCACCCTGCAAAATATAGAGAGGTGGTAAATATCATATATGTTTAAATTTGTCCCCCCATCTCTCTATTAACTCACCAAAATTTCATAAAAATATTTTAAACTGTTTTCGAGATATCGCCTCGTAACACTTTAAAAACTCACCCTGTATACATGTAGCATGTGGCAATCTGGCAAAAGTTTCGCTTTTTGCTTTTTCATATGGAAAAACCGAGAACGTATCATACGGTAAAAAAAATTATAACAAAGTAAAATATTTTAATATATTCAGAGAAAAAAATTCTCTGTCTTAATATTATTTCATTATTCTGCTTGGAATTTTATCATGTAATAAAATATAGAAATATTTTTATATAAATAAATTTAAAATGCTTCGCAATTTAATAAAATATGATATTTACGAATATTACTTTCATGACAGAGTAAAGTACTATTCTCTCTTTATTCAGTATTAAATTGTCGAAAATGCCAAAAAGCTTATTTGACATATCGAATAATTGAAATGAAAAGAGGATCCATTAGATTAACCTAATGCTACTCTACTACAAAGGGAAAATTAATATTTTAAAAATAATTAAACTAGACGTCACGTAAAAATATATTTGAAGCTTTAGATAACCTTTAACTTTATTTTCACCTCATAATTCGAAAGAAAGGGTTATGTCGAGATTATGTTACAAAATTTGACTAAGAATTGTGAAACTGTGTAAAAATCGGGTTTACAAAGTAGTTTCTTAGCTTATAAGAGACTTTAATCAATAGCAGATGTTCAGATGTTAGGTTTTATGTATAAAAAGGTGTTCTATAGATAAAATAAACTAGGGGAAAAGGATGCAAGCTAGAAATACTTTATGTTATTAGGAATTTATTGATTATTTGGCCCTTTCTAACTTGTCTCTAAACGATTTAAAAATCTACGTACATTTTTTTAGAGGCTTAAGAGTTTGGATAAGGTGTAAATGTCACAAAAATTTTGAGTTTGATGGTGACATTTTAGGAAACGCTCCTGCTTGTTTTTAAATTAAAATATGCAAAAATTGAGAATAAATTCTCTAACCACCTGAAAATTCCTTATACAATAAGGATTTCAACAAATAATGGTAAAACAGCTATTCTCCGGGCTATATGCCCCTCCGAGCGCTGAATTACATACCAAAATTTGCCGTATTTTCTTCTAACACAGTTAGATAATAAAATACTTGTTTTGAATGCAAGAAACTACCAGGAAGAAGGAAGCTTTTTCTTTAGTTAGGATGTCGTCACCTGCAGACCGGTTTCGAACTCGTTGGTTCTCATCAGTACAGGATAGACGAACATACCAACCTTCCGAAAAAGTAATCCCTTAAAGCTACAACTGTCGTACTGCATAAGCAGTGAGACACGGGCAGCGCCATCCATTAGCAGTTTCGAGCATTCAGAGTAGAGTTTACCGTAAGGTAAAATTTTCAAACGTATGAATGAAAGTCTCCTTGTCAGGGTACCCCTGACAAGTAGACTTTCATTCATACGTTTAAATTAAAATGTTGACAAAATCAATTAATTTAATTATTATACAGGGTGTTTCTAAAATCGATTATCAAGTATAGTGACGAGTAAACTACCTCCAGGAGAGCACTAATATTTGTTCATAAACTAAGATGTTACAAGCACGATAAAAAGTATATTGATATAAAAGAAATAAACTAGGCCGATTTGATTAAAAATCCAATTACTTTGATTTCGATTAAAACAAATTTACGTAAAAACAAATAACAATAAACAAATAAACATTATACTTTTTTTATCAATACGTGTACATTTTTTTAGAAATAAAACATACATTTTAAATATTATAATAAGGTCATAACTCTTAAGAGCATTCATCATCAGCTGATACATACTAATTTGTTTCAAAGAATAGCACCAAAACTAAAGGTTTAATTAAAAATTCGGTCTCAGCATAAATTATAGAGAAAATGGTGAACAATGAGGGAAAGTCTTTAAAAAAAATTAATATTACAAAATAACAAAAATTTAAAAAATAATTTTTTGTTTTTTTTTACAACGACTTTCCCTCATTTTTCTATAAAATTAGAATATATTTACAAAATTTCGTATCATTTCGTTGGTTAGTTTTGGTGCTATTCGTTGAAGCAAATTAGTATATATCAGCTGATGATGAATATAAATAACTTTTCTTAATATTTTTTTTTGATAACTCTTAATCGTATATTAATTAAATTGATTGGTCTTTTTAACATCTTAGTTTAAAAACAAGTACGAGCGTTTCCTAGAATGATATCAATATCATCATCATTTCCAGCTATTTCAACCATTTCCAATTATGGTGTAGCCTCACTTACATATTTTTTTTTTTCATTTCGGCCCATTGTTGTCTATTGTTAGCTGTGCGGGCCCAGGTTAGTCCTGATAATTTCTTTATATCATGGTTCCCATCTTAACTTTGGCCGTCTTCTTGGTCTGTTCACACCTCTGGGGTACCATTGTGTAATTCTCGTGGTCCATCTAGTGTCAGTTCTTCTCGCCAAGTGTCCTGCCCATTGCCATTTTAGGGACTTGATTCTGCGGATGGCGTCTATCACCTTGGTTTTCTGTCTTATCCACTCTATTCTCTTGCGATCCCTCCTAGTTATTCCTACCATCCATCGTTCCATAGCCTTTTGTGCTACCTGGAGTTTTCTTGTTGTCTGTTTTTAGTATCCAGGTTTCACATGTCATCTGTATGTCATGACTGGTAGTATACATTGACCAAACGTTCGCTTCTTTAGGTAGAGTGACATTCTAGATTTCAATATGATTGAGTGTCTACCGAATGCTCTCCATGCTAGTTTTATTCTTCTGTTGATTTCTGGTTGTAGAGATCCCGAGATGTGTATTAGTTGGCCCAGGTATATGTATTCTTTTACTACTTCCAGTATGGTGTTGTTTACTTGTATGTCTTGTCTGTCTATCAGTTCATTATCTTGGTTTTGGCTAGGTTTATCTTCATACCTATTTTATTGCATGCTATATTTAGTTCGTCACTTTGCTGTTGAAGTTCATCAGAATTCTTGGCGATTAGTACAATGTCATCAGCGAATCTTATCTCTCTGTGCATAGACCTAGTCTAGTGCATTGTCCCAGTCTAGCTTACGGAAGATTTGTTTGAGTGCGCTTTGGAGATATTGCGTCTCCTTGACATACCCCTTTATTGGTGCGGAATTCCGGAGATCCTTCGTATATCATGACTCAGGCTTTGGCTTCTTTGTATATGTTTGCCAGGGTTTCTATATCCGGTTTGTCGACACCTTGACTAGTTAGGGCTTCTATTATAGCTTTGGGATATATCGAGTCAAACGTCTTCTCGTAATGTATATAAATTATGTAGTTTTTTAAATATAATATTCCGGCAAAGAAAAAGTACAGTAAAATGAAAAGTGTTCTAAAGAACGATATTTGTGCTAATTTAGAAACAAATAAAAACAACAATCAACTTACCAATGAATCATAAAACCCACATTTATTATTTTTATTTAATATTTAAAATCACTTAAACTACCCACATTAGATTCTAAACTAATATTGATAACACTTTACTACATTGTAAATGGAGTAAACTTTATTGGTTACCCTAAAATTTAATCGGTCATAAATATGTAATATACATTCTGTCTCAAAAGCTGTTCATAAAATTATTTATGTTGTGTTTAATGGTTATGCATTATTTTCATTATTTCTTCGGCATTTCTAAGTAAATCTTTACAGCCTACGGTAATATAAAAAGCTTGCTAACTTCTTTAATAACAATAGGAATGACTTTGTTTTTAGCCGTTTTAATGGTCGGGTATTTGATATTTTACACTGTTGGAATTTTTGATACGTTGTAATAAAAATAAGATCATGTAAACATTTCGTATTACTTCAAAGAACGGATCTTATTCAATGTAACCTTGTCATATGTCCGTTTGTTACAAGTCTACTTAGAAAAATATGGGATTAACAAAATCACTTCTATTTTGTCTTAGTCTAGTGGAAATTAATTTAACTGCTATGAAACTAGGTGTACTTTTTAAAATGATGGAAAATTTTTCAAAATCTTGTTGTTTTTACTGAAATGTAAAAACGGTTACCCGTTCCTTAAGATTCTTGTGACGGACATGAAAACCCACATATTCGATAATCCGATGAAGTTATTTCAATTGCAAAAGACTGAAAAACAACTTTGCCTAATGGCTGTAATTCAAACAACACTGATTAAAAGTCTTGTGCTACCATCTTGTAATGTCGTGCAAAATTTATATTTGCTCAGGTTGGGTTGGGTTGGGTTGGATTCTCTGATTTTAAAAACATTAGGAATGACGTACTAAAACATTTTTTTTAATTTCCCGATTTTATTGACTTTCAATAAATTTTTTATTTCACTTTTAATTAACGGTTCCTTGATCTAAATTACACTGCATTTTTTAACATCTGTTAAAGAAAATTCGATGATGTCACGGATTGGAACATTTCTATGTCAGATTTAGTCGAATGCACTTTCGTTCCAACATGAGAACGCGAGTTCTTTTAAATTTATCTGAGAAGATATTAAATAAAGGGACAGATACGCCACTGATGTCTTCTTGCGGCTATTACATTAATCCACATGAAAGGAAGATAAAAGTTGATGGAGTTAGCGGGCGCGGCCCGTGATTTCTTTTATAGTTGGATAAAAATTTTGTGGGCAACTAGTGATATCAACGCAACAAGCAAAATACACTTTTTTAATTATGGAGGTCTTTGAATAATGCGCCTAGTTTTGCCAAGAAATGATTTACCTACAAATAGACACCGCAAAAAGCATAAAATAGGTACTGTGGTTACTGACGTACCTATGAAACAGTAACATGAAACCTTAGATTACCGAAACCTACAAAGCATTTACTATATTCTCTACATGAACAATAATTAGGTACCAGAACCAAATAGATTTCTAGTTATAGATATATAGATCTCGTGAAAATACACTCAAGGAAAACACAACCTAGAGCGCATGCCCGCAGTTTTAAATCGTTAGACGGGTTGAATGCTGTAGCTTGCCAACTTGTTGTCAAAGTCGCAGTTAGTAGGTTTTAATGTTTAATAGGCACACTTACAATTATTAATATTATTATTAGTAATTACATAAATATCTTAGAATAAAATTATTTAAGCTTATATTAAACGTATAAATGTATCGCGAATATTGTTATAATAATAAATTGGTGAGATTTAAATTAGTGATCCAGAATTTGTGACAACCACGCGCGCCCCTAAAGTGATATTATTGGTGGGCCAACGACATATTGTGTCTATTTTTAACTTCCTCAAGCGCGTTTGCTTGTTTCTTTCTTAGCTTTAATGCATTTTATGTAGTCCAAATACGGCGAGTTAGGAGCAAGCTTGGCTTGATCATCGTTGTATATGGTGGCAACTACCGCCCTGCCGCATTGTCCAGTCCGACACTGCTTAGAATTTAATATGTTTGCCTTGCCAATAAATTAAACAGCCCTTTTCACAATACTTAGAAATATATTAACAATTAAAGAAAAATATAATTTATAAACAAACTACCGAATGAAATAAGAACAAAACGACAAAGAAAATTACAGAAAGAGGAATCTTCTGACAGGCGTCTACTCTACTAGGAAATCTCGAATCAAAGCTATACAAAAAGAAGATCATTGTTATAAAATCTAAGAAAATCCATCAATTAGTGATTAAAGTTAACGTAAACAGCTTAGATATATTTTTTAAGCCCTTAGTTAAACGAATCCCTTAAATACATATTAAATTAAGTGGTTGTTAAAAATAATGCGGAACGCGACTCGATGAGGTAGGTCACTCTCATCCATTAAACACTACCCGTTGGACCACAGATTGAGGACTAAACTTTATAAAACAGAATAAAACTTCGAAAGTTATACCTACGTACCTGTCTTAAGATTTCCCTTTTAACCCCGCCTACCGAAGCCTACTCATCTTTAGCACGAATCCGTTACTGCAGTGGTGGATCAACACCGACTCTTATAATAAGAAGAAATTAAGTTGATATCTGCTTTTAGATTGTTTATACAAAGGTGGTTATACTAACTTATACTAAGGCCTACTTGATAACATGGGAAAAACCTCCTTCAGTTATGGATTTAATTGTTGTAAACAAGTTAGGAAAACCATATATTCAAGAGCTATTAACAAAGTGTTAGCTTTTTGAATTTGCAATCTCGGATGTCCGCACTTCATTCCATTTTTTATCAATAAAAAAAAAAGATTCGTTATATCGCGTCAAATACAAAATTTCCAAAGAGATTTGTCCTTTCGTATAGACCTTGGTATCCTGTTCCTCTATCTAACAAGTCGTAAAATAAGGATTTGTTGGCCCTTATGTATTTCGCGTTGATATTTTACGAAATAAGATAAATATTTTTAAGTTAAGATAATCGCCCTTTTAAAATGTTACCACTATTAGGATGAAAACCACATGTTTAAAACTCTCGAGAACAAGATTTTACATAAATATGTTTATCTATAAATTGATGAATACAAACCTTCGTAAACAATTGTTCTGTTAAAATGCCATGTTAGTTAAAAATTCTTAGGAAAAGCTCCACTCCGTTTTATCTCATCTCACCCGATCAGCTTTAGTATTATTTTTTTTTAACTCAAATACCAACTGGACAATCCCGCCATCATCCTAAATACAGCAGATAAAATATTAGTAAAATGGGTGCTCCCATTCCGAAGTAAAATTGACTATCTTTACGATTTTATTTTAGTTGCAGGTACCTATATAATTTTTTTAAGCTTTCACTTACTTTAGCAAAAAGTATTTTAGAAAGGAACTATCCGAGAGAACTAGAACAAAAAAAATGCATCGAAATCGCTGAATCTATACAGGAATTAGACGCTAACCTAGAAAAAAAAATTTAAAACAATGTAAAATGTACACACGGGATGAATAAAGAGGTTCTCAATTTGTAAAAAGAAACAGACTTAAAAATTGTTAAAAAAATGTTTGAAATATACTAGCTAGTTTTGTGGCGACATTTAGCATCAAGAAAGTTTTTCTGTACGGATATTGTTTCCCTGCCGCACACCGAACATTCAGGAGGCGTATAAAGACATACTCTTGTAAAATTGAGGTAATATTTTTACTTGCTGCATGTCTACGTGTGTCAAAATGGGTATAACTACACAGTCAAAATCAGTTGAAAGCTTTACGTCAAAGTTTAAAACAAGTGGGGAATAAGATAATTTTTTAAAATATGAACTAAAACGTACAATGACAGCATCTCTGCTCCCTAAAATTGAGACTCGTCTTTCTTTCTAGCGACATTTAACATCAAGAAAGTCTTTCTGTATAAATATTGTTGCCCTGCCCCACATTGGATATTAAAGAGGCGTATAAAAACATCGTCTGCTAAAACTTTAATTATATTCGTACGCCTTAACAGAATCTTGTGCCCCTTTTTTATTCATGAGGGTTTTAAGTGGCTGGTATTATTTATTAAAATATCGAGTAATCGTTATCAGGATGAAAATCAGTTTAAAAATACAGTACAGAATCTCAACGTAGTTCAGTTTTTTTGTAATATTGATGATTATGACCAGAAATAAAGTTTGTTAAAAGTGTATTCCTTTTTTATTTATTTTAAAAAAACCGAGTGGCTTTTTCAGTAAAAAGATGTTTTTCATTCTGCTAGCCGCGCCGCAACGTAGGTATAATTCATATTAGGCGGCGTAATACGCGTAACGACAATGACTGAGGTGACCGACGTACTTTGAGGGAATGTTTTTTATGTCTCTGCTGGTTGGTGTCGTCTAAGCAATCCTAAGCAAATCTGAGCAAACTAACTAAATAGATAGCGAAAAGTTGATTGCATTTGCATGTTATTCATTACCCGCAATCGTTCTTGTTTCTTAGTTTTGGTTTCATTTTCGTCAAGCAACATATCTAAAATATAGCTACATTTTTACCGATTTGAGGAGGTGGAATCCTTTACCTACTTGGGAACAGTGATTGGTAGAAAACCTGTTTTAATTGAAGAAATTCTAAACAGATTGTTATTGATGAGCTTAACAGAGTACTCTAGACAGGTAAAACCCCGTATATATATATATATATATATATATATATATATATATATATATATATATATATATATATCATAAGACCGATGACGCCATTTGGAAGTGAAACATGGACTATGGCATGACAGACCAGATAGTGCCAAAGTTGTGGGAGAGAAAATGTCTAAGGAAAACATATAAGGGTAAAAAGGTATAAGATGGAAGAGAAGAACAAATAGACAGCTAAACTAATTATATAACGACCCGGATATTGTAGCAGTGATAAAGGGACAAAGATTGAAGTGGCTGGGCCACGTTACAAGAATGCAAGAATACCCAAGAAGCGAATGGAGAGCAGTATAGGGGGAAGAAGGAGACGTGGAAGACCGAAACCAAGATGGATGAAAGTAGTGAAGAAGGATACTAATGACCTTAACATTGTTGACTGGAGGAAGAAAGCAATGGATAATAGGGAATGGAGAAGGATAGTTAACCAAGCCATGGGCCTACTAGACATGTAGTGCTCATTATGAATAAATGACTATCTAAACTTTTACTACTGAAATTTCTGAACATTACAATGCCAACAACAGCCACCGAACTAAAGTAATTTTTTTGCGTAGGCACTTTGATTTTATAAGTAGCCGTCCAATCCTTAAATAAGTTTAACAACAATTGTGTCTGACACAAGAACGATCTATTTTGCTGTAGTAAGACAAGTGCCTTAGGAACGCACGTGTTATTTGGAAGCCAGATATCAAAGAAATCCTACGTTAATAAACTCGATTTTTGTAATATTAAGGTTTGATTTAATTTAATTTCAAATTTTGTTTGCAAACTTTTTGAAATTCATATAAAAGAAAACAAAATATTTAATATTAAAGGTATTTATGTAATGTCTTTATTGACAGAGCAGCCATAGAACATCGTAAGCGAGTAATGTAGAAAATTCCAAATCACTTTCTCACAAACTGACTTGATATGATGAGTTATGATTTATGATAAAGTATCTTGAAAATACTGTCAGTAAATAATATTTAGCTGAATTCTTTTATTTTTACACATCAAACTTTAGAAAATGTTTATATATTTGAAGGGCGAAATATTGAATTACCTACCAAACACAAAATGTTTTAAGGAATAACCAATTCATTATATTATATAGACATGGTATACAAATGTTCCGGGTAAGCCGATTTCTCCATAGTAAGCTTTTGTGTTAAGGTATGGTTGGATATTCTGCACATTTTAAAAATATTTTGAAATATAAGTACAGGGTGGGTTCAAAAAGTAGTGTGTCACTAAGTTATATTTTTTAAAATGGGACACCCTGTATTTGAATGGATTTTTAATTTCTTCGTGTAATTCGTAACTTTCTCACTGTGGTTTAATATACGAAAAAGTCATAGTTTTTGAAGATAATTTGACTTGTAATGAAAATTTAGCATTTGCAAGCATGTCTTGGTTGTGAAAGTACTGCTTCAATTTTCATCCCAAGAGATTCATAATTTGTATCCTGAGTAAATTAAGTAAAAAATAACATTTATACTATGAAATATTTGACATCCCATTTACCGGGTGTTTATTTCTAGGTCCAAAGTCAGAAAACTTCGGATTAAAAACGTCACTTTTATTAAATAGAATACCCTATATATTTTTCTACCATCTTATAGCTCGTCAAAAACCCTTCACATTTTGTAAAGAATGTCCCATCCCTATCTCTAATAGTTTTTGAAATTTTTTGATATTTCGGAATTTTCTATTCTTATTATAGCATCTTTTGTTATGGATCTCAGTAGCCATGAAAAGCAAATGAAAATAATGTTTGTGGATGACATTAAGAAGCAGATCGGTTTTAAAGTTAAGCATTTTTACTGTAAAATTTATTGTCAAGTTATTTATACTCAAAATAAATTTTTCCAGAAATGAATTAATGAATATGATTTATGTTTTGGGCAAGGTAGATAAAAATTGTCTCTTTGCCGAAAGATTATACAGGATGAAATATTCTAAGCCGTGAACACCCAGTCCTCGGAGTTCTCAAAATTTAATGGAACGTTTTGATTCAACGGCGGTGTGGAACATTTGTTCTCAATACAATAGCTACAAATGGTGAGACAGAACTCGAAGTACTGTTACAAGTTGAGGATAATTCCCTAATTAGTAGCCGTAAATTAGCATCACTGTGTGATACGTCACAGTCAACGGCAAACCGAACAACGCGTAGAGTATTTCAACCTGTATAATCTTTTGGCAAAATGACAATTTTTATCTGCCTCGTCCGAAACATAAATCATATCGATTAATACATTTTTGGAAAAAATTATTTTGAGTAAGTATAAATAACTGGACTATAAACTTTACAGTAAAAACGCTTAATTTTAAAACCGGTCTGATTCTTAATGACATCCACTAACATTATTTTCATTTGTTTTCCATGGCTACTGAGATCCATTAACAAAAAGTGCTATAAAGAGAATAGAAAATTCCGAAAAATGTTTCAAAAACCATTAGAGATAGGGATAGGATATTCTTTACAAAATGTGAAAAGTTTTTGACGAGCTTAAGATGGCAGAAACATGATATGTGACATCTTTAAATTAGAAGTTTTCTGACTTTGGACCTAGAAATAAAACACCCTGTAAATGAGATGTCAAATATTTCATTTTTTTTTTACTTAATTTACTCAGGATACAATGTATGGATTGCTTGGTGTCAAAATTTAAGTAGTATTTCCAAAACTAAAAGATGCTTGCAAATGCGAAATTTTTATTACAAGTCGAATTATCTTGAAAACAATGACTTTTTAGTGTATTAAACCATAGTCAAAAAGTTATGCAATTACATGTAGAATTTAAAAATCCGTTTAAATGCAGGGTGTCCCATTTAAAAATATTTAACTTTGAACGCACCCTGTATAATTCAAAATCTTTTTAAAATGTGCAGAGTATCCAACACAGAAGCTTATTATTGACAAACTTATTTTCAAGGCACAAAATTACTCCGCGCAATCGTTGACTCGCCCGGTACAAAACGTTTTCAAAATTTCCTATGAAAAGCAACCATTTTTGTAGTAATTACTTAGCAAATTATAGAAGTATATAAGAGAAAAATGTATTTTTTAATAAATCTTCTTCCTTTGCCCTTACGTCATCCAAAAAATCATTGTAGTAGTAACTAAGTAAATTATAGAAATATAAGAGAAAAATGTACTTTTTTTATGAAAACTTCCATTGCATTTATGCCTTCCGGAAAGCAACCATTGTAATAGAGAAAAGTGTGGGGTAATTCTGCATTTATACAGACAGGCTATGACCAAACCATTGATCTTCAAGAGGAGACATTCATAAGCAGCCTTTTGTTTGCTTCATACACTGCGCGTGTGTAGGACAAAGAACACCCGCTATTATTCGGTCCCGGTCAACACCACCTAAATAATTCCGAGGGTAACGTCCCGGCGCCGGCCCGCCACCGTAATGGCTTTTATGTATTCTGAATTACACCAAGCAAACCTCTGAAAAGACAATTCCGGATGAAAAGATTCCATTTTTCCAGACAGTTGGCACTGACGCATTATTACGCAAAGTTTGTGGATAAAGTTCTGTCAGGAACAAAAAAAAATCACGTTATCACTGCACACGCATATTCTGACCTGCCCGAAATATTCACAAACAAAGTTACGCACCACTTTCTCAATATGAGAATATCCAATACCCAAGCAAAACAAAGCAGACGACGCCCACTGAAACGACGACGGTGATTTATTAATATGAAGAAGAAATTATAGGGTTCCTGTTAGAACTGAGCCTTAGGTTACGCCAGCGTTGATGGGATTGAAGTTAGATGAGTGACCGTCAATCACGGTAGATATGCGCAGATTAGAGAGAAAGCCATCGATTCAGTACATAGTTTGGAAGGAAGACCTTAAGCAAGTAGTTTGTTGAGGAGTGCGGCATCGGTATTAGTGATGTAAGGATACGTATCCAAAAATCCGTTGGATACGGATATTAAAAGAATCCGGATTATCCGGAACCGGCCGAGAACTTGAATACGGATTCGGAATCAAAATAAATTCGCATCGGCTGTATACTAATGCAAAGTGCAAAGAGAAAGCGGAATCGGAATCGAGTGTAAGCGAACAACACGGTCTGCGATGTGGCATATTTGATCTTATGCTTTCTCTTTCTAATGACCTTTCCTAAAAAAAGATAGCATAGTTATCGGGGTAACGGGTATCATATGGGATGAGACCCATTGGTTAAACTAGGCCCGCCTCACCCGAACCGAATTCAAACGAGAACGAACGACGCCGACCGTTCCTTCCTATCCCTAACCTTCGACTTCGACTGATACCGATACCGCATCGACCTACCTAGCCGTGTATCCGGATAGAAAATGTTTTAGTATTGCATGCATACGTATACATGATCTGTCGCGCGGGTCAAGAAATGGATTCGTATTCGGATAATGGATCCGGATATTAGCTGATTCCGATTCCGTATTATCCGGATATCTAAAGAATACGGATATTTACAACACTAATCGGTATGCCATACTGGGTTTAAAGGCTTAGGAAATATCACGAGCAACAATTTGGGATTCGCCATGAAATTTTAGAGACTTGTTCCAGTTATGTGTTACAAAGGTAAGGAGTTCAGCTGTGGATCTTTGGTTTTGGTGATGAAATCCGTATTGTCTGTCACGAATGATTTTTGGTTTTTCTACATATTTTAGAATTTGAAAGTTGATGACTTTTTACATAGCTTTGCTTACAACAGAGAGAAGAGAGGTAGATCTATAATTGGATGAAAGGGACTTGGCTTGGCTTGGGACAGGCTGTATACGAGCAGTCTTCCAGCTGTTTAGTAGGATACCCTTCTCATAGGAGATCTGGAAAAGACGAGTTAAGATGGTCCTGGAGCTCAAGATCGGAGAACTTTGTGGTGTCAAGGGATAGAAGACATTTTCGAACTTGTTTGACTATTATGCCGGACATTTTGTGAGGTACAGCCGTAATGGTTGGAAGAACGAACATGGCAGGAGGAATAAGGGTGGAATTGGCAGCGAATAGGGAATATGCATATGACCCAAATAAATCTGAAATATTTTTTTTATATTCTCTACATAAATTAAATGTTTATGACGGTTGCTGTCATACATTTATTTTGGTTCTTATTAACAAGAAAAAAGGATTTTCTACTGCTAATTTTCGCGTAAATTTCGAAACTTCTAAAACGTATTCCCATTGGCTGTGTCGTCAAAAGTGTTTTTATGACTCATAGTGAGTACATGGTGAATTCCAGTGTTGTAGGGTCATCGAAAAATCAATAAAAATGGCATTGAATGCGTAACTCATCCAATGAAAATGCACTTAAAGTAGAAGGTTCCTAAAATCTTATTTATGCAAATTCCAAGCCGAAATCGGTCCCGGAACCTTTAAATTTTTGTTAAATTTTGATACATCATATCTTAAGAATTTCGAGTAAATAAACTACAATTCTTTGTTTTCATGACAATCTTCGAAAATTCAAAATTTTTCAAATTTTGCATGTCCCCGATGGAAATAAACCTATTTATTTGTAAATTTCACGAAAAAATACGACGATTTAAATTACTGGAAGGTATTCTTAGATAATGATAATTAACGGATAAAATAAACCCAAAAAGAATCACGAAATAAGGAAAATAGTGTGGGGTAATGTCTGTTAAATATAGAATTTTTCGGAAAAATTCAATAAAATTCTGTTTTTACCTCTTAAATATGCTCCTGGATGACCCAATCGATATTCATTTTAAAATGTGGTTATTGTGATTGTTGAAAAATTGGGCAAAAATTAGATACGAAAAAATACAGAGTGATTCAAATGTACCGATGTCGAGGGCAAAAAAGTAAAAAATCGAAATTTAGTCGGCAATTGCTTCCATCCTATAAAGAATGAATAAGCTAATATATATATATATATATATATATATATATATATATATATATATATATATATATATACATATATATATATATATATATATATATATATATATATATATATATATATATATATATATATATATATATATATATATATATATATATATATATATATAATAAATGTAAATGCGAAGATTTACTTCTTCGCTAGTGCAGCGAAAAGGCCGTGAATGAAAAATAAAAATAATAAAGACTATCTTTGATTCTGGTCTGGGTGACCTCCTGCTATCGATTTCTGGGCCCTTACCCATCAGCGGGCAGGCTTACACCCAGGGTGGCTGAAGAACAGACCACGATGACCAGAATCAAAGAGAGTCCTTATATCCAAAATGTTCGGAAAGGATGGGTAAGATGTAGTGGCTCGCGCCAACTAGTTCACCCAGTGTTGCTCCAAAAATGCTTGGCTGCTAACACAATAATACTCGAAAGTATGTCGAATGTCGATTTTCTCGACGTCGACGGTACAAATGCACCATTGTACAACAATAGTAGAAAAATGGAAGATTTCTTGGCCTATAGGTAATATAATAAATGTAAATGCGAAGATTTACTTCTTCGCTAGTGCAGCGAAAAGGCCGTGAATGAAAAATAAAAATAATGAGGACTATCTTTGATTCTGGTCTGGGTGACCTCCTGCTATCGATTTCTGGGCCCTTACCCATCAGCGGGCAGGCTTACACCCAGGGTGGCTGAAGAACAGACCACGATTTGACCAGAATCAAAGAGAGTCCTTATATCCAAAATGTTCGGAAAGGATGGGTAAGATGTAGTGGCTCGCGCCAACTAGTTCACCCAGTGTTGCTCCAAAAATGCTTGGCTGCTAACACAATAATACTCGAAAGTATGTCGAATGTCGATTTTCTCGACGTCGACGGTACAAATGCACCATTGTACAACAATAGTAGAAAAATGGAAGATTTCTTGGCCTATAGGTAATATAATAAATGTAAATGCGAAGATTTACTTCTTCGCTAGTGCAGCGCATTTACATTTATTATATTACCTATAGGCCAAGAAATCTTCCATTTTTCTACTATTGTTGTACAATGGTGCATTTGTACCGTCGACGTCGAGAAAATCGACATTCGACATACTTTCGAGTATTATTGTGTTAGCAGCCAAGCATTTTTGGAGCAACACTGGGTGAACTAGTTGGCGCGAGCCACTACATCTTACCCATCCTTTCCGAACATTTTGGATATAAGGACTCTCTTTGATTCTGGTCAAATCGTGGTCTGTTCTTCAGCCACCCTGGGTGTAAGCCTGCCCGCTGATGGGTAAGGGCCCAGAAATCGATAGCAGGAGGTCACCCAGACCAGAATCAAAGATAGTCCTCATTATTTTTATTTTTCATTCACGGCCTTTTCGCTGCACTAGCGAAGAAGTAAATCTTCGCATTTACATTTATTATATTACCAATAGGCCAAGAAATCTTCCATGTTTCTACTATATATATATATATATATATATATATATATATATATATATATATATATATATATATATATATATATATATACAGCGTGTCTTCGGAAGTTCTTACCATATGGAAAATTTTTTTATTATTGATTTTACGAAAAAATGTGCCTATTTATAAAAAGTTCTGCATCCTGAGGAAATAGCATTTACATTGAAAAATTTTATCTAGTACATACAGGGTGGCTCAAAAATGTAAAAGTCCTAATACACGTGAAGCTAAAAAGACATAAAATCGTTATTTAAAGGTAAACTGCCACTGCAAATGTGCTAGAATTACCTTTTTTATGTTAGTAAATTAGGGTTGGAACATACAGGAGGTCCCAAAAATAAAATTATTTTTTTTATCGCCTATACAAAAAAAGTACCTATATCTTCATAAAAAGTTCTACATTGTGAAAAAAGAGCATGGTTATTCAAAAATTTTATATACCTAGGACATACAGGTGGCAAAATAATTTAAATTTAAATTGTGACTTTCAGCTGTTTAAGCCACCCTGTATTGTCCTACATCAAGTTTATAAATAACCATGCTCTTTTTTTACAAGGTAGAACTTTTTATGAAGATATACTTTTTTTGTAAGGGCGATAAAAAAAATTAATTTAATTTTTGGGACCTCCTGTATGTTCCAAACCTAATTTACTAACATAAAAAAGTTAATTCTAGCACATTTGCAGTGGCAGTTTACATTTAAATATCGATTTTATGTCTTTTTAGCTTCACGTGTATTAGGACTTTTACATTTTTGAGCCACCCTGTATGTACTAGATAAAATTTTTGAATGTAAATGCTATTTTCTCACGATGCAGAACTTTTTATAAAGAGGCACTTTTTTTCGTAAAATCAATAATAAAACATTTTTCCATATGGTAAGAACTTCCGAAGACACGCTGTATATATATATATATATATATATATATATATATATATATATATATATATATATATATATATATATATATATATATATATATATATATATATATATCATATATCATATATCATATATTTCGATGAGCTCTTTCCGATGACGTGCATTGGATTTTAATTTGAACCATTTTGACCCCAAAAAATTAAAAACCGTGAAATATTTGGGTCAAAACTCGAAATTTCCAGTTTTTTCCAAATATATCCATTTTCCAGTGATTTTAGGTTTAGGTAAATGTATTGAAAAAAGAAAGTATTTGAAATTTTAAAGTTTCACCTATGAATCCGATTTTCGATCCGACGCCGACGACTTATTTTCGAGTTATTAGGTACCAAAAGGGGCCTGCATATGGCATTTTTTGACCTAAAAAAATTCAAAACAATTACTTGCCATTTTCCGACCAGTTTCAATTGAGTTCTGAAACTCCGGGTCACCTACAACCTCCGAAAATTTACATCGATTTAATTCACTTTTGCGACCTGCACCCGATTTCAGCGGAAATCGCGGAAATTTCGACTTTGACGTTTAATAGCTCCGAAACGAAACATCCTGTATAACTGATTTTTTACCGAAGCTAGTTGCTGTATTTCTTTATCAACCCAAAAAATTCGATTGACCCTCTGACTGTTTTCAAAAAAGAAAACCTGTTCGACTTTAGGTTTAGCTTACGTTAACATGTAGATTGACACTTATTTTTGCCGATCTCCTGACGCCATTATTCACTAAGGACAAATGACTGCTTTTTAAATTTTAATAAATTATACCGAAAAGTAAACATTTTTTTTGTAGCTAAATTATTCCATTAATTTTTTTCAAAATAATTGGTTTGGGTTTGTAATGATTTTCTTAAACGAATTACGCAATAAAAAAATATGTGCACATTCTTTATTGTTTGACAAATAGTTCACATTTCCCTGCAAAATCACCATATTTTACCAATGCGTGGTCGATGTCAATAATAGTCTAAAAGAAACCAAGGGTAATTAATTTGCTCGCAGGGATCATCTCACCCGTCTCCCCTGATGATGATGGAAAAAAATTAAACTGTTATTAAATCAATAGTTGTCACATCTTGCATAATTGAGTAAATTAGATAGTGCAGTGACGGAAATGTTGTAAATATTAATTGAATACCGACAATTTTAAATTATACGCTTTTATTTTTATTATTAATGGTGTCAGATAGTAGTTTACATAACGGTCTTAAATTAGTTTTTAATAGTGTACTATTGGTGTTATCATTGTCTTTATAGGTTACATAAGTAATTAATTTAGAAAAATAGGCTAAATTATTTATAGATATTATCTTAAATTTATTAACATGCTTGGAGAATATTCTAATAATTAAGGTATTTAAAATACAATATCTGATGTTTCGTTTCATGTTTTTATTTTTTTTAATAATTGATTTTTAAATTGCGTCCGAACAATAAACCGTAATGTTAAATTGCAGTGCCTTCAGTATTGTAATTGTGCAATCTACTGTATAAAAGTTGTAGCTACGTATAAAATACGAGGACAAGAAAAAGGCACATATGTCTACAATGTAAAGATTGATAAAATTGGATTTAGTTCCCTATGTTACACATGTTCACTAATTGTGAAACGAACCCGAAATTCGTGGCCAGCAAATAAAATTACTGGTTTTCGTATTATTGATCGGACTCAATATTTGCTTACATTTCAGGACTTCAGAAATACGCAGTTGGCATAGTGATTGATAGGTATCATGGAATTTTCAATTTCATTGTATTATAATTTTTACTGTGCTTGTTCTTGTAGTTTTGGCATCAGAAACGTGGAAATTTCAACGACGTCAAAAATAAATTGGACTGCTATAGCTTGAAACCAGAATGACTTCTTCTCTGACCGCGCGCAGTGCCACAGGAAAGCATGCACAGTTGAAGTTTTAAAGCATTTTGTCGTATCGAACAGGACCGGTCTTAATATTTGTGTTATATCAGTTTACACAGCGAGCTTTTTGGATATAAGGTCTCTCTTTGATTCTAGTCAAAATGTGGTTTGTTCTTCAGCCACACTGGGTGTAAGCCTGCCTGATGAAGGGTAAGGGCCCAGAAATCGCGATAGCATGAGGGCACCCAAACCAGAATCAAAAATAATAGCCCTACTATTTTATTTTAAGTTATTTTACAGTCTTATGCTTTGCACTAGCGAAAAAATTAAAGCTTTTGCATTTTCTGGCATCAAGTAAAGTAGTTTGGCGCGAGCCGCTACATCTTACCCACCCTTTCCGAACGTTTTGGATATAAGGTCTCTCTTTGATTCTGGTCAAAATGTGGTTTGTTCTTCAGCCACCCTGGGTATAAGCACGATACACTTACAACGGTATGCTACGTTATGACGTCGCTTCGAGGGGAAATCTTAAATTGACTTGGCGCTTACCTGAGCAAATGAAATATGACAGTAATATTTTAATAAACGCCAACTCAACACACTACCCGATAATAAACTGACCTGTACTTATGTACAAGGGGTGCCCGTGTCTAGTTAATTTAGGATTTTCCCTCGACGTGACGTCATAGCATACCGTTGTAAGTGTATCGTGGGTATAAGCCTGCCTGATGAAGGGTAAGGGCCCAGAAATCGCGATAGCATGAGGGCACCCATACCATAATCAGAAAGAACAGTCCTACTACTTTTTTATGTTATTTTACAATCTTGTGTTTGGCACTTGCGAAAAAATTAAAGCTCTTGTATTTCCCGACATATATATTATCCATATCGACCGAAGAAATCTCCCCGTTTTCTATATATTTATATATAGAGAAATTTCCCTATATTATCGTACAGTGGTGCACTTGTACTGCCGAAGAAATTCGACATTAATTTGACTATTCTGTGGTAGCAGGCATTAATTGGTATGACCGACCTAAATAATTCTCTTAAATTTCCGAATGCTGCCCAAGTTAACCCTATCCTTTTCTGAAGTTTACCAGTTTGATTGTTTAGGCTCACACGAATTTTGTGTCTAAAATATTCAAAATTTTTTCCATTTACAGAAATTTTGCCACTAATTACGAGATTTCTCATAAATTGTGTTTTCGAAGTATTAATTCTTAGTCTGTCTTTTCTATATGCTAGCTGGAGGCTTTTCAGAATCATTTCAGGTGGTTTAAGTGTTCGCCGTATATATTTATTTCATTACCATCCCAATTTGTCTCCCCGAGCATTAATGCAAGCAGGTTTGTTTGGGTTTTATTAATTATTTTGGTAATATGGTGTCCTTGTCTGACACCGCCCTCTATTCGTGAAGTATAACATGATATTGCAGTTTCATAGACGTTTCTGATGATTTCAAAATACCGGTTGTCTATTCGACAATCAGCAAAAGTCAGAAGAATTTTCTGTTTAAGTATCAATAATGTCAAACGCCTTCTCATATTCCACAAATATGAGAATTAACGGCTTATTATATTCGACGCATTTCTCCATTAAGGTTTTAGTAACTTGCAGATGGTCGTTACGGCGAAAACCGGCTTGCTCTCGTGGTTGATAATAATTGTCTAGTTTATTATTAAGTCTTTTTGTTATGATTTTTGTAGAGAGCTTGTATATGTGTGAAAGCCTGAAAGCGCACTTATGGGCCGGTAATTCTTCAAGTCAGCAATATCATCTTTTTTCTGCATGACTATTATAGCATTGTGCCATTGAGAAGGTGTGGTACCACTTAGGATGCATGTGTCAAAAAGTTTTTCAACGATACGTACTGAAGCTTTACCTCCTTTTCTGAGACGGAAGACGTTATTTCGTCTAAAGATCGCATTAAACACAAGGTGGCCTCTCCAGAAGCGGACAGGAGCCGAATTGCCGAAAACCGCGTCCGGCCCGAAACACGGCAAACCCAGCGGATTGTAGACCGGCCATGTCCTCTTTGACCATTGGAGATCGGCTGTCACTCCACTGGTGGATTAGCCAAGTACAGTGGATGTCCCGCCCACGGCTAGATGGACTACGTGCAGTAATGCGTGGTTTTAATACAAATTTAAGATGGTCCGCATTGGGCATTTTAGCAAAACTTTTACAGTATAATGGTCACTGGAAATCAACCAAAAAAATAATTTAAACTTTATCAATTCTAGACAAGACATTCTAAATATGAATTCAAAATTTTTGTCCCTAAACTTGGAGTATGCCGGGCCAAAATGCAATTATTTTTAGAAATTTTAACTTATTTTTTTCTGCAAAAATGTTTCTAGGACGTTAAACGCCATGTGACGCACGGATGCGCCACACAGAAATTTTTTTGTCAGGCCACGTGAGGTATAGGTATGTGCGTCACATGAATTTTTTCTATTTAGAAGACGTGGTGCTTTCACGCGTCGCGGCAGCTGTATTGTCTTACGGGGTGATAAAATGTATGGCCTGGTGTACTAGAAATCATACTTAGCCTATTAATTTTATTTTATATAAAATTTTACAGGCATCATATATTTATTAGTGCATTGTTGATTGGCAGAAAAGGTAACAGAAAAAAGTTAACATAGCAGCATAAGAAACTTTATGGTAGAAACCAGCAATACAAACAGAAATAGAACAAAACTTAAGACTTAAAAATTATATTTTTTAAAATGAACAATTTTCGTTCGTAATCGTCAGAAGCAGAAGAGTATTCGAAATGATCATTTTCTTCCTCCGAAAGAACTTCGTCCGTTAGTGTTTGTATTCGTTTATGGTATTTTTATAACTGTTAACTACCCATTTTACCTATTACACCAGCCAATTATTTTTACAGTCGTACTAATATTAAGTCAAAACCAACCTTACCTAATTTTACAGGCGTTGCCATTGCCGCGTTGTGCTACTAAACTAGTTAGTATATCAGGCCGCGTGTACCAAATATGCGCCACAGAAAAAAACCTATTTTTGCTACAAAATAATGTTAGACATGCAGATGAAGGCACTTGGCAATTAAATTAATAAAAAAACATTAACCGGTGGCCACAAAAAACATTTGCATTGTGGCAGTTAACGTGTTAAAATAACCAATATTAACCCTCTTAATACCTACATTTGAATGGGTATTCAGTTCATTTGTTCTTTATAAAAATGTGCTGAACATCTCTGCTCCCAGTATTTAAATAGCTATTTGCAGATTAACAAGCCTTGGTCATTTTTGTGGGAAGAGATAAGTATAAATAGTAAATTTATCTAATCACTTTAAACTAGTCTATAACTTTTCTAGTTAGGAAAGTAGTAAAATGGAAAAAAATATTAAACTATAATAATTTTAAAGTAGTGGACAAATTTATTTAACAACATATTTACATACTAAACAAGGAACAATAAAAAACGAGATCATCGCTGAAAATGCTACAATGAACACATCTAAAAATATATATAGGCGAACAACTGAACAACACACAAAAAATCACCATACACAACACGTATATACGCTTTCACACAAATGGCGGTTCCCTGTTGTCGAGTCGCACTGTCCTGTAAACTCGGAAATTTACTATCACGTATGTTCATTGACGGGAAAGGTCAAGCGGAATGACCGCGGTAACTTAGCGGTAGACATATCCAATAACTATAAAAAGAAGAAGAGTAAGCCGCTTAAGAACCGAATGCGGTGCGAAAATTGATTTTCGCAACTGCGCTGCCAGAATCATGCGATTCGAAACTTAAGTATCGTTGGAGGCTGGCAATTCGTTGCATGGAAATAACACGCGCGTCCCATGCAGTCAGAAAATGTCAAAAAGAGCAGCCGACTTGTCACCAGTGTCGACAGACGGCCGACTGTTTCCCGACTACCGTTGGCTTACTGGAATATATCTGAAATATCTTCAGATCCGACCTTTTGAATTTTTGGTATCTGTCGTACCTCAGAAAGTTTCACGTCTTTCTTGTACAGTTGCCTATAAAACTCTTCAGTGATTTTTAAGATTTCAGCCTTGTGTGCTTTTATGTCTGCCATTCTCACCGACGAGTTTAGAATGTTTCTTCTACCTTCAGCAAAATTCCTGCGCAGTACTTTAAGGCTTTTATTGTCTTTAATCACTTGATATGTACGTTCATTATTACCTATATATGTTCAAACGTCGTGCCAGACAGACTTGGAGATGTCCTTGTTCAGTTGTCTTAGAACAGCATTGTGTACTGTGTATCTGTCTCTCACATCTCTTCTTAAGTTCATAAAATGTTTTGTATTCCGGCTCAATTTTTCTTCCCTGGTCTTAGCTTTGACACAATGATTTTTTGAGCTTCTCTTAAAGCATTGTTTATTTGCGTATTTATTTCGTCTAAACTGATTTCGTCTTCTTTCAGATGTTCTAAGTTCCTTAATTTATTTTTTATTTCTTCTTGATAATCCAATCTGTTTATTAGTTATAGTTTATTAGTCAGTTATAATTCCAGATGCGTGGTCTAAACTAATTGCTTCCAGTTGCGCCAACAATTTAATTAAGAATTAAATCATGATCACAGCTTTCATGTTAATAGCATTGCCAAAGGTGATTCTAAATGTCATTTTAATGTATTAGCTGATTAAAAGTTTTAAGCATATAGAAAAAAAACACTATCTATTAATTCATATTTCCTTTATTAATTATTTTGTCCTTTTTATAAATTTTCAAATTTCCTGTTTTCATATTAGCTTATAAAAAAAACTCAATGAATAGTCCATTTTTAATTCACACAGTCACATACCAACAGTTAAACTGTCAAAAGTACACTACAAATAAAAAATACTGCGGCTAAAAAATTCACCTAGAGTGCTTGGCAAGAAAAAAAATGTACGATAAAGAAATCGGGTGGTAAAAACCAAAATTATTTTCTCGTCACTTTATTACCAACTTTTATGCAACGTTTAAAAAAATAGTAGCAACAAAAACTTTAACCAATAAAAATAGTTTTGGTTTTTATAAAGTTTAGGTAATTAAAAAGTCTTGATTTGATTAGGTAGAGCCACACTAAAATTTTCCGAATTTTATAATAAAACTAGAATTAATTGCACACATTTTTTTCTAGACTAAACCAAGGCAATGAAGGGTAGTGGATAAACCAGCACAAATATCCTGTTTGTGGCTGACGCCGGATTTTAATATTTATCACAGATTTTAAACATGAGCAGAACGAACAGGTTGAAGACGTTAGTAAAATTCGAAAGTTATAGAGGTAACATTTTTCTATTGCTTGATTGTTTAAAAAATGATTCTTAATTGACTTATTTTTTGTAAGTAAACTCTTTAATTACTTTCTCACATCACTCTGAATGTAGATAATATACAACGTTTACAAAAAATTCTAACACTATGTGTTTATGTTTATTAGATATTAAAAAAAATCTTGTCAAATGTGTAGCATGTAACAAACACTCAGGTGTATTACATTATATGTATATACAATAAGTCATAAACAAAAAATTATAATGGGCATCAAAATTGTATAACATGTCTTTTTCAAAATTCATGAGAAAAAGGATTATTTTAGTCTCATGATTGATTTTTTTCTAACTTACCTAACTCTTAGAACGTCAGTAAAGTTGCTCAAAACGTTTAAAGCGCAACAGGCGCGGGCCCGTGAAATTTTAAATTTGTATGTCTCTGTTGCTACTTATGGGACCCATGCCAAGTTCAGGTTTTTTAATAGTGAGCCCACTAGGAGTGTTTTGGTAACGAAAAAATAGTTATTTGTTTTACTAGGCATAAAAGCACAAGATTTAATGCCGCGGCTGGTGTTTCATAGCCGAGCGTAGCGAGGCTATGAAACCAGCCAAGGCATTAAATCTGCTTTTCTGCCGTGTGAAACATATAATTTTTTCTTCAAATTTGTTCCAATTCCACGCAAAATCGACTTTTCCATATTTAAATTGCGTTTCATTATCAATATCCAAATAACTAAATTATTTTATCAAAGGTAACCGGGCCCTGCGTTACTATGTTTACCGCTGATGATGTTTGTTTACTGTTTACTTTGTCATTGTCAATTTTGAAAAGTTGTCATGTTAGAAATGGATTTACTGCAAAGTGAGGATGAGTTGATGCAATTAACACCACCTGAGATAAGAGACCAGGCGCGAGATGTGGAATTTAACCTTTTACCAAAAAAAATCAAGAACTGTATATGAACTCACATACAGCAGATTCATGGAATATAGACAGAAGAAAAATGTAGGATCTTTCTCTGAAGATGTGCTGATTGTCTATTTTTCCGATCTTTCAAAGGAAATAAAGCCTTCAACGTTATGGTCTACCTATTCGATGTTGAAAGCTACCCTGAACATAAAAAATAACATTGATTTGGCAAAATACCTGAAGTTACGGGCTTTTTTGAAACGCCAGTCAGACGGTTTCCATGCAAAAAAATCCCGAGTTTTTCAAAGAGAAGAAATCGAGAAATTTTTATCAGATGCCCCAGATGAACTGTATTTGTGTACGAAGGTAGGAATATATTGAAAATGATCTATTATGGATTAAAGAACTAATTTTCAATTTATATTTTAGGTTGTACTTATTGTTGCAGTCGCTGGGGCTTGTAGATGTGATGAGCTTTTGCAAATGAAAACAGATGATATAAATGATATGGGCGACAAATTGCTAATTATGGTACCAAATACTAAGACCAAAAGATCAAGATCTTTTGTAGTAACGGAATATTTAAGCGTTTACAGAAAATATGCAGCCTCCAGACCCTCGAATTTAAATAATCGGCGTGTCTTCTATAAGTATGCGAACGGTAAAGCACATCATCAATTCATTGGCATTCACAAATTCGGTAAAATGCCAGAAGAAATTGCTACTTTTCTGGGACTATCCCATGCGAAAGAGTATACCGGGCACTGCTTTCGCAGAACTTCGGCCACGTTGCTGGTGCATTCTGGTGGGGACATAACAATGTTGAAGCAACATGGAGGATGGAAGTCTTCCGCTGTCGCGGAGGGCTATATTGAGGACTCGCTAGCCAATAAGTCGAACATCGGCAATAAAATATTTTCTGGCGTTTCCGGAGTATCAAGTGTGGATACTAAAGTTGTTAATTTTACTGGAAAGGAGGGAAGTGGACAGAGTTCAATTGTATTAAATAATTGTTCACAAATCACCATAAATATATCTAATAAATAAAAATTTCGTGTTGTAGTTTGTAGTTTTAATGCAATAAAACCAGTTTATTATCATCAGCATCATTTTGAGTTTTCTTAATGTCATTGTCAATTTTAATAACCAGTTTGATTTAAATTATTACTTGGAAGGTTGCCTAGCAACGAACTTTTTCTGCCTAGGCAGTAAAATTGGACTTTTTCTGCCTAGGCATTAAAAGTACAACTTCTAAGCCTGCCAAGTGTCATTAAAAGGCCGCTTTTAATGTCATTTGGAGAAAATAGTTATTTTTCTCCAAATGACATTAAAAGCGGCCTCTTAATGACACTTGGCAGGCTTAGAAGTTGTACTTTTAATGCCTAGGCAGAAAAAGTCCAATTTTACTGCCTAGGCAGAAAAAGTTCGTTGCTAGGCAACCTTCCAAGTAATAATTTAAATCAAACTGGTTATTAAAATTGACAATGACAAAGTAAACAGTAAACAAACATATTCAACAAACATCATCAGCGGTAAACATAGTAACGCAGGGCCCGGTTACCTTTGATAAAATAATTTAGTTATTTGGATATTGATAATGAAACGCAATTTAAATATGGAAAAGTCGATTTTGCGTGGAATTGGAACAAATTTGAAGAAAAAATTATATGTTTCACACGGCAGAAAAGCAGATTTAATGCCTTGGCTGGTTTCATAGCCTCGCTACGCTCGGCTATGAAACACCAGCCGCGGCATTAAATCTTGTGCTTTTATGCCTAGTAAAACAAATAACTATTGTAATTTGCGAAAAAAAGTTGAATTTTCGAATTTTATTTATTATTTTTTTAAACAAATTTTACATCATTTTGTCGACAATTTTTAAATTTTAAGAGAAAAAAATGTGTTAGTAGAAAATTATAAACATTGAAATTTTTCTTAAAATTATATTTTAGGTTTAAAAAAATTCAAATGGCTATAACTTTCTACTAACACATTTTTTTTCTCTTAAAATTGAAAAATTGTCGACAATATGATGTAAAATTTGTTTAGAAAAAATATTAAATAAAATACCTTAGCGTGTTAATTTTCTTCACAGCTGGGTCAATTGAAAAATTCAAGTTTTTTTCGCAAAGTACAATATTTTTTACCAAAACATTCCTGGTAGACTCACTATTAGAAAACCTGAACTTGGCATGGGTCCCACAAGAAGCAATAGATACAACTTTAAAATTTCACGGGCCGCGCTTGATGGGCAATGACATTAGCACGAGTACTGTCACGTTATAACATAATTCAAAATTAAATTGTTTTGTACAACTGGACGCAATACTTTTAAAAATGTTAAAAGGTAATAAATTCTGATAATATGGATCAACTTTTTTATAAACAAGAAATCTACGATGCAGTGTGTGCGAGGAAGTATATATGGGAAACTTTTTATTATTCGTTTCTCAAAAAAATTCTAGCAAAAGTTGGTACTTATTATCCATGGATCTATTATAATATGGATTCGATATCCGTATACTGTGAGCGTATCGAACGTGAAGCCTTATATAATATAAATATTTTGTTGTTTGTTATTCTCTTGAGAGAGCAGTTTACGAACTACGAACATAGACAAGACTATGAATTACTACGTAATTGAATCAAGAATGGTAGTAGAAAGAGATAAAATAGCATTGGAGTGTTGGAGCTCAGAAGTGTTGTTGTCTGCTGGGTGCTTAGGAAAAACGTCTGGGAACGCTCGGTTACACGTACGTCTTTGTCTAATGAACTAGAAAAGAAAAAGTGCGACGTATAGATTTATATAGATTTATAAATGACTCAGAGCGACTTTAAATAAACGCCTTTAGAAATAACCTAACATAACATAACCTATAAATAATAAACCCTTTTTAACTTAAATTTATTACTATTTAGCAGAAAAATAAAATATTTTAGGGCTTTTATTACTTTTAGTAAATCTTGTGATGCTTCTAACGTATTTTTTGTACAAAAATACAAGGTAAAATAAGATGTGGCCAATGTTTACAAATTGTGTTTACAGTGTCGTTTAGAATGGTTTGTTTTGGCTTCAAAGAATGTGAACTCATCCCGTATCCAGTCCTAATAAATCCATGTTATTATCAAACTAAAAACAATGATATCATGTCCCATGTAAACTTGTTAGTAAGGGCATAAATGGTATTTCATTAAACCGACCAACAGTAAAATACCGCCGCGGCTGGTGTTTCATAGCCGAGCGTAGCGAGGCTATGAAACCAGCCAAGGCATTAAATCTGCTTTTCTGCCGTGTGAAACATATAATTTTTTCTTCAAATTTGTTCCAATTCCACGCAAAATCGACTTTTCCATATTTAAATTGCGTTTCATTATCAATATCCAAATAACTAAATTATTTTATCAAAGGTAACCGGGCCCTGCGTTACTATGTTTACCGCTGATGATGTTTGTTTACTGTTTACTTTGTCATTGTCAATTTTGAAAAGTTGTCATGTTAGAAATGGATTTACTGCAAAGTGAGGATGAGTTGATGCAATTAACACCACCTGAGATAAGAGACCAGGCGCGAGATGTGGAATTTAACCTTTTACCAAAAAAAATCAAGAACTGTATATGAACTCACATACAGCAGATTCATGGAATATAGACAGAAGAAAAATGTAGGATCTTTCTCTGAAGATGTGCTGATTGTCTATTTTTCCGATCTTTCAAAGGAAATAAAGCCTTCAACGTTATGGTCTACCTATTCGATGTTGAAAGCTACCCTGAACATAAAAAATAACATTGATTTGGCAAAATACCTGAAGTTACGGGCTTTTTTGAAACGCCAGTCAGACGGTTTCCATGCAAAAAAATCCCGAGTTTTTCAAAGAGAAGAAATCGAGAAATTTTTATCAGATGCCCCAGATGAACTGTATTTGTGTACGAAGGTAGGAATATATTGAAAATGATCTATTATGGATTAAAGAACTAATTTTCAATTTATATTTTAGGTTGTACTTATTGTTGCAGTCGCTGGGGCTTGTAGATGTGATGAGCTTTTGCAAATGAAAACAGATGATATAAATGATATGGGCGACAAATTGCTAATTATGGTACCAAATACTAAGACCAAAAGATCAAGATCTTTTGTAGTAACGGAATATTTAAGCGTTTACAGAAAATATGCAGCCTCCAGACCCTCGAATTTAAATAATCGGCGTGTCTTCTATAAGTATGCGAACGGTAAAGCACATCATCAATTCATTGGCATTCACAAATTCGGTAAAATGCCAGAAGAAATTGCTACTTTTCTGGGACTATCCCATGCGAAAGAGTATACCGGGCACTGCTTTCGCAGAACTTCGGCCACGTTGCTGGTGCATTCTGGTGGGGACATAACAATGTTGAAGCAACATGGAGGATGGAAGTCTTCCGCTGTCGCGGAGGGCTATATTGAGGACTCGCTAGCCAATAAGTCGAACATCGGCAATAAAATATTTTCTGGCGTTTCCGGAGTATCAAGTGTGGATACTAAAGTTGTTAATTTTACTGGAAAGGAGGGAAGTGGACAGAGTTCAATTGTATTAAATAATTGTTCACAAATCACCATAAATATATCTAATAAATAAAAATTTCGTGTTGTAGTTTGTAGTTTTAATGCAATAAAACCAGTTTATTATCATCAGCATCATTTTGAGTTTTCTTAATGTCATTGTCAATTTTAATAACCAGTTTGATTTAAATTATTACTTGGAAGGTTGCCTAGCAACGAACTTTTTCTGCCTAGGCAGTAAAATTGGACTTTTTCTGCCTAGGCATTAAAAGTACAACTTCTAAGCCTGCCAAGTGTCATTAAAAGGCCGCTTTTAATGTCATTTGGAGAAAATAGTTATTTTTCTCCAAATGACATTAAAAGCGGCCTCTTAATGACACTTGGCAGGCTTAGAAGTTGTACTTTTAATGCCTAGGCAGAAAAAGTCCAATTTTACTGCCTAGGCAGAAAAAGTTCGTTGCTAGGCAACCTTCCAAGTAATAATTTAAATCAAACTGGTTATTAAAATTGACAATGACAAAGTAAACAGTAAACAAACATATTCAACAAACATCATCAGCGGTAAACATAGTAACGCAGGGCCCGGTTACCTTTGATAAAATAATTTAGTTATTTGGATATTGATAATGAAACGCAATTTAAATATGGAAAAGTCGATTTTGCGTGGAATTGGAACAAATTTGAAGAAAAAATTATATGTTTCACACGGCAGAAAAGCAGATTTAATGCCTTGGCTGGTTTCATAGCCTCGCTACGCTCGGCTATGAAACACCAGCCGCGGCATTAAATCTTGTGCTTTTATGCCTAGTAAAACAAATAACTATTGTAATTTGCGAAAAAAAGTTGAATTTTCGAATTTTATTTATTATTTTTTTAAACAAATTTTACATCATTTTGTCGACAATTTTTAAATTTTAAGAGAAAAAAATGTGTTAGTAGAAAATTATAAACATTGAAATTTTTCTTAAAATTATATTTTAGGTTTAAAAAAATTCAAATGGCTATAACTTTCTACTAACACATTTTTTTTCTCTTAAAATTGAAAAATTGTCGACAATATGATGTAAAATTTGTTTAGAAAAAATATTAAATAAAATACCTTAGCGTGTTAATTTTCTTCACAGCTGGGTCAATTGAAAAATTCAAGTTTTTTTCGCAAAGTACAATATTTTTTACCAAAACATTCCTGGTAGACTCACTATTAGAAAACCTGAACTTGGCATGGGTCCCACAAGAAGCAATAGATACAACTTTAAAATTTCACGGGCCGCGCTTGATGGGCAATGACATTAGCACGAGTACTGTCACGTTATAACATAATTCAAAATTAAATTGTTTTGTACAACTGGACGCAATACTTTTAAAAATGTTAAAAGGTAATAAATTCTGATAATATGGATCAACTTTTTTATAAACAAGAAATCTACGATGCAGTGTGTGCGAGGAAGTATATATGGGAAACTTTTTATTATTCGTTTCTCAAAAAAATTCTAGCAAAAGTTGGTACTTATTATCCATGGATCTATTATAATATGGATTCGATATCCGTATACTGTGAGCGTATCGAACGTGAAGCCTTATATAATATAAATATTTTGTTGTTTGTTATTCTCTTGAGAGAGCAGTTTACGAACTACGAACATAGACAAGACTATGAATTACTACGTAATTGAATCAAGAATGGTAGTAGAAAGAGATAAAATAGCATTGGAGTGTTGGAGCTCAGAAGTGTTGTTGTCTGCTGGGTGCTTAGGAAAAACGTCTGGGAACGCTCGGTTACACGTACGTCTTTGTCTAATGAACTAGAAAAGAAAAAGTGCGACGTATAGATTTATATAGATTTATAAATGACTCAGAGCGACTTTAAATAAACGCCTTTAGAAATAACCTAACATAACATAACCTATAAATAATAAACCCTTTTTAACTTAAATTTATTACTATTTAGCAGAAAAATAAAATATTTTAGGGCTTTTATTACTTTTAGTAAATCTTGTGATGCTTCTAACGTATTTTTTGTACAAAAATACAAGGTAAAATAAGATGTGGCCAATGTTTACAAATTGTGTTTACAGTGTCGTTTAGAATGGTTTGTTTTGGCTTCAAAGAATGTGAACTCATCCCGTATCCAGTCCTAATAAATCCATGTTATTATCAAACTAAAAACAATGATATCATGTCCCATGTAAACTTGTTAGTAAGGGCATAAATGGTATTTCATTAAACCGACCAACAGTAAAATACCATTATTGTTAAAAATATCAAAAAAGTTATAAAACAAAGTTATTTTAAATTAAAAATTTAAACCAAATATGAGATAGATCTATAGTTTTCATATATTTTTTTAATTTTTCTCAAAACCTCTGGTTAATTATGATACTTTCTATCATAAACTTACGTCGAAGGAAACTAAATAGCGTTAAAGTTTTTAGACAAAAAACCGAAAAGACCCGATGGAGACCCGCCAGCCGGACTGTACCTACCAACAACAAGGCATGCCAGGGACGGCATAACTCTAATGTTTCAAGGCTGGCAGAGGGTGCAAGAAATATTTTTTTAGTTGAATGTAATTTGAAGTTTTTGTATATGAGTAAAACCGAAATCTATTTATCGATATTCTACATTAAAATTTCGAAATTTTCAAGCAAACCATTTGGAAACCAAGCAAATCGCTGAAATATTAAAAGAACCCATAAGTTAATGACTACTTATTAACAGTAACATGAAAAAAACCTAATCAAACCTAACTGACCAACTAGAAGATCTTAATTTATAACAGTACCCTTTCAGTGAATCTGAACGATATTTTTAAAAATAATCTTGGTGAGTTTTGAAAGACGTCATTTGCACACTTACTAACAAGTTTAAGTAAGATTTGACGTTAATCTCTAGTTTGATAATAAGCAGCAACTTTTAGCAGGAATACATTTTTTGACAAATCAATAATAACGAGGTTTCCCATATATGTTGCATACTTTTCTGGACACAGTGTGTAATTTTTGGTAAACGTTGAATGTATTTAAGTAAATAATATTATATTTGTATTAAATATTTTAATATAAAACACGTAAGAGGAATAAATATATACAATAGAGTAGGTCCTATACGTTTAAAATCATATTTTATTTAATTATATTGCCTAGACTTATCAATTATTGCATTGTTCCTGTTATTAAAAAGTGTTACAGTTCAATATAATAATATGTACTATTTTAAAATTTTGCAGCATCAAAGTTTTGTCTAAAATAAGTTTAGTAATTTTCTTTTGAACACATCTGTTTTTATTAAATAACTATCGACCTGTTATGTAGTACACACTAAATGCATTCAGGCGCGTACGCTATGGAGAGATTCTTGGGTTAACCCCCATCCCCCCGGAAATTTGAAATTTTTAAATAATGTATAATTGTGTGTAGAATGAGTCGTCTGTTTATTTCTGAGTAAAAGACACGTTGCGTTTTTGAATTTTAATTCTTTTTTTCAACCCCCCTCCTCCGAATGGAAATCTTGCTCACGCGCCTGAAGGCATTACTTGCAAAACTATTTTTTCTGTTACATATAACATGTAAAAGAAATGTCGCTAAGTGTGACAAAGCAGAAAAATGTATACTAGTATCCACTGGTTTAAAAAAGCAGGCAAATATAAATTTTGTATCTATTTAATTGTAAAAAACACTAATTCTAAAAAGAATAATAATTTAAACAAATCAAATTTACAAATAAATATCATTAAAAATTATTTTTCGCGAGTATATTATGAGAATAAACAAAACAACTAAACAACTCAAAATTTAAAAGGGTATTTTTTGCCCCAAGGAATGATGAAATTAAACAAAAATAACAACATAAATAAATTATCAACTTAAAACAACAAAATACATAAGAAAATATTTACAAGCAAATAACATACAGATAAAACAATATTAAAAAACACTGAAATAAAGTTCTTTGAAGACGCTGTATGGACTGTTTTCTACTTTACTTTTAGCTGGAATACAAAAATCACAGCTTAAAAGATTTTTTTCATGTCAAAATTTATTTTTAACATCGTAAAGTTTTTTTTTTTGATTCGTGTTAGTATCCAAAACATGTTTAAAACTGAAACGGTTTACGTTCTACTCATTTGTATTAATATTATATTGAACTTTATTATTCAGATATAACAAATTCAACATTTTTCGCTTTATCTGTATAAATTATTAACATTAATACAATCTAACTACCGTTTTATTATAATTATTTTAGAGTTATCATTTTTAAAAGTCAGTCTTTTTCAGCTTAGCACTTCCTAAGGCACTGCAATAATTGTTTAGTTTTAAAGTGTGATTAGTAGAAAATGTAAATTTATATTTTATACAGTGTGTCGATGGACGGAGTTGACAAGACAAAAAACTTTTTATTACTGATTTTACGAGGAAAAGGTATATAGGTATATATGCGGACAATCTGTTGGGTTTGTCGTGTTTCGGGCCGGACGCGGCTTTCGGCAATGCGGTTTCTCTCCGCTTCTGGAGCAGCCACCTTGTGTTTACTGGGAATTCTTATTTTATTTTTATTGTTTGTTTAACTACAAGGTAAAGGTTTATGTTTGAAAAAATGTAAGTTGAGATAAATGTAAAAATTATAATGCAAATTTTGTACATAGGCTTTATTTTGGATTTTAAACAACTTTGCTTTATAAATACATATTTTGACCAAAATAAAAAATATTGGTACTTCTTTCTTAAAGCATTTTCATGGTGTCTTAATTTATTATTACCCTGTATATCTGATCTTAAATTTTTTAATGGTAAACTCATTTGTTCGACAAGCAGAATTTTTTCATAACGAATAACTTTTTCTCGTAAAACCAATAATAAAGATTTGTTCCCTCTTGTCAACACCACCCTAGGATACACTGTATTTATTGTAACAATACATTTAATAATAAAAATATATGAATCAACTCGAGCTCAATTTCGCAATCTGGTAGTTCTCAGCTCGTTGCATGACACAAATAATCTATTTTTTTTTTCAGAAATATATAGATTCGTGCTAGCTGCAGAAAATTGTATATAAAATATTAGTAGCACATACCTTGTGTTTACATACTCTTATGTACATCGAAAAATATATAGATTAGATTTAATAAATAATTTCTACACAATCCTTTACTTAACCTGACACGACCTGTATTGTGACACAGAAATAAACTACCAGATCAGTTACGCTGTATCGTACCATTGCATTAATAAATTTATCATGACCTTACGGTAAAATATTAATCTTACATTACTGATGCAAGGTATCTACAGACACGGCAAAATTTCGGTGAACAGACATTCGATTTCCAGGTGACATACTATTAACAATTTCTTCTTGTAAGTAGATCAACACCTTTTTTACTTCATTATTTTGACCCGGGACGAGTTTCTGAGCTTCCTGAACATCATGCAGAGCAGCGTCATATTCGTGTAGGTCTAGTCGAGCTTTAGCTAGGGCATAATAGGCTTCGTATGATTCGGGTTTCATCGCTAGAGCTTCGTTCGCTAGCTCAATGGCCTCTTCTGGCTCCTGCAAGATAAAAAGAAGCAATTAATGTCATTTATTCATCCATTAATTGTTTAGGCTTTGATGCTTGGAAGGTTCTAATGTAGTCCTAGTTGTCTATCTAAATTAAGAGCCCATTGGTAAGCAGAATTTGCACCTGAGTCGACCCAGGTCTAAATGAGGGACAAAATTAAGAATATTGTTCTGTTAAGGAATACGCACAAATTTTTTATTGCATAAATCGTTTAAGGAAGTCTTTACAAACCCAAAAAAAGGATACTTTAGCTACAGAAAATGTTTACTTTTCGGTATAATTTATTACAATTTAAAAAGCAACCATTAGTGAATAATGACGTCAGGAGATGATCAGAAAATATAAGTGTCAATCTACATGCTAACATAAAGTTTAACCTAAAGTCGAACAGGTTTGTTTTTCTCGGAACAGCCAGAGAAGGAGCAATCAGATTTTTTGGACTAATAGAGAACTAGTGAAACTAGCTTCGGTAAAAAATTCAGTTATACAGGATGTTTCGTTTCGGAGCTATTAAACGCGATTTCCGTTTGCGGGTACAGGACAAAAGTGAATTAATTCGATGTAAATTTTCACAGGTTCTAGAGGACCCGGAGCTTCAGAAATCTATTGAAACTGGTGACGATCGAAAAAAGGCAAGTCATTCTTTTGAATTTTTTTAGGTCGAAAAATGTCATTTGCAAGTGGTACCTACCTAATAATTCGAAAAGAAAATGTCGGATCGATAAACGGATTTATAAGTGAAACTTTAAAATCTCAAATATTTTCCTTTTGCAATACATTTACCCAAACCTAAAATCACTGGAAAATGGATATATTTGGGAAAAACTGAAAATTTCGATTTTTGACCCAAATATTTCACAGTTTTTAATTTTGTGTGTGTTCAAAATGGTGCAAATTAAAATCCCATATACCTCATGAGAAAGAGCTCGTCGAAATACATGGTATCCATATTATTTAGTTTCTTAATTTTTTATAGGAAGGGAGCAATCGCCGATTAAACTTCGATTTTTGGTATTCATTGGTATATTTCAATTACTCTGTATTTTTTCGCGCGAAAATTTGTAGAAGAGAATCTTTGTTTTTTGTTAGTAAAGACCAAAATAAATGGATAACAGCAACCGAAATAAACATTTAATTTATGTAGAGAATATAAAAAATATTTCAGATTTATTTGGGTTATAAGCATATTCCCTATTGCAGACCTAAGCGTGAAAAGCCATGCTATTTTTATTCTCTAGGGTTTTGACTATCGCAAATATACGATGAATGTGTTTTGAAGAGAAACATTAACTTAAAGGTAAGAGGTGAGTTAAAACAATTTAAACTTGAAAAGGTTACTCACGTTTAGTTTTCGTTTACATCTAGAATAGTTCAGTAAAAAGTTAATCTGTAACTGATGGAATGCTTGGTTATGTTCCCCTTGATCGTCTGCGGGAAATTTCTTCAGGGCGTATTGGTAACGATGAGCCGCCTCTCTTAACCTACTCTTTCGGTATAGGACGTTACCGTCTTCCAAGAGTTTATTAAGAAGAATAAGCCTAAAAATAAATATAATCATTAATACCCTAGAAACACTAAAACACTGAAACAATAAAATCTGCATTTAAGGATTGGTAGATAAAATATAAAAAACTGGTAGGTCAAATTGACACGAAAATAATTTACCAAAACATATGAGCTTACATAATATCTTGTTTGCCTGTAGCCATGGCCCACGTTGCCGGTCCCAATTTGGCTCCCTTCTTTAAGAAACACTGAACCACTTGAATGTTTTTACACCCTATTGCTCTGTCTAAAGGCCTCATTCCATTAATATCTACATGTTCGATCACTGCACCTCTATCAAGCAAAAACTGCACTAAAGTTGGGTTTCCATGAAAAGCAGCAAGGTCTAGATCAGAAAAAAAAATAAAATCATGTATCCTCTCAGTGAGGTAGTCTCATATACAGGCAATCGTAATTTTTAATGGAGATATATAGTCTATATCAGCTATATTACCTAAAGGTGTTCTTCCCGTTTTGTCGGTATTATTTATGTTTGCACCTCTTTCTATAAGGCTTTGAGCAGCTTGAACTTTTCCACGAAGACAAGCCCAACAAAAGGGCGTTAAACCTTCTTTATCTTCTTTATCAATTTCAGCACCTGCAAATAAAAAATGTATGTATATCCAATCCATTAATAGTAAAGAACATAAAAATGTAATACATATTATATTCCTTATTCTTTATTAACTTTTATGGTTTATTTATTGGATGAATTTGAGAGATGTTTGCTTATTTGTTTCCTCTTTCGATAGTACAAAAATCTGGTTTTACCTTTATCGAGAAGCAGATCAATCAATCCTAGATGTCCCTCAGATGCTGCCAACATTAAGGGAGTCCTGCCGGCATTATCAACTTGTTCAATTGCTGCATGATTCTGAATCAGCCTTTCCGCCACAGCCCAATGACCTTCTTTGACCGCTATCAGCAAAGGTGTTACTTCTTTTTTATTTTTAATTGATATGCTTGCCCCTCTGCTAATAAGGGCGGAGCATACTGCGTGACAACCATTTGCCGCAGCTACGGTTAGAGCAGTTTCACCTAAACAAACCAGTTTAAAGATTAAAATGTTGGAAGTTTAATTGCTTACAGAATTTCTTTAGTACTACTCAATATAGTTTAACATCTACCTTTTAAAGATTGATGCATCTTTAATTTAACTTATTTTTAAAAATCTCTTATCAAAAATATTATGTAACGGTAAGGAATTAATAAGGATTTAAATTACCTGTTATCGAATCAGGAATATCAGCATTTACTTCCGCCATGTCTAATAGATACTCAACAATTTCAGTATGTCCCTGTCCAGAAGCAGCAATTAAAGCCTGTTGGGCAGCTTCAGCTAGTTCAACATCATTTTCATTCCTTAGTATCCAATCACAAGCTAAAAGATATCCTACGACATTTAAACATCCATTTCTAGCTGCGTGTACCAGTGGACAATATCCTACTGCATCTGCATGACCTGGACTTGCTCCTGCAGCTACAAGTTGCCTTACAACATCACAATGTCCTTTGGCAGAAGCTAAAGATAGGGCTGTTTGACCTTGGCTATTCGTAAGCTCAACATGGGCACCGAATTCTAAAAGAAGGGACACCATAGGCACGTTTCCTTCATTTGAGTACATACAAAGAACTGGTGCCTTTCCCAAAAATTCTGTAATATAGTTTGGACTTGCTCCAGCCAGCAGCAACAGCCTCGAAACCTTCACATTTGGACTGTATATGTTTCGTAGATGACAAACTGCATCCGAGACATTTTCCGAACTCTGTGTCACCCAGTACGCTTGCAAGTCTCTTGAACTTAATGTGGGTAAAGACATATTTCTATATACGTGTGCTTTAAGAATATGATGCCCTAGCTCCAAAGTCTTTTCAGCATCCAAAGGCGCTTGCACTCTTGACAGCCTAAAGGCAATTCCAGTGTGACCTGATCTGAGATCACAAAGAAATTTTGTTGCTTCGTTTTCATCGCGACGAATTAACCACTCTCTAAAAGACGGGTGAAAGAACATATACGTATTGTCCAATCTTTTTACTAAAAATCCGGACAGGAGTTTAAATCTTTGAAGAAATTCTTTCCACGCTAGAAAGTTGTCTACTAGTAAAGAATTTACTGAGTAAAATATTTCTAATAGAGTTAAAGGATAGAGAGCTGCCAAACAAACACTTAGAATATGGGTCACTTTTTCAAAGGAACGAATTGTAGGAAATCTTAAATTAAAATGTAAGAGATATATTTGAGAAAGAGTCACTGGTAAAACTTTGTAGCCCGAAGACTTTGCAACAAGTTGCCCCCTTTCTAAGAGGTCTAAAGTCAATTTTGCAAATAAATATGACCCTTGCGACAGATTTAATAGGTGTTGTGCGAACTTGTGTTGCGATACACTGCCACTTTCAAGTTTTCCGTTATTAGACAATGTTACGTTACTTTGAATGGTTGGACTATTCTGTAATCTGAAATTAATATACCCTAAAATATCTTTCTGGATATTATCATTTAATGACGTCTGTCCATTGTCTAAACTTATCCTAGTAAAAGGAAATTGCTTAGTTAAGTCTTGAAGCTGCGTTCTTACTGTGGCTATGATTTTTAACCATGTAGGGAAGTTTGGGATATGTTTCAAAAGGAATGTTGTTATGGTATCTCCATGATCCGGTCTATGATACTCTGCTTCGCATAATCCATCTACTAGAATCGTGCAGTTTACATTGTCAATTTTGCCGACTCTTCTCAAACTTGCCAGTGGTTCTAAAATGCCTCTTGTAAAGGCTGTATCAGGATTCACTATGCACTCTTTAAGTGACAACACATTTTGCAGAGTAGGTTCATTTAGTAAATGCTGTCTGTACGCTGCCAGTTGAGGTGCCTGACATAGCTGAGCTGCTAACGAATGTATAAAATCAGGAACTAAGCACGTATTGTTATTATCTGCTTGGCAAAAATGGTAGGCAACTATGCTGCTGGCTAGATGTTTGATTTTCTCAGAAACCAAGTCAACGGGCCCGTAGATGTTCGCCTGGGGACTTCGCGAACGCTCCGGAGAATGAACGGACTGGTAAAGAGGTTCCTTTCTTCTTCCGAAACAACTAAATTCTACCATTTGTAGGATTAGTGCCGTTTTACCAGTACCGGGGTTGCCGGTCAGAAGAATTCCCGGACTTGAAGAATCTAAAAGTGAAAAGGACGCGATAACATTGTTTATGTTGCAATAATTTTATTTGTGGTATATTTTTTTTATTTTATAACGTATGTCCCATAAGTTTTAAGAAAAATTTGCGTTGTTGAGTCTTATAAAAATAATGCCTTTTGTCTAAGGTGGCTTTGCAAAAAAAAAGTTACAATCAATGAAAGATTGACATGAGATGTAATTAATTGTCGCCAACACTTGCAATTACAATGGCGTACAATACAATGGCGTACAATATTCGGAAAATCGTTTTTCCAAGTGTGAAATTGTAAGACTATACAGGACACAAAATCTTTTAGTGGTGACAATTTATAGAACAATAAAATCACGTGAAGAGGGAATACCTTGCCGAAAAGTGAAAGAACAAGGGTACTAAGTGAAGCGAATGAAGGGGGGCAAGGTTGGAACGTCAGTGAGCAAGCTATCTAGAAGATTCAGGCCTCGTGTCTCGCGCACCAAAAAAGAAGAAAAGCACCAAAATACACTGTAGCTCAGTTACATAAAGTTCCAAGGTGTTGCCGCGCGTTGAGGCGTGATCATTTTGTTGATAAAATTGTCATCATGGATGATGAAAAATATTTTACTTTGTCCATTTCAGAAATGAGCGGTAATGGTGGATTATACACAAATAAAATACAAGGCTGTCCAGATGAAGTCAGATTAAAAGGAAAAATCAAGTTTTCTGAAAAATTTTTAGTGTGGTGCGCAATTTTCGTTTCCCAGACGTACGTATATATCGGACGTGCTCCTGGTGAAGCCACTAATGCGGACGTTTATTTTAGGCAGTGTTTGTCAAAACTTCGTCAGTTTATCACTGCTACTCACCCCAATGGCGAAATTATCTTCTGGCCATATCTGGCTTCGTGTCATTATGCAAGACAAACAACAACAGAGTGGTTGACTGCCAATAATATCAATTTTGCCCCAAAGGTAGACAACCCACCAAACGTGCCTCAAGCGAGACCAATAGAAAATTTTTGAGCCCTACTAGCTAGAAAAGTTTACGATAATGGCTGGGACGCTAAAAACGTAGAACTGTTACGTCGCCGGATAAACCAAAAAATTGAGAAATCGACATTGGTGCCGTCCAAAGGCTCATATCTTATCTTTTTATTCCTATAAGCTGTGACCTACAGCAAAAATAGTGCAATAATTTTAAAGTTAATCCCAAATGGTAGGCAACACAAAATACTTTTAAAATAATATATGACGGCACTAAAAAAATTGCTGCAGGTCATCACGCCATCTTAAAAAATAATCTACCGCTGGCCGACGACAAAGTTAGGGCTGTAGGTCACCGGTGACCATCACGACGCGGCAGGCACAGTCACTTGTAGGTCACCGGCGACCTACATTATCGTGTTAATATTTTTTTCTCAAAACTTATGGGACATAAGTTACCTATAGAATTTACCATGACAATTATTATTAAGCTGGTGTTGATACTTACTGATTATTTCTTCCATTTTCTTGAACAACCAATGTCTGCCAAGAAACAATGGATCGGGTTCTTGCAAAGGAACTTCGAAAAACAAAGGTTTAAAAGTAAGTTGCGGAGGCCTGTACTGGGCAAATCTAATTTTAGGATCAACCGCGCCCTTTAGCGCTATACCGGCACGCGCAGATCTTCGAATACACGTTCTTCTGTTTTGAAAGAGGTTGAGATCTTCTACTTGACCAGGTTGGGCAGCTAAAAGTAAAAGTAATTTTTAGTTAAAATTTTGCAAAATTATTGATTAATTTATCATTTACCAAACGGGGCCTTAGCTTAAGGAAGGTAATAAAATAATGATATCCCCTGTTAGTGTTCATAAGGTTAGACACAGAGTTTAGAACATGATAATAACACATCGTCTGGCATGATTTTATGGTTGTGAGAATTATTTTTACCTTCTAAAGCATAACCAGTAGGCATTTGCATTACTTAGTAGTTCATTTAAATTTAAGTGTAAGTGCTTTATTGGTTTTCATTGATTCCATGATACTAAATAGTGCTATTAGTAGTAACTGTGTAGAATTTGAAAGTTATAAAGAAAATGGTATCTACCTAATTGCATATAACAGAAAAAGCACTATTAATCCTGATGTTTGTATGTAAAGTTAAAATAGGTCTGTTTTGAACATAAATAAAATTCATTCATAATTATATGTATGTATATACATACTTACTTATGATAAATAATGTAAACCGTGTTTAAATATATTAAGAGTAGAGTATTTGGTTTAAAAAATAAGATCATAAAAAAATTGTTATTATTTTAAACAGCGTGTTCACTAGTAAGATTTTATTTATTTTTAAGATACAAATGATATGCCCGTTTGCCCATGGTGTTTAGATACGTAAATGAATAAAAATCCTTTTCTATGGAAATAATTATGCAGCTGGATATTAAAAAAAATAGACCTTTGCCATTAAAATTTAATTACTTACATAATTGTAAATCTTTACATAATTCTTATTCTTTTTATTGAAAATATTATGCCAAAAGACCGTCGACAATCCGGTGGTCAGTGATATTTCTAGAAAATCCTTTTTATAAAAAACATATTTTTTTCTGATTTATTGAATACTGTAATTTTCTGTAAAATATTGTTGAAAGCAATGCGTTCTAGCATTTAATTTTTTCTTTAAAAATTTAATTCAATTTAGAAGACAAATACGTTAAATGCCTTAAAAAAACTAAAGTTTTAAGTATAAAAAGTTCAGAAAAGAAAATACATATATTCACAAAAATAGGTAGGTACTTATAAAATTTTCGTAAATTTAATATAGGTACTATCTTCTCTACACAAACGTATTTAACATAAAGTTAAAAAAACTTGGCAGTTAAAAGTTTAAATATAAATTAGTCATTTAATCGAAGTCATGTTATTTAATTAAATGATATAAAAGTGTAAAAGGCATTGTTTAAAGTTATTACGGATAATCAAATAGAATTACAACAACCAATAATTATTGGTTTATTATAATTAAAAAGGAAAGAAAATAAAAAAGCAAGACATATTTAAAAAACAAAAGAAAATATAAATAATAGAAAAAAGTTAAACAGAAATAAAACAGAAAAATTAATAAAAATTACTGTATGCAGATACGTATAAAAAAGTATATAAAATAGCCATGTAAAGTAAAAAATAGGATATAACGCACCTAATTTTTTTTCTTCATAATACCAAAAAGAGAGCTAGTCATTTCGTTTTAACTTAACCAGTATTTTTTAGTATTTTGCAAAAATTTTCTTATATGTATGTACTTCTTGCTTCTAAATATAAGTAAGAAGTACATATTTATTTGGAAAACAAACATATCGGAAAAATAGCAGAATAAAACACAAGCTATGTAGTTAGGAATTAACTGTACCACCAAAAGATGTCAAAACATTTAAACTAAGCTATCCCAATCAATAAGGTGGTAAATGTTTAGATTTTATAAACTGTTTTTACATCTATGTAAGTGTTTAAATAATATATTTGAAGTTTTAAATTCTAATAAAACCAGTCGATTAGAGAGCTGCCAATTGAGAAAAATCGTTAATACGAGTCGTCAATCGCATACTTACTTGTGACACTGTGCCTTCTGCTAACTGGACTTGTACTACAATTACTCTGACCAGACATTGACATTGACATAAGTGATCCTACACTGTCCGAACTTGGATTTGTCCGATGAGGATCTTCGGAACTTCCCGTTAACGTTGATACTGGACTTGTGTTTGTGGACATCATGGCGCTTGTTTCGTAACTTGTTACTGAAGAACAGGAGTCTGGATTGTAAACAGGATTACCTGTAAAAATTTAAAAAAAAGTCGCAAATTTTTATACACATGCATGATAAGGTTCATTCAAATTAAGTCCTATAGAATGTGTCCCGCTACCACATATCCCAGTTTATTTATAGTAGGTAGTGCGATTTTGTTAAAATTTAGAATACAAGTTGGGATGCCAAAAATAAATAAGTTTCGTACACAAATTTAAACAAAACTCAAAATAAGAGCAAAAGTTACTTGCCACTTCTGAAAAATTTAATAACTCGGAAAAAATTGTCCAAATTTAAAGGCATTCATTTCTGTCATTAAAATTAGCCTAAATGTATTACCTATTTTGAGTTGTAAATATGTGATTAATCTAACAAAAGCGTTTATCATATCTACATACCTTTGGATCTCCGTGCTCTGTCACCGAGGAGTAGTCCTAGTCGCATATACATATCGTTTTCAGAAGATTTCTTGGCTGATGGTGATTTAATGGATGCTTCGTCATCTGTAAAGTTAAATACTCATATAATTATTTAAGTATTTTTCATTCTTTGAACACAATATTGCAAGCTATACAAATTATAGAGTACTATGTAGTGAGTAATAGGAAATTCCTAAAAAAATGATGCAATGATGAGATCAAGGTGTAGTAAATTTCATTTAAATTCAAAAAAATTATTTATAACTTGCACCTGCCTAATTCGATAGTTTTAATAAAATAGCAACAGAAATTTAACGTGTTTTATTTTATTTCAGTAAATTCGGCGGTTGAACTAAAAAAGGCGTTAAATTTTCACTATATCGTAAGGCACTGTTACAAATCAGGAGTTAAAAATTTTAAAATACCATTAAGATCATAATTTGCGCAAACAATATACAGGGTTTATTACGGAGAGTGTCCTATTAGAAGATGTCGACAACAAATAAAGATACGAGCCCACTCGCATATACAACTTTATATTTCTGATGTTCTCTATACTTAATTTTTGTAACGTCAGCAAATACAACTAGATTTATCTCATATTATGTGGGGTTAGCAATTAATAAACAATCACTACTCTTTATTTCTCTAACAATAATAATAATAATAATAATAATAATAATAATAATAATAATAATAATAATAATAATAAAACAAAAAAGATTTTCTATATCTGGCGCATATTAATTGGACCATACATAACCTCTCATTAAATATGTTTTCTACGTGATAAAATACCGCACGTAATTTCTTGAGGCAGACATCTGATCAAGTTGGGGTTAAAGACAAAAGTAATAATTATTTCAGTATTTGAAATTTGGGTTTGAATTTTGTTAGTTTTCAACATGGTTCGCGGAAAAGCGTTATCATTCGATATGCGTAATTCCGTTGTTGCTGCCCACCAAAAGGGAGTTAGTGGGTACAAAAATGAAAAAAATTCAAGCATTGCTTAAGGAACTATCAGAATCATTATTGCGCAGTATGATAAAACGGGAAATATTCAGATTTAGGCTAAAACTGGTCGTCCCTCGAATATTACAAAAAGAGATGAGCCTGTTCTCCGTGCACTTATCAAAGAGGATTGCCGAGCTCCGTCGAGGAAATTAGCTGTCAAATGCTCAGAAGCGATTGGCAGAAGAGCTTCCAAAGACACTGTTTAAGGAAAATGAAAAAATGGGATACGGGTTCGACAATGTAAGTTTTTTAAATAAAGTTAAAAAATCAAAGTTAATCATTTTTTTATTTTAGGCGAAAGAAAAACCACTTTCACTTGTAACTGAATCCCATTGACATTCAGTCCAGTTTTTATGCTCCTTGGTCCAGAAAAGACGGGTTCTTTTTTGATTTTGGGAGATAAGTAGGGGTGGGCAAAATAATCGACTAATCGATTATTAATCGATTAATCGATAAATCGATTGAACGATTACAAAAAAAAATAAAATCGATTAATCGACTTTTCGATTAATCGATTAATCCACTTTTCGATTAATCGATTTTTCGATTAATCGATTTTTCGATTAATCGATTTTTCGATTAATCGATTTTTCGATTAATCCATTTTTCGATTAATCGATTAATCGATTTTTTCGATTAATCGATTTTCGATTAATCGATTCTTTTTTATAATCATAACTCGACTATGAAACACGTATTCAACGAAATAATTTGAATGCTTTTCGATCCGCGCTCCTTTAAGGGTCTAAAATTTAAATCGCCCGTCGGAATTGTGTTCAAGATAGGCAAGTGGTAAGCGCTGGAGTCGCTTTCATTATGTCATTAGTAATGACATAATTTCGACTAGTTCAATAATCGATTTAGTTCGATTAATCGATTTTCTCGATTAATCGATTTTTCGATTAATTCCGATTAATCGATTAATCGATTTTTCGATTAATCGATTATAATCGATTAATCGATTAATCGATTTTTCGATTAATCGATTTTTCGATTAATCGATTTTTCGATTAATCGATTTTTCGATTAATCGATTTTTCGATTAATCAATTAATCGATTAATCGATTTTTCGATTAATCAATTAATCGATTTTTCGATTAATTTCGATTAATCGATTAATTTCGATTAATCTATTAATTGGAAATAATCGATTATTTCAAATAATCGAAAATCGATTATCTTTTTCAATAATCGCCCAGTCCTAGAGATAAGTAGTTTTTCTTTCACCTAAAATAAAAATGGTTAATTTTGATTTTTTATCTTTTTTTTTATAAAACTGACTTTGTAGAACCGTATCTCATGTTTTTTTCATTTTCCTCAAACAAGTGCCTTTTGAAACTCTTCTACCAATCGCTTCTGGCCACTTTACGGCTCGACGGAGCTAGGCGATCTCCTTTAATAAGTGCATGGAGAACACGCTAATCACTTTTTGTAACATTCGAGGGACAACCAGTTTTAGCCTTAATCTGAATATTTCCCGTTTTAACAAACTACGAAATAATGTTTCTAATATTTCCTTAAGCAATGCTTAAATTTTTTTTGGAATTTTGTGCCCACTAACTTTTGGTGGCCAGCAACAGTGGAATTTCGCATATCGTAACAGAAATAAAGAGCAGTTATTGTTTGGGATTGATTTGAAAAAACATTTATCTTAGTCAGAGAGTTATGGTCGAATTAATATGCGCCAGATATAAATATCAATTTTTTTGTTTTATTATTATTATTATTATTATTATGATTATTATTATTATTATCATTATTATTATTATTATTATTATTATTATTATTATTATTATTATTATTATTATTATTATTATTATTACATCAGAAATATAAAGTTGTGTATAGATTTCTTTGGGCAAATTCTAAAATTGCTGTCAGTGTCAGAGCTGACAACGTTGTATCTTTAAACATATTTTTAAAGACTGCATTACAATCTGCTACGCCTCCAACCAAACTGTCACTACACAGTACTCGAAGTTTCTAGCAGTTAGTTGTCAAATATACACAAATAATGCATTTTAAAGTCTGAAATGCTATTCACAAAATAAATTAAAATTAAAAATAGAAAGAAAAAAATAACTGAAAACTTTCTTGGACTACTGGTGCTTATTATTTATGCAGTGTGCTCTCTGTGGCTATAAACATCATGCTATTAAAACAAAAGAAGCCGTTTTATTGCTTTTAATATTAAAATATTTTTAGGATTATAAATAGGACTTTTAAATAAGTATTTTAAGATAATGCAATGAAATATAATATTATAATTTATAATGTTTTTGTAGGAACTTATATGCAAAGGGAGTTTTTAAAAGCAAATAATAAAACGACTTAAAAATCTATATATAGAACACACAAAACAGAAGATAAATTCGTGCCTGAAACGACGAGCTGGTTCAAACCAGCGCTAGCGCTATTCTGGCCAGCATTCCATAACGATCGAATTTTCCCTAATACAACACTTGGCCAGTGCTTTGCTTCTGTAGATGTAGCTGAAGATGTCATTGATACTAAAGGAAACAATTACATATTTTACATTTGGTTTTCTAAAATTCAATTTAAGTATAATTAATTATCTATGTTTCCAAAAACCGTAAAAAATGTATGAAAGAAATTTATCAAAACATTCTTAGAGACTGCTTTCTTTCTATGGCTGCCTCTCTTAGAATAACAATTATCATAGGGATAGAAAAGCAATAATTAAAAATATTGTTTCTGGATTTTCTTGACCTTAAATTCTATACAAAAATATATTCTTACTTCTAATCACATCAAAATACAATTTATTGTCAAAAGAGATATTCTTGTTAACAAAGCCGGATCGTAGTAGAAATACAAAAATAATTAAATTATAAAAGCTCTTTAAATATAAAAGATAAGAAAATATTTATATAAAAGAGATAAAATAATATTTAAGACCTTAAACTTAGTAAAAGTTAGTATATACATATATATAGTAGAAATACAAAAATTAAATTATAAAAGCTCTTTAAATATAATAGAAAATATTTATACAAAATAGATAAAATAATATATACCTACTTAAACCTAATTTAAAATATAAAATAAGCATTCACTTTACATAAACATAAAAATAAAAACAATAATAATACTAAAAAGACAACAACAACAGAAAAACAAACGAAGAAATATATTTGCTGTCAATAAATAATATGAAAGTTAAATTCATATAAATCAAAAATAATTGAATTAAAAAATATAATATAAATAGTGTATAAAACAAAATCATATACTTAACCTAGTGACTCGTCATTGTAAAATTCATGAAGCCTGTAATACGGTCTTAATGCAAGCAAACCTTTTAATGATTTTTTTAAAGTATTATCGCTAACAATTTGACGAAACCTGAGTGCTATATTATTAAGTTATAATACTTCCAAATATCACAGAGTTTTTAGTAAGAGCGGTATTGGGAGTGGAAATCATGTCTGTTACAAGTATTATAAATTCCAATTCCAAACGCGCAGACAAAATGACGATTTATTAAAATTTTCCTTATATGAATGTATATATATTTTTTCTTATTGTACATACTTTACCAAAAAATAACTAACCTGACATAGCTCCATCTGATGGCTGCCTCCAAGCCCTACCTAAGAAAGGACTCCTAATTGCCTTCGAGTTGAGAAAAAATTTTCTTCTGGTTTGGGGTGGAGTTGGACAACTTTGTGTCATTACATTTTGCTCCAAACGATTTCTTGGATTAGTTGGACGAGTCTTTGGTAATTTTTCTGGGTGACCTAGCTCGGTATGGACGGAAGATGATTCATTCCGATTCTAAAGACAAAAAACACGTTATTTTAGTTGGTTGGTGTTATTTAGGTAGGTTAAGCCATTAATGGGAGTCCCTTACTTTGACCGTCTGGTCTCCGCTTTATTAACCCTCTCTTTATTGTTTAAAGTGAACACAATAATACTTATAGAAAACAGCCAAGCATTAATTTGCGGATGACCCAGCTGATTTAGTTGAAAGTGAGAAAAAGTTGCAGGATGCCCTAACCCCTATCCAGGAAATAATGTGATGCTACAGAAGAATGATGAAGGTAAGCTGGAAAGACAGAATTTTAACTAAATCGAGTCAGGGAAGGAAGAACCATATGGCGATCTAACATAATTAATTGTGGAGGAAATATCATCGGGTAGACAAAACCGAGAAATGCCTAGGTTATATAGATCAAATAGTAAAGGACACAGGTAAAGTTGGCTATAGGGAAACGAAGAATTTAGCACAGGATCGCCAAAGAGTAAATCACTACCGACGTCTAAACGTTTGTCGCTGCATCACCTATAATGGGTCTAAACAGGACTACGAAAAAACGTCGGCATTTTTTAAGTATCTTGAGGAGTCATTGGACTAGCTCCAAGCAGATGCCAATGGCCGCCTCGTTTAAAAATAATATATTTTTAGTTTTTATGCAAGATTCCTAAAAACAAATAAAACATGATTTTATTGAGAAGAAGAGGTGAACTGTATAACCTAACTTCCATATCAAAATAAGAATATAATTACGCACATAATTGGTTCCTTGGTACCAAAATTTAATCACTTTCCGATTTGCTTTCAAATACCAAATTTAATTTGCCCTTAATATTGATTTGTTTTTCTATTATAATTATTCTCTAATAAGCCTGTAATGGCAAAGCTATAAAAATTAAAAAAAGCAATAAAACAGTTTTAAAACTATTTTAACTGCAATAATAATAAATTTTTACTTTTCACTTCCCATGGCGTGCCCAATCGGAAAATGAGTGTTGCTGTATTTATGATAATAGAAATATAAACATACAGCTAAGGCTGTATAATTAGATACCTGTGGAGCATACCTAATTAAAATAATAATACTACGATCTAAATAAAGAGTTATAGATGGCTAGCGGATGTGTTTTTCAACTTACATAGTCTCGTTAGAGGTGATTTTTTATATTTTTATTATTAGGTTTGACATAAGGTAAAAGTCCCAGTTTTTGCCCGTATTGCAGTCAGTGTCTTGCTAATAGGCCAGGTATCGAAGATACGTCAAGAATTTTGAAAAGGTAGTTCTCGATTATAATTACATACAAAGAATTACGACCAGGATAGAAAAAATGATAACTAGTTTAAGTTTAGAAAGACTAGAAGAACATGTATGCTAAGTGTTAATAAATAGAAGGAAGGCTTATAATGGAAAAACGAACGTATATTGCTCTTGAAGATTTTAAAAATGCTCTCGACAATGTAGAGTCTTTACACAGGAATGCAGGGGCGTATCGAAAGAACTATGTTTGGAGCGGCGAGTGGCGGAGAAATATCCGACTACGCGAAAATACAAATCCAAAACTGTCGACTTTTTTTGCAAATTTTCTTGGAGCAAAACAGGATGAACATTTACGTTTGCTGAAACTTAACTTGCGACGGTTGGTACGAGGTCGTAGTCGCTAACTCGTACTTTAATTACCAACTCGACTATCTACGGGGATGGACGCACCCTCTCCATCCCCTCTCCATGGATACGCCCCTGCAGGAATGCATAGAAGTCATAAGTTGTACAAAGCTTGGTTTTCTCTTTCGAGTCAGAAAATACTCCTCACCTTCCAACTTATACACTCTTAATATTTCCCAAATGAGACCTAATATAGAGTAGGGCTCCCACATCTGGGGAGCGGCATCACCTTCGACACTTAACATCCTTGATTCTATCCAAAAGAGAGCCATTCGACTCACCAATGACCCAGTCCTCACAAGAAAACTCCATTATCTCGCCCACTGTCGCACAGTTGGGGGTTTATCCCTTTTCTACCGATACTTCCACGGATTTTGCTCTAAACTAGCTGTTATAATTCCCTCCTTGACTGTTCCTAACAGAACAACAAAAGGCGTCTTACGTCTTGCTCGTCTATCCCTTTACTGTCCAGCTCAGGCGCGGCCCGTGAGTTTTGTTACAGGTGGGTTTGATGAATTGTGTGGGCAACTAGTGATATCAGCGCAACAAGCAAAATACACTTTTTTAATTAAGGAAGGTTTTTTAATAATGTGCCTAGTTTTGCCAAGAAATTATTTACCTACAAATAAACACCGCAAAAATCATAAACTGTATATTGAACATTGCTACTCTAGATGTTTATGACTTTTTTCTGTGTGTTTTAGTACTCTAGATGGTTAGTGGCTTCCCGTTTTGATACGTTTAGCGTCTCCTCAATAGAGGTCGCGCCTTGTACTAAAAGCCCTGAATAAATGGTGGTGTTTATTCTGAGCTAAAAGTGTGATTATTCATAAAATAAAATGAGGAACGCTGCCGAAACTCCGTTCTCTTTAATAAATACAATACTGGCGACTAGACATAGTAATACGATCTTTGTCTAGGCACGTGCAGGCTGCCAGCTGTAGTAGATATGAGATTGCCAATAATTTTTAAAATAATTTTATCGAGGAACAAGTGCTAACTTGTTGCCAATACACCTTTTAGAGCCGATCTAATTTTTTAAATACCAAAAATTAAAAAAAGTCTGCCCTAACACATCCTCGAACCCACGACCTCTTGGTCAACTCGCTGGGATTCTACCTCTGGACTACACGCTGGTAACGTAAGCAAACTGAACCCAATCAAACTGAAATCGTATTTATAAAATTAATAATACAATTTGAATTCTTGATACATAATTACCTAACTCATACGATGTTAATAACGACTTACTAAAAATGACAAGACAGAAACTTGTCAAAACCTAACTGATCAACTAAAAGATCGTAATTTAAACCAGTACCAGTGTTAATGTACGGCATGTGTTTTGACTAGTTTTTCTCAACTGGCTTTAAAACTAAATTATTTAGAGGTTAAATTTATGCGGACCTGAGACGTCCTGGGTGTAAAATTAGTTAAACAATCTTTTTATCATTTTAGAAATACTATTTTAGTTAAGATCTACACCCATGTGCTAGAATACTGTGTAGCGCCTGAGTTTAGCTTGTTCTGTCTGTGAATGATGTACCTAAGAAGTCGATTAGCCTCACGGTTAATGGTGGGCTATGTTATCATTAAACAAATTATAAGATACTTCCCATAGACTGGATATCAGTATTCTTAATAAAACGAGCAAGAATTATTTATATTATTTAATAAATTTTAATCAGATTGGAAGCCCTTATTACAGTATTATATCACTTATGTTACATGTTTTTGTAAAATACTTTTATTTTAAAATATAAGGTCATTTTCAGACTGCATTTTGAAAAAAGCTATATAGGTATGTAAATGTATTTAGTTAATAAGAAATTAGCCTCTAAAACAAAGTAATATGCTTATTGGTTATTTTATACTGAACATATTCTAAAGAATACATGAAGATAAAAAACTAAAGACAACTTTAAAATCGATTTCTTAAACCTTCCTTGGTAGATAATTTTCACGTCTGACAATTTAAATTTTACTTTACAGCAAGCCCAAAAAATATATAATACAGAAATATTGATATTTTCAGAGCTATAGATATTAAAATTAGATAAACCAGCCATGGCTGTAGAGTCTGATCAAAAACTTAAAGGGGCAGCCACCTGTTGGGCGATGCGCGAAAGTGTGCCGTCAAAGTCAGAAGCGGAGCTATTAGGACTTGTAACGATTTATGTATAAAGTACCTATTGTATTTTGTTGTCCATCTGGCCGTCGCTAAGCGACGAGCGTAAACAAACCACTGCGCAACTTCTGCCGACGCAATTTATTGTACCTTTTTGTTTTTGGACGGACTTCTAGGATAAAAGTAAAGGAGAGGAAATAAAGATAATAGAAGATAGTATAGAAAAGACGGAAGATGAAACACAAATTAGGATACAACGTTAGGGAAAACACGGTGACCAGATCAAATAGTATAAAAGAAAACTGGATTTTACAGAATTCAGAAAATGTCACTACCATTTTATAAAAGATGAACTCTACCAATGGTAATAATTTTCTAGGTGCTCATAGACATAGCGACATCAAAACCTACATATTTTTTTTTTTTGTAAAAATTTTGAGTTCCTTTGTGTTGTACAACCAATTTCAGTCACTAATATCAGAGTTGTCCAAGACGTTTCAAATAAATTTACAAAATATTTGATGATCCAAAAATGTAAGTATTTCAAAAATTTGGTGCATAAAACTAAAAACAAAACTAATCGTTATCAGAATCGGCCAGGAATCTCTAATTGCTCTAAAATGTAAACAATGTTATCTCTTCTTTGTTCCTAACTCTAGGTATGAGTCTCTTTCATATATATTTTTTGTCCAGTATGTACTGTAATCGTACAAGGTATTCACGAAGTATGCAATACAGTATGGTTTTCAATTAACTGATGAATCCGTTAATTTTTAATTTGATTTTTATTTAACGACTTGCAGCGTTAAAAAATATGCTTTTTTACTGCAGGTAATAAAATTACTTTATAATTATCAGTTAGGACATGGGTCAGTTTTTATAGGTATTAAAAGTCGCCAATTCAATTTGCAAAAAGGAAATTTTTAATCCATAAATTACGTTCCAATAAAATGTTTTGAATTTTTTGCATTGAAGTCATTAAGGAGTGAACAGATTAAGGCTAATGAATGTTTTGTGAAATAACATTAAAATATAACATTTAAATTTCTTGAACTGAGTTACTTAATCCGGACAGATAGGAGGTAATATAAACGTTTTGTTTAAAGAGTTTTAGTTGTGTGTATTATAAACTACAGATGGAGATAATAAACGATATGCAAATCGAATCCGCAATACTGTATTTCAGTACATAGGTAGGGGAGACCGGTGACAATTGTAACACGTGTCAATTGTAACATTCAGTATACGTCCGCCCTCCGCCGGATTATCGCGTACCGAGTTACACATGTTCAACGGTTGTTGACAGATCTTTCTTTAAATTGTTAGTTGCTTTAAGAATTCTGATGAATACTGTTGTTACGATCTGAAACGTGACTTTCAACACGAAAAGTAAGTATTTATTTTTATTTTCTTTTGTAAATAATTTCTTAACCATATTTTCAATACATATTTAAAATATACCACTGAAATATGGATTATATTGACTATATAGTCTTATAATAAGAACACTTTAGGAATTAGATTACATAGTTTAATAATGTAAACAAATCATATATCTCCTTTGGTGTCAATTGTAACATGAATAAAGGTGACGATTGTAACATGTTACAAGTGAAACCAATGTAAAAAGTATGTATCATCACAATGTATTTCTTTATAGAACGCTTTACCAAACATTTGTGGAGACCTCATACCGTGCATACGGAAGAAGAAATACTCGTATATTAACTTAAAATTAATAATTTGTAAATTTTTCCCATACGAGTCTAAGCCAGAAATTTTGAGTAAAAAAGTCTTCTTCCGCCCGAACGATATACTTAACTCAGGTGAAGAGTAAGGTATTTTAGTAATGTTAACATACCCACGTTTCTTATCTAACATTTTTCATTTTAAAAGAATATTTTACTTTGCATTTGTATATTTTCAAATATTGTTATTTATATTTTAATAGAAGCTACCAATACAAATTGTTACGAATTTGTCGTGTTTTTTTTGGTATATTTTTGTCGACTTTAACAACAGAAAAAAACTACTTTTTTATTTGTGTAACTCTTTGTTTATTTTTTAATCATATTATTTGTATTCAAATAGGATATTTAAAATAAAATATAATATGTTTGTACGTACTGTTACTACTGACACCTGTGTCCGTTACAATTGCCACCAGTCGGGTGTCAATTGAAACACTTGTCATTGACTTGAATTATATGTTCTAAATAAGAAACTAGATATTTTTTCTACATTCTAAATTTATTAGGTTACTTACAAAGCTCGGGGACATCCTCAAAAAAAAAATCAATTAATTAGAACTGACAGGTAAGGTTGTAAAAAATCACATGTGTTTTTTGTTACAATTGTCACCGGTCTCCCCTACGTATAAAACACAGAGAGTTAATTTGTAATTCAAAATATTTTAGCAAAAAAATATACCCATTCTTAGTAGATATTGTTTTCTTTAACATGTTCTTAGTAATTTTTTAGCAGTTTAAACAAAGGTGTGCCTGCAAAAATAAAACCATCACTATAATAGAGGCTATGATATATTATATAATAATATATTTTTTTCTTTCATTCTTACGGCCGTAGGTCATATATTGCCATATTCTACTGCTCCTCGATTACATTAGCCTGCCGGTTTGCACCCCCAGAGGCTATCAACCCCTGGTTGTCCAGTCTATTTATACTCTGGCGACCGTTGACACAATGACATGTCAAAATATTTGCCAACCTATAATTTAAACGTTCCCTAATTCAGAAAACGCTCGCGGACACAGCCAATCGCTGAATTGATGAAAGATAGATATATAAATGGCCATACATTTATATGTACGCGACGAAGATACAAATTCCGCATCTAATCCTTGCAGCTGGAAAACCCGCAACAGGTGGAATATGTACAGCACCTCACATCAAATAATATGTAGATCCTTTTAGGTATGTAGGCATACTTTACGCCTTTGCAACGGCTAATCATTTTCCGGCAGTCTTCAGCCCATCTTGTCTATTCCGCGTTAGTTCGCTATTTACAGATATATATATTTTTTAATTTTGCACTTAACTTTTAACATGCCTGTTAAAGTATACGAATCTATGTAATGTAATATGATAAAATAGTCTAGTTTATACAGTGTCATACATAATGTTGGCACTATAGTAGTAAACTTTCTTTCTGATTTCTCAAAAAATTCTATTGTGATAAAAGTTCCTGCATGTATAAAATATATTTCAAAATTTAAAGGTAATTATAGCAACAACATTCAAAATGAAAATTTCTGGAACAAGAAAATGGGCATGATGTGAATAGTTTGTGACAAAATTAGCCAATCAAATCCGGGTTTTTTCAATATTCTAAGTTAATTTGTTGTATTTTTGTATTCGATTTATTTTCTTTTATTTTTATTAAAATATCCCCTACTTATTATTACTTGCAAAATTTTCTTTATTCTTGTGCTTTTAAAAATTATCACTTAATTTTACTCTAAACACTATTAAAGTGTTCTAATGCTCGACAAACCTATACTTCTCCATTTCCTAAATCATCCTATTTTACCAATTCCCCTCGTTAATTTACGAATCGTACCGCGATGCTTGCGCCATGACCGCAAAAAAGGACGATGGAAAAAGGGTCAAGTGGACGAGTACTCCAAGTAGTACACACACGAGTACCGATTCAACGCGCCCGCTGCCGAAGTGTTTTTGCCAACAGGGAGGGAAGACAGGACAATAGGGAAGATTCCGGGAGTCAGAGCGAAATAGCGTCCCTAATAAAATACAGGCCACCAATATTTTTAACCACCATTCAATAAGCGCACCACTATGGATCCTACAAAGAAAGTTTTGTGCCAAAAACATTAGTTTTAAATATATTTGGTTTAGACGAATTACATTATTTTTATTTTTTGCCATTTTTATATTTGATTTCATTTGATTGAATATAAAATAATAAATAATAAATCCACACAATCATTGAATCATTCGTTTTAATTTTTGCAATTATTTTTCGATCCAACAATTATTTAAAAAAGCCTTGTTTAAAGGGGCTACGACACTGGTATATCGATTTCCAGCAACTAAGCCAGGAATATCCTTAAACGAGACAGAGCACGCGTGATGTCTCCATGCCTGTGACGCTCGTGGCTTCTTCTTGCTTAATTCTTACTTTAATACTTACTTGCATAAAATTTGTAAAATGGCCATTCGTCTTAACTTTGGTTCTTGGTTGCATTTTATCAATTTTGTCTACTTGAATGGGCGGTATTTCACCATACAGTGTGATTTCCGATCCTCTTAAGCCACTACATCTTATATCCTTTAGTGTGGGTCCATCTGAAAGAGCAAACAAGAGCATCGGTAAACGTCTTAAAATTCTTGTAAAATTAAAATTACTGATACTTAATTGTTAATAATAGAAAGATTGCAATATTCCTTTATTAACGTCAGCATAGAGATTTTGAAACCCAATTGTTATTCCGAGCATGCGCCGTATTAAAATGCCTTTACTAATGATAATGAGCTACGTTATTTATGCAGAACTAAGGAAAGTTATCGTTTATTGCTATTTTTTATCATCGTGATGTTGCCAAAAACTGAGTAGTTTATTAATACCTTCTGAATTTTTCCATATCAAAATTGCAAGTAATAGATGAGTATGTATCTTAATGTAAACCTTTTTTAAAATGAAAAGGTAAAAACTGATTTTAACTTGTAAATTTAAAATACAATACTGTGTGATTCTCTGTTCAGCCGATTGGTAAAGTTTTAATGCTACACAGGGTTTAAAAATTGGTAGGACTTTCCTACATATAGGTACCTAGTATGTTCGCGGATCGGATTTAGAAGAGCACAAATGGACTAAATTTTACAATATACGTAAAAATGTCACTCCTAATAAAAGATTTTGCTTGTAAAATAAATGAGATCCTCATTATGAAAAATATATTTTTTTATACAGGGAGCAGAAAAAACACGAAAACGTTATTTTGCGTAAGACATACATTGTTTATCATTTTCTACCGAAAGAACAAATATGAAATATATATTAAACTGAACCCTAAGCCGAATTACAAGATTTCATTAAAAAATTTAAATATTAAAAGTAAAGAGTTTTATCACATTATTTTTTTAAAGTCCCAACTATCCTTTCTCACATCTTTAACCAGAGTACTAGTTCCTACATATTAAAGAATAATGACACCAGGGATTGTAAATATCATGATATTTACTGAAAATATCAAAATATCGGATATTTACGATATATATCGGATATTTTCATATACAGGGTGTCCCGAAATTAGGGGGCCAAAGTTAAACAGTGCATTCTGCATAGGAAAATAACACTAAGTTGTTTAATAAACATGTATCGAAAAAACCCCCCTAACGGAGCTACGGCCCCCTAAAGGGGGCCCCATGATGATGGTGTTTTTCAAATTATTCCTACAGGGTTGAACATAAAAACATGAGTTTTTGGTATTTTAGCAATTTTGACATGCTGAATCTAGATCTAAAATCAAACTATCAAAAGTTTATCATAGGCGTAACATTTGGGGGGGTAAAGGTACAAAAACAGCCCTAACTTTTTTATGAGTAAATGTTTTAATTTTTTTTTCTGAAATTATGAAAATCTAGAGCTTTTTACCAAAAAAAGGTACTCTTGATTTACATCGCTTAGATGCACCATTTGTGAGAAAAATGCCTTTAAAAGTAACACTGTTTAGCATAGACGGATCAAGTAAAAATTAATTTTCCAATAAAACTTAGTGGCAGGCCATGAAATCGAATGTTTTTATCAAATTGTATTTCCATTTTGTTGAATGCACAGTCTGGACCTTCTTCTGATATTTTGCGTAGTAGGTACGAAGTATTTCGAACCGGTTTTCTTTAATTCGATTTCCAGCCGCATTAATTCGTCTTAGAAGATCTTCTGTGATATTTACTTCTTGGTGGTATAAATAATATTTTACATATTACCCCACAGATAATAATCTAAAGGGTTTAGATCAGGAGATCGAGCTGGCGAGTTTACCGGGCGACCACGATCTATCCACCTGTTTGGAAAATTTTCATTCAGCCAGTTTCTCACCGGTTGGCCAAAATGGGTTACCTAAATTTCTTTCAAAATGAGCTGGCAGAATTGCTAGAGGAAATTCCTATACGCACTCGGTTAGAGATGTCCTTCCAGCATGATGGGGCGCCAGTCCACTTTGGCTAGCCGGTGAGAAACTGGCTGAATGAAAATTTTCCAAACAGGTGGATAGGTCGAGGTAGCCCGGTAAACTGGCCAGCTCGATCTCCTGATCTAAGTTCTTTAGATTATTCTCTGTGGGGTAATATGTGCAATATTATTTATACCTCAGAAGTAAATACCTAGCCTAGAAGAGCTTCTAAGACGAATTAATGCGGCTGGAAATCGAATTAAAGCAAACCGGTTCCAAATACTTCGTACCTACTATGCAAAATATCAGGAAAAAGGCCAGACTGTGCATTCAACAAAATGGAAATTTGTTTGAACATTTAATCAAAGTAAAGTAGTGTTCCTCTAGCGGCTAGTCTTTCAATGCATAATTACGCATAAAACTAATTTATCCTTATTGCTCAAATAATAATAATAATAGCCATTGTGCATGTTCGTGTGAAAGAATGCATCTCTAAAATTATGTTTACAAAACAACATAAACGTTAATATGCTTATAAAAGTAACATTATTTTTTAGAAAATTTGGTAAAAACATTCGATTTCATGCCCTGCCACTAAGTTTTATTGGAAAATTAATTTTTACTTGATCCGTCTATGCTAAACAGTGTTATTTTTAAAGGCATTTTTCTCAAAAATGGTGCATCTAAGCGATGTAAATCAAGAGTACCTTTTTTTGGTAAAAAGCTCTAGATTTTCCTAATTTCAGAAAAAAGAATTAAAACATTTACTCATAAAAAAGTTAGGGCTGTTTTTGTACCTTTACCCCCCCAAATGTTACGCCTATGATAAACTTTTGATAGTTTTGATTTTAGATCTAGATTCAGCATGTCAAAATTACCAAAATTCCAAAAACTCGCGTTTTTATGTTCAACCATGTAGGAATAATTTGAAAAATACCATCATACCCCTCTTTAGGGGGCCGTAGCTCTGTTAGGGGGCATTTTTCGATACATGTTTATTAAACAAGTTAGTGTTATTTTCCTATGCAGAATGCACTGTTTAACTTTGGCCCACTAATTTCGGGACACCCTGTATATCGGATATTTTCATTTTTGTTAAAAATATTATTTTACTAGTAGGTAAAAGTTTTTGAAAAAAAAATAAAGCAAAGATAGAAACCTTATCTTTATTGATAAAAAACAACAAAATAATATTTAAAAATGAAATTCATATTTTTTCTGACGAAAAAAACCAAAACAAATAATTCTAGTCTTTACAAAAGCCGTGCTAGAGGCAAGTCATCCATATTGTCGGAATCGGAATCATCTAAGAGATCCCGCTCTGTCTCTGTTGCTACATTCTGCAGATTTCCTGATCCTGAGGCTTCACTGCACTGACTTCGATCCCAAACAAAATCTAAATTTGATGCTGTACTGGACATACTTTTATTCTGGTTAAAATATCGAAACATAAACGTTAATTTTCCAGCCTTTTCATTCCCTAATTTATTTCGAAGTTTTGAGTGGACAAGACCGAATGTCGAAAATATTCTTTCTAGCCCAGCAGTAGCCGCTACGGCTGTTAGTAACATAGAGCACATGTTTAAAAAGTCCTTCTGAAGGTCAGCCCATCTAAAATATTTTTCAGCGTCAATTATGTTGACGGATTTCCACCATTTCATGGGAGGAGTTGTTTTAAAGTGGTGCCCAAATAAATATGAAGGAAATGGTTTTGAAGCAGTGCTCATTGCCATTATTATTGGAACAAATCCTGGGTTAAATTTCTGTAGGTACTCAAAAGCAGCATGCTTTTCCTCATTATTTAAATTATTTCCTTGGAATCTGTGGTCGCACAAATTAGACAAATAATGTGCAGCCGTTAGAGCCATTTCTTTACGTTTCTTAAATTGCCTAAACACATTTGCTGGTTGTCCATGCAAGTCATTTTCCAATTATTTCCATATTTCTACTGCCACAGCTATAGTTGCTCCATCTCTCTGCATTCTATCAATTATTAATTAAGCGCGTAATCCCGAAAATATTCTATCAACACAGTCACAAAATAATATGCACGTTGTCCGATCTAGGGGAATTACCGTTTTAAAAAATCCCAGTATAGCGCGGTTGCATATTTGTACTTAAACGAAAGCCGCTATTGCCAGATTTAAGAAAAAATATTCTTTTTTAACAAGTTGATATATATCCAAATATTGATATTTATTTAGAGATAAATATCGCGATATATATCGTGATATATATCGCGATATATATCACTTGATATATATCTGCGAACCCTGAATGACACCTACGGACATGTTTGTCAAAGTCTTTATTAAATGAAGGCATTATTTAATTTCAAATACTTCTCATCAAAATGCTATCTACTGAACAAAGGATTTTTATAGTCCAGTGTTATGTGGATGGCCAAGTATCATACCGCTACATCATGGAACAATTTAGCGAGAAATTTGTACCCAATCAATCCCAATTACTGAAATGACAATCTACAACACAATAAAAAGGTTCCAAAGAACTGTTTTGGTTTTGAATCACAAGAAAAAAAAAGAAGAAATATGACCAAAACGATGCTGACACAGTTTTAGTTCTTCAGTCTGTTAGAGAAACTCCTGTGATGTCCCTTAGAAATCGTGCTAAACATCTGCTAGAAGTTCTCAATAAAATCTCATATTCAGATGATCTTCAAAGAAAATAAATTAGTTCCGTTCAAACCCCACTTTAACCAAACACTGGAAAGGAGAGATGAAGCGAAAAGACTAGATTTTTGTTTCTGGGTGAAAGACCAAATTTTAAGCGGAAATATCCATTTTTATAAATTTATTATGTATTTTGATGAATGTACATTTTCTACTAATGGAACTGTAGCATCCCAGCATGTCCGGTACTGGTAATAGGATGACTTTACCGCAGATTTGGTCCGAGGTGGATTAGTAGAAATGGCCCAATTTTCTGGCCCCCAAGGAGCCCCGACAGCGTTGACCGATATGTTTCTATGGGGCCCTTTAAAACAAATGGTTAATACCACTCTAATACTAAATAATATTGACGAGCTAAAAGGCAGGACTGCCCAGGCTGCCCGTTCAATATCCGAGAAATAAATCAAAAATTCCTTTAGATATCCAAAGAAGCAATTAGAAAAATGTGTTGAATATGGTGGTGGAGTTTGTGAATTTTGATATCATTATTGTAGTTAATTTATATCATATTCTTTAGAGATTAATTACAGTTTTGTGGATTATTAATATATATTAGGACATAAAGACAAAAAAATATAACTTAAAGCAACTGTAAGGTTTCTCTAACATATATGTTATATATTTAAAAATTGCACTTCAATAAGAAGTATTTTGAATTAAATAATTGCTTTATTTAATAAAAACATTGACAAACATGTCCATAGGTATGATTATTGTTTAATATATAGAAACTAGTACTCTGGTTATGTGAGAGAGAATAGTTGGGAAAATAATGTGACAAAAGTCGTTACCTTTAATATTTATATTTTTTAATGAAATTTTGCACTTCGGCCTAGGGTTTAATTTGAAACATATTTCATATTTGTCCGTTTGGTAGAAAATGATAAACAAGGTATGTTCACTCTTACGCAAAATACCGTTTCGTATTTTTAATGCTTCCTGTATAAAAAATTAAATTTTTCATTACGTCAATCTTATTAATTTTACAAGCAAAAACTTTTATAAGGAGTGATATTTTTACGTAACTTGCAAAATTTGGTCCATTTGTTCTTTTCTAAACCCCATCCTCGGACATTCTCTAGAGAACTAAAAGGGTACATAGAAAGATACAATAGGCAATATAATCCAAATAAGGCTGAAATTTTTTATATTCTCTAAAATTAAATATTTATGGGGGTTATATCCATCTATTTATTTTCTTTTTTATTAATAAATAAATTTTTGGAACACAAATTTTTGTACAAAATTAAAATCTTGTAAAACGTGATCTCATTGGATGTGATGTGACACGTTATAAAAATAAAATTGTTGTTATGGCTGGTGTAAATTTAAGTGTCTATGAATTTTCTTGATTGTTGTCCGAAGATTAAAGGAGTTAAAGCATAAAGGTACTTGTTTAAGAAGTAATAACTATTACTGTTATTATACCATAAAAATAAATGAAAGGCAAAATATGCTTACTTGGGTTTGGCGATACAAACATTTAATAATATTTATTTAACGTTTTTAATTAACACTGCTTTCTTCTGACTTCAGCAGTTCTTGGCACAAGAAGTAAAAAAATGTTTGGGACACTTGCAGTAGTATTTTTCCATATTAGCACAATACAATACTTATAGGGTAGTTTTAAACAAATTCCATTGTTAAAAACAATTACACACAAATTACGCTATAATGAAAAAACTCTACGCAAACAACAAATATTTTCTTTTACGTCACACACCAACGATTCGGGCTAGGTGTGGTGAGTATAGGCAACTGAATATACACTCGAGGCCATTTTTAAATTTATTTTTATTTTTTGACAGGCACGTGACTAATTGTCGTCAACAATACGATTGATCACGTGACTGCTAAAAATTCCCAGCAAAAAGATAAAAAACACGAAACAGCGACTTAAACAATATCGGAGGCGCGCGCAAATGGCGGTTTTTGAATTTTAATAAATTATACTGAAAAGGAAAACAAATAGTTAAATTATCATTGTAATTTTCTTCAAAATAACACTGTTGATTTTGAATTAAGAAAATACTTGCATATCCCTATCCCTATTGCCAAATATGATTTATTACTTTATAATAGAAACTGATCGAAATAAGTTGAGGATATTGTGGTTTCTCTGAGAAAAATATCCCAAAAGAAAAAAAAGGCTTTTTTTATGTTCCCTAATCTTCTTTTCGGAAAAAATAGTGTTTATACACATTCAAAATTGTACCAAAGAAAATTTATCCATAAAAATAAATAATGTGGAGTTTTGTTTAGGTTGGGTTGGGTCTATGGACTCATTTCTGATTCGCTGTTGCTTGGTGATTTATGTAATAATAGTGATTATATGTTTGACAATATGAATAGGCATCATTTAAGTAAAGACAAAGCAAATCAAGCCTTTGGGTTTCTACTTAGAGGTGCGCGACATATTGATGTAGCTACTCGGTTCAATGTTTCTCAGAGTGTGATTTACCGTCTGAACAATCGATTTACTGAGACTGAACTGTTAGGCAATAGCCAAGAGCAGGCAGGCCAAGGTCAATGAATGGCAGGGAAACAGATTAATAGTCAGAGGAACTAGGATGGAGCCTTCAAGAAACTGGGCGTTTTTGAGTCAGGACCTTTTCGCTACTAGCAGAGTCCGCATAACCCCGCGAGCTGTCTTAAATCATTTAAATGAGGAAGGTCTACCTTACTATAACGGCCCATAACGTGTCCTCCTTTGACTGCAGATCACAGATTTTAAGTATGCCTCGATGAGTCCAGGGGTTATAGATTACGGAGGTGGAATTACTCGCTATTAAATAATTTAATTTTCAAAAATAGTTTCTAGGATCAATGGATTTTTAAAAAATGGAATACCTATTAAATCCTTTTTCAATCAATTAAAACAAAAATCGAGTTGACTATTATTTGACAAAAATACTTGAAATAATGAATCTTTCCACTAGAATTGCCGAAAAATGTATTATGGCCAATGGTAATTTATTTGAGCATTTATAATAAAAATTGTTTTTGATATTTGGATTATTGTGTTGTTTTTATGTAATTAAATTGGTAATAAAATAATGTTATTTAGTACTCAGTTTATTTTTTAATTATTAGTAATAATGCGTTAAAATTTATAAGAAACTGGGGGAAATGTGTCAATTTGGTAAGTACTGACGACAAACAATTACTATTTTAATAACCTTCTTTGTCCATGACATAATTCTAAATATTTTCAAAACCAAATAGTATGTATTTGGATAACGTCAAAAGTTTAAAAATTAAAAAAAAGAGTTGATATAAAACAAAATTTTTTCGTCTTTATTAAAAATGGAATGGAAATGATCAAAATATTTATTTTTGAAATAAAGTAAAAATCGTTCATCATTTAATTTTTCGACAGTTCTGTGTTTTTATCTGCGTAACCATTATCATTGTAAATTTTTGTCTTATATCATAAGCAAAGTAGTATTTGGTAAATAGCAATATTACATATCTGTCTAACACATAGGGAACCTATGGAGATTGCCATTAATACTACTTCAAAAAGTGAGTACAATACGTCAATAAATTTAGGATGCCAAAAGCCTTCCAAAATGAAATAAAAAGTGCAGGTCCGTATTTAAAAAAATTAAGTTGATGATGGTTCCAGAAATCTGAAACGTCAGACTAAAAAATTAATTATTTCATCTTGAAGAGGATAAAAAGTGCCCATGCCAAGGAGCAACTTATTTTTAAATATATCTTCAAATACGCGTAGGAAAAAATTCAATAGATTTTGCAAAATTTCGTTTTTTTTTTCGAATAGCTCCGGAAGTAACCGGAATTTCTCAAAATTCCAAATAGCTTATAATTCAGCATCAAATTGGGCAACTTCCCCAATTAATCCGACTTCGTATCTCTTACGGTTACCGAGATCCCCATACAAAGACTCGAATTTGTAGCACCCTGTATGTATGATTAAAAATATTCATGAGTAAAATTTAAAATTTACATTCAAAACTAATTCAGTGTTGAATTAAAAATTTATGTGAATCAAAAAATGTTATGTCTGGTTTAATTATAACTCATTTGGAATATTCAATGTCATTTCCAAAGGCCAAGAAAAAGATGAGATATAACTTCAAGAAGAGTATTCGGATGGTTGTTTAATAATAAAATACCTGTTAAATTTTGTTTATTGACTTGTTCACCATAGTTACCTGTACCACACACCAGATAAGATTGATAACAATTTCATGCTAAACATCGAAATCATTTGGGTATTATGAAATAATAAACTTTTGAACCATATCGTTCTCACTGTGGGAATCCAAATAATAAAAAAATACCACAGCATACAAATCCTATAAAAGCTTTAAACAAACAGTTGTAAATAATTCGTAATAACATACCTCGTTTTTAAATAAAACACGACATGTAGTGTTCGTCGGATATGATAACAAAATAAGAAAAAAATCACAAGACGATAAGTCTGGAGTATGCACTATGAATTTTCGTTAAAGCGGTCCAATGAATTTTTAACCCCATGTTATGCCTTGTTCTACTAGAAGTGTAGAGATAAAGCTGGGCATATGTAAATTTCAGAGTCTCACGATTATGGTAATTTACTAATTATATCAATAAAGCTCCAAATAATATCTAAAAAATGTAAAAAAATTTGAAAAACATTAATTTTTACACCCCACGTAATTATTAATTTTTTCCTTTGCATACCAGGTGAAGAGGGCACACGTTTCCCAACGTCTAGAACTTGATTGCCGCGATTTTGTATTTTCTTATTATTTTTATAGTTTATTGCAAAGTTTAAAACCATTTCAATTCGGTCATTAATAACGTAAAGGAATATTTTTAAAAATAAAAATAATAAAGCTTTAAATGTCAATAAACGTGGGTCATCTTCACCTGGTGTGCAAGATTAAAAAAAAAGCAAACAATAAAGACAAGGTTGTGAAAAAGTAATGTTTTTCAAAAAATAAATGCATATTTTAAGTAGCATAATTGGCAAATTAATATAACCTTAAGGCTATGAAATTTACCTATATCAAGTTTTATCTCTATACCATAACTTGTAAAAGTGGCCCTAAGTTCATTGCATCTAATTTACTAATAATACCAACAAAGCTAAGTTGCCTCGGAAACTTTAAAGTAATTGCCTTTTTATTGTCTAATGCCCGGTTCCGACGATGCAACTAGTCGCGGTTTTAAAATTACAGCAATTTCTTGTTGCCGTAGGTGGTTGCATATGCGTTCACATGTGCACATAGTGTAGTTGGGATTTCCTAGTAAAAAGCCTGAATGTTGCGGACATGAGAGTAAAATCACTAGATATTAGCCACGCTTAACCTTAAATGTTTCCTTTCGTACATGTGTTTTATGGCATTTTGCAAATATAAACCATAAAAGAGGGTAAACTAAAAGAAACAAAATCCACGGTTAAAGAATGGGAATGACATATAAGTAAAGTTGGCAAGAGAAAAATCACTAAAGAAGTTACTAAGTTGCAGCAACCAGTTGCACCAAAATAGAACGCGTTCTCTTTCCATGCAACTGTGTTGCTGAAACTAACTGCATAGTATATGCTTTAAAATGCTGCAGTTTTGACGCAGTTTGCGAATCCCCGCGACAACGTTGCATCGTGACAATCGGGTATAATACGACAGGTTCTATATATTGATCGCTTTCTTTACTTAGGCCTCTCCAACTTTTAATTTTGTTGGATCTATTTCTCAGTTCATCATTTTGAACAATTCTTTACTGAGTTTGCTAATAAGCTGTTTATTACACTTTTGTAATTTTGTGCGTACTTTTATGTTGTCCCAAAAATAGTAAGTATAATAAGGTTACAAAAGCTGACCTTGCTCTCAATTGAACTTAGACACAAATTCTAAAACAAATTTAATTGATTCGATGTGACATTTAACTGACATTGTCAATTGTTTATTTCGATCACGCCTTTTAAATTAAATGTAGGCATTACAAAACAATTTACTAGGAACTAGTAGACGTCAGTCAATCATAGAAAATATCACAAATTCTGATCTTCCCATGTCTGACAGGTATTTAACTATATATGCCCTATAGAAAAATACTGTTGCACTAGTATTTTATAGATCAAATTTATTGATTAGATGTATACGAGTACATTGGCTTTAAAGTACTAGTTTATCTAAATGCATATTATATTTTTAGACGACCTTAGAGAGAGTTGTCCTTGTCACAAAGTAGTAAATTTGGATTAAAAATATTTCGCCTTATTTTGCTTAAATAAATAGACCATTTCTGAATTACGGTTTTAGGCTCAAATTGTTAGGGTAAATCCGGGTTTGCGCACTAGGTTAGATGGCGCAGTTTACGTTTTGGTAGTATTAATCCTTAAGGGGTAAATGAGGTAACACTGTACCATGGCTGTCGCACAACCGTACAGTTACGGTTAAGTTAATTTAAAACTGTTTCGGTGGGCGCATTTGGACAATGGAGATTTTTGAAAATTCATGCATCGTCCAGAGTCAAGTGGCATATAGGTATATTAAAGCTTACTGTTGCCTGTTAATGGTTTTTATTGCATCTAATAATTGTGTAGGTATTTCTAATCGGGGAATATATTATTATAATAGCACTTTGGGAAAATGTTCCTAACTTTGGGTTAATGAACTATAAGATGGCATATTCACACTTTGATTAAGGCGTATCCGAACTTTAAGATTTCCACCTGTAAAATGACAGATCCGCACTCGCCCACTATAAAATAATAGATTCGCACTTTGCATAATGTATATATATTTAACTTTTTACCATACACATTATTGTGGAGGAATGTTGTGGAGGTTTACTTGGGATTAATCAGTATAAGTTGGTCAGTTTTTGTTTTTAATGATATAACAAAAAAGACAGAAAAGAATCCTAAGCAAACCTGAACAAATCTAAACAAACCTGCACACTGCAGAGCGTGCTAAAGATTGGCGGGCCAGTGTTATCATTGTTGCATGACTCTCCGTAACAAATAATATATGTTTTTGTGCACTAAAATAATATAAAAATAAAACATAAAACTAATTCTAACCTTTTACAAAAAATAATTATGCCACTCATGCACACTCGGCGGTAATATTCCGGCATTGGAGGCACGTGTCAAAGTGCAACCTATCATTTATTAGTGAGACCGTTTTGTGTCCTGATTAAAATAGCAACTGACTAACTCTCACCAAGTAGCCAATCGCTAGCGCCACCGCGTAAGTTTGCAAACAAATTTGAAAGCAATATTTTAAAATAATTTTGCAAGCACATTACATTATTGATAGAAACAAAGGGCTGATTTTACTGAACGATTATTTGCCTAGCAACCAAAGTACACAAGCCGTATCTAAGGCGGTATGTGCAACCAACCAGAGACTATAAAGAATATAGAAAGACACTCGAATATACCAAAAAGTCGGTCTCGTTGAGACATTTGGTGGGGTGGTTGATGGTTTAAAAGTTTATTTGTCCACCATTATATATACATAGTATGCATGTTTATATAATGGTAGACCAACAAACTTTTAAATCATAAACCAGTAAACCCACCAAATGTCTCAACCCGCTTTCCGTTGCACGGCAGTGTTCGTCTAGGTATTATTTAGTCAACCTTACTTGTTTGCTTGCTACCAATTTTCTCGCTACTATTTTGGACTCCCCTGAATAAAAATAAACATCGATGACGTTTCTTTCATAGCCTCGTAAAAGAAACGAAATTTTGACGCATAATATAAGGGTGACCATTAATAAAAATGTAAATTGTCGCTGTAATTTTTCGGAAAATTTTCACCTAGGATGCAATTTTCGCTGTAATTCAGCGACAATAATAATTGTGCTCTCCTTATGGGAATTTTGACACACGAAAGAGAAGTCACTAAAACTTAGAGTGTGATATCTTATTTTAGGTAATATATAACTTGATCCATTGATTTTTAATATTTTTGATTTGTCTCCAGTTTTTGATAATACCACTACAATGTTTAATATTTATTTTAAAAAATATATGCTTTATCTATGTTTGATTTGCCATAAATAAATAGTCATGTTCTTACCTGTATTTGTTGCTGAATTATTTAAGGAACACAAAGGGCAGACTTCGTTGGTGAACATGCAGGAATAGCATCTTTCGTGTCCACAGTTGTCGATCAGTCGTCGTTTCTTGCCTTTGTCAAATGGCATTTCGCAGCTGGGGCAAGTTCCTGCCGTGATCTCTGTATCTAGTAGCCTCCGTATGGCAGCCAGATCTGCAAAGAAGAAAATAATTAAATATGATCAGTCAGATTCTCCATCACTGGTCCGGTCTAATTTGACAACCAAAAGTTTTAAACTGGCAAGTGTAAGAATAAGATAATTCAGTGTTATACTATGAATTTATTTCTGAGCTTTTTCGCAAATTAATAAAGAAAAGGGCAAATTTAGTAGGTATGTACTTTCGACAACAATATAACTAAATTCATTACAGCAACTCGTTCCAAGACGAAAATCATTTGGAAATCAAGCAAATCGCTGAAATATCGGAATAACTCAAGTTTTTAATGACGACTTATTAACAATGACAGGACAAAATCCTGTCAAAACATAACTGATCAACTACAAGATCTTTATTATTTCAACCAGTACTAAGTTATAAACCTTCTTAGTGAATCTGAACGATAGTGTCTCTCACATAGGAGAGGCAATTTAATTTTTTATTTTGAGGCAGGATACTTCAATGTTACATGTTCGAAGAATGAAAATAAAAATATTTTCTCCTTCTATCACATTCTTTTATGCAAAATTAACACTTCAGGCTAATTTTTTCCTAGACATTTCACCGGGAGCTGTTCTGACGTTCTTCAGAGACAGCGACATAATGCTGTAAAAGGGATTACTTCGACAATTACTGGTTTCACGGGAAAAAATATTAAACTAAGTCAAAATACTTTAAAGTCAATTGTTGTTTTGTATATACCTAAGGTAACATTTTTTTCACTTAGAAATATTGCCTTCTAAATAATATTTTTAAAGTGAATGAAAGCACTACCTGACTTATTTAAAAGTTCCTTAGTTTTATTTAAAGTAATTAGTTATTTTTAGTGTTTTCTTATTAAAATCGAAAAACCCCCAAATTAAAATTTTGGCACCCTATATCTTGCTTATTATCAACTTTGGAACTTGGCAGGTTCGAATAAATTGCATTATTTCGACATAAGGAATCTGCTGGTGCTCTGTGTATCATTCATTACTTTTAAACCACCCTGTGTAATGGCATGTATAAAATCCTTCCATAACTAATATGTCTGTATTCCCTGGAAGGAAGGTACAACAGTGAATCAAAAACAAAAAATGTATAAGGATCAGACTACAAAATATCGTCAAGATGAATTTAATACTGTAGGTAGGTCATTCTACAGGCTATCTAAAAATGAAGAAAAAACATATCTTGATTTTCCCCCCCATTGAATCGTACGACAATGAATCGTACGACAATGAATCGTAGCTTGCATTGCATAAAATTATTGTGAAGAGACATAGCTACACATCAATAGGAATGTGAACAAAATCCCCATGCTAAGGTTATCTGTAGACAATCAGAATGCAATTAACCAATAGCACAGTACAATGCAATGGTAAGAAATTTAATTGGGGTTAGCTTATCCTCTGGGCGGACATGGAGATTACCAAGATACTGGTGCTCTTCTTTGGGGCAAGAGTTTTATAGGTGTTTTTGAGAAACTTTTGAGCGAAAATCGGAATCCCGATATTGGATCCCAATTGGAAATTTTTATATAGGATTTAAGTAACCAGACCTTCTCTTAAAATTATAGGTATCATAATAGGATAACGAATGACAAAATGTAAAATCGTGGAAACTTTTATGAACGACATGTAGCTTTTACTTTTTTATGTAACTTTTAGGTTTAAAATAAAGTGTAATAAATAATATGATAAGATTAATACGCTTTAAAGAAAACGTAGGTATAAATCAAATAACTTATAAAGAGAAGTAGTGGATACCTGGAGTAGGAAAACAGTTGACTTTGAATTTTACACGAGCCTCCTATGAAGCTCTTAGCTGTATCCCAAAATGTATTAATTAACTGGCTGATTGATTTCAAACACGTCGATATTAAAGACCATTTGACGCAATTAAAGTTAACCAATTTAAAACTTAATATAACTCTTTTTAGAATAACCCTAAGGTTCCGGAACCCGGCCGTTATCATGTCACCTATCCAATTTATTTTGTAACTTTAATTACCAGCTCTGTTGTGTGTATGACAAGAAATATAATTTAGATCTATTCTCCGATTTTAAATAAAAGTACGTCTAGTATTAAAACTAAATCTGGGCTCTAAATTAGGGACCCAATCTAATGGGATAACCGAAGCCACAATTACTCTCAGCTTTATTGCTCATAAAAAACTTCTTTCTAGATTCATTACTCAATTCTTTAAGCTCTCCTTTTAATTATTAAGAACCCGTAATTATAAGGCGGCAGTAAATCATCAAGTCATGGTAAGGTAAGCTTAATGCATCGTAATTGTCATGCACGGTAGGCCTAAACATATTTTATATGTACCATTTGGAACCATGAACGTCTTTTCACTGGTTCTTAATATTCTATAATTAATAACTCATATGCACTCATTATTGACGCATTTTCATTATTTCGCAGTATGTATTACTGAATCCATTACTTAACAGTAGCAATGTTTTCTTGTTTTGTTTGTGTTTGTTCTGTATTAATATAAGGGTGTGTAATTGTTTTTTTTTGTCTTCTGACAGTCCACGAAGACCGAGGTCTAAGTACTATGTACCGTGGGTGTACTGGGGAATCGACTCACACATCCAGAGCTGGAAACATCCGTTGGGATTTCACCAGCCCTTTAAGAGGATGTGTGGGGTGGTACCACCTCGGTCGAGGAAGAATTCCTCTACCACCTTCCACTTTTTGTGATAATCCTACTAAATGTCTGGCCACACTTTTTTTATTAAGCGTGCGGCCGGGCCAGGATTCGAACCTGGTCTAGTGCCGGAGACGCGTCACAAACCCAGCGTGTTGGACCACTGGGCTATTGCTCCAACTCCGACTATCTTCATGTCGAAAATACAAGAATAAGAATACATTCTAAGGCACAGTACAGTACTAAAAATTAAGCTTAGCAAAATATAGCACCCAGTGACGACCCAATGACATGTCCAGTTAATTTTTAGGTGCTTAGTTAACCGCAAAAGCCAGTCATGTGATGATCTAAACTTGTTAAGAGTAGTAATCAGCTAACATTTCTGCTATCGTTGACTGTTTCTAACCGAACAACAAGAAGCGCATTACAAATGCATCCCTTTACTCTCTAGCTACAAAAATATACAGGGTCTTGAAATTATGGAATCCTGTAGAAGTTTGGCGAATCTTAACGGCCTCGTTAGTTGATCCTGCTGTCAACGTTGCTTATCGAAAATTAGCGGCGGACATTCGCTAGGAATATGGGAGACAGATACATCCTCTTCCAGATATCATTTACATTTAGAATTGTCACCGATTATGATTCTACCGAGATACTTACGGTGGTAATGTTTTGCCTATAGACTAACTATGATGTATCTCTATGAAGAAGAAAAAGTTTCTATGTTAGGTGTACGCTCCGACCTTCTACGGAATCCTTGGACATCCTTATTCCTGGAGCCTTTTTACCGCATTTTTCAAACGTATGTTTAAGCGAGTCTTTTAGTTTTCTGTTATCAATATCAGCAATAATGGGTTGAAGACCCATTGGGATTTTTCACTGACCTCGTTCTTGTAAAATTGTCCAGTCCCTCATACCACAGGTCCTTTGGGTCTCCAGAGATTCAGAAAAGTCTAACCGTATTTCCCCTTTCTGCACAAGGGTATGTCTAAACTGCGACACAGTTCGAGACATAACAATATTCTACGTGGTAGTGCCAGTAGTGCTGCTCTTCTCTCCGAGCAAATGTTAATATTACCAACTTTCTTGGTACTCTCCAGAAAAATCTGCAAAATCTCGGACACTGCTGCTTAAAACACCATTGCATAGTATACGAAAGAATAACACTTTCTGACGCAAGTCCCTTACCAAAAACTCCTGCATCAGCTTTTCCGTTCTCTTTTGGTCCATCTGCAAACTACCAGGATACATTTCGAGAAACTGAGAGTAGGTTCATCTTTTCCCAATCCTCTTTTTGATGTAGAATCACCTCAAGAGTTCTATACGACTTCAGACCTGGAATCTAATAACTTTTACGTATCTTCCACTATCTCATTAGTAGTTTTTATAGTTAGATGCTAGGTAAGCAGTATAAAATGTAGGGAAATACTTGAATTGGTTTTAGTTCATGTTATGGAAAAAGCAGGAAACCCGGTAAAGAGAAAAACTGCAGCGAAGAACAAGATACAGGACAAAAAATATTAACAATTAGTTGTTAATCTAGAGTCTAGAGGATACTGAGGATAGTCTGAATCAGGTGGAACTAAATAAAAAAACATATGGTCAATAATGGACAATATAACGAAAAATATGACTGCAAATTAAAAAAGTAGTTAAATTCTACTAAAATGATGCACAAAGTATAAATAATACAACTAAATAAACCGAAGAGTTATTTAAATGCAAAACGAATTCCGACAGTACAATCTGTACTTGATAATCTTCTCTGAATTATTCCTGTAAATCATTTTTATTATGGGCACGAGAACGTAAATTTTTGATTATACCGTACAAAATCTCTTTATAAAAAACGGTACTCCGACGATTTGCTCTTTTTGATTATTATTGTGCAGTACTGGCAGTACTTTCACCGCCCTAAAAAGGCCGAATATTGTGGTGCTTTGTTGGTCGTTTTACGCAAAATAAATTTTGGGATGATTATTTTGAAGTGGTTAATTTTTAGCCTTCAGGTTTTCATGTTTTAAGGACAACCTAATTTTGTAGTTCACGAGATTTGTTTATAAGATAGACTTACTAGGCTATACCGTTACCTTATAAAGACGGTAATACGTATGCCCAAATATGGCTGCTATTGACAAAAAAATGTAATTAATAATAGATCATTGATAATTCTGTTATAACTCGGTCAAAATTGCTTGAGCGCACTAAAAATTAGCAGCAAATTTATCAAAAGGCTACAAATGTATAGGTTGTACCCAATTATTTGCCTCTACACAGAGAAAAACGTATTGTAAAAATTACTACTGGTACTATATTTGAATATACTATGTGGGACAGAAACAAGTATATACTATATCGTTATTGTGAAAATCTTGTAATAAATGTCCGTATAGTTTGAAACAAATATCAAAATTCGCTAAATTAATTATAAATGGTCACTTTATCAAAAAAATAAAAAAATACCAAACTGTTTTGTAGCCGAGACTAAAAGTCTCACAATTTTTTATACTGGAGCTTCTGAGACGGAGAGGCGACCGCAAAAATAAAATGATCATTTCTGAAAGAATGAAGCTTTTAGCAAATTGATTTGATTTTAGCTGATTCTTTGTTGGAGGTTGTCAGATGGCACAGGTTGTCAAGAATGCAATTGCAATTCATTGGCACCGGGTATGAATAAAATAAAGAAGAAAAATTTAATTAAGTATATTTTTATCATAGCGTTCTTGATGTGCTTCCCTAGAGAGAGAGAGAGAGACAAACAGCGAAGCACATCGAGAATGCTATGATTGTTATATTTATTTATATACAATATTTGATCATGGAACCCTGTTTTCCAATTTCCAATCTATTCGGCATTGACTGTATTATATTGGAAACAATGTGAGGTTAAGTGTGTTAAGTCGTTTTATTAAGCTCACTCCGCATTATGTTTTCTTTGCTAATTATGAATAAGAGGATTGATTTGTGTGAACCAGGTTCCTAGACCACCAAGGCGACTGACAGTTTGTGTCAGTTGAAAAAGTGGTGGCGCGTAATTGAACCCTTCCAGTAAATTGAGCTTAGGGCTAATTAGCACGAGCTCTGCAATAGTTTGCTTCGTCCAAAACACCCTGTGTTTCTTTGGCTTACTTTATTCACTAATTTAATATTATTTTCTTCTACGTTGATTCTTAAGCGGTAGGTACATATTCAAAGATACTCATCATAGTATCTTTGACGGTTATTTAACTTTCTTGTTATACTTTTCCTAAACAAAGTGCGTCGCAAATTTTTGGTGCCCAACGTGAGGCATCTGACAACCTCAAGCAAACAATCACCGATACCAGCTGGGAAAATTCGGGAAAATTTCGATCCCCGCCCAAAAAAAGTTCTTTTGGGGAAATTTGTCCCCTCCGGGAAAAACTCTCCTTCGAGGGTTTTAAATGTTGAGCTATGCCAATTTGTAGAGACAAAAGAAACTGCCTCAAGCACCTTGGGTGTCCGGTGCCATATAGATGACTTCTTGGCGTCAACCTTGAGGCCCCAAATATCCACGCAAGGCAGGTAAACTGAACTCCATCACAGGAATTAATATCTCGGTTTGATCCAACAAGTGCCCTCAAAATGCATTAGCCTGAGACCGATGACTTTTTTGCTGGCCAAATGGAAAGTGAAAGTCCCTCCTTAGAGAACAGAAGAACTCACCAAGGGCAACGCCCAAGAGCTACTGGAGAAATCTAAAATCTTGGTGCCTAGGTTGACGGCACTCACAACCGACCTCCAACTCGTAACTCCAACTCGCGTAGCGGCAGCAACGTTCACATACCCGCGGCGTCAGAAACGCGCTCCAGAACCACTCGTGTACTCCAGCCGCCGGTTTCTTACTCCAATCGCTAAAGCGAATTAATAGACCCTGTCAAAACTGACATAGCCCCGACTGACAGTTCCAATGACAAAATAGAAAATTAACCAATAATAAATCATTTTCGAAAACAATAAAAGGTAAGTAGGTCTAGTCAATTAGTAATATCTAAATTAAGTACAACCTTATACTAACAGCGAAAACTTGGGGCAAAGCACAACATGAAGAAATTCAAAGGCCATGGAAAAAAAAGGTTAAATCAAATTATGGACCCCTACACTAAAGCAAGCTACTAAAATCAGGGAACAAGGAGGCTTAGAAGAAATAAAGGGCATTCAATTAAATTAAAACTCATCGGACCTGAAATGGAAACAAGGCAACAATAAACTTATACAGCATGATCATAGCACGGAGGCACAGTACTTCAACTGAGGTAGGAATTAAATAGGCACTTGCTAGAGAAAATAGCCAAAACACTGTGACAAAATTGAACTGCCTCAGTACTTATCGTGCGGGCGGTGGAGGGGGACTCATTTCAGGGGACCCCGAGTCGTCTTATCAGGCTTTCTTAAGGCAACCGTAGCGTTTGTCCACTGTCACCATGGCGAATTCTGATCAGGCGTTGGGTCTCCGTACCCAACGCCCGCCCGACCCCTACTAGCTTTACAGACCTATTTCATACACACTTTTGGTCTGATTCTTCTTCGTCGATACGTATTATGATCATGGTGTTTGACCTTCTTGCTTCATATTTTGAAGTTGTTACAAGATAATACTACAAAGAGACCAAATTTAAGTGGCGGTAAAGATAGACATAGCCAGGTATTGCCTTCTGGCTGAAAGTTTCAAAAAGGTGCTGCATAAAAAGAATTTATGGACAGCCTTGATTAGCCTTACCAACCCTAGGGCATCCAATCCCAACGCATATTGACGATCCCGGGATTTCGGGATTGATTTTTTTGGATCCCGGAATCCCGGGATTGATTCCGGAATTATGTGTATAAAATATTAAAAATAAAAGCAACACATTTTACACATTTAGTTGTAAAAAACGAAACATTTTAATAAAACGAGTTACAAGAACTTTAAAAAAGCAAATACTTAATCAGTAAAAACATGATAAAGCTAAAATAAAAATAAATTATGTTTTTAAAAATATCGCAAAAACATCAGATTGTCCAGGATATCGTCTGCTAAACCAGAACGGATTTTCGTGCAAAAATTTGCCGCCGCGGAAAAGCAGCTTTCCGATTTTACATTAGCAGGTAAAATGATGATTAGAAACTCATAAACCATCTGTCAGTATATTGTCCACGAAATCCACACCTTTCAAATAAGTCCATTTCCTGATTATTAATTTCATTCATTTCATTTAAATTTTGTTGATTTACCTACCAATTTAGGTCGCACTGTAACCTCATTTAGGGCTTTATGTAGCCTTTCTTTGAGACTTTTTTAACCATTGCTCGCCTAAGATCGGCAATACTAACTTCGTCATCTAAGTCATCATCATTTTCTTCATTCTTGTCTTTTCGCTGAATATTTTCTGACATATGTTCAGTATTTTGTCCATTAAACCTTTCTATAATTTTAATTATTTCATGGATTATAGTTTTTCTGGTATTGATCTTAAATATCATATGTTTCTTTGCTTCTAGCAGATTGCAAATTGAAATAAGCAAAGATAGTGGCAAAAACTGTCCGGTGTTGTGTAATTTGGAGTTTGAGAGTGTTTTCTAGACTTGAGGATAAAGCGACTGGGACTTTTTGAAATTTATCAGCATGAATGTTAACGTAATATCTGCTTTATATAAATTCACATCCCGATTACATAAACGAATCCTTGCAACATCATAAGAAGACTACCCCACCTTGTCCTTATGTTATAATACTGGGGAAATCCGACTCACACATCCAGAGCTGGAAACATCCGGGGGGGGGGGGACTGACACTTCACCAACCCTTTAAGAGGATGTGTGGGGTGGTACCACCTCGTTCGAGGAAGAAATCCTCTACCACCTTCCAATTAACACTCGCAAAATATCAATGGTCGAAGCGGCCTTCGAACCCGCACCTCTTGGTTGCAAAGCTGGCGCCGTACCAACTCGGCCACCGGAGGCCCATTGTTTGAGAGAGTTTGAGAATTGTTATAATCCCGGGATTTTCGGGATTCAAATATGCTAGGGATCCTGGGATTTCGGGATTCATGATCTTGGGATTGGATGCCCTATACCAACTAAATAAACGAATATACGATGATTTTAGTATATATTGCACAACGTGCAATAATTACCTTGAAAAATAACAGCTTACCAAAAACAATCGTATATCTTCAAAAAAAAAAAATTACAACTGCGGATCATATTCCCGTGGCACTTACAAACTAAGAATGAGCTTTTAAATCACTGTATAGGTTCTTTTACATCGGCAATTTTTAAGACAATTAGTTACACCGCAAGTATCGTAAGATGTAGTGGAGAAATTAGTGGAGCAATATAATTCAACAAGGACCAAGGATTGCGTTCTTTTTTTATCAAATGCCTAATGACTCAGCTCACAATGGTCAAAATAATATGGTGTTTATCCATCATATGGCAACATACTAATTTAAAATTATCGTATAGGTGCTTATTGTTGTATTGCTGAATATTGCTCCATATCGCTCGTCAAGTCCAATAACCAATTAGCGATTTCTGAACGATTTCGTGACGTACAAATCAGTCTATGTTGCAGAAAATTTAACAATTTTTGTCGCCCATGTAGTAAAGTATGGACGGAACTCCTCACTTTCCTCTATAACCTTATTTCATCAAGTGAATATCATAAAAAATATTTTCGTATATCTCGAAAAAATAACAGGAAACATATACGTGCAATTTAAAATTTATGATCACGATATTACTAATAAAAATGTTGTGTTATTACAATTAGCGAAAAGCTGCAAGTGCAGTAATCTTATAATAAAAATGATTGCAGTAATCGCAATATATCCCGTAAAATTTATTGGACACGGCTTCATCATTACCTTCGATTTAGTAAATGTACGGTCTGCCCAAAGTTCTTAAACTTTAAATATCAGGCCTGTTGGGCAACAATTAATGATGTAACTTTTTTATTTTGGTGTTAATTCAAGGATTCAAGTGATTTTATCTCAAAATTTTTTATGGTTTGTGGAAGAATGTGAGATCGGTGGCGTTCCTTGAACCAATAAACTTTTAAGAATGCGAAGATTAATTACAAATTGCGAGCTGTATGAACCATTCTACATGCCAGGTATCTAAACATGTATTTTGCATACTTTCTAGGCCTACAAAGTAAGCACAAAATTAATTTTATGCATCTTTACCTTAATTATTAGAAACATCTCATAAAGTAGTTTTTGTTCAATTTTTAGGTATTTCTTATTTTCATTGTGTTCTTGTTCATTTATTCAGTGTTAAATTAGTGTTCATATGTCATTTTAATAAATAAATCAATTAAACCCTATATCACTGAATTTGTTTTTAAGGGACTGTTTGAATCTTCAAAAATACACAGGACGTTTCATTTGAAATAAAAAAAATAGTATTCTTTCTGACTTATCCTGTATAGTGACAGAAGCGGTTTTATCCCGCCAATGTGTACCGTTTTTAACTATACAGACGTGCCAATTTTCAAAAATATATATTCAGTGGTTTTTTAAATATTTGAAATATTCCAGACTTTTGACACCCTGTGTATCTATTAACTCACGATTACACGATTTAATGAAAATGTGCTTGATAAAAAAACAGACGTAGTTTTTTTTATCTCCTGTCAGCCCACGAAGACCGAAGTCTAAGTACTATGTACCGTGGGTGTACTGGGGAATCGACTCACACATCCAGAGCTGGAAACATCCGTTGAGATTTCACCAGCCCTTTAGGAAGATGTGTGGGGTGGTACCACCTCGGTCGAGGCAGAATTCCTCTACCACCTTCCAACAGTTAACAATCAAAATATCCATGGTCGAAGCGGGATTCGAACCAGCGCCTCTCGGTTGCAAAGCTGGCGACGTACCAACTCGGCCACCGGAGACCCCTTCTGTTAAAAGTTAGTGTAAAAAATTTAATTACTACTTAATAATTTAATTTTAATACTGCATAGATTCAAAAATCTTATTTATCCCAGAACAGATGTTTTCGGCTCTGGATGCGTGAGTCGGACTTCCACAGTACATCCATGGTACTTACGACTTCGGTATTCGTGGGCTATCAAAAAATATTTAAAAAATTACCACCACAGACCCCCCCCCCCCCCCCACCACGACATAACGCTAAATTCGCCCTGGAGTAACATACATACATTTAATCAAAACTATTTTTAAAATTTATTAAAATATAGGTGTTTTTCTTGTAATTTTTTAAAGCCGTTAGGGCTAGATTCACTATCGCTAGGTCGGTCTAATACGTTGTCTAATAAGCGAAATTTACTTTAAGTAATAATAAAGATAATTTGTGCTCATTTTGTAAAGCAATGAGCTCATTTGTAAAGAAGAGTTAATCTATCTCATATCATACTTTAAAACTCAATTTTAATTAAAGCAAGGAAACAGGTTATTAAAGAAAAGAAGTTTTTATAATGAAACTAATTACTTAAATATTTGCCCAAAGCTTTTCGTATCGTAAATGATGGACAGTAAAAATTAAATTAATTAGGCCTCTTCTGACAGCAAATAAATGAAATTTTCTTTTGTTCACCGCAATTTATAGAATTCATAATAGTACCTACTTTTATTCTATGAAACAAGCAGCACAGTGGTATGTTATGGTACATGAACTGCCTAATATACTTGAATTTAACGACCTTTATTATCCACCATTCAACACATTTTGTTCAAATTTGTTAAACGCAAAAGGCAATTATTTTTCTCTGCCACTGGTAGAAGAAGAACGGAAAGTCCAAAATAAAAAATAATGCCTAAAACCTACAATTCAAAGTTTTTGAAACAGACTTAACTTAAAATTTGTCTAAATTAATTTTACAACAATGAAATGAAGTCTACTTGTCAGGGGTACATATAGAAATACGTAAAATTGAGAATAAGTTCTCTAAACCACCTGAAAATTCCTTATACTATAAGGATTTGAACAAATCATGGTAAAACAGCTATTCTCCGGGCTATATGCCCCTACGAGCTCTGGATTACATACCAAAATTTGCCGTATTTTGACTAACACTGTTAGACAACAAAATACTTGGTTTGACTGCAAGAAACTACCAGGAAGGAGGAAGCTTTTTTCTTTAGTTAGGATGTCGTACCTGCATACCGGTTTCGAACTCTTTAGTTCTCATCAGTACAGGATAAACGAACATACCTACCCTCCGCTCGTAGGGGCATATAGCCCGGAGAATAGCTGTTTTGTAAAACAGCTATTCTCCGGGCTATATGCCCCTACGAGCGGAGGGTAGGTATGTTCGTTTATCCTGTACTGATGAGAACTAAAGAGTTCGAAACCGGTATGCAGGTACGACATCCTAACTAAAGAAAAAAGCTTCCTCCTTCCTGGTAGTTTCTTGCAGTCAAACCAAGTATTTTGTTGTCTAACAGTGTTAGTCAAAATACGGCAAATTTTGGTATGTAATCCAGCGCTCGTAGGGGCATATAGCCCGGAGAATAGCTGTTTTACCATGATTTGTTCAAATCCTTATAGTATAAGGAATTTTCAGGTGGTTTAGAGAACTTATTCTCAATTTTACGTATTTCTATATGTACCCCTGACAAGTAGACTTCATTTCATTGTTGTAATATTTTACCTCACGGTAAATTCTACTCCAACTGCTTGAAACTGCTAATGGATGGCGCTGCCTGTTTTATACTGCTTATGCAGTGTGACATGGCTAGCTTAAAGAGTATGCTTTTTCGGAGGGTAGGTATGTTCGTTTATCCTGTACTGATGAGAACTAAAGAGTTCGAAACCGGTATGCAGGTACGACATCCTAACTAAAGAAAGAAGCTTCCTCCTTCCTGGTAGTTTCTTGCAGTCAAACCAAGTATTTGGTTGTCTAACAGTGTTAGTCAAAATACGGCAAATTTTGGTATGTAATCCAGCGCTCGTAGGGGCATATAGCCCGGAGAATAGCTGTTTTACCATGATTTGTTCAAATCCTTATAGTATAAGGAATTTTCAGGTGGTTTAGAGAACTTATTCTCAATTTTACGTATTTCTAAATTAATTTTAGTGGTAATTTTGCTGCAAAATTTATCGTGCAGCATAAACAATTAATTATATTAATTTTGTTGACCAGATTTACTATTATTGCTAACTTGACATTCAGTGGTTTAAAATAAAAAGTGCGGAAATAAGAAACTAAGTTTCATACCATGATATTAATTTGTGAGTTTTTTCGCAAATTTATAAAAAAGGCAAATTAGGTACCTATGTATTTTATACTATAATAGAACTAAATTCAGTTTCATCTAACTTCCATCCTATTAATGCTGGCGTACCCCAAGGTTCCGTCCTAGCACCAGCCCTATTTCTTCTTCACATTAATGCTCTCCTGCTCTCCTGCTCTCTTCAACTATACCAATCCCATCAACGGTTAAGCTGGCGATAGTACTTCTTCATTCCAACATTCATTTTTCCAGACAAGTCTAGAATCAAGGGCTGGATAATAGAGCAGATCTGTGCACCTATCCATTTCCTAAGATCATCAGTTAATCTTAGACTGGAGTGCCAAGAACTTTGTTCAGTTCAACGCCTCCAATACCCAGTCTTATTCCCTGTCACGCAAAACATCCGGCAACACTTATCCACATGAATGGCCAAGCCCTACAGAACAACGAAACGTTCGATATTGCTGGCATCACTTTCGAACATGATCTCAGCTGGCACAAACACATTACTTCAATAGCCACATCAGCAGCTAAAAAGTTTGGTTTCCTCTTTCGAGCCAGGAAATACTTTTCTCCTTCCAACTTACGCACTCTCAATGTTTCCCAAATAATATCTTACCTAGAATACTATTCCCACATCTAGGGAGTGTCATCACCTTCGACACGTAACATCCTTGACTAAATCCAAGAGAGCCATTTGACTCTTCAATGACCCTGTCCTTACAAGGAAGCGTCCTTCTCTCGCTCATCGCCACACTGTTGGAGATTTATCTCTTTTCTACCGATACTTCTACGAATTTTGCTCCTATGGTTCCCCCCTTGACTGTTCCTAACAGAACAGCAGGAGGCGCGTTACGTATGCATCATTTTACTGTCCAGCTACAAAAGCCTAAACCATCTCACTTCTCTCGCTTATTAATACCTAGGGTCTCCAGATTATGGCATAAATTCCCTGCAGATGTTTTCCCTTCCCCTCTCATCCTCCAATCCTTTAAATCCCAAGTCAACAGATTACATTCCCCTTCTCTCCAGACGCTCACAGTACTTAGGCTTGAAGTCTATGTGGGCTGTCTCAGATAAAAAAATGATGTCCTCGCTAAAGTCAAGTTAAGTCAAACGTATCCATTTTATAGTGTTTCGTATTTTATAGCCCCTTTTTGGTTTATCGCTTAGTGGTCTAGTCTGTTTTTTTTAAATTTTGAGTTCCTATTCGTCTTTTTTTTCTTATCTCGTCTTAGTCTAGGTACGTTAAGGATTACTCAGGTTTGCTCAAGTTTAGTTACTTATAATCTAGGCTTTTCATCTGCGTCTTCCAATTAGTGTACGAAAGATTACAGTGAAAAAAAGTTTAAGACGAAAGTCACGGTCACTGAATTTTTCGAAGATAATGTTTAATATCTTGTTTCATGATTGTTTTAGTTTTGTCTTAATTAATTATATGTTTTTTAACTCCACCGTATTTTGTTTGGGTATACGGACTTTATCTTTTTATTATTTATATTTGTATTTTATCTCTTTGGTATTTATATGTGTTTGTTCGTTATTAACACATTTATCGTATATTTTAATTCTTTAATTATTATTTTACATAATAAGTGTATAACTTTGGTTTTTTTTTATTTTAAGTCTGCTTTCTCAATGAGATATCTTCTTATGATAATAAAGCTGTATTTGATTTGATTTGAAAGGGTACTTAGGTACTCTTTTATTTTCCCGCATTTTTCATCATTTCTCACGAGTTGAGTGACTTCCATCCCCTATGGGTAACGATTTTAACACACCTTTAGTGTAGTGACCATTTATTTCTAATTGTGTCTGAATTAGGATGATATAGCAGCCTCTAAAGGCTCCTTGCGAAGCACCGCTGGAGTAGCAGTGCCTGAACAACACACCCAGAGGTGAGTCGTCTTAGTGTCCTCTTTGATTCCGCCTTTTTTGTTATGACGCAATTGGAGAGCGTATTCTTTATCATTAATCATCAGCTATGGATTAGACTTAACTCCATTTTTCTCTCCAGCTCACACTAAACTATCGTTGCTTAAGCATAGAGCGACTTTAAAATTATTCTTTAATTTTTTTTTTGTTGGGGTATTGTTTCTTTATATTTATTTAATTTTAAAATTCAGTAAAAATACAATAATTTATGTTGCCTATAAACTCCTTAAAAATTCGGAAATTATAGTAAAATAATAAGAAAATAAAGCAGCTTTCACTTTTAGTATATAGCAGAGTAAATAATCGCAAGCTTAGACTGACGAAATGTGCTGGAAAATTAACTTCTTCTTAACAAGTGAATTATTGATTATTCGGCGTTTAAAATTGTCGATTATTATTAAATTAGTCAATTCTTCTCCATACCCCGTACTTGTGCGGTTTACTAATCATCTAATCGATTACTTTTCTATTCCCACCTTTTGAATTTTCTCTACTTTAATTGCAAACAGAGAAATCAAAACAACTAATCTCTTAGCCAGTGCCGTTAACGAAATGTAAGATCCTCTCAACATAATAAAGCTTTACATTTGCAATAACAAAATAAATTTAGCGTTCAATCAAGCCGTGAATCAAGAACGGGTGACCTCGATTTCCCGCTCACTTCAGGCCGGTCGAATCGTTCATCACTGTCACCTGCGATTTGGCCCAAAGGCAATAGGCGCAGCGCCACGCTGACTGGGTCGGGTACCTATGTGCAGTAAAAATTGAGAAAAAAATAGTGAAATATTGCACCGGTTCCAGGTGAACATGTATTGTATTTTATGATTGTGTTTATGACAGTAAAAACTAGAAAAGAACAGGCGTTTATTAAGTTTATAACTAACGGGTAATATAAATGTACCTTTGAATAAGTTTGGTACAACGAGAATCAGTTCTGACGGAAGTTGTTATTACAGGCTGGTGGATATTTAATTGTAGTAGAGGTCATAGGTAAGGATAGAGTTGTAATGAAATTGTGCCAATACGAAACAGCATTGAGATTTTATAAGTGAGAAGTAACTTGAAACCAATCTGACGGTTACGATTAGATTTTCCAACGCTAGATCGGTCTAATATGAGATTACGGCAACCAAAAGTTTTAAACTGAAAAGTAGTGTAAAAATAAGACAACTAAACGTATAATAAAACTAATTTTATTCTAGAAACACGCTCCAAGATCAAAATTATGGGGAAATCAAGCAAATCGCTGAAATATTAGAATGGCTCCTGAAAATTTGTAATGGACTTATTAGCAGTAACATGCCAAAAACCTATTAAACTCTAACTGATCAACTAGAAGATCTTAGTTTAATTTACTTTACTTATTTATCCGCATCTTCTTCTACCATAGGTGTAGAGGCAATTATTTTTCTCCATTTATTTCGTTCTCTAGCTTCACTTTTCGCTTGGGTCCAGCTTAGTCCTTTCCTTTTTAATATATCCGGAACCTCCTTGTTCCATCTTCTCCTTGGCCTACCTCTCCTTCTCCCCTTCCCCGTTTTTGTCTCCCATATTACTTTTACTGTCCTGTCTTCCTGCATTCGAACTAAGTGCCCGAACCACCTTAGTTTTTGTTGCTAAATTTTTGTACTACACTTATTACTTTTAATTTACTTCTTATTACTTCACTTCTTTTTCTGTCGAGTCTGGTCACTTCTGCAATTTTTCTTAAAACTTTCAACTAGCATGCCGTTATTTTTTGATTTTCGTAGATTCCTGTTTTCCGTTTTATTTCCTTTGTGTCAAAAAATGATCTATAATATAAGGTTCTATACATGTACAATGCAATCACTTTTCCTACTCTGTTTGCTATTTCTTCGTCCAATACTCCATTTTTTGTTTTATTAATTGTGCCCAAATTTAGGCGACATTCATCCTTGGTGATCGAGCCACTGCGTTCGATCACCGGAGTTAAGCGACGCTCGGCACGGTTATTACTTGGATGGGTTACCGCCTGGGAATGCCGTGTCTCGCATCAAACAAGGAAGGTGGTAGAGGATTTTGTCCAGGTCCGAGGAGGCACCACCCCATACATCTGCTTAAAGGGCTGGTGAAATCCATACGAATTTTTCCAGCTCTGGATGTGTGGGTCGGACACTTCTAGTACACCCACGGTACATAGAGTACTTAGGTTTAGATCTTCGTGGGCTATCCAAAGATAAAAAATATTTCAGAGTATTTACGTTCTTTATAGGCTTTCTCTGTATGTGTAGCTGCATTTCTTCGGTCTGGTTTCCTATTTCCATTATTCCGGTTTTTTCTATATTTATGTTTAGTCCGTATTTCCCCATCTCATTTCCCCATTTTTCCATTTTATTTTGTAGTCCTTCTTTACTGTTCGGCTTTTTCTATATTTATGTTTAGTCCGTATTTCCCCATCTCATTTCCCCATTTTTCCATTTTATTTTGTAGTCCTTCTATACTGTTAGCAAATATTAGCAGATCGTCTGCGTACCTCACCGCATCTATATACACTGGTCTAAGCTTTCTGTATCCTATATTAGTTCTTTTCGTTTTTTCATTTACTTGTTTTGATGATTCACCCATAATAATGATAAAAAGCAACGGACCCCACCCTGCCCAACCCCTCTGGTTGTTTAAAAACTTTATGTTGTTTTTCCTCCTGCAAGCACAATATTTTCTGTTTACGCCTTTAACTATTTTAACAAGCTTTTTATTTACTCTTCTTGCTTTTAACTCTTTTTATACTGTCAAACGCATTTCAAAAACTATTGCTATCATGAACATTTTACTGTTTGTTGATGTTATCTTTTCTGCGATTTGTCTTATTGCGAATATCTAGTCTTAGTGTTTTTTCCATTTGTTGTTTCAGTAACTTATCATAGAAATTTAATTTCTTTTTTTTTTATTTGGTTATTTTCTTTAGGTAACACAATATGCACTACTGGGCATCGGAAAATTCCCACTGGATGAGAACTAATATACCTAGTCAATTAATGTTTGGTGTGGCTTAATTGGGGATAGAGTTTTTGGTCCGCATTTCCCCGAAGGATATTTAAATAGAGAAATGTGCATAGAATATTTAAGAAACCGATTACCCCAATTATTAAATCAACACATAAGTCCTGACATGTGGTATCAACAAGACGGAGCTCCACCCCATTATGCAATACAAGCCCGTAATCTTTTGAATGAAATATTTGGAAATAGGTAGATTGGACGAGCTGGTCCGGTCATCTGGCCTGTTAGGACACTGGATTTGACACCGCTTGACTTTCTCTTGTGGGGTTTTATAACGGACAAAGTAACGGCGACAGCACCTACAACTTTAGATGAAATGAAAGGCCGAATCCACTTTGCCTGCTTATTAGTGACACCCGAAAATCCAGAAATGTAACAGGGGGTACGAAATTCATTTAGAAAAAGAGTGAGAAAGTGTTTGGAAGTTGAAGGGGGACATTTTGAACAAGTTCTCCAGCATGATTGACCATTCATAAGTTGAAAGTAAATGGTAAATAATTTTTTAAATTTTATAACATAATAAATCGAAATTCCGCAACCGAAAGAGCAAATAAAAAAAATTTTGGACCCATACATAGTTTTTTACGTAGATTTGAATTTTATAAACAAAAGTATATCATCCCATATAAAATTCTAAAGTTACCCCCACACCCTAAAATAGAGAGAGGGCGTAAATGTCAAAACTAAATATGTCCCCCATCTCCCTGTTAACTCACCAAAATTTCTTGAAAATATTTTAAACCGATTTCGAGTATCGCCTTGTAATACTTTAAAATATTCACCCTGTATATTGTGGTTCTATACATCGAGAATTCATTTCACTAGTCTGACAATTTTTGGCGGCATTTCCCCCTTTCGCTTTCATTTCAAATTCATTTGCCATAGCTATTGCATTTAATAAACATTGCAAATAATTAGAAAATAAGGACAGTTTACTAACAGTAAATACTTTCTTCTCTATAAAATTTAGAAAAGGAGACAATTATTCTTACACTTTTGAACTAAAACATAAAGATGATAAAGCAGACATAGCTAAAATAGTTACTCTTCTAAATCACTTAAAAGCTGAACTGTTAAATATACCACGTATAACAGAAAAAATTATCATGATCATAAACAATAATTATTTTAAGTTAAATTGAATTAAATATCACGTTTTACTTATTACCTATAACATTTCAATCTGCACCGATATACCATTTCATTTCTTGACACACTTATTTGAAAATTAAAAGTTGCATTTTAAAAAATCTACGCTTGAATGACTGCAGGTGTTTCTGTTAAAATGCTAATTACTTCGTGGAATCATGGAAAATGGCGTAAACTCATTTGATTCTATAAAAATTTTTGCGTAGGACTTATGCATTGCACGAATTAATTAGGTGGTGTATTATAAAGTCATAAATTTCCTTCTTGTCATTTGGTTAATTGGTTGTTGATTTCAAGTGGTTTTAGTATTAATATGGATACGCGTCCCTGATATTTTAACGTCTGGTTATTAGGTAATGGTACTTACATGCATTAAAATGAAAACAGGAATAAAACTTTGACATATTATAAGAGCTCTAAGATTTAAACAAACATTGGAAATTAAGCACTCAGTTTTAATAGCTTATTAAAAAGTGCAGCCAAAGTTATGTATATATATATATATATACAATAGTATTTTAAACAACAAGTTTTGAAAGCGAATCTTTTCATACGAGTAAGACAACCGAAGGTGAGGGTCACAAGTCGAATGAGCGCTAAAAGATGTTTTCAAACGTCTTGTTACAATGTTTTTTCGACTATGGGGCACTTCGGGACACTGGCTCCAGGAACATCACTTTTCTTTAGAAATTGTTCAGTTATCGAGACATTTTGTATTAGTGAAGATTGTGAAGCTGAATTTCTGGTTCCATAACGTCTGCTGGACAATTGAATGAGGTATACTCGTTCGAAGTACTCTTAGACGGTTTTACCAGAGAAAAACCAGGACAGAGAGAAGAATATCTGTTCTTCTCGCCAGCTCGACAACGCCATGTCCTTCAAACGGCAACACCCCGAGATTGGCGCGTGGGATTCTCGACATAGCCACTACGGTAGCAACACGGCAAGCAGAAAGAGTTTTGTGCGGCGTGGCGCGTCTCAATACTCACTTTCACTGAGCTTTATACCGTTTATATCGACGGGCTATTCTGCTTTTAAGGCGAGGCTACATTTTTGGAGAATCTTTGAAACTTTTGATTGTTGATTTTCATATGTGTTTTTTATTTTGCAGCATTTTTTTATAATAACCCAAAATCTGTGGCGCACGCAAGTGGCAGGTTTATTTAAACGTCGGCGGTCGATGCGTCAGGCCGCTTTGGAGGTCATAGAAAGCAAATCGTATTTATGAAGGAAATCAGTACGAGATATTCTTTTCTCTGTCTTGGTTTTTATCTGGTTTTACTGATACTTGAATTTTATTAGAAATTTGCATCTTGTTCTGAAGTGAGTCATTGATACATCCCTCCGTTTTACCGCGCTAGATTTCCAGCCTCCATGTCGCTTTGGTGACAGCAAATCTGCACCTGTGTTTACAGGAATGGTAGCAGAAGAACGCCGAAAACAGTGGCCAGAATTGCTTAGTATTAAAAAGGTTGCTATTTCTTTGACAATATGCCAATTGTATTGATTCCTACCACTTGATTTGTGCATCTACCTTGTTGGTAGTTCAAAAAAAAAAAAGTACCTATATTTCCCTTATTACTTTAAAAGTTGTTCAAAATGACCACCATGAACTCCTTGGCAGTAATAAAGTCGATTTTGGAACTCACTTCTCACATTTGCGAGAATGGCAGGTGCTACTTCTTGACAGAGTCTCAAAATAGACTTTATTACTACCAAGAAGTTCATTCATTGTTCATTTTGAACAACTTTTACAGTAATAAGAGAAATAAAGGCACTTAAATTTTTTTTTCACCATTTTAAATTTTTATAAGCTTGCCATTTAAAAACGAATTGAGATACGGACATCGGGTTTGCGGTAAAATGTTTCATTTTTGAAGACCTTTAAAATGAGGTACCACACGACATTTAAAATTTTTGACCTCTGCTACCTAGCGTCATCCGTCAAGGGAATTAAAAAAGGTAAATTACATACAAAAGTAGATCTATTAACTAATAAAATACACCTACAATTTGGTGTCTCTATCTTAACTACTAGCAAAGATAGTTGCCCATAATAAGACTTTTGGGACACCCTATATAAATAAAATAGTTTTCACTTAAATAACAGAAATAGTCCTGTAGGTGCTACTAAGACTCAAAAATCATATTTTTGTGTAAATTTTAAAGAAGGTACCATAGTACATGCGAGGTACAAAACACTCTATTTATTTTTTAACTGCTCTCTTTGTTTGCAGTCTTTTGACTTGGTATTTATAACACTCTTGCAAACAAAAATGTCACAGGGAGTGCTTATTATAAGAATAGCCTAAGTTTTCAAATAAGTGCATGGGAAAGATTAGCAGATAGTGATGGCAAAATGTTAAAGGAAATATCAAACCACCCACACTCCTTTAATTTCGCAGAAAGAGCGTGGTTGCATGCTTAAATAGACCGTTAAAATGAACTCTCTTGGTTCATGAAAAAATGAAGGTATTTAGTTAGATTAAATTTAATGAAATAACAACGATTTCGTGGGAAATGGATTATCTTCTTTCATCAACGGAATAATACACGAAATTATGGTTTATTTTAATATTCAAGTTGTTGCCAAAATTATTATGCTTAACAGAACTTTCTAAGTAACATTTTCAGCGTGTCGCACGAAGTTTTTGCCATATGGGAAAAAGTTTACTTAAAGTTGAAAAAAAATCAGTTTGGTGTAGAAAAGTTCTGCAAATTATTAATAAACTAAGGATCCCCATGAAAAAATCTAAATAGATCCATAGTCAAAAACCCAAGAATAAAGTACCCTTATTTAGCAAAATACAAAGAAAAGTTATTTAAAAGAATTATTTGCAATCATTTTTTATCTGTAAGTACGAAATCACAGCAACTTACGAAAAAAATATAAAACAAATGTATTATGTACTTATTAAGAAAGAATAAATTTACAAAATTCAAACTATAACCACATTTATTTTCCCTGCATTTTATTTTTAACAGAGAATTTTGAAACGGATTTTCTTAAAACAACTTGAGGAATTTCTAGAGCACATCGGGCTATTTCTCTTTCCAAGTTGTCGATATTTTCAAAAGGTCGGGTCGGGTCGCGGTCGGTGAGAATACACTTTTCCTTTATATATCCCTAAAGAAAGTAATCGAGTGGGTTCAGATCCGGCGACTTCGCCGGCAAATAATTTTCTAAAAATCTTTCTATCCAAAGCTCCTGAAGAAACTCGTTAACAGTTCGGGAACTGGCATTAAGCACCAACATGCTGATACCATAAACTATTTCTAAAGTTAAGGGGAGGCCATCAAGAAAGCCAAACAGCTGATTTCTCAAAAAATAAAGGTAAATCTCCGACGTTATATTGCCTCGGAAGAAAAATGGTCCCATCAGTTGGTTATCTAAAATACCGCACCACACATTTGTCTTAAAATATCTTGACTCTGGATAACAAATCCCGGATTAGCTGTACTCCACCAACGACAACTGGTGGAAATTAACTACTCCATTTAAAGTAAAACATGATTGATCAGAAAATTTGTTCTTACGGGACCCGCACCAAATTTAGGGGTTTTAATAGTGCGCCCACTGGTAATGTTTTGGTAAAGAAAAAAAACATTTTGTAATTTTCGAAAAAAAGTTGAATTTGTGCTACGTCATTCTTAGCCTATTTACCCGTGTAAAAGATAATCACTTTTTACTAACTTATACTAACATTGATTTCGTAACGTAAAGTAAAAACATTTTTTTTTTCATAGGTGGCTATGATTTCGTATTAAGAGAGAAAAAGTTATTCGAAATAATTCTTTAAAATAACGTTTCTTTGTACCTTGCTAAATAAGAGTAGGTACTTTATTCTTGGGTATGTTTTACGTTTTCGTCGCTACCCTGTATACGAAGGGTCTTTTGAGATTTTTTCCATAGGGATTCTTAGTTTATTAATATGCAGAACTACACCAAAGTTATTTTTTTCAACTTTCAATAAGAAATTTTCCCATTTGGCAAGAAACCCGTGGGACACGCTGTATAACTAAAAACCGATTTTAATCCAAAACATAGAGACAAAAAATGATCCGTATATTTAAGGAAAATATAAATCGTCTGTTGCTAATAAAAAGGTGTTAAATGAGTTTAGATTCCTAGGATTGATTTGACCTGAGCAAACCCTCCTTTTCTATGGATTTGACACTGTTGCCTATTTTTGTTTATTATGTGCCCCTTCCTTATAACTACTAATCATTGGTAATTTTGTTCTAATACGTTATTCTACCACCAGCTCGTTTACCTTGCACTATTCTCTATTAAACTGATTTGGTAAAACCATTAAATCATAAGTTATGGATGCCCTATCATTATTCTTTTTTTGGTATTTGGGACCTTATCATTCATCAAGAAGGCTTACACCTAGGGTGTTTGAAGAGCAGACCACGTTTCACCAGAATTAAAGTTTACATTCATCAATGAGTTTTTATGGGTCAGATGTAGTATCACTTAGTAGTAGTCACTTAGGACAAGTCCGAATAAAACCACTAGCAACTGACGCTGACGAAATAATACGTGTCAGCAAAATGCCGATCGCAGATGAATGCGCTGGTCAATCGGCTGCCCTCCTGCGAAAGAGGAAACAACACACAAAATAAATCTGAACAAACACCCGACGCCATTCTCTAGATTCTAGATGATGTACTTTCAATTAAATTTTATCAGGGATTTATTTACAGACCACAAAATTATGATAAACTTCAGGATTCTTTTTATTATCGTAAACACGTGATATACGATGACCTGATTAAAAATTGTAGTAAGTATTCAAATTATTAATTATGAAATTCAATTTTAGTGAAAGAGACCATTTATTTTAATCAAATACAAAAATTATCAGTTCTTTGGTAAAACAAACACAATTTCTTGTTTGGAAAAGATCCATTTGATTACCTTCCTGGCACATGCGACCCTTGAAAGCTAATTCCAAAAACAACAAAAGTTCTTTTTTATTTTCTCTTCCTTAATATTACTGAGCAATTAAAGTTAACGAACAAAAAATCTAACGTTAAAATAATATTACTGGGACATTTTTTGTAAACTCGTGTATGTTTCTTTCACTTTTTTATTTTTACAGTTGCACGCAATTTTATTGCATGCACATGTTATAAAGAAGCAATAAAATTTAGCTGTTTTACATTTATAGCCGCTGCTGGAACTATAACATTTTTTATGGAATTGTATTGTAATGTATCTGGGGACAATAAACAAAATGTGGGTCAACGTTACTACACTTGTTTAAGTCAATCTACTTGTAAACAATTAATCTGAATAAAACAGACACAGTATTTTTGATTACAAAAGTAGTTTGGACTGTTACAACTTGAAACTATTAATTTCAGTTATATTATGTATGTACATGTGAAAAACGTCAAAGTTTGAAATAACATGTGTTTAATATTTGCCCCGATTATAAATACTGTCAGAAATCATGTGGTGTTAATTCTCAAAATCTAAAATTCCCCACAAGCTTTTATATTGTAATATAATGCACGCCTAAATACTACCCATTTTCCCTACCCTCTTAGATAAAAGAATCTTGTCCCCCTGTTACATTCTCTCGTAAAAGATACCCACTTTTAAACAATATTATGGGATAGTGTTTTGTAGTTGTTGGAAGAAATATCATAAAACTTAAAATATTTTACGGTTGCCGTATTATCATCATCATCATCATCATCATCATTATCATCATAATCACTTTATCTAAATGAATTTCGTACCCACTGTAACATTTTAGGTGTCACTAATAAGCAGGCAAAGCGGACACGGTCCTTCATATCATCTAAAGTTGTCGCCGTCACTTTGTCCTTTCTAAAACCCCAAAAGAAAAAGGCAAGGGAGGTCAAATCCGGGGACCCAGCAGGCCAGTTGACCATAATAGAAATCAAAATGTTTCAATGAGATCAGTAAATTGGTAAAAATTAACCAAAAAAATTGAAATAAACTTTACGCTGCCTGCTTCTCTTTAGTGCTATGGAAAGATTACCAATAATTCAAAGATAAAAAGTCGCGTTGATATAACAGCAAGCGGCTCGCAATCTCATTCTCTTCTGGTCTACTGAATATAAAATATTATTCGAATTCTTAGATTCAGAAAATCGTTCGATTCTCCCGTCGCTAGTCACGATTCTTTTGACTCACAATTTTTGTTACCGCAATACTTAGGTACTTTGTTTTGTACAAAGACAACATTTCTGTTTCATCTTTTAACTTTTTGAGATATTGTTTTTTATATTATCTTGTACTCTTTAGATGATATTTGGAGAAATAGGTCTTAAGGTCAGGCAAAATGTTTAGTATGGTCTAATGATTTTTAATCTCGGCGAATCAAGTTTCATAAATATATTCGATTGTGGCCCCCAAAAAAGTATCATTCTGTAAATTACTTCAAAATGGATTCCACAGAAACTTCAAAAAGTGTTTTATGTACGGAATATAAATAATATACTATCATAAAAAAGTGTAAAATAAGTAAGCAATATTGGAATGAAATTGAGACTTTATCATCACTCTCTATTTTGGAAACGGAGTGCTTCCGGGCCTGTACTAATAAGACATTTTTTTCCTATTTTCTGCTCAAAAAAATCGACTGTAAAATTTTGTTGGTGGAGTTTTGCAACATCCTGTATATTTAATTGAAGTTACAAACTCTAACGACCAGATTCTCCAACGCTAGTCCGGTCTAATTTGATATCCAAAAGTTTTACGCTGGCAAAATTTTAAACTATGAATTTGTTTCTGTGTTTTTTCGCAAATTTATAAAGAAAAGAGCATTTTAGTACACTGTAAAAAAAAATGATTAAATTTTAAATCAAATTCAACCCAATTTTGACTAAATCCAGGTCCACGCCAGATTGATTGAAAAAATTAACACTGCATATTGATTAAATCGAAGGATCTGTGATTAAATTTTCTTATTCAAAATTGATTAACCTAACAATTAATTCTGATTACATCTAAATCAATTTTTATTAAAATTTTCTTCCATAATGATTAAATTTCCATAATACTCTAATCATTTTTTATTAAATCTTAAATCCAATGTGATTGATATTCAATCATCAGTAGCACCGCCCTTCCCCTCTCCGCCCTATAAAGTACCTGATTAGGGCGTCGATTTTATTTATTAAATGACAATACTATAATACATAAGAAAAGGGAACACATTAAAGAACAAACAGATGAAATTATATAAAAGATAGGTAATGCAAATTCCCAAAGCATGGGAATTGTTTGTCCCATATCATAAAAAAAATCCGGGGAGGTGAGGCGTGGACCTGGATTCAGTCAAAATTGGGTTGAATTTGATTTAAAATTTAATAATTTCTTTTTACAGTGTAAAAGTTGAAAATAATTATATGAAGTAAAAACACGAAAATTATTTACTCATCTGTAAATAAATACATAAAACACTAATGAAGACCTGGCATGACAAATCTTTTCTTTGAAAATACATGGAAAATAACTTACATTGGTGCATGAGTTCCTCCAAGGGATTGGATTCAAGATCTGAGATTTTTGCGTATTTCTTTTGTTTTTGAAACATAATTTCACCAACATGATGTAACAACAAAGTTTTTAAAAGAATATTCGTAAAATTTTAGAACAGGTTGACCACTTCATTCGTTATAACCTCACATTGCACATTGCACTACCACAGAAACCGCCATACCTACTGCCGATTAAATGGACTTTTTGCAGATTGCAGCGGGGTGGATGGATATCGGTACTCCCTTGTGATTAAAAGGTTGCGTACTGCGCATGTGTTGGCGGCTTGGTTTAGAAGTTTGAGTATTTTTTAGTCAGTAGGTGATTGATACTGATTATTGTGATTATTTTAACAAGGAAATATGATTTAAAATGTTTGTCTTTTTTATGCATTTGATCAGTATCGATTTAAAGTAATCGAGAATGAGTAATTTGTTTCAATCATAACGAAGATTATGAAACTGATTTAGAAAATAATTACAAATTAAATCAAAAAATTTAATCCGGCCAATAAAATCAGACATCTCTTGTGGTTAATCAACTGGATTTTTTACTGTGTACGTACTTTCGACAATTATAGAACTAAATTCATTCTAGCAACCCGTTCGACGATAAAAATCATTTGGAAACCAAGCAAATCGCTGAAATATCAGAATAATTCATAAGTTTTTCATAACGACTTATTAACAATGGCAGGACAAAAACTTGTCAAAACATAACTGATCAACTAGATCTTAATTTAAATCAGTACTAAATCTTAAACCTCCTTAGTGAATCTGAACGTATAAGTCGGTTAACCTTAATTTGAAATAAGTATTTTTTTGTGTTATACCACGCAGCCAAAATCACGCTTAACCTCTTTTTTATACGTTTTAAGAAATTTATTTCACTTTTAGTATCACAGGAACGGTTTTATTTTTCAATCGGTCCCGAATTAAACACTACTAAAAACCAAATTGCTTTGTAAAGTACTTGTAAATGTAATTTACGGTGCATTAGCCTATTTCAGAATGTAATAAACCTGGTAACTTGAAACTCATTAAATTTTATTAAATAACAATCTAGATTTTCCTGAGGTACTTGTAGAGTGAAAATAATTATAGTTAATAACTTCCTTTTATTTTCTATTTTTTCCGCTCCTGTATTGCATAAAAAATTAGCTATGTGGAATTAAAGGTGGTGTATCTAGATAAAATATTTTAAATAAAATTTAACTTCTTCAAGTTGATTGTAAATATTTTAGTAATTTTAGAATAAGGACTATGGTTACCTTATTTCCTCTTCACATTAATGACCTGCTCTCTTAAACTACCAATCCCATCCACAGTTACGCTAACGATAGTATTCTTCACTCCAAAATTCATTTTTCCCGACACGTCTCGAACCAAGAGCTGAACGCAGATCCATGCACCTATTCCTTTTCCAAGATCTTCAGTTAATCTTGGACTGGAGTGACAAAAATCTTGTTCAGTCCAACGCCTCCAAAACCCAGTTTTGCTCCCTGTCACGCAAAAAATCCGGAAACACTCACCCCATCCACAGGAATGGCCAAGCCCTACAGAACAATGAAAAATTCGATCGGGTTGGCATCGAAAAAGCTTGTTTTTCTCTTTCGAGCCGGAAAATATTTCTCCCTTTCTAAGTTACACACTCTCTATGTTTCCCAAATAAGACCTAACGGAGTTCTCACATCTGACGAGCGGCACACTTAACATTCTTAATTCTATCTAAAAGAGAGCCATTCGACTCATCAATGACCCAGTCCTCACAAGAAAACACCTTTCTCTCGCTCTACGCCGCGCTGTTGGATATTTTTCCCTTTTCTACCGATACTTCCACGGATTTTGCTATAAAGAACTAGTCACTATAATTTCCTCCTTGACTGTTCCGAACAGAGCAACACGAGGCGCGTTACGTATGCATCCCTTTACTGTCCAGCTACAAAAGCCTAGAACATCCCACTTCTCTCTCACATTCATACCTAGATTAACAGATTATGAAACAAATTGCCTGAAGACGTTTCTCCTTCCCCTCCTATCCTTTAAAGTCGGTGTCAATAGATTACATTTTCCTTCTCTTCAGATACCCACAGTACGTTAGTACATGAAGTCTACTTGGGCTGCCTTAGATAAAAAAATGTATTTCTATGCAGGGGAAGTAACTGGAGTAGAAATGTGTCGCGACAAAGTCACCTTAAATTACTATTTCTAATATGCAAAACACATATACAAAATAATTCAGAGCAAAAACAAAATCTATAGTTTAGTACTAGCAGAGACTAGGTATAGAAAATATAAACAAATTCTTGAATACACCGAAATGGGACCGAAAGCGGGTCTCCCTTGTAACATTTGAGTCGATATACTGGTTTATGATTGAGGAATTTGTTTGTTCGCCAGTATATATCTTTATAGTACCTATATATACATATGTATATAACGGTGGGCAAACAAATTTCTAAGCCATAAACCAGCAAACCCGCAAAATGTTTCCAGAGAGACCCGCTTTTTGTCCATTTTTGTTACACGCCAGTGTTCATCTATGTATTATTTAGTCTATGATACTAGGTATCCAAAAGTTAAAACGTTTTACAAATCGACTAACTGATATATGTTACAAAAAAATATACCAATACCTAGTAATAAACAAATTATTGCCAATCGTAATGAACATAATTTGTCAATCATTTCAAAATGAACACAGTTTAAAATCTTGTCTGATTCAGACATATAATATTAATCGTATTATGCAGAGTTATACAAAGGATCTAAAAGATTTTAGACGGTGATTTTAGAGATGATTTTAAGTCAAAGGACTTCCCAACTATATGACCAGTAAGACGGATGACACACTAGAGAAATAAGTGAAACAATCACATGAAATAAAATTTCTTGTTCAAAGCATACTAGTGAAACTTGTTACACATGCATTAAATTTGGTATTCTATCTTTCTGCATTCGGTGTTTAGGAAAATATCTTCCGATAAAGATGATGTGATTTTGTTGTGGTGGGCAAACCGCAGTCGTTACCGAAAAAACACTATTAAGAAAGAAAGACGATTTTTGGGTGCGTTCTAGTAATCAAATAAACTTAAAACAGAGGGCAACTACCGTTGGAAATGCACTGAAATAACATCGTGATATGATTAAAGAGTTATACAAAATTACCAAAACTTCTACCATGTACTGTCATCGATAGCTTACATAATAAAGAATTTAAGAAAGAAGGCTCAACAAATAAATAGAACACGTTGTGTTTTATGATATTAGTATGTAAAACAATTTCTGGTTTTCTGTTTCAGAAACGCCAGTCTACATCGTATCATATCGATACAGGCGTTATTTGATGATGAAACAAGTTTCATCTTTCATGCGACGAGATTCACGAAATTAATTTCTCTAGTGTGTCACCCGCCTAACACTTTATTTTCGAAATACAGAGTGATGCTGCTTTATTACGTTTTTTTTCCAGGTCATGTGCCCTTTCACAGAAATGTTTCAATATCTTTAAATTCTTTTATGCGACAAAAAAATCAGTAAGTGGGATTAAAGGCTGCCAACGTTAAACAGTTAAACAAAAACAAAACCTTTTCGATCGAGGAGGTAACGCAATTTATCAACTCAAATCCTCACCATGTTAATCAGATAAATAAAAAAAGCATTTCGAAACAGCTTGGTTTTATCGCAGATTTACAAAAATATCCGTTCACGGATAAAGATTTTTTTTTAATTTATTTTATTTCTTTATCTAAGACAGCCCAAGTAGACTTCAAGCCTAAGTATTAACGTACCGTGAGCATCTGAAGAGAGGGGAAATGTAATCTATTGACACGAGATTTAATGGGTTGGAGGTTGGGAGGGGAAGCGGAAACATCTGCAGGTTGGGTTCATTCGATAATCTGGAGACCCTAGGTATGAATGAGCGAGAGAAGTTGGATGATATAGGCTTTTGTAGCTGGACAAGGGGCCTCTTGGTGTTTTGCTAGGAACAGTCAAGGGGGAAATTATAGCGGCTACTTCTTCAGAGAAAAATCAGTGGAAATTTTGGTAGAACAGGGACAAATCCCAACAGCGGGGCGATGAGCGAGAAAAGGTAGTGTTCTTGTGAAGACTGGGTCATTTACGAGTCAAATGGTTCTATTTTGGTAATAATCAAGGATGTTAAGTATCGAAGCCGCTCTCCAGATGTGGGAACAGGTTGTCTTATTTAGGAAACATAGAGAGTGTAAGCTGGAATAGTTGACGCCATATTTTTTATCTTAGACAGCTCACGTAGACTTCATGCCTAAGTGCTAACGTACCGTGGGCATCTGACGAGAAGGGAAATGTAATGTTTTTAGTCGGTATTTAAAGGACTCGAGGTTGGGAGAGGAAGGGAAAATATCTGCAGGCAATTTGTTCCATAATCTGGAGACCCTAGGCATGAATGAGCCAGAGAAGTGGGATGTTCTAGGCTTTTGTAGCTGGACAGTAAAGAAATGCATACGTAACGCGCCTCTTGTTCTATTAGGAACAGTCAAGGGGGAACTATAGCGGCTAGTTCATCAGAGCATAATCCGTGGAAGTATACGTAGAAAAGGAATAAATCCCCGCGGCGATGAGCGAGAGAGTTTTCTTGTAAGGACTAGGTCATTGATGATGAGTCGAATGGCTCTCTTTTGAATAGAATCAAGGACGTTAAGTGTCGAAGGTAATGCCGCTCCCCAGATGTGGGAACAGTTTTCTAGACTTATGTTTTATTTGTAAAACATAGAGAGTGTGTAAGTTGAAAGGGAAAAAGTATTTTCTGGCTCAAAAAAGAAAACCAAGCTTTTTAGCTGCTGATGTGGATATTGAAGTAATGTGGTGCCGGCTGAGATCATGTTCGAAAGCGATGCCAACAAGATTGATCGTTTCTTTATTTCGTAAGGCCTGGCCATTCCTGTGGATGGGGTAAGTGTTGCCGGATTTTTTGCGTGACAGGGAGCAAGACTGGGTTTTGGAGACGGTGAACTGAAAAAGGTTTCTGGCACCCCAGTCTAAGGATAATTGAAGATTTTGGGAAAAGGATAGCTGCATAGATCTGCGTCTATTACCCAGCTCTTGATTCGAGACTTGTCTGGAAAAATGAATGTTGGAGTGAAGAGTACTATCGTCAGCTGGGATGAGATTGCTAGTTGATGAGAGCAAGTCATTAACGTGAAGAAGAAATAGGGTTGGTGCTACGACTGAACCTTGGGGTACGCCAGAATTGATGGGATGGAAATAAGATGAGTGACCGCCCACCGCGACAGATATGCGCCGATTATAGAGAAATCTACGGATCCAGGTACATAATTTGGGAGGAAGACCATAAGAAGGTAGTTTATTAAGGACTGCGGCATACCAAAGGCTTGGAAATATCAAGAGCAACAATCTGGAATTTGCCATGAAATTCGAGAGACTTGTTCCAGTTATGTGTGACACAGGAAATATCAGCTGTGAATCTTTGGTGGCGAAATCCGTACCCCAGAATACCTTATCTACACAGAAGCGACAAAGAGCCGTTTTCTCGGGTCTGATTTTGAATGCGCCGCGCCGGTGTAGATAAGGTATTCTGGGTCCGTACTGTCTGTCATGGATAATTTTATGATTTTCTAGATAATTTAGAATTTGCAAGTTGGTCTATAACCTTGCTGTCAAATGGCTTAGCAAAAGGCAAATAATATTCAATGACAATCCAATCTATAAGACCGATAAAATACAAGTACTATCAAAAGTCTTGTCGTATCTTCTTTAACGAAGTAAGTTACAAATTAGAAAAAATTTCAACAAGTCAAAGCATTGTGTTCAAGTATTTTTAAGCGTTTTCAATAAAAACAAAAGTACATAGATAAAATACCAAGAATATACAAATAAAATCGTAAACTGAGATGTTGTGAATGAATTTAAAAATATGCAAATTTAAACCTGATAGATTCAATATCTTTTCAATTTTAATGTTGTATTATCAAAATATGCAAAACACCGGTTGTCTGTATACCTCACGCACTTTACTACATGTTGCCCACATTATTTCCATAGTATGGCCTTGCTTATATGCAAATGTAGGTGTTAAATAGACTCATAAACATAGGTCTTGTTATTGTTTAATTCAGTTTTTATTGACTAAACATCTACAGGGTGTTCGTTAGATCCATATCCATCAAATTATAAATAAGACGTGTCAAGAAAAAAGCTAGCTAAATTGTTCATTAAAAATTCTTAATTGAATCTATTTATGAGTGTGTCAACAAGAGCTTTTTTGTAATTCAGCTTTCTTGAAAAAAAAAATTGACGACCTGACCTGCGCTTTTTTTTATTGTTTTTGAATAAAATATTTATTTTTGATAAATTATTTGATCAATGTTATCTGATCTGCATGGTAAATGTTATCCCCTTGCATTGGAGTAGATTCAGAAAAAAAAATGACAAAGCTCGCATCTCATAAAGTGTTTAGTTTCAATTTATTTCTAATTATATACATTCAATAGATCTAACGGTTTTTTTTATAATTTATTTTAAATCAAAGTCTACTGTACACTTTTTAAAGAAAACATTTTCTGTAACTCTAGTAACGTTTGATATTTCCTCATAGCCTTAAGCCACATATGAAACAATTTAAGTATCCCTAGCGATGAGGCATGAATCAGGAAGATTTGTTGTCGGTGGTTTGCGCACGCGTTGATGGATGGACAAAAAATGGCACTGGTAAATTGGTATAGCAAAAGCCAGAAAAATTTAATCGAGGCCAATAGTCCAGATCTACTGCAATCAAAGATAAAAAGCACGAATTGACCTTCAAGACGGCTGGAGCGTGAGTTAAAACCAAATGGTGTCTGAAGCACTGTTGGAACCATGTACTCACAGCTTACCGAATGGTTCCATCGAATGCAAAATTGCATTATATATTAATTGATAAAAAATGTTTAGTGTGACCTACGCAACTGTGATATTTAACCTTCTTAGCTTTAAATTCACCTAACTAGATAACGTCAGAAACGTGGCGATCATGTAGTAGATATAGTAGATTTAGATTAATATCCACATTGATGACATGTTTTGGTATAGTAATTTAAGACTATGTAACTGTCTTTATTATTAGGATTAGGTAGTGCTCAGCATAAAAACTGGGTGAAATTTTTGAAACTCATATAGTATTTCCCAAGGAAGTCAAAACAGGGGCGAGAATCTTTTAAATCTGTGTTGAGAATAGCTAAAGAAACCTAATACAGTTAGCTGAATGCTCAATAATACCATATTTTGTATTATTGTATTGTATTGAATGGGGACGTTCGGCTGTCGTAGCCCTACATCACTTCGACCGAATTGGATCTGTTGTGAATACCCTAAATTATGTATCCATCACTTCCCAAACCTTTGGCGAAATTTAGGATGTTTCTGCCGTTAATATATCATTGGGGTCAGAAACGCTTTCTCAAGATATTGCAGCTTTTAACGAGTTAATACTCTGCATTCACAGAGCAAGTATTCGGCAGTTTCATCCGCTTCGATACAGAATCTAGTGTTTATCAGTCTTTCCCATCTTTTTGAGGTGATGCGTCCAAGGGCTGTGTCCAGTAAGAAGGCAAATAACCAGCCTCAGTTCATTCTTTTGAAGGTCGATGAGCTTTTTTGTGTAGTCAGGCAGATATTTAATCATTCTCTTCGCCTGTCTTTGTCCTGGAGTGTTTCTCCAGTCGGCTACTTCCTGTTCTTTTTCCCATTGCCTGAAACTTTCTATAGGGTGACCTCTAGTGATGCCGCAGAAGAGCTCAGGTCCTTAGAAAGGAGCTTGTGCTCCTTTGTTAGCAAGATGGTCAGCAATTTCATTGCCTTCCACACCTTTGTGACCCGACAGTTATACTATTGTTTTTTGCCAGTTAATTGAGGGATTGTCGGGAATCTCAATATTTGATATTAAGTATACAATATTTTTACCTGTATAAAACATATAATGATACACCCTGTCGACTAATATTTCGAAGAAAATAGTTCTCTCTAACCAAGGTTTAACGTAGTGATTCCTCTAGCGTAGGAGTGGCTTAAGTGTTTAATTTAACATTTTATGAGTATTTATATGTACGTATCATGTTTTCTTTATAGCTGGTTATGAAATATTGCGTATTCTTGTACACCTGTTCTGTCTAAATAACTGAATAGATTAAGGTACAGTTGTGTTCATAAATCTATAATACACATGTTTTAGTATAGTGTAAAACGGCCTTCGAAATTGTCATCAGATATCTCGCTTACAATGACTGAGGCAGTGTCCACATCACTTGATTTGTGTCAACCCATTTTTGTGCAAATTTTATGACAAAAAATAGAATGCCACAACTAAACACTATTCAAAAGGCTCAAATTATTGCCTATGTGCAAGATAATATACCTGTGGGAGACGTCGTGCAAGCAATGCATGTAAATAAAAACACAGTTCAGAAAATAAAACATCGATGGGAGACGCATGAAACATTAGATAATAAAAAGTCAACGGGAAGACCAAGGGCTACCACACAAGAAGAAGATAATGCTCTCGTGCATTTTTTAGAAGAAAGCCTATTCCAGGTAACGGTAAAAGCCATGATGGAAACAAATTTCCTTGCATCCAGATCCTCAATCTGTCAAAGAATAAAAAAATCGCCCTTAAAAAAAAATGTTGCCATGAAAATAATTTTAAGTCAGAAATATAAACAAGCAAGAATTATCTCGCACTAAATAATAGCCACATATATTGCGGCAGACTGAAACAGGGTAATCTTTACTGATGACAAAGTTTTCCAGCCGTCATTCAACGGTCATATTGTTTATAGACTTCGCACAACTAGATTTGACGAAAGAGCTGAAAGATCTTCAGTAAATGTGTGAACTTGGCTTATCTATCAAGGCCAAGGAGTTTGTTGGGTAATAAATAAAAAGGCTGACAGCGCTCAGTTGAAGGAATATTGTGGAAGATATTATGTTGCCCAGTGTTAAGACAAATGCCCAGTTCATAATGCAGTACTAGTGAAAGAGTGACTTCAGCAGAAGAACTATTTCACTAGTCAAAAAGTCCTAACAATATAATGGAGAATGTGTGATGTATAATGACGAAAAAAATTACGGTTAAACCTTGGACCCAACAACAGAAACGAGCTGATCATTTTTTTTGACGCGAAACGCGGGCCGAACTAAGTGATAGCCCCGATTTGATAAGAAACCTTTATTCCACTATTGCTAGCAGACTAAATGCAATTTTGGAGCGAAATGGAGCCATGACCAAATACTAAGTAAATTGATTTTATTAATTTTTATTAACTTAAATTAATTGTTAATATATGTATAGTAAAGTAGCATAATAAGTAGTTTATTTCGTATTTATTTTTTCAAGTTGGTTTTCTCATATATTTTTGAAGAAAATAAAAATATATCATTTTTTAAAATATATTCTGTAATATACTTATTTTATTGAGGTTGAAAACAGTTTTGCAGAACCTAGATTCCAGCTACTACACTGAAAGTATTGTACCACTTTTTTTTTAAATGTGCTGCACCATAGGCACGTTTACATAGTACAAAATTTGTCCTATTTTTTATGAACACAACTGTACATAACTTAAATCAGAATAACGTCTAACCATATTTTATTAACATAAAATATTACTCTTTTCGATCAAATAGTCTGCAATAATCGATATACCACATTGTACCTACATACATGCCTTACAGATTTAAAGTTTTTAATTAGATCCATATAAAATTGTTCATGACATAGTATTTTCCTTGTGTTCATTTGGCCGTCACCGTTAACATTGTGTTAGCGACATCTTCTTGTTGTTTGAAAACTTGAAACAATTATTTTTCCTCATGTAACTAAACCAAATATTGGGAAATATATCTGTATTGATTTTTCCAAAAAAGCTTAATTAAAAAAAATTGTCTCTAATCACACAGAATAACTATAAACTAAAATAAAACATCTAATAAAAATATTCCAATTCTATTATCATGTGCAAGATATCTGAGTCTACTACACAAAAGTTTATTATTATAATTAATAACAATTACTATAGAAACATCAATTAGTGTAAATGAGAGTATTGACATCACACTAGCTACGCCCACTTTTAATCACTCGTATTAACATAACTCGAAAAATAATCAATTGCATTCCATAACTATTTTTTCAAAGTCAAAGCAAAAACATATTTACAATACATTATATCGTAATATGAAAGCTACACATGTTAAGTAATTAACGAGAAACAAACCATCAGAATACTTAATTATTTTATGGCAAAATATTCCACGCGATTTATGCTGTGACGTGCAAAACATCCCGAAATATATTTTGGTTTAAAGTTTACTTATTTCATAATTATTGTCTCTACTATGCACCTGAGGAAAAACATACAAATCGCTAAGGATTAAACAGTCAAATGTTTTTTCGAAAGATGGATTTTCGAAAGTACTTTATTATATTTGGCCCACTATCCTTTAATGTGAGATCAGGGCTATTGGGACATCATCTAACTGAACCATTTTTACCAACCCAAGTCTGATACTGTTGATTTAAATACTGAATCACATTTGGATGTTGTGTGCAGGGGCACCATTTTGTTGTCAAATAGCTCGGTTGAGGATATTAGGCGGTAGGTAACTTATCTAAAAAGTTTTCTACTTCTCCAGTAAGAAAGTGATGATCTATCACCAGTTAGGCCAACTTCGTAAGAAAAGGCCCTAATACCCCGTCACCAATAACGCCACACCAAATATTGAAGGCTTTCAATCTTGAAGTATTGACGGCCTTTACAACACGAGGGTTGTCTTCACCCCGATAATAGGTATTATGTCTATTATATTATAGACTGTTTGAAGCCAGGTAAGCCTCGTCTGTATATATTATTCTGTTAAACAAAGTGTCATCTCTGTATAGTTTTTGTTCTAGCAAATGATTACAAAATTCCTGTATTTTGCGTTTATTTTCTTTAGAAAGCTGTTGAATTTTATGGAACTTATTAGGTTTATATTTGAACTTTTTTAGAGTGCCTAGAACCATCTTATATTTTTGAACCCCTATTTCACCCCCTTAGTGCAGTGGAATACACAGGGGTCGTAAAGTCAGCGCCTCTTCTTTTTTTGTCCTACACAGATACAATGTATGAAACAAAACAAGAGACTAGTTATAAATGAATTGTGTCGTCTCCTGGAGATATGGTAGATCCTCGCTGTTAAATGTCGTACATTTGATGCGAATTTGCTGTCGGTCGCACTATCGACATCAAAGTCACATCCAATAAGCATATCCGACAACGACATCTGACTTTAGGTGCGCCATTAATAAACTAAAGACTTATTTCTATCCGTATATATATTTTTATCTTTTAAATTACTTCAACCCCATCTTTAAATTTAACCAGACATACAATCAATGAAAAGTAATTACTTTACTAAACTCAATTAAAGAGGAAAACGGTACAGAAGTAATTTTTAAACACAGTTCTTACATACGGTGATCGTAGTGTTGGAACGGCATGAGGACATTAAATTAATTAACAGAACCATGTGACAGAGGTAATAAAAGCCAAGAACCACAATATTTATTACGATGTAGGTGAAACAGGATGGCAGTCGAGTAATGGCAATGATTTTTTTTAACGAGAAAAGGGTGATGGTGTTTTCTTGGAATAAAAAACTTCGTCATAATAATAAAAAAAATTGTAAAATCCTACAAACAAAGTTGAATGAAATTTTTTTATGAACATAGACATATTAGGAATTTCCTTTTTTCCGATATATTAAAGTCCATTTTTCAACCCCCATACTTTAATTGATTTATTATATATTTACTACTTGTACTTTAATGAGATTCATTAAGATACAGATTTTTCATTAAGATACAAGTTTATAACCAATAGAAATAATGCAACATCACAGCAATATTCGGTCAATATTAAAGATTGCCATGACCATGAGAAATTTACAATTAATCAATTTTGACAGTTCATAGTTACTGTTTACTTGGTATATTCGTAATATTTGTGCTTTTTGCAAATAAAATCGGTAAAAATGTGCGATAGTGGGAGCGAAATTGACAATTTAACTCCACCAGAAATTGTGGAACAAGGCCACAAGAACCCCAAACAATTTACTACCCGTAAAATCAGCAAGAACATAAAGGAAAATAAATTTGATAAACTGTGAAAATTGAAATTTTTGTTTTTCATTTTTGTTACTGGTCGTAGAAAAAATAGTGTATGCAACTCACATTTAATGGCTATTAAGACACTCGTATTCATTATGACACTCACCTTCGGCTCTTGTCGTAATTCTCATACTTATGTCTTAATGGCTATCATTAAATGCTCATTGCATAATATACTATTAACGGCATTTTGTATAGTATTTCTTTGTAAAAAAAATTAGTAGCTGCAGTTAGTATGAGTAATAGTTTGTTTTTTGTTTGTTTCTTTAAGTATTAGTAACTTTAGGTAATTGTTTTGTGATTGCGCTGAATAACACTTTCGTGAAAATGTCGCTGTACTTAAATATCCTGAGCAATCTTCGCGAAAATGTAGCTGCGCTGAAATGTTTCGGGCTAAAAGAACCTGCGCTGAATAATGGCTGATAAATTCCGGGTGCCAGGTTTTCAGTCTTTAATATATTCTTCAAATTTGGTCTTAGCAGAATAGGTCAAGTTCTGCGCCAAACACGTGCTTATGTGCAGCTTTTTAGAATTAGGGAATATGCACAATGCACATAACGCAAAAAATCTGAAATATGTTTTTTCGTATTCTCTAAAATAAATTAAGTATATTTTATGGTGGTTGTTTTTATCCATTTTTTTTTTGTTTTTATTAACAAAAAGATTTTCTAAGATTTTTGTAAAAATTTTAAAACTTGTAAAAAGTGACGTTATTTTTTGTGGCGTCACGTTACATGTAAAAAAAAGTGTTATTATGACTCGTGTACTGTAAATTCGAAAGTTAATTTATTTTCTTAATTATTTGCCGAAAATTAGGAGCATTTATGGACAAGAAACATCATATTTGATTAAAAAGACTATTCAATAGTGAGCACAAGGACAATCAGATAAATTTCGAGCTGGTGCAGTTGTAAATCATAACTTCATTTGTCTTCAAACTTTTGTTATGATCTATAAAAACATGTCATACTAACATTTAATAATATTTATGTAAACTGTTTAATTAACTGCATTACTTTCTTCTGATTTAGGCTGTTCTTGACACATGACAAAGTAGTTTGTGCCGGACACTTGCAGTGGTATTTTTGGCATATTGGCACAATACAATACCTGCCCAGTTAGCAACAATGGTCTCCAGGACGTCCCATTTTGATACGCAACGTTCCAGTTGGTATAATCCCAGCTAAAACGTCTCTGGGACATCTCCTGGACGTTAGAAAGATCTCAAATAGGTCCCAAAGTGACGTCCTACGGACGTCTCATGTTGCCGTGCCAAGGACGTCAGCAATGGGATTTAAAAAAATTCAATTTGGTAATTTTTTTTTATAAAGTGTAAAAACAAAATACTGTTGAATCTTTATTGTATTGATGACTCTATATTATAACGACTTTATATTACCCCAAAATGCGTTTTTTTGTGTCAGTACTAGGACTGTTTGGAATTGCTAAGAGATGGCGCTGCCTGTGTTATGCTGCTTCAGTAATTCAACAAAATAATGTTAAAGATTTACTCTTTGCGTAATATTCCATCAAACCATAATCAAACGAAAAAGCATACTTTTTCCTGGTAGTTTCTTGCATTCTGAATAAGTATTCTGTTATCTAACCGTGTTGGAACAAATTACGACAAATTTGATTTGGTTGATATAGGAAATCCCAAAATTTTCTCTTGAGATATCCCAGGGACATGTCCTATATACAGGAAATATCAAAAACTCTAAAAGCGGCTCAAGTGCAGTAAATTGCAAATGCTATAAAATATATCCAGAACCTTTAAGGCGTAGAGAATGTCCAACAATGATCCTATATACGTCCTGTGTAACCCTTATGGGATGATCCCAGATACAGAGAGATCTGTTTCAAAAGTACGCCCCGGAGACGTCCTGTGGATTCTATGGGAGATTAAGAGACCTGGGATGGCGGAAATATCCCAGATTAAGATCGCTGGGATGTCTCAGGAACAGCTTTGTGTTAAATGCATGGTATTAAGGATGTCCCATGAACGTCCTAAATATAGTCGCTATAACATCCTAATATGGTCCCGGGGTGATCCTACATATGTCCTTGAATAGTACTAAGAAGATCCCGCAAATGTCCCAGATATAGTCGCTATAACGTCCTAGTAAGGTCCTAAGATGATGCCATATATGTCCTGTGTAACCTTTATTTGATGATCCCAGATACAATCCGACCTGTTCCAAACGTACGTCCCAGGGACGTCCTTGGGATCTTATGGGATATTCCGAGACGTCCCTGGGATGCAGAATATATCCCAGGCTTACGTCCCTGGGACGTCCCAGGGACGGTTTTGTGTTGACTGGGTGTAGGGTAGGGTGGTTCTTAAGAACTTACATTGTTTAATAAAAATAATTACACACCAAGTACATTATAATCATAAAACGAGCTTTACGAAAATACTACGAGATATATTTTTATTTACATCACAGATAAATCATTCTGGTTAGGTGTGGTGAGTATAGGCAACGGAATATACACTCGAGGTCGTGTTCCTTTCTTTTTGACAGGCACCTGACTAATTTTGTAAACTAAGCAACTGATCAAATAGCTATTCCGAGCAACAAGATAAAACTGATTGAATATAAGGACGTAGCACGAAACAGCGACGCGTGCTTTAGACTACTGCTACTCAAATTATAGTCCGTGGACTGGTGTGGGTCTGCGAGTCTGTTGTAGCTGATCCGCAATCACTACCCTAAAATAGCTTAAAAATAATCTTGAACAAAATGCTTGCACTAGACTTAGATCAATAAAAAAAGGAAATAATAAAATACATATTAGTTTATGTCTTAAAAAATAGATTTCTAATATTTAGGGATACCTTTTATCTCTGTCTCCTATATTATTTATTTTGGTAGCGCTTTGACACAAATTTGTGTTTAATTTGTATACAAATGCAATTTTTGGTATTTAGTTTTATAGTTTAGTAACTAGCTGTAAGTATATTTCCAAATTGACCTATTGGTGAAAAGGAAAAATAAATACCGGTCTGCCACTAAAAAAAGTTTGAGTAGCACTGCATCAGACAAGATCTGACTACATTTACCATTGCTCATAGGGTGCTTAAATTGTACCTAATACATTATACCGACTACTTCACTTACGCAAGAAAAAACTACATACGACTGTTAAGTAGAAAAACATGGGTCTACGTCAATTGGTCGAAAGTCAATTGGCCGAGAGTCAATTGGCCGAAGTCAGTTGGTCGAAGATCAATTGGCCGAATACGTCAATTGGCCGAATACGTCAATTGGCCGAATACGTCAATTGGCCGAATACGTCAATTGGCCGAATAAGTCAATTTACCAAATACGTCAACTGACCAAATAGGACAAATGACAGAAAACGTCAATAGACGTAACAGATCAATTGTCTGAAGAAGTGAGTAGTAGGTTTAGTACATAATTTGGCTAAATACATAATACTAACCTGAACTAACCTGAACTAACCTGAACTAACCTGAACTAACCTGAACTAACCTGTAAGTGTATCGGTAAAACCAAACCAAAACTAACCAAAACTAACCAAAACATAAAAGCAAAAATTTGTTTCAACAATTTATTACAAAAAATCCAACAATAACAGTTAATTAAATATTATGAGCTATGCTTCGTAAATAATGTATAGGATCATAATCAATAAAATGTTCTGCAAAAAAAAACAAAAAATCATTTTTAAGTAATATGTAAGAAAAAATATATATGTATATCGGCCAATTGACGTCTTCGGCCAGTTGACATGTTCGGCCAATTGACGTATTCGGCCTGTTATCTTTCGGCGAATTGACGTATTCGGCTAATTGACTTCGGCCAATTGACTTTCGACCAATTGACATTCGGCCAAATGACGGGATCCCGAAAAACATCTACCATGCAGTTTTTTCGCCTCTACCTGAACCAATCAAATTACAAATTGAAACAACCTACATAGTTTTTCAACGGCAAAATTTTTTACCTTTAAAACATTGTTAGTCTTATTATATTGCTATGTCGTGAAATTCATGTCGAATACCATTCAAGATAAAATTTTGTAGACAAAATGTTTCTCTTGTATTTTTCCAATTTGTTCCTTTTTGGCAATTTCGCTCATGACATTTTATTCAAAACCACTCGACTAACGTCTCCTGGCTTTGTTAAAAATATCATTCTCGAAATTGCCGAGGAACAAACTTTCATAACAATCGGAAAAAAATTTCAAGAAAATTTTCTCTCTTAATATTAAGTAAATATATCTGAAAAATATTTTTTTTATTAAATTATCCCAGTAATGATATTCTAAATACCATTTTTGGCTTTTTAATGGCTTGCTTAAACCATTCATATTAATTTTTGTTTTTTTTTTATTTTGATATTCTTTAATTAAATTTCTCTGTCAAGACAAACCTGCTACACATACCAAAAATAACTTAAAATTATATCCCATAACAAAACACATTTTACATATTCTAAGCATGGAATAATAGATACATTCAATTTAAATATTTTAACGGGTTCTTTTTATAGACGTGCAATAGTTGTCACTCGAATACCGTACCGGAAATGACATTTGTGGGGTAAACTAATAAAAGCTCGTTAAAAATAGAACCAGACCAGACATGCACATCAGACGTTTAGTCAGATGATCACGCGACGAAAGGACATTAGTGGCTTATAAGATTTACTGCATTTAGATCGTACTTATAGAAATAATTACGTAGAGACAGACCATTGCAATTGATTTCAACTAGCGATGGGATCATTTGAATTAAAAATAATCGATTAGCCGATTTTTCAAATAATCGGTCTCATCCGATTACGAAAATGGTAATTCAGATTATACTCGAAACCTGCTATTTCAATCAGTCGAAAAGAGAGAGAAAGAATTTTAACTTTGCAAATTTAATGAAGCATAACTTCACTGGACTGAACTACCGTGTTGTGAATAAATAAACCTCCATCGTTCGAGTTGCCGCCAATTCTCTTGCTCGATGAAAACTAGCTAATTTTTGATATTAGAGATATTAAAACATGTAATAATAAAATACCATTTATAAACTGAAAACTTAGCCTATTTTAATTAAAGAGAAGGAAACACTTATTAAACAACAAATAAACTCACTAAAGCAAATAAATAAAAACTAAAAAGTATAAGAATTGGAAACATCGAATTTGCTCCGCGCAACAGCAGAACTGATATCAATCATGAGTGACGAGTGACGAGTGACGAGTGAACACAGGTTCATAATCCTACTAGAACGCCCAATATGAGTTATAAAGGGTAATACGATATAAGTAATATAATTCGAATTGTAATTCGATTACAAAAATAAAATTAATAACCTTATCATCCGATTTATTTCAACTTTTTAGTCCCAACTATTGTCTCTCACACCTTTAACCGGAGTACTAATTTACCTACATATTAAACAATAATTACACGTACGGACATGTTTGTCAATGTCTTTACTAAATGAAGCATTCGTTTAATTGAAGATACAATTCAAGTGCAATTTTTAAATAATACGAACATTTAATTAAACTTAAAAGAATATGACATAAACTAAGTAATACAATAAAGATATCAAAATTCAAAAACTCCACTGTCTTCCCCTCATTACTCTAAATTCGGGGTTTTCTCTAGACCAGTACCTGACATGCTGGGATGGTATACTTCCATTAGTAGAAAATGTACATTCATCAGAAAACATAATAAATTTATAAAAATGGATATTTCCACTTAAAATTTGGTCTCCCACCCACAACTTCTAGAGGATGTTTAGCATGATTTCTTAGGAACGTCACAGGAGTATCTAAAGGAGAACTAAAGCTATGGCAGCATCGGTTTGGTCATATTTCTTCTTCTTCTTCTTGAGATTCAAAATCGAGCCAATTCTTTGGAACTTTTTTATTGTGTTGTAGATTGTCATTTCAGCTATTGGGATTCCTACTTTGTCGCTAAATTGTTCCATGACGTAGCGGTATGATACTTGGCCATCCCCCTAACGCTAGACCATAAAAATCATTTTTCAGTAGATATCACTTTGATGAGAAGTATTTAAATTAAATAATTGCTTCATTTAATAAAGACATTAACAAACATTACTATTGTTTAATATGTAGAAACTAGTACTCTGGTTGAAGGTGTGAGAAAGAATAGTTGGGACTTTAAAAAAATAATGTGATAAAACTCGGTACCTACTTTTAATATTTTTTCTTTTAATGAAATCTTGTACGTTGGCTTAGGGTTTAATTTAAAATTTATTTCATATTTGTTCTTTTGGTAGAAAATAATAATCAAGGTTTACTCTTACGCAAAATATCGGCTTCATATTTTTTATGCACCCTGTATAAAAAATTACATTTTTCATAGCGCGTAAATTTTTTTTATTTTGGAAGTAAAAACTTTTATTAGGAGTGAGATTTTTACGTATCTTGTACAATTTGGTCCATTTGTCCTCTTCTAAAGCCCATCCGTGGACATACTGTATACTGAGATCGAGAAACTACAACAATGAGTTATAGTCAAGTAACAGTACATAAGAAAATGCTTTGTCTATTCTTTTATGTTCCATCACTCGCCCCTTTCGGGGTCGAAAGAACGAAAATGTCGGTTTTTGGATGTTTTTCTTTGGGAAGTGAGTGACAATCAAAATAGCGGATTTGTTGATTTGGTTAACTTGAACACTAAAGAGATGTGCCCAGTAGTGATACTTGAATTTGGCTGGGGCATGCAGTACTGTGTCCCTAGATTTGCAACAAGTCTATCTAGGTTTAATCTTTTGGTGGGTTTACAACTACACCACTACAAAATAGGTACCTATATAGTGTTAAAAGTGGTTTAAAAAACGGAAATACAGTTTATTATGCCTATAAATGTGCCTTTATGAGCAATCTGTTATTAGCCTGTGCCATAACTTTTAAATTGTAATTGCATTGAATTTACTGCCGTGTAATGCTGCATCAAGGTATAGTACTGTACAAATGGGTACAAAGGATTTCATAAAATTAACTTCGGTACAACAAATAAAAAAAGTGTTTAAATTATTTTAATACTCAGTGACTTTGTCAGTATAATGACAAACGAATCAACATATACAAGATATATTAGTTGTATACCTCAGGCATAAATTGCGGTATTAGATGGGTATTACTAGACTTAATAGGTGGTTTGTTTTACCGGTCGGACAGGTGTGAACGTGGGTAGTCTGTGGGAGACCCAGTTCTGCGTGGGTTGGTAAGAGACTTTAAACAAAAGTGCGAATGCATCTTTTGAACGTTTGCATGCACTCTAAAGTGATAAAATTAAGTAAAGTCAATTATTTTACTAGTTTAAATCAACTTTGCATTAATATCTCTATATCCTAGTGCAATGAAAATTAATATATAGTAGCTGTATTCATAAATATCGATATTTGCTTTTTTATGGCCATGTGGACTTATCAGTCTGATAAGTAACAGTGATATAGTGTTTAACGGTCTGTTAACGAAATGTCGTGTTCACCAAAAATAATGAACGCTGATAGGAAACAGAGAGATAGTATGGAAGATACTAGGATTTTGGGTTGGTACCTGGTATTTGGTTTTGTTTATTTATTGAATGAGTGTATTTTTCTTTTAATCATGAAAAAATCTGAGAAAGGTAGAAAAAGGACAAGTAATTATACACTACGAGAAAAAAGATGAACTTCATTAGCACAAAAATACCCATAAGGACTAAACAATAAAAAAAACCTGATTCCATATAATTTCAAAACAAGTTCTCTCCCTTTTCTCCTCGGTTTCTATGCATTTGTGTGAATAGTGGACTTAAAGCTGGGATAGGTCTTGTAATTTTGTATAATGCAGCATACCATTAGTTAAGAAACATTGGTATGTGTAATCGCTAACATTAATTCGAAAGGACCCAGTGGCATAGTACCTCAGGCAAATTAATAGCTTCGTTTGAGAATTTTCATGATTTCAGTTCAATTATTTCTTCTAATAAAAGTTCGCCACATGTTAAATTCACTTTTATTTATTCTAAATCGTTGGTTTTTAATTCGATTTCATTCAGTTCCTCGAATAAATTATTCCGGGTTTTCCCGCGCGCTTGTTCATTATCACTTTCCGAATCAGAATCAGAACGATGAATTTAGTAAATTATGAAAGTCAATTCTATACAGTTTTTGAAATGTATTTAGGTAAGTATAAGTAAACTACTTAACACGAAATTGTAATTATCAAGTAATAATAACAATAATAATAATAATAATAATAATAATAATAATAATAATAATAATAATAATAATAATAGGTATAAAACATAAAATGAGAGCGCAACAGAAAAAAACCTAACATTTAGGCTGCTAGAGGTAACAGCTTGTTAAATAATTATCAGACCAACATTAAACTGTTAACCTTAACTTCCGGATAAAGGGCAATATTAGTTGATGAACACCGAAAGATAATATACAAATATACTCTTTCAAGTAAAAATCGGTACGTCCATATCGAAGTTATCGTCGTTTCATGGCTTACCTTTGGAGACCATCATCAGATCCTGATAAAATTTCAAACAAAACAATCATTAAAATCGGTGCAGCTGTGAAGTTATGCATGAACAAGTCTTAAAATTTTTAAAGTAAATCTCCGGGTTACACCACTAAAAACGAAAAAAAAAAGCCCAATGCAGTTCATTAGGGGAACTCATGTAACATACATATTGATATTATCCAATAACAAATATAAACTATTACTCTATACTCTATAGCCCAAAGAACCAACAGCGAAATACCGTTCGATTGCACATAATCAAGGTCAACGACTTTAAAGAATTATCGCCCTTATTTGGATTAATTGCGCTAACAAACGAGATATGACCAATTTGCTTTTTAAGGCGATGCTGATGGATTATATTATAAACCATCACAGCTTTAAAAGCTTTTCATATAAGATGGTTTTCTATGTAACGGGAGCTGGGATCGATCTTTTATCTAAAGTGATTTCAGGGACCTAAAATGCGTACTGCTTTAAGGACTAAAAAGATACTCATAAAGGCTCGCTTTTGGGTGAAGAAAGATCATCTGCTTGTTGAGAAACTCTTCTAGAAATATGTCGTACTATAACAGGAATGTTCTTGAGCATCTCTGCGCAATCAGATGTGGAAAGCAAATGGTGCACTGATTAGGATGAGACTGTTGTCCGTATTCTTATTTTCACAGTCAACAATATCTGTCTCCATTAATCAGCAACATTTTACTAAGACATACTTTGTTGAAACTGCCCATTTTGCCCCACTGCCATCAGCCCCCACTTAACCCGAGGAAACCCGCCGCCGAAGGCACCAACGCAGTATCACATAGCGTATGCGCGGAGCTGAGTGGGGAGCGTTTAGGTAGAGTCAAATTAAAAATTTTGAAAAACGTGTAAGAACAAAAGTTTTTCCTTACATCGCAAAAAATATTTTTTGTCGAAAAACTTTTTCTCTAAAACCAATGGTTCGGCAGTTATAAGGAAATAAATAATAAAATTGTTTACAACAATTGATCGCGCTAGAATTTTTTAATCTTGATAATTTAAGCTCAATCTACACCTAATTCTCAATGTTCATGATTTTTTTGAGATTTTTCTGAGCGACCCATTGGGTGATAAGGGTGGGAGAAAGAAATTTTTAAGCGTTTTTCCCGAAAAATGTTTAAAAAAATACATACCATATATTGTTGAATTCGTGCTTCAATAAGCTTTCATTAATTTGACAACCTACATGATTCCCTTAAAACAATTCCCATTTCCCAATTTACCACCTGAAATTAACCACAAGAATTGAAATATAACTTTTTATACTTCACGTCTATTCTACGCTCTATCTCTGTGAAAAATTTCAAATTTTTACGTCGAATAGTTTCAGAGACAATCGCCTGCGACTGAAGAACGGACGGACGGACGGACGGACGGACACCGGTAGTGATTCCATAAGTGTTCCGTTTCGCTAATTATAATATCACTAAAAATATTATGTAAAGAGCTCAATAACGCCTAAATAACCACTTATACGAGTACCGATATTTTTATACTTTTATTTAAAGTTTCTTACAGAAGACTTTTACAGATTCCTTTAATCCAAATACGTTCTAGAGAATATTATCCTCAAAAGTTACCTTTTAAAGCTCATCCATTGACAAATATCTAGCTTTCATGCCTACCTTTATTCAGCCTTTTTAATCGATTTTAATAGAATAGCCTTCCAGATCGGATTCAGTTCTGATTATAACAAGTTTTATTGGCACACGTTGTACACCAAAAGCGTTATTGCTTAGATGCACTAAACATTATCTATTCATTCTTTTTGTGCAACATGCTAGGCCGTCTAACGAACATCGTTACTGAGATCATCATTAAAAGGTCGTTAGAAACAGTTCAGTTCAGACCTTCATTACCCTGACAAAGGAAGCAAGCTACAATATCTTTAAATAGAATGGGAAAAGGAAGATAAAGATATAAACTATAACGGCTTTAGGAATATCTAACATAATAAAATTGTTGCCAACTTTTCTCACGATCTACGTCATTAAAGGAAGATTAATCATGTCTTGATTTGCTAGAGGTTAAGGTTCTTTCCGGTATATCGGTTAAAAATAGTTGAAACAGTTAAACAGTCATTTAATTATTTAAATAATCTGTGACATAAAGAGTATTTTGTCACGGATGACAGCAGATGTATGATGGGTATGACTGTAATTTATCGTTATTTATGTTCTTGAACTTACAGACACGAGTCGTCATGGTTAATGTGCATATACACCTGCAGAAGTAATATTATTCTGAACACATTAATAGGTGCGCCATTTGCTTAATAGGTAAAAATAAATGGAACAGGAAATTATCTTTAACGTTTAAATGATAAAAATTATGTTTTAAAACACCTGCATCTTCTTATTAGAATTTTGAACTTCGTTATTCAAATAAAACTGAAAGAAACTACACAATATCTTTAAAATCACTGGTGGTACTCTTCAAATCCTTTAGTATAAAAAGTAATACATAATTATTTTATTACTGCCATATCACACTTTAGAATTAACATGCATTGCTGTTTGCACATGTGCAGACTCTAAGACAATCATGATTACTCTATATATAACTACGAGTGTTTTCAAAAAGTCATTATCAATCTTCTAAGAGAAGGGACATTTTAAAAACCTTGTATGTAAATAATATAATTCAGACGATATCCTGAGTAAATTTTTTCCTGAATGTTTAACGATTATTGACAATATTTTTTTTTTCTGAAAAATTGGAGGTTCCATCTAAATGGCAGGTTGACGTATTTTTTGTACATTCGGTTTTTTATGGTAATTTTAAAAATTCATTAAATCCATCCAGGTTGAGATTTGGCACACATTTCCTGAATTCTTTATTTTCCTTTGTATATCTTCTTGAATAAGGATTTAAATTTAAAAATTTTCTTTAAAAAACTATTTATATAAATTTAAATAACCAAGAAAATGTAGAAATAGTAACTACGGCAGTGATTAGTACGTGCTTAGTATAACGGATGCTAAAATATAACAGGAACACTAAATGTAACGTATAAAGCCATATTTAAATAATACTATATCCCTCTTGCTAACTACATATTATTTAGATTTTCTAAGGAATAATATCATCTAGTTAAAACAAAATATTTGCTGCCTGAAAAATCTATATTATTTTTTTGGGGACAGATGGGTAATTGATAATGGGCATCAAATATTGTAGTTACTTACCACCACGCCACTTCACTGTGTAATTTTTCTTACCTGCAACAAAAAAAACAATATAAAAAAATACCCAAGTCTTTTAAAAACAGAATATGGTTTGTGCTGCTCTATGCCGCGATTTATAAATTAATTACAGATGATTTGTATCTAAACTGTGTTATTCTTGGTTCAATAACTGATTGAACATGATAATTGAAACTAAATACGCATCATTTAACACTGCATTGCTCTCAGCCCAATGTTTCTGCAGCACAGCAAGAAGAAAGAAATGTTTCGACAACGTTATTTAACATCTGCCGATGGAATACTTTGTCTTGTTTTCCCAAATTATACCTTAACTGGAGGGGGGTAATTTGTTGATATACATAACTAGTTAAAGAGGCAATAATAATATTCTGTTTATATTAGATTTGAGGAACAGCTTAGTGTTCGTATCTTTTTATTCTAAAATATCACTTGCTATATGAAGTTTCAGGCATGACGAGCAAACAGTAGATAGTATCATTCTTTGCGCAAACGGCACAATGTAACAAATATATAATATATGTTATAAAGAATGGATTGTACAACAAAAGGGCTTTGCCACTATATATTTATAAATAAAGAAATAAATAGATAGAATAAAACATAAATAAAAAGATACGAAAGCTGAGCTGTTCCTCAAATCTCTATATATAAAAGAAGAAGCTGACTGACCGATTGACTAACAGTAACATATCAAAGCAGAGTCCACTCCGCTGGGTCTAGAAACTTGAAATTTTGCACAGAGGTTTCTTATATAACGTACTGACTAAGAAAGTTTTTTTTTAAATTTGCCCCCCATGGGGGGGGGGGGGGGGAATAAGGGTTTACACTTTCAATGGAGAAAAAATATTAGATGATCCTATTAAGTCGAAACTTTATAGAAGTACCTACTCTAAAATATATATGTATGTCTAGACACGTGTTTTATAGTTTTTGTTAAATCAACCCTTAGGGGAGTGAAATGGGGGTTTAAAGTTTTAAATGGAGTAAAATTTTTATACCGCGGAGGAAATCGCGGGTGAATTAGACAATCGTAATCACTCGTGTCGTTAGATTTGAACATTTCGCCCAACTTAATAGATCGCGTGTTAGTAGAATACTACTAACACTATCACAGTAGGAGAAAAAATCTCCCAACTCCTTTGCGGGCGCACGTAGTCGAACACTTTAAAAAAGCGTTACTTGACGCGTAAATCATATAGATCAAAATTCTGAAAGTTTAACAAAAAATAAAAATTGTTACATTTTTCTAACGTGCGAGTGAGTGGTCAAGGAATATTACCGACATACATTCTGTTACGGCAATACCTATATAAAAATACAATAACTCATAGATAGCTTTTTGCATGCACAGATAATTTTTAAAATCTAGTTGATATTCTGTTTTTTCAGAGGCTTGTGGTAGACACTAATAAGGGTCTTAAACAGTAGGTACGGACCATATATTTACAAGATGTTTTAAGTGTATTTTTTATGGATTAAAACATTTTTATGTGTCTGCACAGTAGTTATTGTCACGTTCTATACTTACCAAGACTCGCAGTACCCATTTAAGTACTGGCGACTATAATATCCCGTATAATTACAGCCTCAGCAAGCGGCATTTAATGGTACTGCATCCGGTAATATACGATACATCAGCCAAAGAGAAGAGTAAAAGATTATCGTCAAGGTGGCTTACAAAGTTTTAAGTCGCTTTGTACAAGAAGCAAGTTGTAGGGAAGGTAATAAAGGTTGGATAATCAAAATATAAATTCAGTGTTTTAAGATATTACGTGTGTGTAGGTATCGATTAATTGATGCTTTTGTTCCGTTAGGTAAAAATTTACAGATGGTTGCATCTAAAAGTTCATCTCACTATTGGGTTTATTGAGAAGGACCGCGAACAGCCATTTTTTTTTATTTCATAATATGAAATTACTCCATTCGAAAAGCTTATAGGTGCCCAAAAAATCAGAATATTTTCTGATCAAATTCACCCTCAAAATAGTGATCAAACGTCGCTCATTATAAAACGGGCAGATGGCCTCTGATGACGTAATACCACAATTAAACCCAAATTTAAGAAATAAATTAAGCGTTGGCATCGCTGCAAAAATTTTGCGACGATTCCGTACACACTGGATTGGATTTTGAGGTTACGTTATGACTAAAACGGCCAATAGGACACATGGCGGTGTGGCTGTATCCCTAATTTGAGTCGTCACAATGCCCGCTTTGTTCAGTTGTTTTTTGTAGGGTGACGTTAGGCTGGAAACTGTACTTTACGATAGGAGCACAACAAGGAGGAGTGCTTAGTCTCATACTAACTGTTTCTAATTGTTAAGAATGAAATAATTAAAGAAAGTGAAGGAAGCAAAAGATAATTGTGGGATGCAATAGAATGAGAAATGTAGAAATTTCAAAAAATTTGGGAAACCATGTATGTTTCTCTAATAAAAGTCGATCATTTGCGCAATCAAATATTGTAAAAACTTTTTATAGCTAGTTAGTGTTTCTGTAATACTTATTAACTATAAATGACTGAAACGCAATTGTTTGAGACATACGATAAAATAATTAATAATTATTATTCTGTATCAGATGCACGTAATTAATTACCTTTTGGCATTAGCTGGGATATTGACTTAACACATGCAATATCTTTATTTCTAAATTGGTGACCTAATCCCTGAATTTAAGAATTATGTCACTGATATGCTTACGTTGATATCATATTTATATAAATATTTACAACTACTTTAAGCCTGCTGAAACTTGATTTGGAAAATATTAGCTGATAACCTAGAATCGCCTGAGATGAAAAGTAAAAGTGATGACATTAATTTACTTTGCTAATCCGTTTATTTTTGTGTTTTTACCATTCCAGTATTCATTATTATTAGTTAAACTAGTTTTTTCAGTTTATAGCAGTAAACAACCCAATCAAACCCTGTTATTTTGACTCCTAATTTAGTGTCATTTTCATCACGAGGCAGATAAAAAAAAAGTTACGACGGCAGCAGATGAACGTCGTGGCCGGTATAGTCGTTTGTTGTAGTTTTAAAAAGGCTGTAATTTGTTAAAGAATAACGCCAAATGTCATTTTCTATATCGGATGGAACACCTTATCTTCTTTACTTACTGCCTAGTTGAAAATTGGTGCTTTACGCAAGCTCGCATCAAGCTTCTTTTCGATGCCAAATAATTCACAAACAAACCTAGCAACCATGAATTTGTGACTCCCTCCTACTTGATACATTGGTCATTGGATACCTCTTGGACACGGATACGGATACTGTTAACAGAAGCTGGGTTGTTGATACTGCAACCATTGGCAGGAATTACTATTTATTGCTTTACCAAGTGATTTCATAAAAAATATTATCTGCAACAGTACCCTTCACATGTTGGCCAACTTAGCTTTGCCTCGTCGGACAATTTTCAAGTCCCGTGCGAAAAAACTTTTAGTACTGGTTGCACAAATACATATTATTCTGAATAGAACATTCTAGATATCAGTATTTTTCTATTTTACTACTCAAGAGAATGAGACCGATAACAGAAAACAATAGGTTTATTCCTGATCACCAATTCGGCTTCAGATGCAAACACTCGACTATAGACCAAGTTCATCGCATTTCTAATGTCACTGAATATGCACTTGAAGAAAAGCAGCTGTTCAGCAGTCCTTTTAGACGTTGCACAAGTCTTTGATAAGGTATGGCACGAAGGCTTGATCCACAAACTAAGCAAGATGTTCCCCAAGCAGTATGTAGATATTTTGGCGTTATACACCTCTGGTAAACTTTTTAGAGTGAAACAAGAAGAGGAATATTCCAACTTACAAGTAGTGAAGGCAGGTGTGCCACAGGGTAGCGTTCTCGGTCCTGTCCTCTATCTCGTGTTTACTAGCGACATTCCAGTACTACAAAATGTTTGCAGAGCTACATTCACAGACAATACTGCCCTGCTCGCAGCAGGCGACAATATAAAAATATATACCTAGTGGTTTGCAACTAGCCAGTGATTCCATACTTAACTGTACTAACTATGGAAAATTAAACTGAATGAATCCACAAACATTAATGTACTTTCACATGCCTCTAATATATCAACAGGTTTTAATGTCAAGGTCAAAAATCTCACCCAAGGTTAACACAATTCGTTCAAGGTCAAGAACCATAGCACAATTATTACACGAGGCCAAGGTCATTACACAATGCCAAGGTCAAGGCCAGGAGTGGAGGGTGAATGGGTAGGTATTCTCATTTCCACACTACTTTACACATTTTGTAGATTTTTAAATTTTATTAGAGAATGTTTATTACGGAGTAAGGTATATATGTTGGGGGGAGGGGGTTATAAAGCTCCTAGAGTCGTCACTGGTCTTATGAAGTAATGTAGTAAATTTTGAGGTAGGTAAAAATATACCGTATATTCTAAAACCAGTAACTAAATATTACTAATTTTACCAATAAAAAAACAGTAACTACATACTATTAATTTTACCAAGAAATAAATGGAGTAGTTATTCCACACGCAAGTACAGTAAAGTGTGGAGGTGGAAAGAACACGTCAAAAAGAAAAAATCAGAACTCGACCTGAGATATAAACAATACCGCTGGATCCTTGGAGGAAAGTCTAAGTTGTCGCTTTAGATTAAAACATTAATATACAATAAAATTCTAAACAATATACAATAAAATTCTAAAACCGGTTTGGCAGTACCAGTACGGTATTCAGGTGTGGGGATATACAAGAGACAATAATACCAAGATGGTCCAGACATTCCAAAACAAAGTTCTACGGGAGTTGACAATTGCGCCGTGGTCCATACGGAACTCGGACCTTCACCGAGATCCTATGATAAAGGATGAGATCAAAAGATTTGAGGGTAAGCATGAAGCAAGGCTCCATCTTCATGAAAATGCAAAAGCTCTTCAGTTGCTAGACACCCAACACCATGTCCGAAGACTGAAGAAAACAAAGCCGCTAGAACTCGTGTAATGTGCTGTGTGTATCATTAAAAAGAGCATAGTGCGTGAGTGAACGTGTCATTAAACCAATAAATCATTAGGACATCATTGGATGGACTCTAGTTGTTAAGTATTTAGGTTAAGATTTATTAGCGTAAACTTAATGGTTGATGTAATAGATCAGTTTTAATTAATCTAAACACCAGGTGTTTATATTTAAAATAAAAATATTCTATTTTCATTCTTGATGATCGCATCTGTACGTGATCTAGATTACAGACAGTTAAAGAAATGTATCACAGTTTAATGCAAAAATAGTAAAAAAATTAGGTATTAAACAGGTACCACTCTAATCCTATATCGGTTAATATCAAGTTAATACTGCTGGTATGGCAGAAACAACTTAAGATATCTATGCTGATGACGACGATGTAGATAAATTAAATGATAATTAGCGTAAGCCTTGTTTTAAGTTAAACATCTTAAGTCTGCGTCCGGTCTGGAGCACAGGGGAGATCTGGGTATGTTGAGAAATATTGTAACAAAGTAGGTAAGTGTGAGCAATTTACCGTTAAATTGGTTTATTTATCACCAGCATACCCTTCAAATATTGAATTGTCAGATTTTTATTGATCCACGAACATTTTTCGCAGATATATTTTTTTAAATTTTCCAAAATACAATTTTTCGAAAAAACAGTTTCTCAAAAATTAAATGTTAAAGTTCAGAAAAAGTTAATAAAAAATAGACAGTAATAGATTTTAAGCTAACCTAAGCAAATCTAGTTAAAGAATTCCGATACCAGGGCAGCATCATAACAAACGACAATCCCGGCGAGCATGACATAAAGAGCAGAATTGTTCCAGCAAAGAAAGCTTTCGCACAGAAGAGGCAGTTGTTAACAAACAACTTAAATGTAGGAATTCGCAAGCGTTTCTTAAAAGCTTACGTGTGGAGCATTGCCTTATCCAGGTGTGAAGCTTGGATACTAGGAGAAAGAGACAAACGGCACATAGAAGCATTCGAGAAGAGGTGGTACAGAAGAATGATGAAAAAAGTTGGGTGGACAGGGTCACAAATCAGGCGCGGCCTGGGAGTTTTTTTACAGGTGGGTCAAAATTTTGTGGACAACTAGTGATATCAACGCAACAAGCAAAATAAACTTTTTTAATTAAGGAAGGTTTTTTAATAATGTGCCGAGTTTTACCAATAAATTATTTACCTACAAATAAACACCGCAAAAATCATAAAGTAGTATATTGAACATTGCTACTCTAGATGTTTATGACTTTTTTCTATGTGTTTTAGTACTCTAGATTAGTAGATTGTTAGCGGCCTCCCGTTTTGATACGTTTAGCGTCTCCTCAATAGAGGTCGCGCCTTGTACTAAAAGCACAGAATAAATGGTCTTCTAAATTCTGAGCTAAAATTATCATTATTCGTAAAATAAAATTTACTCTAGATTAGTAGATTGTTAGCGGCCTCCCGTTTTGATACGTTTAGCGTCTCCTCAATAGAGGTCGCGCCTTGTACTAAAAGCACAGAATAAATGGTCTTCTAAATTCTGAGCTAAAATTATCATTATTCGTAAAATAAAATTAGGAGCGCTGCCGAAACTCCGTTTCCTTTAATAAATACAATACTGGCGACTAGATATAGTAATACGATCTTTGTCTACGCACGTGCAGGCTGCCAACTGTAGTAGATATGCCAATAATTTTAAAAATATTTTATCGAGGAACAAGTGCTAACTTGTTGGCAATACACCTTTCAGAGCCGATCTAATTTTTTAAATAACAAAAACTTTAAAAAAAGTCTACCCTAACACAGCCTCGAACCCAGGACCTCTTGGCCAACTCGCTGAGATTCTACCTCTGGACTAAGCTGGTAATGTAAGAAAACCAGTCCGATGCCATTATATTTGATGACTAGCGTTGGCGTGGCTGAGATCGTATTTATAAATTTTTGTTTACCCGCTAATTAATAATACATTAATACAATTCAAATACAATGCGCATATTAGCTACGTCATTAGTTTTTCTTTTTCCAAACCAAATATTTTGAAAGAGTATATTTTACGGGTAGGTTTGAGTGTATTTTCATAGTGGGAGTGGCCCGATATTAGTGGTGGGCCGTCGACAAATTGTGTCTCTTTTTAACTTCCTAAAGCGCGTATGTCTGTCTCTCTTAGTTTTAATGAATTTATATCGTCCATTTAAACCTTGGAGGCCAATTTAAAATACGACCCAGCCCGGAGCAAGCTATCTTTCGACGATGGCTTGGCTTGATTCTTTTTTGGGGAGTTTTCGCATGGAACTTGCACTTTCTTGAAAGAAAAGTTTGGTTTTAAAAAATAAATTATGATTATTATGACCAAATGATCTTATGGACGACACGATCACAAACTACAAAGTGCTGAACCGAGTCAGGGAAGAAAAGACTATTTGGAGATTATTACAGAAAAGAAGAGAGAAAATGATCGGATATATGCTGAGACAGACCTGTTAGTTTACAAAACACAACGCTGCCGCTGGTAGGTAGGTTACTGACGTTATTGTTATCAATGAAAGACAATATACCTGTTGTGACAATGGTACTATTTATTAAGATGTTCTTTAAAAAATTACCAAATTACACTGATCTCCCCTACTTAAGACGAATTCTTTAGCCCCGTTTTTCTATAAAGAACACACATGCGTTCACGCGGTTCTATGTTTAGGACTTTTCTTTATAGCAACGGTTACTCGTCTTTATTTATTTGTGTTTTCATATATTCAAGGACAGTACTACTCCTATTTAAAATTAAATTAGATTACTCATTCGTCTATAAGGCCAACCAACAAAAAAAAACTAGATTACCTGGGCAATAATTAAGCAAATAAAAAAAAATCGTATTCTATTTCGATGTGAGGACGAATGTCTAAAAAATTGGGTATGGCATAAAATCGTCGTGATTAATATTACTCTGGAAAAAGTCGTTATTTAAACGGAATCTTTCGGCCCCCATAGGGGTGGGTTCTGGGATATCACAGGGTGTAAAGAATTATTCATTATGTTAGCTTTCGATAAAGTAATGCTGTTCATTTTTTACAAACTATGTATAGGGAAAATGTGCCTAAAATGGGATTCTGCAGCTGTAACTCAAAAATTACACTTAACAGACTTGATGATTTTTTTCTTCATATATTATTTTTTTCGAGTAATAAATGGTTTTTTTAATTCTGCAAATTTTCCGATTTATCCACATCTGTTGATTATATGGGAACTCGTGTAATTTTAAAATAGAATATGTAATTTTAGATAGCAAAATTTATATTTTATTATCAACTTATCTTATTATCAACACAATAGATCAGCAACTTTGCTAGTAATAATAATTGAGACTACTTTTGGAGGTATAGTTTTACTATTTTATTAATAAGTAACAATTGAAATGTTACAATTTTATAGGAACGGCGAAAAACACGAAGATATTCGTCTAATTTTCTAAGCATATGAGCAAAATCATCGTTTGTTGTATCGCATGGTTTACGTAAAGGGGACGTTATAATTTAGCTAGATTTTAGTAATTGATGCTAAGCGGAACTCTTAATTAAATTTCCCATTTTATCCAAGTATCCTATTTTAGACATATTATGGTCCCCTAAATATTTAGCAGTTTCGTCTGATTCACAGCAGAACCGTCAGTGTTTGTTCCCACTCTCTAAGTTTTTAACTAAATAAATACTTCTAGTATATGCATGTTTTTAAAACTGAACTAACAATAAGTTTCTTAACCTGGTATGCACAGTCAGCATTTAATCTGAATCAGGAGTTAAAGCGATTAGGGCGCCAAATATGACAATTCCATTCGTTAAAACAGATCACCTGACGAGTTAATCGCGATTAAAAGCTCAATAAACGCTGCATACAGCAGTTAGTGTTCTTGTCTTTATACCTGTCTTTCTACTAAAATTCTCCAGTAACTTGCCTTTTTTCTCATAACTTTAGTTTTAGTTTAGTTTCATGTGATAATCAAGGTAATGCTCCTGAAAAATTTATTACAACTTTAAGAGCAGTATTTAGTTCTCATTACTATTTTTTAAAATTGAAACTTAGTTTTTTATGTCTTTTTTAACTGTCTACTCAGAACAGTTCGCTTATTCCAAAGAATAGGGCCGCATTTAAAAAAATAATTACTTTATTGTAGTAATTCTTATTATTTTTTCTCTAATTTTTCTTTATTTAGAATACATAGTGACTCTGGCGCCATCTAACGGTTATTTAATAAAATATATATGTCATTGTTCCGTAACATTCTTCAGTAGTTTTAAATTACTTAGGCGGTATTAACTCAAAATCAACAATTTTTGAATTGCTACTATTTTTTCGAATAAGCGAGTTTTTTTTATAGCAACTAACTTAGCAACAAATGGTAAATACACTTAAATAGTAATAATCAGCACTGACTAATGCTATTAATCAGCCGCCAGAGTGGTGAACCCACATTTTGGATATGATCTACAGAGTATTAAAAAAAAAGAAATATTATCTCTCTTTTTTATCTTCTTACATCAATATAGAAGGTAGGTTATGGAATAATAAACATGGACTTAAGCATCTTCAAGACATAAAAACTTATGTTTTCCCCCCAAGCATTTAGAAATCAACATCACATACCACACTGTCACAAAAATCACACATATGCATTAATTAAATTAATTTTGCTATGTGATATATGGTTATCTCAAAATTTATGACTACCAATTCAATATTAAAATCCTCGTTAAAATCCACTTATAAAATTAAAAAAATAGTTTTTAAACAAACACAAACACAACTGTTTAGTGTCGCTTTTTTCAGTTAATTGGGTAATTTGAAATTTGAAATTGACCAATTAGTATTTGGCATCCAGAAATGGTTGTACGTATTTCGGATTGTATACATTAGTAATTTGATATTTTTTTGTCAATTTTATATTTTCAGTCATAATTCGTTAACAAACTCTAAAATGCTAATTTTTCTCTAGTTGTGTAGGTGGGTGTGATTGTAAATTGCATGCCCAAATTAATTTATTTCTACAAACTTAACCAAACAAATTTTTGGTAAAAATTCCAATATGCGTATTTGTTCACAAGGAAAAGTTAGGTATGTAGGTATTTTGTATGTTATGGAGAATGCCATCAACTTCAAATTCTAAAATATCTAGAAAAAAAAAATCATCCAAGTATGGCATGCCGCACTTCTCAACAAACTACCTAATTACGGTCATCCTCCCACACTATGTACCTGGATCGGTGGCTTTCTCTATAATCGGCGCACATCTGTGGACGGTCACTCATCTAACTTCCATCCTATTAATGTTGACGTACTCCAAGGTTCAGTCCTGGCACCAACCCTATTTCCTCTCTACATGAATGACCTGCTTTCATCAACTACCAATCCCATCCACAGTTATGCTGGCGACAGTACTCTTCACTCCAACATGTACTTTTCCAGACACGTCTCGAATCAAGAGCTGGCTGGATGGTATCCCTTCCCAAGATCTTCAATTAATCTTAGACTGGGGTGCCAAGAACCTTGTTCAGTTCAACGCCTCCAAATCCCAGTTTTGCTACCAGTCACGCAAAAAATCTGGCAACAATTACCCCATCCACATGAATGGCCTAGCCCTACAGAACGATGCAACGTTCGATTTTATTGGCAACGCTTTCGAACATGATCTCAGCTGGCATAAGCACATTACTTCAGCAGCCACATTGGTAGCTTAAAAGCTTGGTTTTCTCTTTCGAGCCAGAACATAGGGGAGATTGGGTACGATTGTAACGCGGTACAAATGTAACACTGGCCATAATTTATTAAATTATAAATGAATAAATTTGGCAACGTGTCAGTCATTCAAGTTCAAAATGTGGTAGAATCCAACGGCAGTTGAGTATCGTGCACTGATGCAGTGACATCAAAAAGGGAACATTTTTATTTTTCGACACGTAAGTAAAAATTAATATTGTTTATCATTTTTTAAATAACTATCGCATCTTTACATTTACACTTAAAATAAGTATATATGTATGTGGTACAAACATGCTCATTTTTAGAATACTGTTAGCAGTTTAAGGTTAGTTTTTGCTCTGTTTTGATAATCCACTAAAAATCGTAGGAATATCAGGATTTTGACACGAAATACTTAGTAGTACTTTGAGTGGAGTTTGTTTTTGTATTGTGTTGGTGTTTCTTTGCCGGTCGCTGTGGATGTGGACCATTGACATTAAAAAAACTATAGACAAAGCATTTCATTCATAAAATCGTTTCGCGCCAAATCAATCATCCGTTTAAAACATGCAGTGGAACGTTTTTAGGGCCTTTTACAAGTTATGGTAAACCGCAATCTTAAGCTGAGACTTCAAAAAGCAGGCCCCTTATTGGTCAGTCTTGCAGTTAAACTGACTGGGGTTTAAACCATACTGTGAAACGCAGCCTAATATGTGTTTAAGCAAAGAATAATATAATTTATTTGGTGTAAATAAATATTGACTAGAGGAATGACAGCTTTGACACTTACACAAGAAGGCATACAACAAGAAGGCATACAACAAAATATAGGAGCTTTCGAGTTTGATATTATAAAAGACTACATATACATTATACTTACAGTGTGTGTTAAAAATCCCGGACAAGCTAATTAACTTAAAAACTAGACAAGTTAGCAAAAAATGTTTCAGATAAAAGTTGTAGGGCGTTCAAAAATATTTAGTTTTAAAATTAGTTGGAATATATAGGGTTATTCAAAAAGTTCTGATGGACCAAAGTTATATTTTCTATTTTTTGCTCAGAAGTTTTGACAGGCACGCGATCACTTATTGTATTGTTTACAAAAATTATTCACCTGCCGGCCAAACTTAGTAGCAAAAAGGTTGGTTTCGAAAAACTTGACGTCAAGTGTGTATATCAAGTTGCCTATAAACTCACCACACCTAACCCGAATCGTTAATCTGTGATGTAAATATAATTTTCTACTCCTGTTATAGAAAACTGACATTTCAAGCATTGGTTTCTAGATCAAAGCATCATCTTTTTTATCGTAGGTTATTTTGTCTCAGCGTTTCAAATTAAAATTTACTTTCGGTGCGCGATACTTTCGGTTCGAGGTGTTTTGGTACGAATTATTTTTACATTATTTAAAAGCAACCACGCAACTACACATACATATGGAAACAGTTAGTTTACCTGAACTTAAAGAAATTTGAACTTGAAAAATTGATGCTGACAGTGCAACTTGTGCAATTTGAATTTAGGAAAAAAAGGATAATCAAAATTGTTTGTGTTTTTAGTCTACAGTCCTACAAAAAAAAATAGTGTGTACTGTGTACACAACGTTTTAAAAGTGCTTTGCAATAACTCGCACAATCGCAGTTCTCGTCGATTACAGTGTAAGCTAAGTGTAATTCTTATTATTAAAGGATGAAATTCCTTTTAAACTATCCTGCAAGTATTGTGTTGGGTCAATATACAAAAATGGCCTTAGTAAATCTCCCAAGCAAACTCTTCTTTCATATGCCAAGTGACAAGAACAGCCTAAGTCAGAAACAAGTCATGCACAGTTAATTAAAAATTTTATGCAAAGAAACATCATTAAATGTTAATGGGTATATTGCCAAATTCAAGTGAAAATATTTGGCTATATTATATTTATTGTTATGGTATAATAAATCCTAATGAATATTTAACGATAAATGTTGACGTTATGATTTACCACAGTCAAAGTATAGCGTAAGATAAATGAAAATAAAAAAATATTTAAAGCTGATTAGCACATTACAGTTAATATTTCTTAAACAAATACATTTAAGCTTTTACTTCTTCAATCTTTGGACAGCAATAAAACAAATTCATCAACACTTTAAAGTTACAATACATCAGCCATAATATCTATATAAGTATTTTATTGCTATATCATATCATTTGACGTCACAACGAACAGAATGGCGTTTTGGGAATATCAAATTTCGCACGAAAATTTGCAATAATTTTTTTTTAATTCTTAATAAAAAAACAAAATATATGGATAAAAACAATTGCCATTATTATTTATTAAATGTAGTGAATAGGAAATAAGTATATATCAGATTTATTTTGTTTATTCATATTGCCTATTATATTTGTTGTTCTTTAGTTTTTACATATATAAATTTTGCGCTGGCCTTACAAGCTAGTTTGTTCTTAAGTGTATCTTTCATATCTTTATTTTATGTAACTTAATTATTACATTTTCATTTTCTCGTCAGAGGTGTTTCGACTGCTTTGCTGTTTTCATCAGTGTTGTGTCAATATGAAATACAATTGACATCAATAATTCTTGTATGAATTATAAAATATTTAGTACTCCATAAACGACAGATGGTACAAAAGATTATCTTTTCCCATGCGACATAACAGAGTTTGTTTTTAGAGTTTGTTTTAGACGTTCATTTTATTTACAAAGTAACAAAAGCTGTGAAAAGATAATACGCTTAAATCCACTTGTCGAAAAGTTAACAAGGTACTAAAATTTTTAGTGCCCCATTTTTACGTATATAAAATTTTTAAGACCTTGTCAGTTTATGTTGTAAATCATGGATAACTCGTCAGTTAATAAAATTTAATACTTTCTATTACCCACGAATAATACTTAACAGTAAGTAAAAGATTTCACTTTGGATCCCTTTTTTGGAACAAAATAAGGTTATTGACAAAGGGAAGAATCTATTCACCACCTACATGTATATGCAAATTTAAGCATTGCCCCCATAAACACGCCCATGGCGTGTTTATGGGGGCAATGCTTAAATTTGCCAGTCGGAGTTTGTTAACAGAAAATAATATCATCTAGAATGGAGATTTAAATAAACGATCAGAGTACCACAATTCGATTTGCATTCTTGAATCAAATTGACGTGCTGCTTTGTGCAACCAAACGTTAGGTACTGTAGTGAAAGTTTGACGATTGTTGGTAAAAAGCTCCACGAAAGATGTATTCTAAGGAGAAATTTGTGAATGCAAATGCAATTTGACAAAGGCGGTATTCTTAGGAAGACATGGAAAAAGAAGAAACGATTTTTATATTATAGTTGGTCTACTAATCGACCAACTACCATCTGAAACAAGACCTCTGCAGAATCGAAGTTGACAATTTTTTGAAATGCAGATGGGGCATGAATAGAAATGACGTTTTACCATGTTTTAGTGAACGTCTAGCACTTATTAGATTAGATGATTTTTTTTTGGAAATACTCTGCCACAGGCATCCAAGATTACAAAGCATCCAAGGTTACAAAGCAGACTGTTAAAATTAGCAATAAAATATCGTAAATTTACATTTAGTTTAATTTGCAACAGAAAATCATCGGCGATGAAGATAGCAAAGGGTTAAAAAATATCTATGTGGTACTTAGTATTACTACTAGACATAACTTTTTTGTATTACTAGGAAAATAATAAAAAAATAATGTCATTGAAATAAGTTTAATCCTGGTACATAAATATTCACTAAGCAACTTAAATAAGACAAAGAATTTGGATCATTTCAGGCGCCATCCTATGTTTATCTTATTTTGTAATCTTATGCAAACAGCATACTGCTGGGAAAAATTACTGATAATAAATTCCACTATGAATACTAAGTAGGTGTATTTCTTCTGCCTGCAACTTGGTAGACACAATCTGCGCATTTGGTGCTGTAGCAGTATAAAATAATTTTATTGTGTTTAAATTTTTACGTAGGTAAAGACATGAGATATGACATACCTCTTCGAAGGGGTAGACTGTCAACTTTTGGGGCCCTGGGCTAACACTGTTTGGAGGCCTACTCAGTTAACCCGACATTCTAAGAGATAAATATCAAAGTCATTTAAGGAATGCTGCTTTTTTGCGCTGCAAATTCTTTTATTTGATCTTCATATTATTATTGCAATTCTTTGGTTAAATCATAGTTTATGGAAAGAATAGATAAACAAATTTAATCTTTCATTCGTCATTGTTGTCCTACGCTCCACAGCTGGTGATTGGAAATGCCAAAACAATTTTTAAGATTGTATAGCAATTCGGAAAAACATCCACAATCTGCTACAAGTAGGATATTAACTGAACGCATTCATTGACTAAAGATTCGTCTATGACTCTATGTCATCCGAATAATATTCAACAACATTACGTGCACTTGCCAAGTCAATATTTTTGATACTATGCAATACTAATTGCAAATCCATTAAAAATTTAAATATTTTGCTTAATTCCTCATTGATTAAATTCATAATAAATTTATCTGAAGCAGCGTTTAGGTTGATATTTGATTTTATTTAAATTCAAACCCAATTGTGTTACAAAGCAATGATTTAAACTTTATGTAGGTACCAAAAAGTTTTCTATAGTTTATTTTTAGTAAATTTAAAATAAACTATTTTTATTTTTTGACCGAGAAGGAAGGGCCCTCTGATTGAAGGAGGCCCTGCTACAGCCCATAAATACCATGCCCAAATCCGCTCCTGTATGGTATATCCAGTTTAAACTGAGAATGACAGAAACCCATTTTACAACGGAGAGGTAAATTATGTTCCCTTATCATCTTCTTTCTCTTTCAACTTTGGGCAACTGATAAAGTTATGTTATGAGAAATACATATAACCATGACATATTTCAAGCCTGTCCCATAAGTTGCTGAAGCTGAAGTCACAGTGCCGGTGCAAAGTGTATCTATCTTTTTGGAGCTAAGTCCTTCAACGTTACAATTAAAAATTAAGACAGTATTGTTACAATTGTGTTCGTCTCTTTAACTGTCAAAAGCCTCACTGTTCGCAGATGGGCTGTATTATAGATCCATTTGCATTAAACATCGGAGAATAGGGAACACTTTTTTAAATCGCAGCATTAAAATTAATGTTTAATTGAATATATATTTTCACTCATTTTAACTAATTTTTCTTTATTTATTTAAAAATTTTATCTCCAATTCTATTATTGTAAATTATTCGTTGAAGGGGTAACCGTATTGGGCATTGTTTCCTAGCTGGGTATGTATTAATAATTGTAAGTAGTGTAAAATAAAAAGTTTGCTGTTGCAATGCAGACACTGTTAATGTTTTGCTTAATAAACAGGAGGTTCCTATAAATACTGTTTGTAAAACCTTCTTTGGAGTACCTATAGGTACATACATAAGTATTTTGCAAGTTTAGAAATGTATATTTTATGACTTGAATCTAATAAAACAATCTAAGTAAACAACCAGGAATACCTCCACAAGGTTGTTTTTATCACAATTTGAAAATATTTCAACAACATCATTCTGCTTGGCTTTTTCAAATGGCCCTTTTGCCAACATGGATAGAAAGAAACCGAATTCTTTTGGGAATTTTATCAGGAAAGAAAAGAATGTTGTGGCGGCAAATCCTTCAAAGTTGATAACCAGAAATACTTCCACAAGCAAAGAAACTTCGATAAAAAGTTACACATTTTTTTTATTTAAGTTCTTTTAATGAAACTTTGCCAAAAAGGATGAAAAGAAATCTGATTCCTCAACCGTTATCGCGAAAGAAAAAAAAATATTGCGATTACTAAAATATGTTCGGGCGTAAACTGCCCATGGAACTGTCAAATAGGGTGAATTCTTGTTCGATCGTTTTCTCTGTTATCATTCTCAATCTAAGTTGGATGGACCATAGTAATATTCTAAACTTAAGGGACATGGTCGAGAAATTATCAAGCATCTAGAGTAGGTAAACTTCAGACACAATTTTCAGAATAGAGAAGATTGATGAAACTCGTCAGGCTCCAGCAGAACTTAACAAGACAGCATAAATCCAAGCTGACCTTTTTTTCTATCTTCTGATAGTCCACGAAGATCGAAGTCTAAGTACTATGTATCGTTCTTTATGTTCTGACAGCCCACGAAGACCAAAGTCTAAGTACTGTGTACCGTGGGTGTACTGGGGAAATCCGACTCACACATCCAGAGCTGAAAACATCCGTAGGGATTTCACCAGCCCTTTAAGAGGGTGTATGGGGTGGTACCACCTCGGTCGAGGAAGAATTCCTCTACCACCTTCCAACAATTAACGATCAAAAAATATCCATGGTCGAAGCGGGAATGGAAGCGGGATTCGAACCCGCGACTTCTCGGTTTCAAAGCTGGCGCCGTACCAACTCGGCCACCGGAGACCCCGAACCTAAAGGTGCTCATCACGACAAAGCATCACATATTCCTGAAAGTTACTTGCTGAGAAGTTTATAAGACGACTGTGCTGCCTGCGATAGGATTAGCTGAAATGAAATTGCATCATTCGCTCCGTTCCATCGGATCAAGATTTCATGATATGCCCATGCTAAATGACTATTTCCAAAAATACGTCATATTATCTGCAATAAACACGTATATTTGATATACAAAGGTAAAACTTGCAACATATTCTGAACTGTAAAGAGAGCACATAATGTTTAATGCATTCCAAGCAAATTGTTCGCATGATTACTAATGGTACTAAAATTAACCATAAAACATAAATAATTTTAAAGTTGTATAGCGGTATTTTCTACAGTTTCTTTTACTTAAATGACTTAACCCTGACTTCAGTTATGGGTATATAAATTGGATCATAAACACAACATATAATTTTTGACATTTAAATACCTGTAGTTTCGTATTACTCTTTTACTTTTTTTATATTAGACAATTAGATATGGACCGTAATGGGTGCGACACAATATTAAAGATTATTGTACAATAAACTTGCCCTAAATATTAAAACATATATTATACTGTGTCCGCCATAAAGTTTGCTACATATGGGAAATTTTTTTATTATTGTCTATTGGGGGTTCATTTCTGCATGTCCGACAACTGAAAAATCTACTTTAACACAGGTCGGTCTTCTAGACACAGGCAGATCAATGAAATTATCAAGCGAGCTCTTATTTCAGCTGAATATCCAGCTGTTTTAGAGCCGTTGGGGGTTTCTAGAAGCGATGGAAAACGAGTGGATGGAATGACTTTAACTCCATGGAAGTTGGGAAAGGAGTTACTTTGGGATGCTACTTGTAGCCATACCTTAGCAACTACTTATATAGACAAAACATCTAAGAGCGCAGGTCAGGCTGCATACATTGGAGAGCAAAAGAAACATAATAAATACCGGGTCTTAGAAGATAAATACATCTTAGTCCCCTTTGCGGTAGAAACTTTCGGTCCTTGGGGTGATGAAGCTAAAAAACTTATTTCAGAGATAAGCCAAAAATTACCAGATAAAAGAGCTCGAAGCTTCATCACACAAAGGATCGGAATGGCAATCCAAAGAGGAAATGCCGCATCCGTCCTCGGAACAATAAAAGAAGAGTCAGGTTTGGAAGAATTTAAATTTATTTTTTAATTTTTTTTTTTATATTTAATTTATTTTATATGGTTAAATCTAGGTTAAGTTTGAATTTTTTATTTAATGTATTCTGTACATATTAACTTTAACACATATACATGTCTTATGATCACCGGTTTGGAGGGAGTTTGAAAGAAAGTTGACGATGGTACCGAAAATTGAGTTAAATTGACAACATATCGAAAAATTTTATTAAGAAAAATTGTTCAGCATGCACCGGGGATCCCATACCAATTTTGAGAAAAAATAATAAATACAATTTTTTAACCCTAATGTCGCTCAGAAAAGCATAAATTAATTTTTTACTAACAAATATACTAATTTTAATTATGAAAAATACTGTACCTACTATTAGGTTTGAATGGTAATTCTTAGTTCGTCTTAATTTTACTGGCTGTCCGATAATGTTGGATAAGCTCAGGTGCATTAATATACAGGGCATGACTACAGATAGCCACACGACCACACTGTATTTTTTAAATTTATGTCGCGCAAAGTGTCTATTTCGCAAATATTTAATTAGTTCTGACACAAGCCTATGTAATTTAGTTGAAAAAAAGTTATTTTCAATTAAAAAATAATTTATTATTTTTCATAGCGATGGTAGGTACGGGTAAAAATTTGTATATTTTTATTTTTTCTTAGATTTTTTTCTCAGGTCTCGGGTGACCGAGTTGGTACGGCGCCAGCTTCGCAACCGAGAGGCGCGGGTTCGAATCCCGCTTCGACCATGGATATTTTGTGATTGTTAAATTGGAAGGTGGTAGAGGATTTCTTCCTCGACCGAGGTGGTACCACCCCACACATCCTCTTAAAGGGCTGGTGAAGTCCGTACGGGTGTTTCCAGCTCTGGATGTGTGACTCGGATTTCCCCAGTACACCCACGGTACACAGTACTTAGACTTTGGTCTTCGTGGGCTGTCAGAACATAAAGAAAATATGGGTCAAAATTGGTATATGGGATTCTCGGTGCATTCTGAATAATTTTTGCTTAATAAAATTTTTCGATATCGTCAACTTTCTTTTAAATTCCCGCCAAACCAGTGATCACATGACATGCGTTAGAACAGATTTTTTGGTTGTCGGACATGCAGAAACTATACCCCAATAGAGTTTTTTTAAAATATCAATAATAAAAAATTTTCCCATATGTAGCCAAATTTATGGCATACACAATATACACAGTGTTACCAAATGATGTTAAGAAATTTTATGGGCAGATTCTACATCTAAAAATATGAAAATAAATTTATATAAACATGGATCCTCAAACGCTTCTGTTTCGAGATGCAGGGTGTTAAATTTTAGAAGTTTCTGTTTAATTTCTCGAAAATGCGTTAAGATATTGACATGAATATTGGTACACGGTAGTATATAAACAAAGAGTACCTTTGCGTGCAAAAAATTATTTTCTGAAGTACTTGCATTAGTGGCGAGCGTGCTGATAAGTCTTTATTTTTAGCGAAAAAATGGCACGCCACTGATTTTTTGCAAAATTGATATCGTTTTGTTTAAGCACAATGAATTCTGAGTGAAAAGTGTCTCTTGAGCTTTTAGCTTTAGATAAAAATAAATTTATTTCTTGCAATAAATACAAATAAAAATGCTCTTTAAAAATTTTTTTTTTGTTCAGGACACAGTGTTTTTTGATTTCGCCCTACTTGATGTGTGAAAATATTAAACACCTATGATCCATGTTTATGCAAACTTATCTTCATATTTTTAGATGTAGAATCTGCCCTTAAAATTTCTTAACATCTTTTTGTAACACCCTGTATATAATATATGTATATATATATATATATATATATATATATATATATATATATATATATATATATATATATATATATATATATATATATATATATATGGAAGTAGGTAGGGTTTCACGGATGGAGAAATATGTGTCGTGGTTAATCCGGGAATTCATCCGTTCGTTTGATTTGTTTGTAGTTGAAACTTGCAGACGTTTCGCCAAAATCTCATTTGGCATCTTCTGTGCTTACTCGCTGGTCGTAGAAAGTAAACTGTTACAGTTGTTGGTTTACTTTCTACGACCAGCGAGTAAGCACAGAAGATGCCAAATGAGATTTTGGCGAAACGTCTGCAAGTTTCAACTAGAAACAAATCAAACGAACGGATGAATTCCCGGATTAACCACGACACACATATACATATATATATATATATATATATATATATATATATATATATATATATATATATATATATATATATATATATATATATATATATATATATATAGCGCGTCACAAATACAGGTTTGAAAATTTCATCATTCTTGGACACAAAATTGCGACCACGCTGGGTATTCTTTTATAAGAAGACAATATTTCTGTTGCAGTCTTTACCTTTTGGTATCTATACTGACAGTTGGCAAAATATGACCTAAATGGTATATGGACTAATATGGTCTATTGGCTTTTCAATCTTAGCGAATCGAGTTTGATCTATTTGGCCGTGATCCTCAAAAATATCATTCTGTAGATTAGTTTAAATATTCTATAGATAGGTACTTCAAAAAGTTTTGTATGTAGGAATTTGAAAATTTATAAAATAATAAGAAAAACTAGAAAAAATTGATATTTTTTTCATAGTGTATTTCGGAAACAAAGCGATTCCGGACTTACGTTAGTACGAACTTTTTCTTATTATTATTTTTGGTCAAAAAGCCCCATGTAAAATTGTGTCGGTAAAGTTTTGAAACACCTGGTGTGTGCATCCCGTTACTGATCGGCTGCAGAAGCCCAGAATATCCGACTTTCTCGCGATATATACAACAGAACTCGTCCAAGCACATGACCAAGATATACATCATTGTGAAAAATTCGTGTACAGTACCGACAATATCTTTAAAATAACTATATGAAGGGAGAGTTCAAGGTTAAAAAGTTATCAAGCATAAAGCTTAAAATTTTAAGTGTTAGTTTTATTTTATTTGTTATGGTTATCAAACGTTTGAAACAGATTTATTAGTCAAAACAAAATGTCATCTAATTAATTTCTAATATTTTGTAACAATTCTATTTCTAAGCCATTAAGTCAAAGGTTATATTTGCTTTTACACAGAAACTGTTCTACTTTCTTGCCTAGGTTCTAAAAGTTGCTCCAATTGAATATTTTGATTTAAATTAATTTAAATGTACTATTACTAACATTATTTTAGACAATGACCCACACCATGACTCTATTTAATTACAAATAATAACGGCTGACTGAGGATGAGCTCATTGTTTTAAACAGGTTTTATATTTTGTTCTACATAACTTAAATATATTAATTTATTTGTTATGGACGATTGTTTCAATGCATGATTGAATGATTACTTGATTAATAAATAATAAACTATTAGAGTTCCTCGGAGATAATTTTATTAACATAAATATTTTTTTAACCCCTACATTGCAGATAGAGTGTTGAGAATTAAACAGGAGGATAAATACTCTTAACCAGCGGTTCTCAACCTGTGGTACATGTACCACCAAATACATTTAATTATTCCCGGTGGTACGCTAAACGAGACAAAATGAACACCAACCAAAAAAAGGCAAACTGAAATAATCCAAAAAAAGGCGACAAATCTTAAATATAATGAACAAAAAAGGAAAGATGTCAACAATAGCAACACTGATTGTGAAAACTAAACTGCTGGACACTCTAAACGCATCGATCGATTTTTCTTGCATTTTTTGATAGAAGATTTCGCACAAACTACACAATATTTTGAAATGCGGTTTTCAGTACTTTGAAGTCTTATCCCTTTGTGTTTCTGTCGAAGTCGCGGGAAATTTTAACACTTCATAAACAACTTATACAGGGTGGATAACAACAGATGGTAAATTTTGCTAATTTTCGTTCTTAGCGCGAATTTTATTCAGCTGATATTTTTTTCAAATTTACTGACCATACGAATCTTTATTTTAAACGTCAAAAACTGCTTTGCCAGATTTTACTTTTCTTCTCTGTTTTTGAAGATACAGGGTGATTTCTAATTTGTCGTCAATATTTGAATATGTGAGTGTCTGTGAACATCTGATGATTAATTTACAAGTTTTTTGATACTAAACGACTTAGTTTAGATCAGAAAACATAGGACGTTACGCACTTCATATTTAAGATATACAGGGTGTCTTCAATCGGTCATTTAGGTTTAAATTTCCAAAGGTAATGTTAATTTTTTATTTTCCGCTTTCGAACTGGCTGTATTGGATGATAAAACATCTATCCGTGATTTATGTATACTGGTACAATCATTAGGATTATATGCTGAAAGGGTTTTTTAAATTTTCTGATTCCTGAAAGTTTGTAGACGCTACAGGGTGCATGCATATTTTAGTATTATTTATGAGTTCTAATGACCAATAATAAGTGATGTATTCTTTTACTTTTTGGATTTGTATAATTTATTTAGGAAAATTCAGGTTCGTACTACATTTTATACAGGGTAATTCAAATTTGGTGGTCTTGAATTCACTAAAATGAAGTCAGGCTCAGAATTTTCGGAAAACAGCAAATTTAAATTAGGCTGAAATTTGAATTACCCTGTATAAAATGTAGTACGAACCTGAATTTTCCTAAATAAATTATACAAATCCAAAAAGTAAAAGAATGCATCACTTATTATTGGTCATTAGAACTCATAAACAATACTAAAATATGTATCACCCTGTAGCGTCTACAAACTTTCAGGAATCAGAAAATTAAAAAAACCTTTCAGTATATAATCCTAATGATTGTACCAGTATACATAAATCACGAATAGATGTTTTATCATCCAATACAGCCAGTTCGAAAGCGGAAAATAAAAAAGTAACATTACATTTGGAAATTTAAATCTAAATGGCCGATTGAAGACACCCTGTATATCTTAAATATCAAGTGCGTAACGTCCTATGTTGTCTGATCTAAACTAAGTCGTTTAGTATCAAAAAACTTGTAAATTAATCATCAGATGTTAATTGACACTTACATATTCAAAATATTGACGACAAAATAGAAATCACCCTGTATCTTCAAAAACAGAGAAGAAAATTAAAATCGGGCAAAGTTGCTTTTGACGTTTAAAATAAGGATTCGTATGGTTAGTAAATTTGAAAAAAAATATCAGCTGAATAAAATTCGCGCTAAGAATGAAAATTAGCAAAATTTTCAATCTGTTATTATCCACCCTGTATAAGTTGTTTATGAAGTGTTAAAATTTTCCGCGACTTCGACAGAAACACAAAGGGATAAGACTTCAAAGTACTGAAAACCGCATTTCAAAATATTGTGTAGTTTGTGCGAAATCTTCTATCAAAAAATGCAAGAAAAACACACAGGACCACAAATGGGAACCGAAAAAGTCCTTTGGCGAGATTGATATCCTATATGTATTTTGGTGCGCTGATTACGAATCCGAGGTCCATATAACCCCAGCACATCACGTTCAAGGTCATTTGAAGGTCAAATTCATATATTACGGAAAAACAGAAAATCTGACCACGGATTCGGAAAGAGCGGGAAATTTTACGTCCAAATATGTAGTTTTTAGTTTTTCCAACATGACCCTCCAAGGTCATCTGGGGGTGAAATGACTCACCGATAGACCAAATTCTTATTTCCCATATACATCATCACAACTTGAAAGTGACGTGCAGGGATTATATGGACCTCGGATTCGTAATCAGCGCGTCAAAAAACCTAAAGATACCTGACTAAGTTGTACGTGAAAGTCTGTAGTTGTGATGATGTATATGGGAAATAAGAATTTGGTCTATCCGTGAGTCATCTCACCCCCAGATGACCTTGGAGGGTCATGTTGGAAAAACTAAAAACTACATATATGGACGTAAAATTTCCCGCTCTTTCCGAATCCGTGGTCAGATTTGACCTTCAAATGACCTTGAACGTGATGTGCTGGGGTTATATGGACCTCGGATTCGTAATCAGCGCACCAAAATACATATAGGATATCAATCTCGCCAAAGGACTTTTTTCGGTTCCCATTTGTGGTCCTGTGAAATCGATCGGTACGTTTCGAGTGTCCAGCAGTTTAGATATAATAAAAAATATTTTTAATACTTATTGTTAAAATTTGATTTTATCCCTTGGTAAAAATTTTAATTTTACTTAAACTGTAATTAGTCAGAATTATCTAGAATGACCTAGATACGTATTCTAATTAGGTGGTACCTAAAATTACAAAACGTTTTTGGTGGTACGCCATTATAAAAGGTTGGAAACTGCTGCTCTAAACTAAAAGAAGTTAAAGCAGGTGGTGCCTAAAGGAAGCGTCTTGGGTCCCGTCCGTTATTTACTGTACACTTGTGATCTCTGACAAACAGAAAATGTAACTGTGGCTACACTTGCAGATGACACTGCTTTATTATCAGTAGGAAGAGACCTAGATGCAGCAACCAGCCTTCTCCAACAAGCTAGTGACCAGGTTTACAATTGGACCACAGATTGGAAGATTAAGCTTAATGAGCAAAAATCTATTCGTGTCAACTTTACTAACAAAAGAATTGGCAATCATCAACCAGCCAACATAAATGATATCATAGTTCCCTATGAAAACACTGCACCTGGGGATGACCTTAGATGCGAAACTAAGATGGTAGGAACATATCAGAATTAAACGGACTGAAATAGGGCTCAAATATAGATAGTTGTATTCGCTCTTGGGTCGAAAATCTCAGCTGTCAATACACAGTAAAATCATGATTAATAGCCAGATCTTAAAACCAGTCTGGGTTTATGGCATCCAGCTATGGATGGGGCTGTGCCAAGGAAAGCCACACCCGATGCATCCAAACCTTCCAAAATAAATTACTACGGAATATGCACCGTGGTACATAGTAATAGTGACTTACATCGCGATCTTGGTATCCCGTATGTCGCTAGTGAAATTAAAAGATTTGCCATCAAGCCCGATACTGGACTCCATCAATACGTTAACGTCGAAGCCATCAGGCTTCTTGCCAACCAGGACCTTGTTAGAAGGTTGAAGAGGACCAAGACCTTTGAACTAGTATAGATATTTAAAAAGCAGAGTACAGTGCGCAACTGTGTGAGTGCTTAGTGCCACTGCCATAAGTCATTCATAACAGATAAACCTCTAGGACTCCATTGGGTAAACTTTAGTATATAAGGATTTTAGATTTTAAGAATTTAGAGAAAAATTAATGGTTGCTCTAATAGATCAGTTGTAATAATGGTAAACGCCGCAGACTTTAATAAAAAAAATATTTTGAAGGCACTAAAGACCACGAAAAATTAAAGTTTATTAGAGACAAATCTGGATATTAATTTTATTCCATTGTTTCGTTTTAGTAATTATAATTATGGCGAATAAACTATTGTTACTACTAATTTAATTTTACCATAGATTGCTCGGGTTTGTTTAATTAAAATAGGAAATGCTGCTTTTAAAGGCAACAAGCTTGGGTGTTGTGCTACGTCTTTAACGCTAAGTTCAACATTTTTAGGCAAAAATAAAAAATCATGTAAACCTTGCTATGAGGAGTAGACATTTTTGAATAGCAAAGTGCTATTTACTTTTTTTATATACTCACACTTTCAAAGGTCTTGCACCAGCTAATTGTTAAGGATATTATAAAATATTTTAAAACGTTAAAACCCCAGTATTAAGCATGAAATAAAATCTTACACAAAAAATAAATTAATTAATTTTATTCAAATTAATTATCACGTAAAAATAAAAATTGGGATACAAAAATTTTAAAAATTTAAATATTAAATTCTAATAGTTAGGGAGCTGGTGGCAGTAATTTTTAAATGATTTCATCATTTGGCAGAATATGTTGAATAAAGCAAAGAACTGAGTAAAATAAAAAATACAAGCAACTTCTGCCTTTAATTATTTATTGTGGCGATATCAAATGAAAGCTTGTAAAAGATGTAAAAAAAATTAATTAAAACGTTATTAAACATATTAAAACATTAATTAAAGTAAACAATATTATCTCGTATGCCTCTTGTTTTAATAAAATTGTCTTAATTTAAAAAAAAAATGAAATGCAACAGCCAGCCATTTTTCCAACTGCGTTTAAGAATAACTGATTTTTTTTCAATTATTATGATATATAAAAAAAGTGTTATTTCATCGTCAGATTGTGTTAATTATGAAAATTACTTTATAACAAGCACGAAAAGTTACTTCTGCACCTTGATACCATTGCAGTGGAAAACTGCAATATCGCAATATTTTTTTACTTTATCAGTCTTACGAAGTTAAGTTTAAAAAATGCTCATTTTACATACCATATGAAATACTGCAAGTGCCCTACTAAACTTATTTTAACAATGAAAAAAAGGAATGGTGCTTGATGTCGTAGCATTAACATCCACTGGACCAAAACAAAAACAAGCGTGGCGAGAGAGGAAGAACCAAAATTACCAAATTATTTCGTGGCTTCGGGGTCCAGACGATTGTAAAAGGTTCTTTAAAATGGGTTCTCCGAATCGTGGCCTACTACCGGTTTTTTGACCATCGGTCACACGAAGTGATTCACCATCATTTCGTTTCAATTTGCTTTTTGTTTGTACTTGAAGAGAATGGAGAATGATGGTCGTGTATCTGCACGAAAATTTAGTTAAACAAATTATCTCTTATATCTAGAATGTTGTTGTTGTCATTTTAAAAGTCGGCATGTATGAGAGATATTTTTTTAAGTATTATAAAGAGTCTTAAGGAACGCACGGACATTATGTACAATTGTGTTCTTCCAAATTAAAAACTATGTAAATAGATTTCAGTCAAAGAAGAAAGGGAGAAATTCCACACTGCTTTGCCAAATGTTCTTGTTTTTCCATACCAAATTTTATGATAGGAAATAAGCAAAACACCAAACAATTATCTTTTCTTATAAAACGCTGTTCTAATATATCACAGCCTTCTTAAACTAAAGAGCCATGAAACACAAAAGGCAACGTCGCAAACAACACCACACGTTTGGCTGATTTTATTTCGGTAATAATATGTATTATATAATATATACAGATGGGAAAATGGTGAATATGAACTATATATAAAATAAGACGTGTTTCGGAACCTTCCTTAATGCTATAAATAAACACCTAAATAATTTATAAAATGCCCGAAGCAACACAAAATACGAGAATATTTTAGATGCTTTGAACTGTAAAATGTAGTCAAATTGTGAACACATAGTCATGTTCTTCCTCTTATTTAAACTAACAAATAATACATAACTTAAAAAGTGGTAACAAATTTTAAGTAGGTAATATTACTATATTACTAACTAACCTTTTACATATTGGTTTGGTCCAGTATGATATCGGTAAGTTCTTGCAATGTCATGCACTTTTCTGGAACATTTTACATAGCAATTTCAGTTCTTATTGAAAAATTACACCTTTAAATTGACTGTCAGAAGTAATTTAAGTTTTCGAAAAGGTAACGTAAAAAATTTGCCTCCAGTTTCTTGTCACTAAGGATAAATTGAACTATGGCACAAAAATATAAATGTAATTTCTTCTTTGGCAATGCACAAACTACCTCTTCAAAAAAAAATCAAAATAGCCATCATCGATTGCATTTCCAATACATTGTACTACCATATTTGATAACCTTGTTTTAGACCAAGAGAAAATACCAATCAATAACCGAAATAGTTTAAATTATAAATAGTGCAGATATAAATTAATAGTAATTAACGTTAAGCACTTTAAAACAGTTTAAAATCCAAGTCATTCGTCCGACATCTTAGTCAAACTTCCCGGAAGGCACATTTAACAACCACCCTTTACATAGTAGGTATATTAATCACTTTAATGGAAAAATGTTTATAATTATTGTTCAACAATATCGCTGCCGATTATAGAAAACCATGTATTTAGTTTAAAAAAGCGCCGCGGTCGTTAAACTTTAAACTTGTTATTTACTGTTGATAGCCAAAGATGCGATGTTGCCCATCATCTACATCTTGGCTTTCTAGTTTAAGAAGGCTGTGGATATATTTTTTTTTGTAAATCGTGACTTTGATCTTGGCTTTGTTCACTCAGTCCACAAACTGCGGTGATATTCTCCACTCTTGAAATCAGCACCAGGAGCTCCCTCTGCGCGCTGGTCTCTAGTTACAAGAAAAGTGTCTAGAAAAATAGTGTGTAACACCTGTGAAAAGCACGTTTTACACTCGTGTGACTTATGGCCACCAAACCGTCATTGCTGTTACTGTCACTCAGAAACCCAACCTGAGCCGCCAAATTTGCAATTCAGAAGGATTTCAAATTAAAAGTACAGACGAAAATAAAACAAATAAAAAATCACTGATGCGACAGATGAATAAGCAATTAAAGTAATTTCAAAGAAGAGATTAATACCAATCTTGACTCTTAATTAGTTGTTTATGGTATATTATACAATAAATTTAAAATGCAGGAATAGTAAATAAAATAAGACCATTTCAAACGATCCAAGTGATCAAGCAGTGCTCATTAAACAAGTTGATGGGGAACCTTGATAACGATAAAATGTATTACTTAAACATGTAGAATAACCAATAGACTGTTACTGAATTGGAACAAATAATTACATTCGTCTGCCCGCCTTTAAAAAGCTAATGTAAAAAGTTCGATCGAGTTGTAGATTACTTTGTTTTATAATATTGTGTATCTCTACAATGCGGACTGGTTATAAAGAAATTGGGGTTATTAATTGCACAGTTAGTGAAAAACACATTACCAAATTTACAAAGTTTAGTCCGATGGAAAATTTAGTACTTTTATTGATCGGATAAATGTTGACGATATTTGGTTGTAAAATTGCTAATACTTACTTACGTGTCCCTTGAAGCTTATTTTCAAATGAAATTTTATATTTTGGAACGTACACTGAGAAAATATTTTTTTTAGATTAATTAAAAATGATATCTTCAAATACAAATCGTTTATTATAACCAAAGCTAAAAAAATAAGATATTAATAGATGCTTTTAACATTTATTTGTTGCAGAATTTCGAGAAGTATTCTAATGACGACCTCGAAGTTAGAAAAGAAAAACGTCATCCATTAAGCAAATTTTTGCAAAATACCTGGATGTCTAGTCGCGGCTGTAAATTGCTTTCGAAATGACCTCTGAGGAATTTCCGACCGTCTGAATCTTTTTATAACACACTGTTTTATTTGGAACATTAAAATACTTATCGGACAAGAAACAAAGAAATAAGAATCTCATGCGTACCACTTAAATAAAACAAATGGGTTGTGTCATCTAAATTTCTGATTACATTTTAACAACTACAACAAAACATCCAATAGATATTTATGATATAAGGGTTACAAGTGTCATTTAATTCTGTGAGAAGCGAAGTTTCCCTTCTAACAAAATAAACACACTTTTAACGCATATATAGAGCACTATTTTTTCTGTAGTACTCTTGTCTAAAAATTAAAAAAAAGGTCGAAAATCAAACCTCTTGGCATTGTTTCTCAACTTTTTACGTGTTGCGACCCCCTAAAAAGCCAAAAACTAAAGTAAAAAACCTTACCACACCCTCGCTATTATATTTTAACATTTATCACAGTTTCACGTAACGTGTAAAATTCATTATTTAATAAAAGGATTTTTCGTAAACGTGCCTTATTTTTTTGACAGATTGCGACCCCCTCCATACCTGATCGCGATCCCCACGTTTAGAAACCTGGGGTACCTATAAAAATAATTCCAAAAATCGCGTCTTTAATGAATTCGGCACTTACTTAGCAACCTTTCTTTTGTTGTTGATAGTGATAGTGAAGTTTTCAAAAAAATTACACAATGTTTTTCTGTACCCGAAATTTTATGATGGAAAATGAAAAAGAAAGAAGAAGAGAAGTAGGAGAGAAAGAGAATATAATCAGTAAATGGGGCTAAGTTCGAGTTGCAACCAAAAAAATCAAGGGGACAGTATAAAATTTCATATAGAAAATGTTTTTTGAAGAGGAATGCAGTTTTATTACTAGTTTTAAGAGTAATTCACTTTTTTCTATTTTTTTAATGGGACAGCACCATTGGCTAGGGGAGGGCTAGGATGGAAAATTAGCCCCGGCAAAAATCATTTTAACTATTTTGTTTCTATTTAAATGATCTATATTTAAAATAAAGCTTGCATTAATATTTCTTGTGGCTTTTAATCTCAGTAAAATTAGTAACAATGGCAACACTGCACACGACGATATTAAATTAGTAACAATGACAACGCTGGACACAATATATACAGTACATCCACGGATGGGGTGGACAAGAGGACAACTGGATCAAAATGTGAATGTCACGAAAAAAGATAATTATTTATAAAAGTTTTTGTTTGCTTTAAAAATAAGATTCACGATGCAAAAAAAATTTTTCTTCATGGTATGCAAAAAATACAAAAACGTAAAATTTGGTTAAGAGTACCTCAAGTTGCCTTTTTTAAATTTTAATGCAAAATGTTAAAAAAGTTGTTTTAAGTGCCAAAAGAATTCTTAATCCAGATTTTCAAGTAAAAATTAGAAATTTCCAAGTCACGCTTTTAAAATCAAAATTTTTCTGACACATTGTCACCTTTTTTTATTCGATTACACCTTTGATAACCGTGACGTATTTGTCAAAATAATAAAGAAGTTGTCTTTAGAACAAGGAATATTTATAATCCAAAATTACAGACCCATACTGGTTAAAGGAAATTACTAATAGAATATCAAATGATAATTATTGTAATATTCTACAAATATATCTTATTTTATTAAACTTTTAAAAAATTAAGGGCACATCAAATTTTTTATTTTTCAAAAACTTCTCCATATTATACGCATTTTTCTAACTGACGTCTAAAGCCTTTTCTTATTTATTCCAGTGAAATCGATTCTGTCGCTCTTAACTGCTTTAAAACTTCTTCGTCATTTTCAATGTGTCTTTTATGTTAGTTGTTTAATGCGCCCCCAGAGAAACATACCACAAATTGTCAAACCGGGACTAATAGGGAGCCACAAAATTGGACCATTTCGGCCCATCCATCGATTTCCAAATTTGTGATTGGTGCAATCCCTTACCCTTACTTTTGCAGCATAATGTGCAGGACACCCATGGTTCTGAATACATATTTCTCTGATATTGAAGAGGCAATTTTTCTAACTTGTCTGACAAAAATGACTTCAGCATATTACTTAAATAAGAATGTCTGTTACGTGTATTACCAAAAAATATGATATATTCCCATAATAGGAAATGGCGCACCAAACATTTACTTTTTTAACATACTGACGGCCGGCGGTTCGCAATTCTAAACCCTAGATTTTCTCTACTCCAGTATCTACCATGCTGAGAAGCTACAGTGCCGTTTGTACTGAAAATTGACTCATCTGATGGGAAAATTATCAGCTTATGAAAGTTTACGTTGTTACTTAGAATTTCATTACCGATCCAGAAACAAAAATCCAAGCGTTTGTAACTGTCCCGATCTTCCAAAGTTTGATTAAAAATTGGTTTAACAGGACGAATTTTATTTTCCTATAAACAAAACTATAGTAAATCAGCCAGTAAAAATTATTTTTCGAAATAATGTTGAGCGATATGGTTTAATATATAAGATAATAATAAAAGTCATAATTATTTTTATTATAGATATCAAATTATTATGGGTACCCTAATATTCTATTTTAACATCGTAAGACGCCAGTCGGAAACCAGTTGTTAACAGGTGGCATTGTCCTTCCGGTTGATAGGTTAATAGGCTGGTGTCTACAATAATAATGGCATATCTAGCTGCTTACTGAGTGGTGATTTGTATTTAAGCTCCGCCCACCTATTTCTTTATCCTTTCCTCACCCTTTCGTCGCATTCAACTTACCATGTGTCGGACTATACCAATTCTCGCCATTTCTGTAGTTTTGGATTACAAATATTCTTTGCTCTAAAGACATCTTTATTATTTTGACAAATACGTCACGGTTATCAAAGGTGTAATCAAATAAAAAACATACTTAAACAAACACAATTAAAATTAATAATGCAGTTTCATAGTAATGTAACTAAACTTAAAACCTACTTTATAACCTGATGTTAATTAAACTAGTTTCAAGTTGATAAATCAAAAGAAGTAATTTATTGAGGTTCGCGGTTATTAAATGGAATAAATCAAAATTTCCGTTTCTCATCTGATCGAAGCCCGTCAGAATATTAATTTTCAGGGTCGCATATAAGAAAAACTTGTTGATGTTAAAGGAAGATCTGTACTTTTTACCAGTTCTAATATAAGGTCTAATAAATGAGTGTTGTTCTTGTATTAGAAGCAAATTGACACAGCAACAGTTTACTCACAAGCAAACCGGCAGAACCTGTAGTCGCCGAATTTAATAAAATTTGGCATACAGGTAGACAGGGGCAGATTCAGAATTATGCGCAACGTCACCTCACAAGTAGAGCTAAACACAAGTGTATATACCAAAAAGAACGGGGAACGTCGCGTGCGACATTATTTTTTTATTGTTCTAAGAAATGTACAGGGTGATCCCCTATAATGTCGCCCCCCTTTAACTTTTTTATTTTAAGTGTCCAAAAAAATTTAAAGGTATGGTTATGTAGGTACTGAAAGATACTATTTTTTTACGTATAAGGATAATTTGAAAAATGATCAGTATACAAGGAAACACGAAAAGTGTATTTTTTTTAAATGGATCACCCTATATATGAATTTATTTTTCGACTCCTTGTAAAGTTCTAAACATAATTCACATATCATACAAGATACCTAAATTCAACCGTTTCTGAAATATTCGCATTTTAAACATTAGTTACTAATAAAAAATCATAATAATAAAGAATTTTATTAAACAACTGCCAGATTAAGAAATGTAACAATAACAGTAACAAACACAATTTCAATGGGTTATTAAACATAAAGATGCTCTACCGGGCCTCCATTTTCTTCAACACACTGTATAAGTGTTCTTCGAAGTTTCTCTAATGCATCTGTTATGAATGCTGGGTTATTTTCATTTAAATTATTTATTTCATTCGTTAATATATCTTTAAGATTATTGAGGTTTTCAATTTCGTGGCTGTATACACGGTTTTTTATATAACCCCAAAGAAACGCATCCATCGGTGTCAAATCGGGGCTGTTCGCTTGCCATTTAATTGGCGCATTTCTTCCAATCCATTCAGGAAACCTCTCATTTAGGTGATTAAGCACATCACGAATATTGTGAGGGGGTGCCCCATCCTGTTGAAAAATGATATTTTGCAACATATTCAAAGGCAAATCGTCTAAATATTCTTCTAACTCGTTTTCCAAGAAATCTAAATAGCGGGGTCCATTTAAAACAGTATCAAAAAAATACGGACCAATAACTCGATCGCCCAGAATGCCACACCACACATTTACGGATTGCCACCCTTGGAACTTAAATTCCCTATAAGAATGTGGATTTTCTCTTGCCCATTGTCTGGTATTTTTTCGATTAAACAAGCCACTCGTAGAGAAGGTAGACTCGTCAGTCCATAAAACTTTTTTTCAAAAAACTGTTGTTTATATTAATTCTATCTAGAATCAGTTGACAAAATGTGACCCGACTATCTTTTTGCATTTGGGTAAGCTTTGTAGTGGGTTTAATCTTATATGGCTTTAAATTCCATCTTTTAAGCGTTCTTTGGACTTTCCCGTCTGAGGTATTCTGAACATTTTCTTCTATTTCTTGTAATGATTTTGAAATGTTTCTTATGGAATTATTAGGATTATCTTCTATGGCTAGCAAAATATTTAATTCTGCATTTTCATCTCCGTTCACAGTTCTTTTTTTTCTTTTTAAATTTGAAGTTTCTTGAAACTTACTATATATAGATGTGAACGTTCTTCGACTTGGGACATGCATACCGGGATTATCTTCTATCATATTTCTAATGGGAGCGCGACAATTTAAATTATTTTTAATATAATAAGTTAAAATAATTTGTTTTTCTCTGTCTGCGTACGGCATTTTTACTTACTTAACAAGACAACTACAACAATATTGACATAATGTCACTATGGGTATTTATTTTCAATAAACATTTTGTTATCCTAGGGCTTCTTGATTTGTAACAGTTGTTTAAAAAAATATTTGATGATATTGTTTAAAATGCGAATATTTCAGAAACGGTTGAATTTAGGTATCTTGTATGATATATGAATTATGTTTAGAACTTTACAAGGAGTCGAAAAATAAATTCATATATAGGGTGATCCATTTAAAAAAAATACACTTTTCGTGTTTCCTTGTATACTGATCATTTTTCAAATTATCTTTATACGTAAAAAAATAGTATCTTTCAGTACCTACATAACCATACCTTTAAATTTTTTTGGACACTTAAAATAAAAAAGTTAAAGGGGGGCGACATTATAGGGGATCACCCTGTACACTATTGCATAATGGACGAAATATCTAAACATGTTCTTGCGAAAACAGAACGGTTTATCTTACCAAACTAGCATGTTTTTATATATACTTTCTGTCCATTAGGACGGATATAATATAAAGAATTTTCGATTCCGAAAACGTAATTTTTGAAAGCACATTTTATCGAAAATATATTTTCGAATACAGTTATTGGAAAACTAGGGATGTTTTCAAACCTTTTTTTCGGAAACTAACCATTGAGTTTTTTATAACCACTTTTCGAAATTACATTAAAAAAAAAATTTTTGGAAAGTACATTTTTTTAAACATTGTTTCGAAAAAGAGTTCGAGTATTCATATAAAAAACACTTTTTTGAAAGTGAAAATGGCTTGTTTAGGTTACTCCAGACAAGATCTAGAATTAGTATGTTAAATGCATCATGATTCATCATTGACCCAATCATCCAAAGAAAACTTCCTCCTTCTCTCACTTGCCGCCACATTCTAGTTAGTTGATCAGATCTTCTATGCAAAGAATTAGTTAATATTATCGGTCATGAATCACTAAAACAAAATTATTCACTTTCTTAAAACACCACTCCTTGCACGTCCGTTTTTGGAGTATGTAAATATTAAACATGCTTTTGCAGCTTTTTTGTACCTAAAATGTTATAAGTTGTAGGCTTATTGATTCTACAACCCACTCAGTATTTACTTACGATTTTATGACTAAAAGCGGACCATAAAGACGGGTTTAACTAAACTTTATGGCATATTAGTTAAAATGTAACAGAATGAAAAATACTTTGGCGGGTAATAAGTTATTATCGTATATTTATTGAGCCAAATAGATAAGTGAATAGCTAGTTCTATTTTAAAACAGTTTACAAAATTCAATCCTTTTCCATCCATGTATATGTATATCGTCACTTTTTTTCTAAAGTTCTTTTCTTCTATAAAATTGCGCGAGTCTGTTGTATTTACCAAATGGCATGCTGTAAGTATATTTCATAGACTAGAGCTTAAATAAGCAGAAAATTGTCGCTAAGCTATTGTTTTTTTCTTTGCGCCATAGTTTAAGTTAAGTTTCACACTGCTACCATCCCACCACCCTTATTGTCTTCTAAAACTTACCTAGTACACTTAAGCTCCTACTATTACCATTTTTCTGTTGCGTGTCCATTTTGACGATATCTCACTTAGTTTTTTATGGTCTTGACTTGAATGCTCTAAGTGCGTTCACTGAACTCTATACACCTCACTTGTTCTCATCACTTGCCACCACATATAACTTGAAGATAGTTGTATCTCGTCCTCGTTGCACATCTAACTTTTTTTTCCTTTTTCTTATGATATACTATACTTGCGGCTTAAGGTACATATATCGTCTTCTGTAAAAACTGTGGTCTGGGTGTTATTATTTCTACTCTTGATGGTTCTCAGGTTTTATTGCAGAGCAAAATGGTTTATGTTGATGGCCTTTCTTGTCATCAAGATTTTTTATTTTTTGTTAGTGTGTTATTTTAGTGGTTCTTGGATTTGCTGATTTTTTTTTCAGAGAAACCTGAAATTAGTTAGTATGCTAAAATAGATCTAAAACTTAAGTTATTATACGCCCGACATTAAACAAAAAGTGTTATGGTTGCAAGTCAGAGGTTATTTGTGAAACAGTATGTGAGAATCATTTTAATCCACAACTAAGTGTCTAACTACTCAGTATTTAACTCTATTCTTTTTTAATACGATTATGTATGCTACTCTTTTTGTTTTAATGGGACGTTATAAAAAAATATTGGTAACGTATCTTTAGAACTGTTAATGGTGATATTTATAGGAAAGCATAAAAAGTTAGTTGGTTGGGCTTGGTTCTTCTCCGTGCTCTTCGCTAAACATAAGTTAACAATTTTGGTTAGGCATTAACCCCAGGGTTGACTTAAAAGCTTTTAGACTTGCAGTTAGTACTGCTTTAAATTTATATCTTCTAGTTGATCAGTTAGGTTTTGGCAAGTTCTTGTCCTATCATTAAAAATTTACATTAAACACGTATGAGGTATTCTAATATCTCTGCGATTAACTTCTTTTAAAAAAGGAGCTTGTTGCTAAACTAAGGTTAGTTCTATTATTGTAACGTTTACATACTTAAGTCGCCCTTTTCTATATAAACATTCAAAAAACTCATACGTTTTTCAGCGTAGCTTTATCCGCTACTGACTAGGAAATAAATTTACTTGCCTTTTTATAAAACTACCATGTTCGTTACATAACAGTTATTAGTATTAGTCTGTAATATGTATAGTAAAATTGTACCTTGCTTAGAATATCAATAAGCTATTTATACAGAGTGTTGTAATGTTAACAGGTGATAATTTTTAGTGGTCACGAGGACTTTATCTCACCACCCAATTTATCATGAGGACAATACTCAAAATTTATTTTTGATATCTTACTTTATTTGCATTGTTTGCACTATTTAAAACTTATTTAGCAAAATATATGTTCGTCCATATTAAAAGTAAAAAACAAGAACGAATATTTTGAAATATAATATTTGACCAATACAAGATGTCAAAAAAAGTTTAATCTGACCTATGCCAGTGGCATCCCAAAAATAGTTATTTGTGTGTCAAAAGGTACCATCGATTACCAATAAAAACTAGGACAAACAATTTTAACTATCAACTCCTAGTCTATTCAAATTTCATTTAACGATCTCGACAAATTGTTAACAATTTACTTAAAAACCAAATAAGAGTGGTAGGTTCTCTGTAAACGTTTGGGGTTGGATCAGTGCCAGAGGCCCAGGAATATGGGCAATTATTGAAGAAAGTCTTACCGCAGCAGTAGATATACTGCCAAATTTTTGACCAAGTGATGCTATACGTTCGGTTCAACCAGTCTTTGGAGATAACTTTACCTTTAACTTTTTTAGTCTTAAATCATTTTATTTTATACAATTTTAACTTTTAGGATAATTTTCCCATTCATACCGCAAGGTTAGTTCAAGCTTATATTGAACAGCATAATAAATGTATCACCATGGCCCTCAAAAAGCACTGACTTAAACCCCCAATCGAAAACGTTTTGGGCAAAATGACCCAATTGATGTATAAACATCAATTTTGGCCCAGAAATTTAGTTTTCAGCATACCAAGGCGATTGCAAGCCGTTATTAACAGTAACGGCGCAGTAATATTAGACATGTTAGTCGTTAAAAAAATATTACAATTTTTGTGTTGTTAATTACTGTTATTTATTATTAAAAAAGAACAACGGAAACACTAATGAATCCGAACACATCATGTCACATTTGACTGAGCTAGACGTAACCTTCAGTTATAACATTTCTGTTATAGGCTAGGAGAGAAGACTTTGATGTCCTAGTTTTTCTTTTATAAAAGATGGTGCAGGCCCGGAACTTGTACAACCCTGTATCTGGGAAGCGAAGCATTTTCAGATCTATACAGGGTGTTTATGAGATGATTCCTTGCTTCATTATTTTAATCCAAAAATTTAAGACCTCGATTTAGACACCTAAACGGTTTTGTTTTTAATATACATCATGATAAAGTTTTCGGATCACGTACTCTTAGCTTAGATAGTTATCTTTCTCACTTCATTTAAAAACTTTTTTGTTGTTGGCATTTTTTCATATTTTGTACCCTTTACTCACTATTTAGCGAAACATGCAAGGATTTTGTTAAATAATTTCTAAACGGGGCAAGATAACAAAAAAATACAAGAGGCCAAAAAGTTTTAAAAATAAATAGGATTACTAACTATACAGGGTGTTTCAGAAAACATGTGCCATCGCTTAAAGGGAGATTCTTTGAACGAAATTAAGGCAAAAAGTTCGTATGAAGATGGGTCCGCAGATGCTTTGTTTCAAAGATACAGGACGTTCAATTTTTAAATGGTCTGTACATGTTAAAACCGATGGTTGGGAAAACTAAACCAGTAAGACGGTTAATAAAATTACATTTATCTCCTAAACGAAATGAAAATTGAAAAAATATGAAGAGATAAGTTTTGTTAAGAATTTAACATACTATTTGACCGATATACGAAAATGTGAAGAAATCAGTGGCGTACATGTTTTTACTGGAAAAATATTGTACCGTCTTCTCATATGTACGCCCCTGGAGGACCTGTCAAAGTCTTTTCATGGTCAGAATTATGCTTAATTTAAGTGCTTTACACAACGTAAATTTAATCAAAATTGATGAAGCCATTTTGAAAATATTTTGGAAAAACTGAAAAAAATTTAAAAATTTAACACCCTGTATCTTTGAAACGAAGCATCTGCTGACCCATGTTTATATGAACTTTTTGCCTTAGTTTCTTACAAGGAATCTCCCTTTAAGCGATGACACATGTTTTTTGAAACACCCTGTATAGATAAAAGTAGTCAGTGGCGTCGTAATAAAAGTTCGGAAGGGTAAAATGGACATGAGAAAACTAGAAACAAATTAAAATTTTGTCACCGTGTATCGTAGAAACGAACCCATTTTGGATAAGCTTTAGCTTAAAATCAGCTGCGGATTTAATTGTTTTGGCTTACTTTCTGAACATCCTGTACACTAATAGGAAATTTTTCTCTTGTTGTTAACCAGGGCATCAATTGTAAAAATCATCCATCCAATATTGCTATAGTCTGTAAAAACTGCTACCTGGTCGAGATCATGCTAAGATATTGACAACCTTATGTCTGTCGGGGTCTCATTTTTTATACGCCACAGTAAGATGATATACGTTGTCGACTGAATTAATCTATAGGTATATATCTGTTATTTTCTTAATAAAACGAAATTTTAGATAGAGAAGAAAAACTCTTTTTTTGTGTACAAAAGTTAAGCTCACACAAGGTTTCTTTAAAATCCTACAACCAAAAATCGTCATATTTTCACCGAAGCAAGAAATCAATACAATCAAACTATCTGAGAGTTTAAAAGTGCTTTTAATAACCGCATAAAAAATAAAGTGCTTTCTTGTTCCAGATCAGCTTTCTTGTGCCAGCCAGATCTGTCTGGTCGCTTGCCAAAAACATTAGTCAAAACTTCTCTAGAAGCACTTTTCCTCCCTTGACCTCTGACAATGAAATTATCTCCACTTCCAAAGGGAAAGCTGAACTATTTGTCAAACAATTCGCTGCCTTATTCCTCATGCCAATTTCGCTCTTCCAATCGCTACGTTTGCCCTACACAAAATGTTCGACATCATACTTAAGGTCAAACAAGTTCAAAAATTCTTCTATTCCTAGGTACCAAAAAGTCCTCTGGTCTGGATGGCATACCAGCAATTGTTCTATAAAAATGCGCTCCAGAACTTGCACCCGTCCTAACTCGTCTTTTCCAGATCTTCTATAACAAGGGTATCTTCCCTGACAGCTGGAAGACTGCTCGTGTGCAGCCTTGAATGTATATATGCCTTGTTAAGATTAAGTACTTCAGAGTTACGGTATTATTTGTGTTAGTTTTTTTTTACGTTGCGAAAGACGAAAATAAAGGTCTTACTAATGCGTTTCTGTTTCATTTTGGGAATCTTCTCGCGATCCCCTAGTTCTTTCACGCGACCCCCTAAGGGGGTCACGACCCACACTTTGGGAATCACTGGTCTAAAACATACGTCGCTGTTTCGTGCAACGTTCTTATATTCAATCCGTTTTGTCTTTATCGTTCGTTAACAGATAACATTATCATAAACAAATACCTTTAAGCTTTCACTAGTTTAATTTCTGCAGATGTAGGTAAAGTCAGGATTTGTAGAAACATAAGCAGTCATAAATGAACTCTTGGCAGCAAAGAAAATATAATAGGTTTGATAGTCCGCAAATTATCTGATTGTCCTTATGGTTATTGTCTCGGTTATTGTTGAACAATATTTTTAGTCAAATGTAATGTTTCTCATCCAAGAAAGCTGCTAATCATTGGAAAATAATTAAGAAAATAAATTAACATTCGAATTTACAGTACACCAGCCATAATAACCTTTTCTTAACATGGAATGTGGCGTCACAACCAATAGCGCCGCGTTTTACAAGTTTTGAAATTTGTACGAAAATCTGTAATTGTTTTGTTGATAAAAATCAAAATAAATGGATAAAAGCAATCACCATGAGTATTTAATTTATGTAGAGAATAAAAAAGCAGGTTCATTTCGATTACATGCATAATCGCTATTAATTACATTATTGTAATTAAAGTCACTTGACAAACTTTTGACCAATTTGAAAAACATCACAAATAAATAAAATTTTACACTTATATTTTTTTGGCCATTTTCTAAGACTGAAGGTACATAATTATTTCACACTGTTTGGCAGTTTATCTTTACTTGTCTTTCTGCCATTCTTCTAAGAAACTCAATGTTGTTAAGGTGCTTTTATGGGTTCGAAAGCTTCTTAGTAATTTTATTGTTTGTCTTCAAAGTGTTTACTTTTGTAAGGACATTTCAAATAAGTACATACTTATAAGAAACGCCGACAAAGTTCTTAAACCCCCCAGACTATAAAAAGTGTAAAAACGTGTTAGAAAGATAGATCTAATGAGAAAACTGCTTTAATTATATTGTGATATTTATTATTCAAATATTAAGTGTAAATAATTGGGTATTGTGCTTGTAAAAAATAGCGTTTGTAAAAAAAAGAGTTATCTAAATGGTTTTAGGTTATCAAAGATATACTAATTTTGATCTAATTGTCCATTGGAACTATGTTAAACAATCATAATGTTAAAATAAAAATGTTATTGATAAAGAATTTCAAAATTTAAGTTTAAAATTTTCTAGGATAAAATCTAGTCCCATTATTTTATAAGCGACACCTGACTCTCTAAACCTTTTATAAATTATACCTGCAGACACAACAAATAGATAAAGTTCATTTTCCGTGGAATGCTACAACGAGATTTGAGAAATAGAGATGGTACCGACTGCTGATAAATCTAGTAAAAAGTTTGTCTTTTTTTATCTGAGACAGCTCACGTAGATTTCAAGACTAAGCACTAACGTACCGTGGGCGTCTGAAGAGAAGGGAGATGTAATTTATTGACACGGGATTTAAAGGTATGGAGATTGGGAGAGGACAGGAAAACATCTGCAGGCAATTTGTTCTGGAACAAGTCTCTCTCTGATCATGGTGAATCTCAAATCATAGTTTACTTAAATTACCGCTAAAACTCAATCAATATCTATAAAAATTTTAAAACTACAGGAACCTACTTCTAATAACGTTGATTATTAATATGAAAGATATATGTATTAAAAACGGGCCGGATGCAAATTAAAACGAAAATACGCTTGCTTATCGAATACGTGTATTCCAACATTGCCTGACATCGACTGCCTTTTTAAAAACAAAGATATGTTCACTATGTCTAAATTAACTTATATTAAGAAACTGCCAATACAGCACTCTTCGAGGAATTCATATCAGCCGCCACGATCTGTCTTGTGTGATTTCGTTTACTTGCTTACGTAGCCTTTTGAATGTTGTTTTCAGTCGGCCACGCTGCTATCATCCACGCCCTCGTGGATTAGACCTGCAATTTTAAAACAACGATTTTAACAAAAATTCGAGAATTACCTTAATGGTGTTAGTTAAAATCAAAATATCAAATCGTAGTTTCTTTGATCCATCCTCGGCTGCTTGGCTTCAGGCTACTAAACAAAACTTAAGTAACAAACTTACACTAATAGGTTAGTTATTAAACTAAGGCTAACTATAAGCAACTATGAGTTAAGGAAAATATTCAATATTACCACACTTATTAAATATTTTTCCTTAAATTTTAATTATGAAAAAGATTTGTATTTACTTAGTACAAATCAATTTCATCTTTTTCGTGTGAGAGCTCTCTTTTATTTGTGTCACTTTGGAGTTCATATTCTACGTCAGAATCAGAACTCACTTCGACATTATAGGCCTTTAGCTTATCTAGTGATACGATCCCAGAATACTTTCTCTTAGAACGTAAAGAGCCTTCGGGATCTTTCACTACGTAGCGATCATGATCTAACACTTTTGTGACTACGTATGGACCAGCATATTTGGGTAGTAACTTTTTACTTTTCCCATCGTTATGCGTTGCGTTTGTCCTGACTAATACTTGGTCACCTTCTTTAAAGCTGCGTCCAGCTTTTCTGTGAGCATCAAATCTCACTTTTTGAGCATCTTGCTTTCTTTGCAAGATTTCTTTGGCTTCGTCTCGAGTTTCCTGCAGGTTTCTTTCCTTAAATGATTCTAGCGTTATTTCGTTATCTAGAATCGCGTTTGAAATACCCCTTGGAACGTATCCAAAGAATAATTCATATGGTGACTTCTTCGTTGAAGCATTGATTGTGGAGTTCATACCCCAACGTACTTTTGCCACGTTCTGATCCCATCTTTCTTCGTCATCCGTTAACGCGGAAAGACTAGACAGAATCGTGCGATTGTAACGTTCCACTTGGCCATTTGCCCGTGGTGTTGCTGTAGCGTTCAGAACATGTTTTATATTCAGGTCTTTACAGAAATTGACAAATTCTTTACTTGTAAAACAGCTACCCCTATCTGATATAATTCTTCTGGGTACTCCAAATTCTTCTATAACACTTTTTAGATATAGTATTAGAGGTCGTGCTTGAGTTGATTTTACTGCCTTCATAAACAGATACTTCGTAAAGGCATCAACTATGACAACGAGGTACTTGTTTTTCATTTTTGATGTTACAAAAGGTCCTAAGTGGTCCACGTGTAAAGTGTCGAAAGGAACAGCAACTTTTTCTATTGGATGAAGAAGTCCTGCTCGCTTCCCTCCTGGTTCCTTGTTGTACAAACAGGGCAAACAACAGGAGATAAACTTCTTTACATAGCGCCTCATACCAGGAAACCAATAGAGTTTGTTAATAACTGAAATCGTCTTATCCAACGATAAATGTCCGACTCCGTCGTGAAAATGAAGTACTACTTGACGCCTAGCTGCTCTTGGAACGAACCACTTTTTTTGTCTATTTTGCATGATTTTATATAAGCGACCATTTTCCAGACAGTACTCTTTGTGGATATTTTGCTCTTCTCGGTTTTTGGGTTTCTTCTGCAATGTTTCTATAAGAAGTTTACAACGATCATCAGTCAGTTGGGCACTAAGTACCCAGTCGTCATTTGAAACGTTGATTTCGCCGACAGGAACCACAAATTCATCGTTGGAATTTCTACTTAATGCATCAACATGAGTCATCCTTCGACCCGGCCTATACTCAACAACAAAATGAAAGTCCTGGATAGTCAACCACCAACGACCAATACGAGGTACAAGATCTCTCTTACATAACGTCGTTCTTATCGCATTGCAGTCAGTAATAACTTTGAATTCAATTCCGATAAGATAAACTCTAAAATGCTTTAACGAATCCACTACTGCAATGGTTTCCAACTCGTATGAGTGATATCTCTGTTCTTCCTTCGTAGTTTGACGGGAAAAATACATGATAGGCTTTAACTTTTTGTCTGTTTGTTCTTGCAGAAGTATGCCACCAATACCCCATTTAGAAGCATCTGTGTGTACTTCCGTTCTTAAACTTGGATCGTAGATGGCTAAAACGGGACGAGACGATAATTTTTCTCTAAGAGTGTCAAAAGCTTTACGTTGTTCATTACCCCAAGAGAATTCCGCATCTTTTTTTGTCAGCGATGTCAAAGGACGAGCTATCGTGGCAAAGTCCTTTATGTATTTGCGGAAATAACTTGCTAATCCAAGAAATTGTCTAACCTTATGCACATCCGTAGGCATTGGATAGCATTTAATAGCCATAGACTTTCGTTTGCCTGGCTGGACACCTTCTCGACTTATCTCATGACCCAAATATTCTACTCTTTCCATAAAAAAACTGACATTTTGAGAGCCTCAGAGTTAAACCAGCGGTTTTAAAAGATTCAAGAACGATCCTTAGATTGACTAAACCCGAGTTGAAGTCCTTAGAAGGCAAAAGTACATCGTCCATGTATGCGATCACATTACCATACCGAAGATTACCTAAAACTTTGTTAATGGTTCTCTGAAAAATCGCAGGTGCGTTGCATAGCCCAAATGGAACACGCAGAAATTCGTAGTGTCCATCAGGCGTAACGAATCCAGTCTTAGAAATAGAGGATTCTTCTAATGGAATTTGGTGATAACCACTAGCCAAATCTAAGCTCGTATAGAACTGACTATCCTTTAGTTTTTCCAGAAAATCGTCCACGTATGGTAAAGGAAATCGATCTTTTATTGTTTTGGAATTCAAGGCCCTAAAGTCAACACACATTCTTTGTTCTCCATTTTTCTTTTTTTACCAACAATATTGGACTGGAATATGGCGATTCACTTTCCCTAATAATATCGTTTTTTAACAGATCATCAATTATATCCTTGACTACTTTTCTCTCAGCATAAGACAACCGATACGGACGATAAACTACCGGCGTGTCATCTTTCAAATGGATTGACATTTTTATTACGTCAGTTTTACCTAATTCATTAGTGTTTGTAGCAAAACAACACCTAAACTCGTTTATCAAATTAAGTAAACAATCTGCTTGTTCAGGAGCAAGATTTTCGTTACATAGCAAATCTTTTTTGCTAAATAACTTGCTTTCTTGCACCTTAGTTCTAAAATTAGTAATTTTTAAACTTAAGGACTTATCTTCAAAACAATGAACACATCTAGCAATAATAGAATTTGCTCTTACCTGGAGATCTTGTTGTGAAACGTTGGTAATGGGAACGAATCCATTTTCGCCAAGAGTAATGCATTCACCTAAATAGTGCTCCTGACCAGGAATAGAACGTAGACCTCCAGAAACGTAGACCTCTCCGTTGAATATATGGCGTGTTGTAACAGCAACGAGAGCTGTCGTCTTAGACGGTATCACAACATCTTCTTTTGGCCACAGAGGAATTTTCTTCACTTCTAACTTAAGAACATCATTAAGGTCATCGTCCGGTGTAACAACTCTAACTTTCTTGTCGACAATTAGTACTACTACTTCGGGTAAATTCAAAAAAGTTTGCCCTATCATCACTGGCACATCTTGAACATGGTTTGGGGTAATCAGAGCTTTTACCTTTGCCCTGACACGATCTAAAACAAGGTCGATTTAAACCTCACCAACAGCTGACACAATGGAACCTCCATATCCAGAGATCACTGTCGAACTAGGATCACACTTTAATCCCAGAGCTTGAGCTCTTTCGTCTTTAATCAGAACTGCACCGCAACCTGTGTCCACATAGGCGCGTGTTGGCTTTCCGTTCACCAAACACTCAACAAAATAAGTGTCATTACTGGATTTTGATTCAGGGTTAACTAATTGGTTTTTTATAACTTTTCTCTGACAGTCTTTTGCCAGATGGCCTAATCTCTTACACTTTGTACATTCTATTTTTGGCTTTGGACACTTAGATGCAAAATGCCCACGCATTTTACAATTGTAGCACTTTTGTTCGGTTTGATTTACAATATATTTAGGCTTTTTCAGCGGTGGTCCAACTCGTTGTCGAACATCATCTGTTGTAAATCTACTTCTATTTAAGTGAGAATGCTGTGCAAAATTAACAGGGTTTTCAGATTTTAAAGATGATAAGTACTCAGCGTACAACCCATCTGGTGTATTATAACGACCAGCTCGTGCACCCACTTGGACTGTTGGATCAGTAATTCCGTCTATAAGGCAGGCTACAGCATTCTTGGGACTGATATCACAAGCGTTGATAAGCTCCAGCTTACTAAAATAATATTCTTCCCAAGTTTCAGTAGGCTGTTTATATCTATTCATCATCTTTCTAAGTATTTCTGCATAATCTTGATGTTCAGGAAACGATTTCAATAGCAGAGCTTTCCATTCCTCCCAACTAAGATCATATGTTGAAAGATTATCATACCACTTTCTGGCTAGACCCGTAAGTCGACTTTGCATGTGGAAAACTTTGGTATCATCAGTCCATCCATTAATTCTTGCCAGTTGCTCTACTTTTTCTATCCATTTTCACAACTTAAATTAGGATTGCCAGGACTAAACTCTGGAATGCACTCTGGTCTTACGTAAGATTTGGTTAATACTGGCCTCTGTGCAACATTGTGTTCTATAAGTTTTTCTACTAACAATTCCAACCGCTTAACACTGTCTTCAGAAGACACAGTTGAAGACGTCGAGGGTGGCGGAGTAAGACTTCCTGGTGCAACATTAACATTGCCACCCGATGATCTTGATCTATTTTCCACCACACAAACTTTAGATTTTACATTTAAGTCCCTACTTTTATTATGAGTCGTGTTTTTACGTGAACGCTTATAATTTGTAGCATCGTCCTCTGACTGTGAGTCAGAGTCCGTTGATAGTGACCGTGAACGAGGCATTATGGCTTGTAAAGACCCAGTTTGCACGTTAACTGAATATTATCAATAACAAACTACAGTTTTTCCAAAATTTAAATTTAAATTTAGAACAGCCAACTTAACGGTAATGTCTTTGTTTAATTTATACGTTAACTAAACACAAGTGTCTGCATATTATTATGATCTTAAATATCTATTACTTACAGTCGTTTAGCATTCAACGTTAGCTAAACCACAATCTAATACGTTTTAGCAACTATACATACGTGTGTCCAAACAGTAAACACAAAACTCTTTTTTTTACGCACTTAACTTTAAAAGCCACAGTCACAAAAAGCACTCAACATAAGAAAAACACCAGTTTTGTAGGAGTATCCCGCCGCTGCACTATTAAAAACGGGCCGGATGCAAATTAAAACGAAAATACGCTTGCTTATCGAATACGTGTATTCCAACATTGCCTGACATCGACTGCCTTTTTAAAAACAAAGATATGTTCACTATGTCTAAATTAACTTATATTAAGAAACTGCCAATACAGCACTCTTCGAGGAATTCATATCAGCCGCCACGATCTGTCTTGTGTGATTTCGTTTACTTGCTTACGTAGCCTTTTGAATGTTGTTTTCATATGTATGTATCTACGAGTAATTCCTACATTTTGGTTCCTAAAAAACTTAGGTTTTGCTGTAATTATAGGGAAGCCGTTGTTTAGATTTGGCGTCGTACTGAGGGGGAACTCCTCTATAACACATTACATTAATAAAATCGGTTATTAACATGTTCGGTAGTCCCCTTGTTAGAGTTAATCAGTTAGGTTTTGTCCTTTCATTGTTAATTAGCCGGAATTAAAAACGTATGGCTCCAGGGCCGGATCCAGGGCCAGGCGACCTATGCGACCGCCTGGGCCGCCAATATTTTGGGGCGCCAAAACCACTCAAAAAATAAGGTATTATTTTTATTTTTGTCAAAATAAATAAATTGCACAAAACAAAGAAGATAGACACTTTGTTTATATTGTTCGAAATTAGACAAAAAAAATCTATATTTTTTAATAGATATGACTCATTTTGTATAGATATATATGTGGATACAACTTGGGTGAAATTAGAACCGCTTTTTTTAAAAACCAAACTTCTTTCGAGGGTTTCCGGTAGAATTCATATAGTTATAGAGATCTAGATGGATAATTGCAAGAGTTCCGCAGAATTAGGCTCAGAAATTTCAAAAAACCATTTGAGGGCGCTAACTTCACGCGGCGTCATTGTTTTTGAAAAAATGAGTTCTGACGGACCTAATCGATAGAAAAAGAGTTCTAAAATGCCTCTGATGGATTTTAGCAATAGTGCCGGCGATTTCGCGAAGTTCTGCAAAACAACTTTTCGCACATATCACCGAAAATTGACAAAAATCAGTTTTCCAGAGATCTGATCGGAGATCTGAGTAGCGCTGAAAAACTTCAACAAGACCACGGAGTCAGAACTCTGCTAAAAAAAAGTATTGCAATTATTGTTATTAATAAATTTAAGGCCCCAATTTTGATAATGTTTGAGTATCGCAGGATATATTCGACTTAAAGGAGATCTGAAGTTCTAAGTAGCGCCGAAACCATTCTACACGACTACGTAGTCAGCAGTCTGCTAAAACAATTATTGCAACTGTTATTAACACATATAAGGTCTCAGTTTTGATAATTTCTGAGTATGGCGCGATATATTCGACTTAGAGGAGTTCTGTTCGGAGTTCTAAGTAGCGCCGAAAGAGTTCTAACTCCTCTAAGTTGAATATATCGCGCTATACTTGGAAATTATCGAAAGTGGGACCTTAAATTTGTTAATAACAAATGCAATCATTTTTTTAGAAGGGTTCTGACTCCATAGTATTGTAGAACTCTTTCGGCGCCACTCAGATCTCCGATCAGAATTCTGGAAAACTGTCAGTTTTTGTCAATTTTCGGTGATATGTGCAAACAGATTTTTTACAGCACTTCGCGAAATCGCCAGAACTAATTATTCTAAAAACCATCATCAACCCTTTTTTTCTATCGGTTAAGTCAATCAGTTCTCTTTAAAAAAAAACGGCGTCGCGTGAAGTTAGCGCCCTCAAATGTTTTTTTTGCAATTTCTGAGCTTAATTCTGCGGAACTCTTGCAGTTATCCGTCTAGAACTCTAGAACTATGTGAATTCTACCAGGAACTCTCGAAAAAAGTTTGATTTAAAAAAAAAGCGGTGGTAACTTCACACAAGTATAAGTACATATATAAATTATTTTTTTTGGATTTGGGTTTTGCCTGGGGCGGAAAAAAACACTAGGTCCGGCCTTTATGGTTTATTCTGTTACTAACCGATTAAATTTAATATACAATTTTAACTAAATTCTTTTAACATTCTTGTTAGGTTATGAGTTATTTTGACTTGATTTTTTCATACTTATTATTGTATTAAAATGTCCTCGAAATTTGTTGATAATAAATTATTGCAATAGAAACTGCAAAAAAAGTTCATTAGTTTTACTTCTAACCAGAAATTATCTTATAACTTTTTACAGCGCCAATTTATTATTTAACTTCAATGGCGCCGGAATTAATTTTTTTTAAGTCGGTTTGCACAACACAATTGCTTTTAAATACTTTAAATAGGTCAGATTTATCGAAAGGTTATCGGGATTAACGTAGATATGTATAATAATGTATATGTATTTGCAGCGTTGCCTAGGATTATACTTAGAGGTTATTTAAAGTAAACAAAAATAGAATAAATATTATTTGTTTTGTGCAAGCAAATAAGCTTGAAGGTTTTTGTATTTCCGCTTGGCTTATTCGAGCGAATATTTGCGTGTAATAGCAAAATTTAACAACATTTTGCACGAAAATGCTGTGGTTTTGCATAGAAACAAAACAGTTTCAAAGTCATCAGATTATTTCATCGAAAACCGTAAATTTACTTTTATGTAGCAGTGGCAGCTGATCTGACGGGTCATGAAACATGTGCCCACCCGAATACAACAGGAACCCCTTTATACACCATGGGTATTTAACCGCATTTAGGATTTAACCACGATTAGAACCAAAGCCCATTTGAATTGGCTAAAATCAATCACCTTAATCATCATGCTTAAAAATTAATTTTCTTAAAATGTATTTAAGTGGATAGTAAGTTTTGTAAATAAACTGTACAGGGTCTTTCCCCATATATTGACACACCCTTCAGCCGATTGATGTGAATAGTTTATGACAAAATTAGGTGTAAATTTCGCAAAAACCCATCAAATCCGGGTTTTTCAATGTCCCACTTTAATTTTATCCAAACTATGCATTCTACAAAGAAATTTCTTGTTTCAAAAATATTCGATTTAAATATATTTTTTGGTTTAGACGAATTAAATTATTTTTATTTTTTGACATTTTGTATATTTAATTTCAACTGTGATAACGTTAAAAACGTTTTTCATGCGTGCCAGAACTTTTATCAAGAATACCCAAAATTTACTTAAAATTAGGATATGATTTTTTTTCTATATGACGCGAATTTTATGGACGCCTCTGTACATATAAAGTGATAAATAGTAAGTCCACACAATCATTGAATAATTAGTTTTAATTTTTCAATCATTTTTTGATCCAATAATTAGGTATTTAATTTTAAAAGAAATTGTTTAAAGGGACTGGTATATCGATTTCCAGCAACTAAGCCAGGAATATTCTAAAACAAGACAGAGCACGCGTGAAGTCTTCATGTCTATATGATCCTCATGGCATTGTATTGCTTAATTCTTACTTTATCGTTCTAGATACATAGGGAAAACCGTAAGGAAAGAATTTGTTAAGGAGTGCAGCTTGCCATAATTGGTCAAAGGCTCTAAAAATATAAGTGCAACAATCTGGGATTTGCTATGAAATACGAGAGACTTGTTCCAGTTGTGTGTAACAAAGGTAAGTTGTGGATCTTTGGTGACGAAATCCACAGCGTCTGTCGTAGATGAGTTTATGATTTTCTAAACATTTTAGGATTTGCATGTTATGACTTTCTCCATAACTCTGCAGACAACAGAGAAAAGAGAGATAAGCATCAGATTCTTTGATTAAAACCTTTTGATTAAACAAAGAGAAATACTTAGTTTTAATATGAAAATAAACTGAACTTAGCCAAGTTAAATTTGGACTCTATCCACTAAGATCAACTGATAATCGAATCTGGGAAATAACTAGCATGACTAATCTATTAGAAATTGGGAGTCTAAAGCAGCGATTTATATAGGAATAACCTAAAATCACACAAATATGTTCCATAACGATCACGTTTAATAGTAGTAGTGACCAGATTCAGGTCACAGATGAGAGTTTCGTTTTCTTTTGTTATCCATAGAAATCTAACGATGAGTTATGTTGTTTCATGTCATTTTCAATTCAAATAACTATTTTTCTCTGTGGCCCGCTAACAAAAAAAAACAACTCTCAAGCTGCCACTGCTCTAGTGGTGGATCGTATTTTCATTTTTTTAAAGGATAAATAACATTTCATCAGGTATAGACTTATTTTGCAAGCCTATTACTGAAAGTTTTTGAAAGTAAAAACCTCGATTAAAAATGCGTCATTTTGACATAATTGGATAGACGCAGTTAGTCAGCGCCTACTAAGTTGATGTTTAAAAAAGGATGTCACATTTTGACGACGCGACGCCTACGATTCCATATGACCATTTTAAATTATTGCAAACACCCTACTTCCGTTATTTTTAGGCAAGGCGAAACGTAAGAGTTTCAAGAATGGCATTTCGTATAATTTAAAAACGCAAGAATTAGATTGCGTAAAAAATAATAGTTTTGCGACTATGAGTAACTTCAACCTACTGTTATTTCGAAATACGGAACCGTTCCTTGAATGTAGGATAAGTGTACGTATTTTTTAAACTTCAATGCACCTGTAGGCTTATCGCAGGTTTTACACAATATGCCATTTATTTGTTTTAAATTATGACGAACAGCCGAATAGTAAAGCATAAATCGATTCTCAGGTTATTACATGCCGAGGTTTTTTTATATTAGTTCATAATAATCTTGGTAAAAGTATCTACTGACAGGGTTGATAAAAATTATGATCCAAAAAAACAAAAATCAGCGGTTTTTTTATAAATCATTATTTTTTCTAAAAAAATTATTTTGAACTATTTTTTATTAATACATATTAATACACATATTTTCTAACTCTTATATCTTGTTTAGTTAAATTCATAATGAAAACATATTTTTAAGCGTAAATAATACAGAAACAAAAAATTCAACAAGTCGAGTCGGAAAAATTCCGTTCGCGACTTCGTCGAAACTTGCAAAGAATTGCGGAAAACGCTCGGCTGTTAAAATGACACGTTAAAATGACAAGCCCTATTCCAGTTATTATTAATATTTTTGCTTATGAGAGTAGTGTAGCACGAAATTTTGAATCACGACAAGTCGGAGTTGAAAGGAATTTAGTATTTTTACATTTTATAAAAAAGAAAGTGATTGGCAAACTAGGATACAGAGAGGTATGTAAAAAGTATGGTAAAGAGATGCAAGGTTTAGTGGATAGACTGAAAAGTCACTGGGAAACCCGAAAAAGGAAAACTAGTGATATTAGTGGTCTTGAAAGTGATTGCGAATTCCAGCCTGGGACTAGCCAAAATGAAGTTATCCAATCGGGAATGAAATAGAGAAGGGACAAGGGAAATGGAAATGAAAGTGGAAATAGTGGAAGTAGCAGCCATTTGGGTTCTTCTGTTGTGTGAACTTGTTAAGATAAGAAGAAAGGTACATCAGTGATTTTCAAAAAGGAATCCGATATCTATATTGAAAGGATGACTGAAGATTTTTTATAGTTACTAAAACCAATTTCTATTTCCAATATTCCCAGAAAGGTGCATGTTTATCTCAAGCAGTTCAAACGTGGATAAAATTAATGGCAACTTTTGACAGCTTTGAAGAGGAAAGAAGTCTGCATCAATATCAACGAGGTATTTAAAAAAAGATATGACCAAGCTTTCTTTAACCCCCTTTCACTTTTTGGCATGTATATTGGAACCCACAATAAACAAAGAAAGAAAAATTCATCATTACTGGCTGAAGAAAAGAGAGATGCTCAAGATACTGTTGCCGAACATTTTGCAGACACAGGCTTATTACCATTGGCCATTGACAATTAAGTAGGAGGCCAGGTCGGACCTTTTCACAAAACTATGTTTTCGGATGAAATAATTAAAAATGTAACAGCAGTGCAGTGGTGGAGATCCCAAAAAAATGTTCAAGAAATTATTGTTTTTACTTGTAGGTTAAGTATGTTCTTTATATTTTTGTAATAAAAGGATTTTTTAAAAGCTTTATAGTATTATTATAAAAATAAAAATGCGTCAAGGCTTTTTTTGAATTAAAAAGATTTTATGAATAAATAAGTCTTTAAATATCCTGATTTTGGGGTAATTTTTTAATTTTAATCATGATTTTTAAAAATCATGATTTTCAAATTAAAAATCAGTAGATTAAAATCATGATTTCAATAAACTAATATAAATTGCTCTCAGCCCTGAGAAAAAACATTAAATTTAGCCAGTACACCATAACTGCTAAATATTGCATTGTTGAAAAATTATTTATTGGAAAAAGTGTTTCGAAAAAATGTATAGGTATATTCAAGAGAAGTGTTTTTCAAAAAAAGATATATTTCCGAGGGAAAATCCTGTTTGAAAAAATAATTTCTTTTTTCTAAATGTGTTTTCCAAGAAAAAAATTTTGAAAAAATCTCTGTAAAAAATATTTTCGGATAAATTTCGTTGATCCATCCTAAGTCCTTTTATCACTTTAACACTGCATTAAAATATTTTATCGATTTAATTAAATTCATATTTAGCTTTTAAATTATCTTTGAATCTACCGAAGTACCTAATGTCAAAGCAATTTAGTCATTGTTGTGGGCGTTACAAGGAATTTGTGTATTCTGTCATAAAAAAAGGACAGAACTGTCTCTCTAAATAGCATCACGCGGCTCATCACAAAAGAACTAAAAAGCATTTAACTAGCTGTACTAATTTTAGACGTCTATTGTTAGACCAAGAAGGAAATCTGAGAACAGAACGGTCATGGGAAGGTAGGTGTCACTGCACCAGTCATTTAGCTATTTAATATCTCTACCTGTACTGGCTCTGTTGTAAAATCATTACACTGACGTAGTTGTAAAAGAAGTTTACAATGGACAGAATAGAAAATCAACCTTTTTCACACAGTTTCTGCAAGAATACTTCGTGTTCTGAATTTTAATTTTTCATGTGTTTTAGGTAAAATAACAGAACCTTATTTAGACCGATATCTCTTTAAGTAATTTATTTTTGTTACAGACTGTGTTCTAAAAGAAGCTTTATACCGCATCTAGTATGATAGTATATACAGGGTGAGTTTTTTAAAGTATTACAAGGCGATATCTCGAAAACGGTTCAGAATATTTTCATGAAATTTTGGTGAGTTAATAGGAAGATGAGTGGAAATTTTGAAACATATTTTTGACATTTACCCCTCTTTCTATTTTGAGACGTGGGAGGTCTCTTTGGTATTTTACAAATGATGATGTACTTTTGCTTATAAAATTCGAATCTACGTAAAACACTACGTATGTCTACAACATTTTGTTTTGATTTGCTCTTTCGGTTACGGAATTACGGTTAACTAAACTTTGACTGAATTTAAAAAATAAATAAATTTTACCAATAAATCAAGTTCACTTGATTCAGAATTATTATTCGTTTCCATGAAAATTAGTTGTTCCTACTTAAGTTAATTGAGAATTTTGATGTTTTAATGATTATTTCTCAGTTTATTGCTCAATTAAACATGGAAGCGAATTTTAATGTGCAAGTTAATATGTTGTTACTTTTGGGGGAGTGCAGAAAAACAACAGGGGAGCTGCACTAGTGTGGATGGGGAGGTTTCCTAATAACCCGAAATCTCACATGGCATTTAAATGACTGAAAACCGGAAGTCGTACTAAAATAGGGCAGTTGGCGTTTTAGGAGCGGTAGCTAATGACCCGCATGTAGGTATCAGATGGCTTGAGGTGCTGAAATGAGTCATCAGTTGTGACCATACTTGTACAATTTTCATCCATACCACATTACACTCCACCAAGAGCTATGTGGTTACATTTTGCAATGGGGTCACAAGACAGCAAGGAAATAACAAGTTCCTAATGAATGTCTTTCTTATGAAGCTATTTTCCATAGTAACTGTGGGCAGGTAGGATTTTAAGTTTTCCCTTATCAGCAGAAATTTAATTTCTTGTTTTGTTTGGTTGTTTCCTTTAGGTAATCAGACACAATATGCACTACTGGGCGTCGGAAAATCGCCACTGGATGGAAACTCTGCCAAATCAACAACCCTAGTCAATTAATGTCTGGTGTGGTATAATCGGAGATAGAGTTATTGGTCCGCATTTCTTTGAAGGACATTTAAATGGAGAAATATACACAGACTTTTTAAGAAACCAATAACCCCAATTATTAAATCAAAACATAAATTCTGATATGTGGTTTCAAGAGGACGGAGTTCCATCCCAGTATGCAATGCAAACTCGTAATTATTTGATTGAAATATTTGAAAACAGATGGATGGGACGAGCTGGTCCGGTCTACTGGCCTACTAGGTCCCCGGATTTGACCCCATTAGACTTTTCCTTGTGGGGTTTTAGGGGGTAGGTAGGACAAACAAGACTAACCGAATCCGCTTCGCCTGCTTATTAGTGACAGCTGAAATGTTACAGAGGGTACGAAATTCATTTAGAAAACGAGTGAGAAAATGTTTGGATGTTGAAGGGGGACATTTCGAACAACTTCTTAAGCATAACAGACGACAAATAAGTTGTAATTAAATGGTAAATATTTTTTTTTATTTTATAGCCTAATAATAAATCATAGTTCAATAACCGAAAGAGCATATCAAACAAAAATTGTGCCACATACGTAGTTTTTTACATAGATTCGAATTTTGTAAACAAAACTACATTAGGCGATTTAAAATTTCAAATTTACCCTCAAAATGGCCAGGGGCTAAATGTCAAAAATACGAGTATGTTTGAATGTGTCCCCCATCTCCCTATTAGCTCACCAAAATTTCATGAAAACATGTTAAACCGTTTTTGAGATATCGCCTTGTAAAACTTCAAAAAAAAACTCATCCTATATAGATAGTATATGATATAGGGGAAAACCTGAGAATTTAAAACTAAAATAAAAATATAGGTGCTCCATTTTAATTAAATGCAGAAATCTCAATTTCTATGACAAATAACACTTATTTTTATCAGAAAAGTAATATCATTGTGATAAAAGTACTGGCGCCGACCAAGCGAACTTTTATTATCGGGGTGTGATAAATGATAAAACATGTATCCGGCGATAAAGCAGCGGTTTCCATAAAAACATATGACATCTTATGTATCTTGTGACAATATTTATTTTTACGACTCGAACTCCTGGAAAAATATTATCAACACAATTCCGCCTAAAAGCATTATATTATTGAATGAAGCCGCTAATGTCTCGGTACAATCGTATTTACTGATATGTGGATCAAACATTATCAGAATATAAGTATACTCAGTATACTGCTTGCAAATTGAAAAAAATAGATGTGTTCTTACAGAATGGGTAAAATAAATCATGCTATTGTTGAGACCAAATTATTTGCACATATACGTTTTCACCTTCTTTTTCTTCTTTGACTCCATCTTTTCTCGGGTTTATATGAGGTCGACGTTCCGGGTTGATCGTCTGTCTTTACAACGCCCAACCCTTTTTCTTTTAACCCTTAAAGGCGCAGTACTTTTTTTTAGAATTATTTGATATTCAAAGGCATATTCTTACTCATGAGTACAAAAGCAGCAATTTTTATTAGAAAAATTAAGCTGTCAGATTTGACAGTTTGGCTGTGAAGGGTGGTCGATATATATCAATCAAAGACACTTTAGTAAGTACCTACCACTTAATACATCAAAGTGGTGCATAATCTAAATCGATCACTTATTTTTGTTTTGAGAGTTAATGACCCTATATTGATAGTATAAAAAGTTAAATTTTAATTCTGGGGGTTAATTTCGGGGCGTAAATTGGGAAATGAAAAAAAAAAATCAAGGGCACCGTGTAGGGTATCAAATGAAAGCTTGTTAAAGCAAGAATTTAACGATATATATGAAGCATTTTTTTAAAATGCATTTTTTTAAATATTTTTCGGGAAAAACTCTTAAAAATTGCTGTCCCCCACCCTTATCACCAAAAGGATCGCTCAGAAAAATCTGAAAAAATCATGAACATTGAGAATTAGGTGTAGATTGAATATCCTGTATCCTAGCTCCATATCCTGGACAATTCTTTCCTTTTCTGGTTTGTCCTCATCCTTTCTTCTTCATACACCTGCATACTTTCTGCCATGGAACTCTGTCATAGGTCTTTTCCTCGGCCTTCTCTAAGCCAATAAAAACCTGTTCCGTTTCTTCTGCGCAGATGCATAAGTGGGTTTATCAAAATAAAAAATACTGTTCAAGGCGTCATAAAACAAAACTTTCCTATATTTTTTTGGGCCATACATGATATATCAGAGGAGCTAATTCGCCTGATTTAATAGTTGTATACCTTCCTGCATCAAACATTCTGGTGATGTGGTGGTGTAGTAGAGCCAGTGTATAGAAATAAAATAATTTCATCATTACAACTATAATCTCGACTTGCGAGCTTGAGATAGATACCTTAAAAAATCCATGTTTTACTTTATTATTTGTCTTGAATAGGCATCCTAATGGTCAAATTCGGTATCGTGGTCTGTCATTATCGAAGAAAGCTCTTCTGGCTTTCCTTGATAAATTATTTGTACGTAGCTGGCCATTAGACTTGATACTCTTTTGGCTCTAAGTAAATGTAGATGTTGTCTCAATAATATGGATTTATTATATAAAAGGATTCGATACCTGTATACTGTGAGCGTATCGAACGTGAAGCCTTATATTTTGTTGTTTGATATTCTCTTGGGGGAGCAGTTTACGAACTACGAACATAGACAAGACTACGAATTACTGCGCAATTGAATCAAGAATGGTAGTAGAAAGAGATAAAACAGCATTGGAGTGTTGGAGCTCAGAAGTGTTGCTGCCTGTGCTGGTTGTTTAGGAAAACGGTTGAACCTCTGTCTGAACACTCGGTTACACGTACGTCTTTGTCTAATGAACTACAAAAGAAAAAGTGCGACGTATAGATTTATAAATGACTCGGAGCGACTTTAAATAAACACCTTTAGAAATAACATAACCTATAAATAATAAAACCTTTTTAACTTAAATTTATTATTATTTAGCAGCAAGGTTGGCAGGATATATATCCGTGATAAATATCCAGATAAATAATCATGATATTTATGCGACGATATTTATCCTGATATATATATATATATATATATATATATATATATATATATATATATATATATATATATATATCAATATTTTTTTTCTAAAATTCTACTCATCAGTATAAAAATATGGCCCTGCTGCCGCTGAGTCGGCCGCTGCCGCTGAGTCGGCAACAGCGTATTATGCTGCTTACAATGCGGTGATTCCCCAAATATTTTAGATCATCGCTTTTTTGGAAAGAGGCTCAGTAATAACCAAAAGAAAGAAGCATTTGAATATTTATCCAAAATTAATCCGGAGTTTGTTCCGTTTGCGATGAAAGTTATGGCAGAAGAAAAACCATTTCCCAAGTACCTATTTGGCGCTCATTTCAAAAGCACACATCCGCTGCTCTGGTGGAAATCAGTAACTGTTCATGAATCGGATTGGCCCGATAAATGCACGTTTGTAAAGTTCTGTGACCAATTATTTACAGCAGTTGCTAGTACTGCAGGACTGGAAAGACAATTTTCAACATATGGATTGGTCCAGTCAAAACTGCGAAACAAGCTTGGAACTGAAAAAGCTGAAAAACTAGTATTCTTGTTTAAATATTTGCGCAACAGAGAGGATTTAAAGAAACAACATGATCTTAATTGGGTTTGGCTGGAGCGACAGGAACAATTAGAAAATCCCTCTACAAATGAAAATGAAGATTCATCAGATTCGGACCAACCATTAGCCAGACTGATTTCATCGTAAACTTACTTGTTACCACTGTTACCAGTCAGCCTTTTTTAGTCGTTTTATTGTTTTTCGTTTTATATCAGAAATATTATTTTAGTTGTTGTTTTCTTTTGGCTGTTGTTCTGTTCTCAATTTTTGTTTTAAGTTGAACCATAGTTAAAAGCAAAAATATATGATGTGTTCATATTCATAAACTTGTATTTTTTACCTACATTTTACATTCCTAACATAGGAGTACTAAAAAAACTTGTTATTGTGATAGCAACTATCTTTGAATATAATTGAAATACAAATTTACAGGTTTATAACATGTTTATCGAGATGTTTATATTAAATTAAGTGATTTTGAATTTTTAAAATATATCTTTACAGAAAACACATGAAATAATTCAAAAATAATTAAAAATATAAATAAATATCCAAATTTGGATATATATCGGATATATGTATATCGATATATATCGGATATTTGGATATTTATATAAATATCATGATATTTGCCAACCCTGTTTAGCAGAAAATAAAGAAATTTAGGGCTTTTATTACTTTTAGCAAATCTTGTAATGCTTCTAACGTATTTTTTGTACACAAATACAAGGTAAAATAAGATGTGGCCAATGTTTACAAATTGTGTTTACAGTGTCGCTTGGAATGGTTTGTTTTGGCTTCAAGGAATGTTGCGTCATCCCGTATCCTTTTATATAATAAATCCATGGGTTTATTCAAACATCGTTCATCAGTAAGCGACGATTAAAGTTGTGATTAAATATTACGTCACGGACGATATAAACTCGTTTGATCTACCTTCAACGTATGCGAAATTGACAACATTTTGTATGCCTACCTGCATAAAAATGAAATAACTAAATACATACTTACTTGCAAATTGAAAGAAAATTACTTTTTCCACGGAAGTAGTGAATGTATTAATTAGTTCATTGATTGCAGTAATTCTACCGGTTGAATTAATGGAGCTGGTACATAATATTTTAAACCTAAGATGTAAAGCTACATATGTTTAGTTATCCCAGACGGCTGACCATTCATGTTGTCCATTATCTATCCTACTCGATAAACATTTTTACAGATTATTTTAATATTAAATTACCGACTTTATTGCCAGCGATTCTAAAAATCAAAATAATTTGATGCGCTTGTTCCTTTTCCTTCATTTTATTAAAATAATTAATAGATAAAAATTTTAATTTAACAACAAATAAATATCTACAATGTGTGTTGATTCAATAATCGAAAAAGGAATCCACACATCGTTGAGCTTTCCCATAAATACACCATGTGTGAAATAAAAATATTTAGAATTAAAGGTTTTGTATGTTGACAGATGCCAGATTGCATTGGTGTTATTTATTTGTGTTGTGCTGTTATGAACACAAACTTGCTACATTAAAGAACCCGACAACTTCCTATTAGATGTGACACACACATACTAGCATTAATAGTGTAAATGTATCTCAAGCAATATCATTTTTTCTAAAAACGGAACGAATGTCACTGTTTCTTTTTATATATTTAACGGCATAAAAAAAATATATTTTTTTAATATGCCGACTGTCCAAGATATTTTGTCCAGGCGAATAGGTTTTCTGAACCGTTTAAATAAATAATAAAATAAATTCGTTATCTCTGCAAAATTATTATTTAAAGTTATTGCAAACAGTGTATTTAAATTAGCCTACACCTTCCTTCAGGCCTTTTGAACTTGCAAGGAAAACTAGAACAATACAAGAGTTGTGCGTTTTGATGTATATATTTCTAGTATCACAGCAGCTCTAAAATTAGTACCTACTAAAATTTGCCGTAATACAGCGATTTTAATTAAGATTTTATCAGCTATAAAAAACCATTAGTATTTCTCTAGAAATTATGACAAATATTTCAAGACATTTTAATTGATCTGATAACACGCGATTTTAATATAGGGACTTAATAATTTAAACGTCACATATAAATATTATTTGTTAAAATAATATATTATAGTGTTCAAGAATGAAGAACTTTTAAAATGGTGACTTGTAGTTAAGTATACATACTTAAGAATGCAAGTCTGGGTTATTGTACCCTTCAGGGGCAGGTGTTTTTTAATCCTCAGACCCTTTCAATTGAAGAATGAAGGTTAGAATGGGAATTTGTAGTTGATTGCAACCACAGTTAATGGCTTTTAAAAAACATTTTTGAAACAGTCTGTATTATAATTTGATATCGAGTAATGGTACCCATGTACCCAACCAAATAACTTGTTATATTATATTGGTATCGGTCTTTAATATACCATTAACGACTCGGTTTTACCCGCCGCTTCGTCCGCGTATAATGTATGTCCTTTGTGTTATTGAACACTGACATTTGTGTTGTACCCCGTACCCGAGCCCGTACCCATATGACTTATCTTGAAAAATTAGCATCTTTCTTTTTGTATAAAAAGTCAAGCCGACTTAACGATTTTTAGTATCAATCGTACAACCTAATCGATTGCTGAAAGAAAATAGTTTTCAGCCCTTTATTAGTGCTATTAGTATTAGCAAAATATCGTACGCGCTTAGTGTTTTGAATTATAAGTTAGTAAAACACATTTCTGGGTATTATTTAGTTTGGTGTTAGTTTTGGTTTCAACAGCTGTTCTCGTGATTGTTTTATTTGTGATGTAGTATTTTAACTTCTTTAAATTGAGAAGAGTTAGTACGATTTCTTTCTTTAAAGGTAACAAAAATATTATTTCTTCAAACTTGACGCACATAATTATCTGGAGAGACTTGGCAACACAGCAACCTAGCTCACTGTTATTTATTTATATGGCCATCTATTTATTATCAGTGGTGCGCAGTGACTAAATTTTTTTACTATCGCGATGCGCCATTTATGACTAATTATTCTCCCCCATCTGAAATCATACCAGGATTTACCGGTTTTAATATATGCAGTGAATTTCATAAGACCCTGTATAAGAAAAGGAAAATAATTGTGGCTTAGCGGACTGCCTTTTATAAATATTTTCTAAAAGCAAACTAACGTATTTAAAAAACTGCTTAAAATAATTACATCATTCTAGACAAAAGTTTAATTTTAGAACAAAAGCAATTAAGCAATGTGGGATATTACAATGACAAATCCAAGAATACACTTGCAAGTTTCATATCTTAACTAAATTTTTATGCTCAATTTTTACTGATGAGAAATGTTTGAATTGAGATGTCTTAATATCAGGAATAAAGTTATACTTCCAAAAATACACTAAGTAGTGCAATAATTTTTTTTAAGACAAATAAGCCCGAGAATAAACCAAAACAAAACACAAAAAATAATGGTTTGATCCACGGAAGAAAGTCGGGATGGAAATATCATCCAAAATGTTGACTGTTGCCTTCTTGATATGTACAACTAGAGTTGGGCTTTGGTCAATTGACCGGCCAATTTAACCGCGGTCAAATTCAAAATTGCTCCATGTCGAAATAAAGTGTGTAATAAAGTACTTAAAGTTCAAATTTAGGTACATACTATAGCAGATAATAATAACACCGGCACGCAAAAAAAAAGTGGTCTGTACATTTGACCAGACCCATCTACACTCGCCCACAAAAAAAGTGACGAACTGAAAATTTACTTCTACTTTGAGGCGAAATATCTTTTAAACGGTTTGTAGCATGGTGTTGAGGTTTTAACTGTTGGATAGAACCATTTGTTGGCAAAAATTTTGTTATTAGTTTTTAGCTTTTTATTATTTTTATTCCAATAAACAGGGTAAAAAAAAGAAGTATGTTTTTTTGATAATTTTTGAAACGCCCTGTGGGGTGTCATGAGTCATGACAACCAAAACTCAACTAATAAAAAACCATTATTTAGGATGGTCCTTTAGCAACATTTTGTTTTCTGAATCATTTTCCTATCTGTTCGGTAACCTGAGATTCAGCTTTTTAAAGAAATTATAACGTTGTAGTGTAAAAATCCTTTAATCAGGTTTTTAAATTATTCCACTAATAAGAAAAAAGAAAACAAAAAAATTAATGCTTAAACATAAATTAATATCGGGTGTTTCCGCCTCTAGATCTCATCACATCCGCTAAGCATCGGGGCATGCTTCGTAGTAGGTTTGCAATTGACTCCTGTGTTATGTGGTTCCACTCTTCAATGAGTTCTTCCAGTTGTTGGCGATTTTGAGGAGCATGGAATCGATTTCTGAGTTTTCGGCCAAGTTGGTCCCATAGGTGATCCATTGGATTCATATCCGGGCTTCTAGCGGGCCATAGTAAACGTTTAATACCGGACTCCTCCAAAAATTGTGTTACAACACGGGCGGTATGGGGTCGGCCATTATCATGCATTAAAATAGAATCTCTTATTATGGGAGCAATTGGTAAAACATGCTGTTGCAATATATCGATGTACCCCAGAGCATTTAGGGTGTTTCTTACTATACATAAATTTGTACGGTATTCAGTGGAAATCCCATGCAGCCCACACCATTACAGACCCACCTCCAAAATTTTCTTCTTCCACAAACATTCCTTCTGAGTACCTTTCTCCTGCCCATCTCCAAATTCTTCGCCGTCCATCGATTGAATGCAAACAAAAACGAGATTCATCTGAAAATAGTACACTCGACCACTGACCATTATTTTTACGCTAAAACGTTATAATTTCTTTAAAAAGCTGAATCTCAGGTTACCGAACAGGTAGGAAAATGATTCAGAAAATAAAATGTTGCTAAACGACTATCCTAAATAATGGTTTTTTATTAGTTGAGTTTTGGTTGTCATGGCACTCCACAGGGCATTTAAAAAATCAGCAAAAAAACATACTTCTTTTTTTTACTTTTTTTTATAAAAATAATAAAAAGCTAAAAACTAATAACAACATTTTTGCCAACAAATTTTTCTCTCCAACAGTTAAAACCTCAATATCGTGCTACAAACCGTTTAAAAGATGTTTCGCCTCAAAGTAGAAGTAAATTTTCGGTTCGTCACTTTTTTTGTGTGTGAGCGTATCTATATGTATTTTGATGCGCTGAATCCAAATCCGAAGTCCGTTTGGCCCGTACACCCTCAAATTTTGAGTAAATTGCAAAAAACGCTGAAAATGGTTAAAAATTGAGAAAAAGTGGAGTTATGAAAAAGAAGAAAATTTTATTGAACTAGATCAAGTATGTTTCTTATGTATTTTGATGCGCTGAATCCAAATCCGAAGTTCGTTTGGCCCGTACACCCTCAAAATTTTGAGTAAATGGCGAAAAATCGCTGAATATGGCTACAAATTGCGAAAAATTGCAGTTATGAAACTAAAAAAACTAGAAAACAAATGTTATCGTTGTTATTTAATTGTCCGATTACCTTTTAGATATCTTATAATTTTTAATAACATTTCGATTAGGTTATTGTCAGATTTAACTAAATTTGAACCATGGTAACATGATTTTTTGCTTCCATTTGAAAAACTGATTTATTGATAATAAAATATTTAATTCTAATTTGCTACTAAACGGTAAGGTTTATCGACTATGATGAAGAGTACCTTTTTTGTTTAGTATTGTATTGTTCTTAAAAGGACAGGCTGGTTTTCAAAATATCTGTCAAAACAAAGAAGGTATGGTAAAAATAAAATTTGGGTTTCAGGTAAAGTGCCCTCTGGTGGCACAGTGGAGAAACATTTTTATAACAGAATGATATAAATCACCAAGCTGAGTCTCTGTGCCAAATATCAATTTAATTAGTTAAGAAATAATGGAAATATTTTAAAAATAAGAAAAAAAAATGAACTTTGATAGGCTGTAACTAGGAAAATATTGAGATTTGGAATTTTTGTTACATGGCTTACTACTTTTATTTTACCACGTAGAATCACCTGCAGTGTTGCCAGAGTAACAAAGCAAAAAGTCGCCATCGATCAGTATGAAAAGTCGCCACAGCTTTTTTGAGATATTGGGGTTAGAAAACTGTCAATACTAAATAAAAAAAATGTTTTTGTGCGACAAGCTTGGTGGAATCCCCAAAATTTGACGTACAATTCGTGGCGCGTTCAGATATTCTCTTTGAGAAATCCCTCGGTGCAATAATGATTATTATTGTGACGTTGTTTCTTCCTACGAATTGTATACAACGTGTATATTCAATTTTTTCACCTGTAAAAAGTCGCCAAAAATAAGCTTTTTATTGAAAATCGCCGCCACACTCTCATAGACACAAAAAGTCGTCATTTTGGCGACTTGTCGCCCCAAATGGCAACACTGGTATCCTGACGCATTTTCCGAACACCCTCTATTAGTGTATAGGTGCTGTGTAAATTTTTAAAATTATATATTTTTAAAATAAATTTGTGCTTAATTTATATACAAAGGCATTTTTTGATATTTAGTTTAATAGTTTAGCGATTAACTGTCAATATATTTCCAAACTGGTCCGTTGGCGACAAGGAAAAATAAATACCGTTCCGCCTCTAAAAAAAGTGAGTAGTACTGGATATCTATATTATAGATAATCTAGTTTTTTTGGAAACGATCACATTTTCATACAGTTTGGATGTCCGAGTATATTAAAACAATCGAATTAATTAAGACTTGTTTTTTCTTTAAAAAAATAATATTAACACCAATACAATCTGGCGCCCAACAAAGGGCCGTGACGATAACCAATACTCTGACACCTAACAAGGGGCCATGCGAGGGGCGGCTCACTTCCTTAAATCTGTGTACATACTATTGTTAAATCAAATTAAATCATTTTAAATCTTTCTTAAATCATTGGATTTTTTGATTTTTTTAAATCACTTAAATCAATTTAAATGCCTTTAAATCATTTGAAATCAATTTAAATCACTTTATATAATGTAAAATCGATTTAAATCACCATAAATCATCAATAAATCACAAAAATCACCTAACATTCGTTAAATCACCATCACAATTTGACATCACAGACAGTGCTGGGCGGCGCGTTACATCATTTAAATCATGTTAAATCAGATTAAATCAATACTGATTTAAAATCTGTGTACACCTTTTTTGGGAGTTAGTCGCCCCTCGGGGCCATGGCAGTAACAAATATCTGGCGCCCAACGTAGCAACAAGCTCTTACCTTTTCTATTATCCCTTAACAAAACTACCACTTTTTTATATAATCCCTTACTATCACAGGCTTAGGTTCAAAATCACTTTCTAAAATTATCACTGCATCTATAAATTTACAAAATCGAAAAAAAAAATCAGTTCACAAAATAATGTTTTATTATTCGTACTTCTTGAATAAAGTAAAGTAATTAATAAAAATAATGTAATAATATAGTCTCAAGTTTTAAATTTACTTCGAAGATGTCCTCTTATTAAGTTTTTCGCGACTGGCTAAAGAAAACTTCGCACCGTTTTCCGGTAATTTTAACGGATTTTACCGGACACATTAAACGCAACAAGTTTTCGCTCGCCGCGTTCGTTCACCGGTGATTCTAAATACAGACTGGCTTCATAGAAACACAGTCATCCATTCGCCGAGTTTTGTAAGACCCGGCCGTAAAGTGATTGTGGGGCTTCAGTGGCTAAGTTTGTCTCGTGAGTGTAGATCAGAATTTAACGATAAGATAGAGAATTAATGGTTATTGTTTTATTCTGTTTGAATTGTTTTATTTGATGCAGGGCTCTATCGATAAAGGTAAAAAATGAGTTGTGGAAAGATCGAATTTGATCATTTAAATAACCCTTACTTAACTAGTTAAAATGAAGAACAATCAATAAATTAATGATGAATACCTACATAAACCAACAATGTTAAATTTTTTCCTTGGTGCCGGAAAACTAAGAACTAATTTTGGATATACTTGATGTGCTGATTCCAAAAATACCTGGCTTCTTTTCGTAGCAGCTCTAGTTTTTGAGATACAGGCTAACTGATTTTTGTTTTAATAACATCAGGCACCAAGAATGAAATAATTGTATCTTTACAGGAAACGTGATACCTAAAACTAGATTATAATTATATAATTAGACAATTAGAGTTACTTGGTATTCCCGATGACCGTAAAACTTCGATCATTTATACCTGCCCAACCTCCACTTCTCCACTACGAACTCATCCGCCCATATTAGAATCGTGCCTAGCACTGCCGTAACCCGTTTCAGTTTACGATTGTGTTTACGTACTTGCATTTGGGCTTTCAGTTTGTTTTGTGTTTTCGGCGTTCTTTAGCCATAAAACAGTTAATTAAAACCATAGCATCCACAAGCAGACCTAGATGTGTGAATCACCCTTTTTTGTTACATATGTGGCGAATACACTTTCAAAGAATGCAGAAAACCTATTTTTGACTTTGTGAAACGGTGTTATGTTCCTTACTTCGGCGTCCACTTGGGAGACCAGGATAAAGCTTGGGCTCCACATTTAGTGTGTAACATGTGCGTTGAACATTTGCGGCAGTGGGTAAATGGAAACAGAAGGTGCCTAAAGTTTGGATTACCAATGGTTTGGAGGGAACCGAGGAACCATTACAACGACTGCTATTTCTGTATCGTAAATATCAAAGGCATTAATCGGAACAATAGACACAAATGGACATATCCTGATCTTCATTCGGCAAAGAGACCGGTACCACATTCCGATAAAATCCCCATTCCATCATTCAGCAGTCTGCCTAGACTCTCGGAAGACGAAACCAAACCATCAATGTCTGCTGAAGGTGAATATGCGCGATCAGAAAATGATGATAGTAATTTTGAAGCAGATTCAGACAATCCCCAATGTTTCAATCAGCAAGAACTGAACGATCTGAGTAGAGACCTGAACCACTCAAGGGAGTCCTCAGAATTACTTGCCTCCGGATTAAAAGAAAAGAATCTGCTTACTCCGGGTACTAATATTACATTTTATCGTAAAAGGGAAAATGATCTGCTGCCTTTTTTCTTTGAAGAAAATAACTCAAAAAAATTCAACTTTTTTCGCAAATTACAAAATGTTCTTTTTTCTTTACCAAAACATTTCCACTCAGTGGGCTCACAATAATTAAATCTCATAAATTTGGCACGGGTCCTGTAATTAGGAACAGAGATATACAACTTTGAAATTTCACCAGCCGCCACTGAGTGACTACTTCCCTTACATATGGAAAAGTGGAGGAAAATGTCAGCGACTATTTACCTGCCAGCCTGGCGAATATTCGCTTGGGAAATTTTAATTTCTTGCTTGTCATAGTAACCTTATTAGTCAAAAGATTTTTGGTTGCTAAGAATAAATACAATAAAAACAAAACAAAGTTTGGCGTCATTTTTTCCGTCAATTTTAAATTTATCAAAAATTCAGTAAATCCCAAGAAGTCGAAGGAATATGTGTGAAGACAATTCATGGCATTTGCTCTGAACGAAAGTATGAATTTAATGCTACCACTTCAGAAGAAGATTTGGCAAGACAGACTAGGGTTACAATATGTGGAAAATGAATGAAGAGGACTACAAGGATATAACAGTAAAAAATTTGTGGAATACTACTTCTAAAATACTAATGGATAAATAAATACTTTAACGAATATGGTAGAAAAATTAATTCCTTCGAAGACATCGTCTTTAAAGCGGCCAGAGAGGTATGAAATGCCAAGAGAAAGGGGCTAGAAGCAATTTCTGCCAAAAGAAAACGGCTCTACCTTATTTTTTCTAAAGCTGGTTCCAAATTTTTTTTATATATTTCCCTACGAGCTAGCCTGGAGGGAAGGAGAGGCTGTAAAGGTAAAGTGCATTATTAATTAATTTCAAAGGGAATATGACAATTTTGGCAACGAAACTGAAAGAATCGATTATAATCCAATTGTTGCAAAAACAGCTCAAGGCGGAAACAGAAAATGCGCCAATTCCAAGTGGCTAGTTTCAAACAAAAAAAATCGAGATGTCTGTCCAGTTCGACTTCTTAAGAAATATATGGAAAAACGACATAATCTTATGGAATGTGACAGGTTTGTCTTTACTCCGAACTTCAATTGGCCAATAAGTAAAAATTGCCACAAAAACACCCCCATTTGAAAAAAGACAGTTGGAAAATGGACCAGAAACACTGAAATAATGGTCGGTCTGGACCTTTGAAATAAAAAAAATTACCAACAATTCCTTACGTGCTTCGGTGGTCTCGGAGCAAGCAGAAAATGGGGTACAAGAAGAAGAGCTTATAAAAATTATGGGGCACTCACCAACAAGCTCCATTAGACTCTACTTACAACTTGACGAAATACAACTTTTTGGCACATATACGGAAAAGTAACTCTTCCGTACTGTACATTTTTCTTTAAAGAAGATTACAAAATAACGTTCCTTATTTTTTAATACTAACTTTATTAGTAAGAAACATTAGGAATGATAACTATTAAAATTTTTGAAATGTTAGGAACGATAAATATTAAAATTAAAAGTACCTACAATTTGTAACGCATTGAAGATTCAATGCGCATTTCATTTTTTTTTCCTCTGCTATAGTTTTGATATTGACCAATCTTCGTTTGCAGTGTACTGGATATTTGTGGTTTGCTGTAAAGTTGTTGCTGCTGGAGTTAAACAGATACCTACTACTGCTAGGCTTGTCATCTGATCTATCTGGCCTAATAACAGAGACGTGGTTGACTGAGACGCTACATTGTTTTTCAAGTATATTTCGAGCAATTTTCTTTTCTATGAATAAACAAACTAGAGCATACATTTGTTTTATGACATCGCATAAACTGGTCACCAGCCAAAATAATTGTTCGAACTATGACGCCCACTTAATACAGTGTGCTTGCAAAGGCAATTTTGTAGTTGAAAGCTAGTAGAAATAACATTTAACTGATACATTGTTGTTTTAATGCGTTCACCAATGCGCAAAAATACTACTTCCAGCATCCAAAACAGTGTGGAAAAGTGCACATTTCCGCACGCTCCGTAGGGAAAAAATACTACTATTATTGTGCAAAATCCGTAGTTATATCGTACTTTTTTTTTGTTTTCGAAAAATTGGAAATAAATTCATAGTACAAAACTTAGTTATGTTACTCACTTGTCAGCTGAAACTCCTAATTGTCAAATTGGACCAGTTGTAGTGACGTTAAAGAGTAAAATTCCTTCAAATGAATCAATTTAATTTCTGTTACATAGCACATAATGTGCTGGTTTAAAAACGATGCCAAAAATAGCTTTCTTCAAACTGTTTATTGTTTTAATCTTGTACTCTAATGAATTCTGCAATCGAAGACATAATATTAACAAACTACATCTAACGGTTAATTAACAATTAGCTATTACTTTTAAAGCTAATAAATTTTTGCTACATTTGAAATGTGTAAATATTGGCCTCTTCTAGCTACTTTAATCTAATAGCTGCCACATGGAGAAGGGCCTTATCCTAATGAAAAGTTACAATGGAACTTGGAGCATTTAAATGTCCTTTTGGGAATACTAGAGGACTCCTGCTATCTACACGTATACGACCCCAAACCAAAAAACCTATCGAAATGGCAGACTCGTGCTCCAAAGTAAATTCCAAAAAATGCCTTTTTCCACGACGAGACGACGCCCGTCTCTTCTACGGCCATCATTTTTTTTATGTTCTGACAGCCCACGACGACCGAAGTCTAAGTACTATATACCGTGGGTGTACTGGGGAAGTCCGACTCACACATCCAGAGCTGGAAACATCCGTAAGGACTTCACCACCCCTCTAAGAGGATGTGTGGGGTGGTACCACCTTGGTCGAGGAAGAAATCCTCTACCACCTTCTAATCATGAGCCCATATATAAAATCTGGACTCTGAAAAAACAACTTGATTTCATTCATCATCAAAATTTGATCATTCATTGCACCATTATAGTCAGAGACAACTTTTTTTTATTCGGTATTTTTAGTTAATTAAAAATCTTCAGTGCAAAAATAGATATAGGTACAGGGTGTTACAAAAAGATGTTAAGAAATTTTAAGGGCAGATTCTACATCTAAAAATATGAAAATAAGTTTATATAAACATGGATCCTCAAACGCTTCTTTTTCGATATACAGGGTGTTTAACATTTTCTTTTAAAGTTCTCGAAAATGCGTTAGGATCTTGACATGAATTTTGGTACACGTCTGTATGTAATGAAAGGGTACTTTTACGTTCAAAAATTTATTTTCTAGTGTACTTGCACCAGTGTCGTGCATGCTGATAAGTCTGTATTTTAGCGGAAAAAATGGCACGCCACTGATTTTTTGCAAAATTGATATGGTTCTCTTAAAGCCTGCGTAAAAAGTGTCTCTAGAGCTTTTTCGCTCTGACGCGCCATTTTCGAGATAAAAATTAATTTGATGAAAACAAACAATGATAATGATTTTTTTAAACATATTTTTGTTCAAGAAACAGTGCCTTTTGCTTTAAGTTTATAGTGAATGCTGGAAATAGCTTCTCCGCGCTTCAGTACATGCTGTAAATCGTCTTCGCATATTTCTCCTAACTCTTCAGAATACTTGAGGTGTGAAAACGCTAAACACTCTGGATCTCGAAAAAGAAGCGTTTGAGGATCCATGTTTATATAAACTTATTTTCATAATTTTAGATGTAGAATCTGCCCTTAAATTTTCTTAACATCTTTTTGTAACACCCTGTATACATTAGCACCCGAATTAAATTATCTAAAATAAGTTATCACCACCGAGACCAGACTTGTAGAGCTGTGTAAGTAACATACTACTTCTTTGAAAAAACACCTGAATAAAACTGTAGACAGGCGTTTACACATATTTCACCACAGATCCATCTATAATATATGGATCTGTGATTTCACACTTCGGCGCACAGAAATTGACGTAAGTAACTCACACTTTTGAAATTGAATGAATTTTTTGGAAATAAGTTCAGTTTAAATTAAAAATATATTGTTTAAAAGAGCATTTAATACCTTTTAAAGTGAGCCCAAATCAATCAATATGACTATTAATCTAAACAACTAGTTTCTAAAAAAAAATACATCTGATTTCAAAAATGTGACGTGGGGCGATTTCTATGCACGTAAGTGTTATCCGTTACAAGATCTTTCACTTAACAATCCATCTAACTAAATGCCTAAAAGATGGTCTCTTGACTAGGAAAATAATTGTTTTGGAGTAATTTAGAAATTGCAATTTAAAAAACAGTCATAAAGTAGCATTTTATACCCTCTTTCTTCACGAAGTGCCATAAATACAACAAAAGAATGCAGTGAAAAGAACGGCTCAACGTATTAAAGGTTACAGCTAATTGAAAACGCATTTACCAAAACTAATTATACTCGATGAAATCAGCGATCTGCAATCTCCATCTTCGAGTTAAACGTAACCATTGCGTGTCTGGCTCAAGAACTTAAGCTATATTATTATTACTTTTATTTAGTAGAGAAGCCGTTAAAGCTTGCTGGGTTTATTTGTACTATAAAACTCAATTTTTATCAATATTGCCATAAAGTTACGTTTTTAATGTTGGTCGCATTCGAGAGAGCTTAAAGATGTTTCAAAAACATTTTAAAGACATCCATGACAGATGCATAAATCCTCTTTAAAATCTAAACATATTTAGAAGCTTCTTAAAAGGTCTTTGGGTTCTTGCAGCTCTTTTAATAACGACTATGCATGCATTTTTCCATTTTTGTATTGCATAAATCGTTTAAAGATAATAAATTATTAATAAAACACTTATCTGTTCTCTTCAATTTTCTATTTAAACATCAACATTATCGAGCTTGCAAAATATGTTATACATTTTATAATAATATAATATACAGTAAGGTCGTAAAGTAATGCATGAATTAATTAAATAAATCATTTTACCATCACTTTACCATCACAATTTACATAATTCAGTAAAATAATAACAAATAGAATAATCAACAAAAAGAATAAAGAAAAGAACCAAAAAAATATTTCGCGTTCACTAAAGGGGCGTGTTAAAATATGAAACACCTTTTAAAAATTTTATTCTAGTTATATTTCCATTTTTATAAGACTTCTTGAGCGTCTTGATTTTTCTTCAATTTATTATTATATTTTTTTGGTTCTTTTTTCAAACTTTAAATTTTTATACACGTTTCAACCTGAAAACCATTCAAAACTTCTATAAGCTTGTACAAGCTCGGATGAGAATGAACATTCTGAGTTTAGTTTACAATTATTAAAGGATTCGCATGAATTAGTAGTTCTGAATATTGCCTCAGAATTTGCAGCCCACAGTGAAGCAGAAATAGGAGAATTCTCATCAATATAGTTGTCAACTTTATAATCATAGTATTTTAGCAGCATGGGCAAATTTTTCGAAAATATCAAAAGCCAACAGTTTCCACCATCTTTTGGATCCAAGTAAGTTAAGCCAAAAGAATGTCTTAACCATTTACTTACGTCAGAATCTTCATTTTTATATTCGGTGGTGAGTCCCAGTTTCTGAATTTATCTCCAAAAAGTCGGTCCAAGATGAAATCTAGAGCCAACTCTGATTAATTGTGTGTTTATATTATTAACGGCCGAAAGAACTATCATTTTAAAATCAGTTTATATATCGGATTCAACGATTTCTAAACAAGTTTAGTTTAATATTTCAAACATTTTTTCATAAGTACCTTTCTCCTTATTGGAAAAAAGACAAAACACAAGAGGTACATAATATCCATTTTTATCACCGTGACTAGTACATAATGGATACAATAGGAAAAAGTCCCATCCATAAAGACTCTCTGCACAGAACATAACAGGTTCAAATTTGTGTTACAAGAGAATATTATAATTTCACTGACCTTATTAGCAATTAAAAAAATTTCGCTTTTTATGGTTTCTTATATCCATTTCATCTATAGTCGTTTGTACTTCGCATAGAGACTTTGGGAGCGGCGGTAACACTTGTCTTCGAGCGCTATACAGTGTGTACATAATGTATGGAACAAATTCATTATTTATCAATCCAAAACATTTTCGGAAAAATCCTCGGACACGTATATAATAATTTTTAATTGCGCATTTTTTGAAATAAAAATTAAATGTACAGGGTGATTGATGTAGTAGATATGACATCATCGACGATTTTTTTAAATGGAAACCCCTATATTTTAGTTCAGATTTCTAATGTCCAAGACGAGCTGATTCCAAAAACATAAAATACTTGTGGCCTAAAGTTGATAGTTTCGAAGCTACAAGGTGTTAAAATAAATCAGTTTTTTAAGGTAGAATAACAGTAATCATGAAATTTCTCTTTATTTCTGCTTTGTAACTATGGTATTTCGATTGGCAGATAATGACATTTTGCTGTCATAATATTGAATAATTTTTTTAAGTAGTAAAGTTGATTTATAATATTTAATTACTATGCGTTTATCTTCTACACAAAGGATAGAAATCCTTATGATGATTGGATATGGTAATAGGGTTCGTACACAACAAGAAGTTTGCATTTTGTTCAATGCTAAGTACCCAGAAAGGACAATCACGAGATCAACTGTTAGTAAAATTGAAAAAAAATTTCGAGAAACGGGTTCTGTAGAAGATCTCCCCAAGAAAGGCCGTCCAGCTCTTCAGGAGGATAAAAAACTAGATATTTTATTAGCTATGGAAGAAAATCCCCACAACAGCGTCCGCCAGGTTGGTCTAGATCAAGGGGCTTCTGCTATGACCATTCACAACCTATTAACAATAGAAAAATGGCACCCGTTTAAAATCAATCTGGTTCACGAGTTGAATGACGATGATCCAGATCGCAGGATGGAGTTCTGTCAAATTTTAATGGAAAGATGTAACGAGGATCCTTTTTTTGTTGAAAATATACTATTTTCGGATGAATCTACTTTTAAATTAAATCGTGAAGTAAACCGACAAAATTGCAGATATTGGGCTAAAGAAAATCCTAGGTGGATGCGTGAGAATCATACTCAATATCCTCAGAAAATTAACGTTTGGGCGGGCATAGTTAAAAACAAAATTATCGGGCCATATTTTTTTCACAACAATGTAAACGGGCAAAATTACCTTACTTTTCTTCAAGACTTTCTTATCCCTACGCTACTTAACTTTTACCCTAGTATAAATAATCCTGCGGTTCTGGATGAAAATTTGTGGTACCAACAAGACGGCTATGCAGCAGAAGTGCGCCAGTATGTCAACCATGTTTTTCCAAACAGATGGATCGGGAGACGTGGGCCTATTGAATGGCCGCCTAGGTCTCCCGACCTAACACCATTGGACTTCTTCTTATGGGGTCACCTGAAAAATGTTGTTTATAAAAGCAGACCTGCCAGTATTGAAGAATTAAAAAATCGAATAACAACGGAATGCAGGAATATTTCAGAAGAAACAATACGAGGAGTACAAAAAGAGTTTATTGATCGCTTGAGTTACTGTCAGGCACAAGAAGGACAACAGTTTCAACACTTAATTAAATAATTTATTGTATTTATTGTTATTTTCTTAAATGTTAAAATAAAATATACCTTAAAGTTAAAAAAAATATATTTTAACACCTTGTAGCTTCGAAACTATCAACTTTAGGCCACAAGTATTGTATGTTTTTGGAATCAGGTCGTCTTGGACATTAGAAATCTGAACTCAAATATAGGGGTTTCCATTTAAAAAAATCGTCGATGATGTCATATCTACTACATCAATCACCCTGTACATTTAATTTTTATTTCAAAAAATGCGCAATTAAAAATTATTATATACGTGTCCGAGGATTTTTCCGAAAATGTTTTGGATTGATAAATAATGAATTTGTTCCATACATTATGTACACACTGTATATACTTCTCCTTGCAGAAATTATTGCTGATGTGTTCAGATTTTCGGTGGAAACTGAATCGCTAGTTACAACTTCCTTTTTTATTAACTTTGTTTTTTACACGAATCGTCCACAGCTTTTCTCTTCACAGTATTGCACAGCCTATATACTGCAATTTTTCCACTTTCCAAGGCCGAGTGGTCATGGTTTTCATGTTCACGAATTAGTACATTTTCCGCACCCATAGTATAACACGCGGCTTTACAACCTTTAATAGTACATCTCCAACGCCTTTCTCCGCTTGCATGATAACACTCCTACTTTTCTGAATTTGAAATTATTTACAAAAATAACGTCACCTACTTTCGTACTTTTGCAGCTTTTTGGTGCCATTTTTGGGCCGTTCTGCACAGTGTCACAAATAATAATGAAATAAAGAGTATAGTATACTGAACTCTTATCGTTTCATACTTTTGGGCAAAATCCATTCATTTAATTTATTGCTGGATACAGGACAATCCAAACAACCCAAAACAGGTGTGCAGGTAGGTTTTAAAGGTAAAGGCACAAAATGTATATTTAAAATTTTAAACATTAGGTGACTTTTCAGATTCAGGTAAATGAGGCGCAAATTGTAAAAAACCTTTTACGCTTTCCTTGATTAATTTTGTCCCCAATCATTTGAAACTCTTTGGCTAATCATAGGGAGGAGCTGTGCTGATCTTCTTGGATATCAATAATATTTCTTCGAGATAAGTAACTTTTTCGCGAATTCATGCTTTACATATGTAATCCAATATTATGAAAGTTCTGGGGTCTTGACTTCCTATGGCACCATTCGCACTCCTGTGGTTTTTGTTGTTGGGATGCTTTACAGTCCATGTCCTATTAGAAAATCAGAAGAAAGCTTTATTTCATGTCTTTGCGAATCCAGGATTCAAATCCATTTTAAGGATCCTACAGCAAGATTTGAATACCTTGTTAAAGGTTATAAAAGAATAAAAGCAACTGGATTTGAATCCAAGGACCGAGGACTCAAATTCTTGTAATAACGATTTAACATCTCAAAAAGGTTCGAATCCCCAAAAAGAATTCGAATTCTGGAAAATTTATCACATCGAAAGCGACAAAAATAACAGTTCTTTTTTTTTAAATCCAAAGTTTCCAGCCATGCAGGCCTCGGTCTATTGAGGGTCCCCGACTAACGTAAAGTAATGCAACTAATTTTATGTAATTCTTGAAACAATTAAAGAAACCCAATCAAATTATAAAATAAAATAAAAATATCTAATTTAGAAAGAACTAAGCTGCACCGATGTGTATTAAATATAGGCCTACAAATTCCACTTTCGAACCATTAAATCTTTGACGGACAAGCTGAAACCGTTCAATATATTGGGAACGGCAAATTTAAAGTGGAAGTATTTATCCCAATTTTATTATAGACTCACAGATATCTCGATTCCAGCAGCAATATGCTAACTAACCCTAATCTATGGCAATATGCTGATATATTGAAGTTAATAATCGATTTGGTTTCTAATCAAATTTAAAAAGTATTAGTCCCCACGAATTGCACACCAGTTGTAAAAAAAATTGCCGAATATTATCACCTGGATGTAAATGGAGAAAATTAAAAATATAATGCATTCATCTAGCGGAGTATTTAGAAACAGACGATGTAAAATATACAACTACCAAAATCGATATTTCGCTACTACGAGTATATTACATTCTGAGAACAGATAAATTAGAGGAGATATTCCCTAACGTTGTGATATTTGAATTTTTCTAACATTAATGATCACTAACTGTAATGGAGAACGTTCATTCTCTAAGTTAAGTTTGATACAAAATGAATTTCAGAGTACTATGCCAAAAGAGAGGCTAAACTCATTGTCTTTAATGTACATAGAAAGCGATATCAATGATATGATATCATGTCGAGTTTGGATTATAAAGAAATAATAGAAGACTTTGCCCACAAAAATCAAGAAAAAAATCTTTTACTAGTGTTTATATTTTGTACACATTTTTGAGTAAGTATTGAGTTATTAGTTTTAGAAGGGCACCTCATTTCCCTGAGTCCTGTGGCGACACTGCTTGCGATGAATAGTCTAAAAAGTCTATTTCTGCGATGTTGAATTTATTCTGTCTTGAAATCCTCGTTTAAATGGAGGAATTATTCAAATGCAAATATTGGCTATTGTTTAGTCTCCAGATAAAACTTTTTAACTTGATCAAAAGAGAATTATTTATCTTTATCGATAATAATCAACGTGTTTACAATGTTGTGTGTAAATTCAAACAATGCGACAGCAACCCCAACCAACCATTGTGTGAAAATTTGCAGGTATCAGTACCATCAGTAATATCTTAATTAAGAAACCACTATACCTTTACTGTAACGTGACCCGAAAAAACAAAAAAGGACATTATTTACCATATAATACCAAGCCCTCACGTTATTTAGTATTATATGGGGTAACATTTTCGCCCTATTTTAAACTGTTTAGATATTATCGTCACAGGTTTCACCATATTCACTTAGCCGTTTAGTCGTTAAAACACGAACTTTTTACCTTGAAAATTAGCATATTTTCATCGTTGTGGCTAATGTTAAATATTTATATATTTTAAAACTATCCAGGAATCCTGAGTAGGTTGGTTTTTGAGGTAGATTAGATTTTATATACCTTTGAACATTATTCAAAAAGGTGTAACTAGCTTTCATTTCTAAAGTAATATTTCAAATCTTTCTTTTTTATTTTTTTAGAAAGCACACGATAATTGCTTTCCCTATATAGATGTAGAGGTTGTTCCTTCCTCAAATATAAGACAAGAAGTCAAGAAGTTCCTATTAATATAGGTCTGCAACTGCGTCATTCTCGAAATACAGAATGATTTAATTTTGGCTTTTCTTATATGTTTTACCCCTCATCAAAAATAGTTTATTTAAATTTTGTACATACGACAGTTTTTAGAGTGCGTGAAATAACTTTTAATTTTTTTAATTTTTCTTCCATTCACTCCCTAATTTTTTTATAAATCCTGGTAAACAATGATTTTAATGCTGGTTTTGTATTTTTGTAGTTACCCATTCCTTCATGAATTTCAGTATGCTAACATGAATTCGTAAAAAATATGGGGATTATCTTTCAAGCTTAGAGGTTAGGGGTATTTAGTAAATATAGTCTCAACTTTATGAAAATTTACACTTTTACAAGGCAAACTACTCAGTTGTAAAAGTAACATAAACACAAGTTTTACATATAAATTTAGTGAACAAAAGTGTGTAAAAATTGCACTTTTAAATACCTAGTATAAATAAACTGCCAAGTTGCAGTATAGAGGGTGTAGTTTCTAAAATATTGTTGCCACATGTATTTATATAAAATTAATTGGAAATTTCACCTTTTTTTACTTCCTGTTTATTCCATTAACTTCTCTTGTTTTTCATTTTATTTATTTGCATTTTGTGCTATTCTTTTAACAACAATGCGATAACAATAACTGTTTGGTAAATAAAGCCGAAATGTACATACTTTGTAGTTTTATTATAATTTATATTTTAATTAGTCTCTGTAGGGTTTGCTTGGGTTGGATTTTTTAAACCTAAAATATAATTTTTAAAAAATTCAAATGACTACATCTTTTCACTAACACATTTAAAAATTTTCTACTAAATAATATAAAATTTGTCTAGAAAACATAATAACTAAAATACCTAAACGTGTTCATTTTATCCCAGGGGGGGGGGGGGGGGGGCTTTTGATTCAAACCTTTTTGGCAAATTACAAAATATGTTTTTTACCAAACTATTCCTAGTAGGCTCACTATTAAAAAACCTGAACTTGGCATGGATCCCGTAAGTAGCAACAGAGATATACAACTTTAAAATTTCACCAACAGCCACTGTATTTATATTATCATATTAATATATATATGTCATAAAAAAATACATACCTACATATTGAAAAGATGCAGATCCGTCCTATTTGACCAGTGGATTGGGAAGAAAGATAATCAATATTTCTTCGGTGCACAGGCCTGGCTTAAAAACCCCTTAGAAGAAGATGTTTTCTCAAGAAAGTAGCTGTTGTTTGTGGGTACACAACCCTTTGTAAAGGGCCACTGCAATATAGATCACAAGATAGGTAACCTAAACTTAACACCTTTGTCTAATTTTTCCTCTGAAAACACGAAGTGTCAGGTAAAAGCTATAAAATTAAAATTTCATGAATTACTTTGTCGCCCATTTTTATTTTTTCTTTCCTGGAGTCAGCTTATAATATAATACTCCAATCGTGTATCAGGTTTCATTAGAGCTCGTGTCGTTTTATGTATAAAAATGTTGTATAAATGTCTATACGTAGAGGTGTAATTTTATATACTAGAAATTCACATAAATCTTTAGTTTATTGTTACATTTTATTAGGGCGCCATTAATTATATGTACACATATTACAATGTTGTCTTGGGTCGAAGATCTAAACACACCATTTACGTTTGTTACTGTGGTCATAATAATTTACAATTAATAAACAATGTCTTTCCGTGTTTTCGTTTATCACGTAGGTTGCCTACTTCCGTGAAGCTTTTACGAATCAGAAAGTTCAAAAAATTTCATGGAAATACTGTTGTTTCTCATTCTTCTTTTTACAGCATCAAAAACATTGGTGAGCACTTTGGGGGAGTTGTTAATATCATAAAATTTATTTGTAATTCTAGCCTGTAGGTCTTATAAATTTTTGCAAGGGGTTTTAAAAACTGAGTTTTTAATGTGTGGCCATAAAAAAAGTCACACGGTGTGAGATCGCAGGACCGTGGTGGCCACCTAATTGGCATATTATGACTAATCGATCCAATTTACCTTCTTTTCGATATGGCCGCCCACACGCCAACTACATAACCAGAGATTTTGATTTGATTTCAGATCTTTAGGTTGGTAAGAGAAATTTTGTCAACATTACTGGCGACCGTCAAGACCTGTAAAAATTTTAAAGTAAGCAAACCTATATTGATGTTCCGTGTTTAAAGTTTTTTTGTATTCAATATGTGTTTTATTATGTATCAAAAATGGATTCAGGAAAAGGAGGGCTAATAAATTTAAGAAAGATAAAGCATCTTTGAGAGATAAATATTGATCAGTTTTCAAATGTAAAAAAGTGGCTTAGCAACTTGAACGAAAACACTTGGGAAATGATAGATGCATTATTCAGGAGCTGCTTAGAGGAAGCCAGCAAAAACCCTTAAGTATAAATACGCAAACTTATTTGAAATTAAAAAATAAGTTTTCTTAAATAAAATGTCATTAACCTTCTTGACAACTTTTCCTCTACTTATTTTACTTCGCATTTTTATTTTACCCCTGTGTCTTAGGCTTTAGCTTTCTATTATTTTCGTTTTTGTTTCCGTTGTTTTCGTGATATTTTAATCATGTTTTTAATTAATACTTTTTGATTTTTAATTCTTTCTTTTCTTCTTTTTCCTGGTAGTTTTTCTGATATCATTTTGACCCTATACTTGCGCACACTAATTTTATATATCCTCTCTTTTTTGTTTTAAATACTGGTCAGTGTGTTTACTGGTTCTTTTTACGTTCTTATTATGTTAATTATTATTATCAGGTAATTTTTTTGTCTTGTTTCTTGTTCTTCTGTCTACATACATTTAAAATTTTTTAATTTTCTTTCGTCACCTTTAATTTATCTTTTCTTGTGTTTTGTTGTTTAACAGGAGCCTTTGAATGAAATATTATTTATTAGCCTTTAATTTTTCTTTTAATTTAGGTAATTGCTCGACGGGTATTTTGTTCTAAATGATAAATCATTTCGGTAACAAAAAAATGTATTAAATGTTACCGGGAAAGGTGTTTTTATTAGTAAGTTGAATCTTATTAGATTCAACCTATAAGCTATTGTCTATTGACAGTAGCTTATTTTGGGTTTTAAAGATACACACCTAATACTAATGACATAGGAAAACGAAAACCAAATTTAAATAAACATTATCAAATAATTTAAACGGTTCGTCCATAAGGTCATTTGGCCAATGACCCACCTAAATTTATTTTTAATGATCCACATGATAATGTAATAATTTATCTTTTTAAACCAAAATAATTCTTCATAAAAAGTTCTGCATAGTCCAAAACCTAAAATGCAACCATCAAATATCGAAATTTCTCCGTCATATACGAGGTCTGTCAGAAAATATGAATTTTACCCTACAGTAAAGTACTTTTATTTTTGACAATATCGAAAACTTTTACGTAGAAAATTTATTTAGAATTGTAAACTAATTTCTAATAAATAGTTATCTCTTTATTCATTAAAAATCTGATAAAAATAAAAATTGTTATGATTTTGTGCATTTTCCCATTCTCTACCCTACAACAGTGAGTGCATTGATATGAATGCATTTCTAATCAGGTTGCCATGATATTTACATATCTGCCATTAACCGTCAAATATTAGTATTATGTAATTATTACAATATTAGTACTGTATTCAATTTGATAATTGTAAAATAAATTATTTTGTTATATGTATCAATTATTTTAACGCATCATCAAAATACTGCAACACAGAGGTTAAGAAAAATAAAGGATATGAAATTTTTCATAAATAAAGAGATAACTATTTATTAGAAATTAATTTACAATTCTAAATAAATTTTCTTCATAAAAGTTTTCGATATTGTCAAAAATAAAAGTATACTGTAGGGTAAAATTCATATTTTCTGACAGACCTCGTATATGACTGGTAAATTTCGATATCTGATGGTTGCATTTTAGGTTTTGGATCATGCAGAACTTTTTATGAAGAATAACTGTTTTTCGTAAAAGTAATACATAATAAAACATTTTCCCATATGCTGCGAATTTAAGCAGCATATGAGCCCACTGTATATATATATATATATATATATATATATATATATATATATATATATATATATATATATATATATATATATATATATATATATATATATATATATATATATATTCCTTCAAAAAGTGCAAGTTCCATGCAAAAAGATCCCAAAGAAGAATCAAGCCAAGCTTGCTCCGGGCTCGGCCGTATTTTAAATTGACCTCATCCTCATAGGTTTATATGGCTATATAAATGCATTAAAACTAAGAGAGAAACAAACATATGCGCTTTAGGAAGTTAAAAAGAGACAAAATTTGTCGACGGCCCACCAATAATATCGCTTGCTGCGCGCGCGTGACCGTCGAAGCCGCCGGTTCTCGGCTTGTCTCGGGCCACTGTGAAAATACACTCGAACCGCTTCGTAAAATATACTATTGCAAAACATTTGGGTTAGATAAAGAAAAAGTTATTACCTAATATGCGCATTGTATTTGCATAGACTTTTGTTTACATTTCATTACGTCGCGCCGGCACTTAGTATTAGTTTAAGAGATGTTTCGGCTTTTTCAATTTTGTTGTGTAATATGTTTTTAAATATTATTTGATATTTGTGTTGTGTCCTTTGTGTAGTAGTTTAGTACTAGCACTTGAGTAGTTGTGTTAACACAGTGCAAGAAACTGTTTGCATGTAAGTTTAAAAAAGTCACAACAAAAATGTAATTCTATTATTTTATGTTTTCTGCGGTATTAATTTGTAGGTAAATAATTTCGTGGCAGAAGTAGGCACATTATTGAAAAACTTTCCTTAATTAAAAAAGTGTATTTTGCTTGTTATGTTGATATTACTAGATGCCGACAAAATTTGCCCCACCTGTCAAAAAACCCAGGGGCCACGCCTGTTTTGTACACGGGTGAATTATGGTAAGAGAGTGATTACATTATAAGCATTATCAAACAACCTGCGATTTTAATGCTGTTAACTCTCTCATGGAAATAATTTTAAAACCTTTTCAAAAATTCGGCAATAAGTATTTTAAAAAATATTTACATCTGTTTACATGCGTTTATAAACTCTTCATTACAGGTGTCTTCTTCAAATAAAAATAAAAGCTTATGCTAATTCAACTAATAAATTTTGATGAAAATGCTACCGTTCCGAATGTTAATGATAATGTTAACACCACAAAATTAGTTCCAGTTATTTGACTTATTAGTGGCGTTTGTTATTAATACATTTTTCATCGGGGTCATTTAACTTTATGGACAGGTTTTGTTGTTTGTAACATATAATATTAGTATAACTTGTTGATATCAGTTTACATATTGGTTTAGGTAAGGAACATACCTAGGTATTTAAAACAAGTTTTTATTTTTTGGATGAGCAACGTTAAGCGGTGTGAATTACCATTGTGTCGAGCAGAGCTGGGCAGAGCTCGAGACTTGCAAGCCCTTTTGGTGCTTCAAGCTTTTTCAAAGCTTGCAAGATAATTAAAAGAACTTGATAATGCAGTATGTCCGGGTAATTCTACCTTTTAGTTAGCACGACAATATTATTTGTTATTGGAGTGGCATAAACAATTTTTTTTAAACGGCCCCATAAAAACATATTGGCCAACGTTAAGTCGGGGCTCCTTGGGGGCAACAAAATTGGGCCATTTCTACCAATCCACTTGGACCAAATCTGCGGTGAAGTCATCCTATTCTATTACCTCGCGAGCGCCATGTGCTGGACAACCATCTGCCTGGAAATACATTTTTTGGAGACAACTTAATGGCAAATTTTCGAGTTCAACGCTAAAAAAAGTGTCCAGCATTTCTAAGTAAGCTATTTTATTGCAGGTGTTATTAAAAAATATGGGCCTATAATGCCATGGACAGATACCGCGCACCATACGTTCACTTGTGTAAAATATTGTCTTCGGCTCATTACTCTTAATTCGGGGTTTTCTTGAGACCAGTTGATACCTGACATGATGGGATGATACAGTTCCGTCAGTTCCCTTAGTAGAAAATGTACATTTATCAGAAACCATAATAAATTTATAAAGATGGATATTTCCGCTTAAGATTTGGTCTCCCATCCATAAACAAAAATCTAGTCTTTTCGCTTCATCTTCCTCCTCCAATGTTTGGTTAGTGGAGCTTGAACGGAAGTAATTTATTTTCTTTAAAGATTATCTGAATATGAGCTTTTTTCACAACTTCTAGAAGATGTTTATCACGAAGAACTAAACCTGTGGAAGCATCGTTTTGGTCCTATTTCTTCTTTTTCTTGAGATTTACAACCGAACCAGTTCGTTGGAACTTTTTTATTGTGTTGTAGTTTGTCATTTCAGTTATTGGGATTACTACAAATTTCTCGCTAACGACTTTGTATAACCTTTGTAATTTACCTACTAGTCTACAATAATTCAAATTGTTTGATTGGGTTTCATTTCCATAAAACAGGTAGTTTGATATTGTAAAGTCAAAACATACAACAGTCTTGATTTCTTCAAATTTGCGACAGAAGTATAGTATTTGTGACGGGCGCGGCTTAAAAGAAAAAGTATAAAATAAAATTGTAATTTCATAGTGTTATATCTGTCCTTTACCGACATAATTAAAATATAAAGAATAGGTAATGTTGCAGACTTTATTTGACAAAGTCTGGTTCTAAAATTTTATTGTAGAAAAAAAAGTCTATGTATTTTCAATTTTTACATTTTTTACTAACAAATGAATAAAAACACTTCAAAATGTCGCCTGGCAATTATCGCCTCATAAATTTCCTTAATGTTAAAGCAGCAGTACCGAAGGTCACATTTTTGGTATTTCAAAGAAAAGTAAAATAGAGTTCAATCTATGATAAAACTCAGCGTTTCAACATTTGACAATCACAGGTGACATCAGCAGCTGATATTGGTTCACTCGAAAAGTGCCTAGATCAGTATGAGGAGTGGGTTGTAGTAAGCTGACACGACTGGTCGTATTGTTTTATTTTCGTTAGATTTTGGTGTTTTGTGGTTGTGATGCTGGTGTTTCTGTGGGAGTTTTTAGTATAGTATGTATTTTAAACCTTTTATTTTTGTACTTTATACATAGATTTCAGAGACTAGATTTTCTTGGTGTTTATTATTTAAGTTGAACGGTGAGTACAAGCTCAGTCTTGTTTTGCAGTCAACCTCTAAACGTAAAATAGACTAGGCTTGAACAGGGTGCCATAAATGACAAGTGACTTGTCCACCATATTGCGAGATCTAAGAAAAAGTTTACTATATCCGGCTATGATCCGCAGATCACGTTATGCCTTACAGCTGCTAGCGGCCCGCTAAGAAGGCAAGGCAATACAATTTTTATGTTGTTTGCTTTTCAGAATAGCAAAAAATGTAAAAATTTACACATTACAAGGTTTCGTAATTTATATTGGTGTCGCTAAATAGCTTCATAAAGTTATTAAAATAAATTTTTATTTTAATAAATTTACCTGTAAAACTATACTACAGTTCTAAATAAACATCAATGACAGAAGTAATGTCAGAACATGCTGTCTTGTAAATTAGTGTTATAAAGTCATATTCATCAAACCTTATAAAAGCCAGGTAAAAATATATTTTACTTGATATCACGAATAACCTATAAAAGATTATGATTTTCCTTCTGTGTTAAAAGACCGCTATATTTAAATGCGCTTACTGGCTTAGCACAAATATTTTATACCGTGTCCAGAAACCATCTTAACGGATGGGAAACTTTTTATTGTTGACTTTACGGAAAAAAGTTATTCTTCATAAAAAGTTCTGCTTGTTGAGAAAATAGCACTGAAATCAAAAATTTTGACGCAGCATATACGGGGTGTCCAAAAAAGTAAAAACGATAAATGCCGTAGAAGGAAAACGATCTTTAATGTTAATTTTACAATAACGTAAGAACTGTCGTCCAGAACTGAAAAGTGATCGAATATGAAATTTGACAAAATAACTTTATGGTCATTCATAAATTAGTTAAAAAAGTGTTTTGAAATACATGTTTTTTAAGCAACATACTACCAAAACAAACAACAATAACATTTTATGAAATACTACACTAAGCTTCAACATGACCACCGTTCCTTTCCGCGTAAAGTATTTTATGTCGCGAAAATTCCGCTACTGAATTTCTAACCTACTGAGGGGAAATTTATGAATGAAAAACGTTCCGAAAATATTTTTTATATTTTAAGTAAAAACAGTAATTTTTTTATTGTTTATTTTGGTAATATGATATTAAAAAAACATGTACTTCAAGACACTTTTTTTAAAGAAATTAAAGGTATGTACCGGGTACTTTATGGTCATTCATGGGTGTGTCAACGATTGCGCGGAGTAATTGTATGCCTTGAAGATAAGATTTGTCGATAAGAAGCTTTTGTGCTAAGGTATGGTTGGGTATTCTGCACATTTTAAAAATATTTTGAATTATATAGGGTGCGTTCAAAAAGTAAGCTGTCACAAAGTTAGATTTTTTAAATGGGGCACCCTGTACGAGAAAGTCATAGTTTTCAAGATAATTCCAAAATTTAGCATTTCCGAGCATCTCTTTGTTGTGAAAATACTACCTAAATTTTGACTCCAAGAGATTCATAATTTGTATCCTGAGTAAATTAGGTCCAAGAAAACATATCCAATATTAAATATTTGACATCTCATTTACAGGGTGTTTTATTTCTAGGCCCAAATTCAGAAAACCTCTGATGTCAACTTTTATCAAATGGAACACCCTATATATTTTTCTGCCATCTTATAGCTCATCAGAAACTCTTCACATTTTGTAAAGAATGTCCGATCCCTATCTCTAGTAGTTTTTGGAATATTTTGGTAGACATTTTGAATATAGGAGATAATGGATACTTCCCTTCGCGGTAGAAGTAAAAACCTGTAGGTAAAACTAACTAAATATATGTACATATCTTTACATTTAAACTAAAACGTAAGAACACATTATTTTGTAACTGTAACCCCCAGAAAAAATCAGTTTCTTCTTAATAAAATAAATGTTCGAATGATGTCCTTCTTGTTAATGCGCATGCCAATTCTTCTATTTTTTTTTTATTTTCCCGGACATTGGATAACATGCCTGGTGTTACTATTTGACATATATCCCTAATCTTATTTTCCACGTCCTGCCTTGTCATAGGTGGTGTGACATATAGACTATCTTTTATGTAGCCACACAGGAAAACATCTAGCGGGGTAAGGTCATAAGACCTTGGTGGTCATGCATAACAAAACACCCGCGGCCAATCCATCTTTGAGAATAGTGCTGATCCAATTATCCTGTGGCTTTACGATAGCACCGTCTTGTTGGAGTCACATATTTTGACGTTTTCGAGAAATTGGAAGAATTAAGTTAGCAGCCAAATTTGTAAAAAACTGAAACGGCTTGCAAGTGAACGCCACTGGATGCAAAGTAAAGTGCTAGTAGCCTTTAACTTACTTTGTAACTATTAATCTGGTTATATGTCTATTTTTCGAAAAATTGGAAGAAAGAAGTTAGCAGCCAAATTTGTAAAAAACTGAAACGGCTGTAAATATTAATCTGTTTATATGCCTCGTTTTCGAGAAATTGGAAGAATTAAGTTAGCACCTCGGTCGTATGGTTTCAATGGCAAATTATCAAGTAGGACGGTGTACGCTTTTTTTTTCACTTTTCACCTATCAATGTCAACTGCCGATGATGAAACGAAAATAACCCACAATTTTATCAACATAAACAACAAATACCGTACAAACATAATGTCATTCATATAGAATGTTTCTTAAACTATGCCTATTTTTAATGATAACCGTCATTCATTAATTTCTACGCTAATAAATGTAAATGAGACCAGTCACTTACTCCATCCTATTATTGTCGTTCTACGTAGGATCCATTTCCTTTTCCAAATTAAGTCACGTGGGCGCGCTTGGAGTATGCGACCTGTAGGAGATTATTTATGGTTCAGGGTCTTCCACCTAGAAAAACTAATCAGATAATGTGATTCATTATAATTAAACATATATGTACATAAACGAGTTTGTCACAATATGTCATGGGACAAGAAATCTGGGTCTTTTCAACAAGTCTCGTCTTGCAAACCGAAGCGATTTTTTTTTAAATTTTGCAGAGGAGTTCCTTGTCCTTTCTTATGTGAATGTCATTGATGTTTCTTTGTCTTAAAAAATGATGTCATAACAATAATGCTGCGGTACAAGCTTGCATCTGTACTTAAAAAAAAGTTGATCAAATTGATCTGATGTTATCACGGTTAACGTACTCAACAAAATATTGAATTTAATATCCATATATTATCCTATACTGTGTTGGAATTTTTTTAACAAATTAAAAAAAATCGGATTCTTCGACAGATTCATCAGTTTCGATTACTTGTTTTTGTTTTAAGACGTACCAAGTGCTCTAACAAGCCGGAAGATCCCTTTGTAAGTTTTTTAGCAAAAGTTAGTGAAAGCTTAAAAAATATACAGGGTGGTCCAAAAGTAATGGGACACAGAACAACAGCAGATTCCTTATGTCGAAATAATGTGATTTATTCACACTTTGTCCAGTACATTGCGCTCGCGAGATAATAAAATGGATCCACCGCAGATTTGGTCCAAGGTGGACTGGTAGAAATGGCCCAAACCCAACCCAATATTAGGTTATGCAATTATTATTTATTAGGTTATAAAATAAAAAGAAATATTTACTATTTAATTTTAACTTATTAATTGTCTGTCATGCTTGAGAAGTTGATCGAAATGTCCCTTTAACTTCCAAACACTTTCCCACTCTTTTTCTAATTGAATTTCATACCCGCCGTAATATTTCAAGTGTCACTAATAAGCTGGCAAAGCGAATTCGGTCTTTCGTATCATCTAAAGTTGTAGGTGAAGTCGCCATCATTTTGTCATTTATAAAACCCCACAAGAAAAGCCAAGGGGGGTCAAATCCGGGGACCTAGCAGGCCAGTTGACGGAACCAGCTCGCCCAAACCACCTGTTTTCAAATATTTCATTTAACTCCTTACGGGCCTGTATTGCATATTGGGGTGGAGCTCCGTCCTGTTGAAACCACATGTCAGGATTTATGTTTTGGTTTAAAAATCGGGGTAACAGGTTTTTTAAAAAATCTATGTATATTTCTCCATTTAAATGTCCTTCAAAGAAATGCGGACCAATAGCTATATCCCCGTTTATACCGCACCAGACATTAACTGACCAGCAGCTTGCAGCTTCTTTGCAATTTTCTTCTGCACTCCCCCAAAATTAACAACATAATAATATCAACTTGTACATTGAAATTTGCTTTCACGTTTAATTCAGCAATAAACTGAGAAATAGTCGTTAAAACATCAAAATTCTCAACTTAGTTACGTAAATATAACGCAGTTCCATGGAAACGATTAATAATTCTGAAAGAAGTCAACCTGATTTATTGTTAAAATTATTTATTTTTTAAATTCAATGAAAATTTAGTCAACCATAATTTCGTAACCGAAAGAGCAAATCATAAAAAATTTGGGTTACTTACGTAGTTTTTTATGTAGATTCGAATTTTATATAAAAAAGTATACATACCACTTAAAATTTCAAAGTTAGCCCCCAACCTTCAAAACAGAGAGAAGGTAAATATAAAAATTATGTTTAAATATGTCGCCCCTTATCTCCCTATTAACTTTTCGAGATATCGTCGTGTAACACTTTAAAAAACTCACCCTGTATACAATTTTTTTTTTATTTTACTAATTTATATAAAAAGTCTATAAGTTATAGTAATAACTCATGCCATAATTTTGCTTCATCAGTTTTAAATTTCTTTCAAACTCATATTTTATCATCATATACCCGCATGCATGTGTATTAAAAATTTGCACACATTTATTTTGTCTGGCCTTTGATAATGATGTATACCTTCATCAAGAAAATTGGATCATCTGCTCAGAATCAAATTTAAAAAGCAATAAATAGAGTGTCCAATTTAAAATTAAACATTTACAGATGTAACAAGTATTAGAAATAAATTACTAGAAAACATTGTCGGTGACAGCTGTAGATTGTTCTTTTACTACAGATTATAAGTAAATAATGTTTGGTAATGATCATATACCTACATACTTAAAGATCATCAATTTCTCTCCTGAAATAATTAACCATTTCCACACATTTAATTGAAACCGAATTGCTTCCCATCACAAATTTTAAGGATTTTACAATTGTCCCATATTTGTCAATTAAATGATTTTCCATTAATTTATCATTTTGTAATTGGCAGTTAGCTATTTACAAATAACTTAATTATACCATACAGTGGAAATAATTATTTATATTTATTTCTGTATGTCTTTTATTTCTTTATTGTTTATTTCTTAATCGAAACAGAAAGATGAGCTTTGGAACTTTGCGTAAAATCTTAAACTACAGAAGCCATCACATAAAAAAGTTTTAGTACCAATTTTCACTGCAGAGACATACGGTTTAAATCTTTAGAGAAACTAAAACTTATTTGATCTTTTCTTGTAATTTTTGCCAAAAGTCATTACGAGATGCTAACAATTTTACTACCAGGTTCATCAGGCTTAAGTTTTTATTATTTATGACAACTAAACCTTCGAGTTGGCCGCAAAGAGCATTGTTTTAGCAGTAGTTTATTTGCAGCATAAAAATATCAATTAGTTTATTTTATAATTGTCAATTCTAGTCGATAATTTGTCAAAAGATTTTAGTTTTAAATGATAAAGAATTCCCTTGCTAATTATTTTAATGAACCTAGGAACGTGGAATTTGCACAGTATATTTCTTTAATAATGTAGGTAAGGGGTAAAAAATATTATTTTCAAATTCAACCCCTAAAGGGGTGTACTGTTTTTACAAGAAGCTTATATCTTACAAGGGGCTGCAAATGGAGGCGTTTATTTGAGCATGTAAATTCCTCCCAAAAAATAACACTGGTGAACAAAGTGAAATTTTTATCGGATCTCCTTCTCCTTCTCATAGTTCTTTAACAAATTTTAAAAGAAGTCCTTGTATAAAGAACATAAACAGTATTTGAAGTTGGTTTGATTTTCTGAGAGATGTATGAAAACTAAATTTTGCAATATAAAAATACATTTATTGGAGTATACCTAATTATGAACTAAAATATTTTTGACTCTGCTTCTTTCCAACAATAGTCTGCTAGCATGACAGGATTCCACTTGCCCTGGTAATGCCATTCCATCTCTGAATGTCTTGATAGAACTGTTCTTCATGTTCGTCACTGACATCACCTATGTTTGGTAGAAAAAAATCTAAATGCGAGTGCATCGTGTGAACTTTTAATAACATCTTGAAACACCCTAGTCTGAATGCCTTCAACATGTCTCTCACTAATGTTTTGTAATAATTGTCAGCCTTTCTGTTCCCAACAAATTCTTAAAAACTGCAACCAGTGATCTCCTTTTTTCGACCATGTTTAATTTATCCTCAAAATTGACGTCCTTCATTACTTCATTGATTTGAGGATCAACACATATTCCATCTTTTATTTTAGCCTTACTTAATTTAGGAAACTTTGCTCGAAGATATTGGAATCCTTCTTCTTCGCGATTCGTTCCTTTCACGAAGTCTTTCATCAAACTGAACTTAATGTGAAGAGGAGATATAAGCATGTTTTGTTGATTCACTAAGGGAGGTCGCTCTATGTTTTGAGTGCGTGATTGAAAAGATGTTTTGGCAGCCAGTCTTTATTAGCTTAATGATTCACTTTACCGCCTCTATCCCATAAACAGAGGAAGCAGCAATATTTTGTATACACTTGTTGAATCCCTGTAAGTATTGTAACCACTATAAAATCAGCACAAGTGCCCCACAAAAATTAATTATAGTTAATTTCTTGCAACAGTGTCCTCAGATTTTTCTCTCATCATTGCGTCATGACTCACCGAAATACATGGATAAGCGTTACCGTTGTCTAGATGCACAGCCTTAAAACTTGTTTTAGAGGTGTCGATAAAGTCTCCAATGCTGTAGATTGTGTTCTAGTCCCAGAGACGCAAAAACATCTTTAATATTATTACAGTACACTAAATCAGAATCCATGCTATGAAAATCTACAACATCGTCACGACCATGGTGAAATACAGTAACTTTTGTTTTCTTCTCCAAAAGATTCCACTGTTCTAGACGTGATGCGAGTAATTCTTCTTGAGACTTTGATAAATATAAGTCCCTCCCTAAGTCATTTAATTCATATTGGTTAAGTAAATGAGGGTCCGTGGACGTAGATGGAAAAAATTCCTAGTCTTCAGCAGCCTCACTAGGGCTTTTTGGACTATCACTTTCTATATATTTGTGAGATAAGGTTGCTGGGATCTGAGAATTGAGATGGTTTTTATTGTGAGGTCGCCACATATTCAGTACTCTTTTGTGCTTCATTTTTGCATAAATACCAATCATTGTCATGATCTACTTCCTCTATCCACATTGTTGGTACACCAATTGGCAAACTGTGTCGCTGGTGCGCTTTCCACGCACATAAGTATTTAGCACCAAGTTCTACAAAACACATGTGGCTTGTCATGATGCCGTACAGGAATTCCGAAGTAGACTTGATATATTTCACAAAGATTCTGAGAAATACCCTTTCTCTTATCCAGGGGAGTAAACATGCCAAAAACGTAACAGAAGTTATCGGGATTACTATTACACTGAGTAAACATTATGAAATTGTTAGAAGCAGTTTTACCGCAATTTTCACACCAATCAAAATCGACCGTTTTCAAATGGCTATAACAAATTATTTCAGTTTCCTTATTTTATACACCTCCAACTCTTAATACTTACAATGACAATAACGGCTTTTACGACTATTTCCAGTAAATGCATTCCTAAACAGTGGCGGTTCGTGAGGTATTAAACTGGGTGTTCAACTCGGTGGTTATACAAGAAAAATACAAAGAGAAAAATTGCAAAAAATGCATACCAGTTTAAGCTTATCTATGTAAAAAGTCCATTCTCCTGTTCTTCATTTTCGCAAAAACTTCAATTACGCGATTAAAATTTAAAATCTGGTACTGCATTTTAGTCAAAATAACCTCGGGAATAACCTGCTACCACTACCAGCGGTCTGGGCTCCCGCGTATATCACCATTCTATCAGCTGACTACTTTTTTTTCAAACATCATTTATTTCTTCCTTATTAATATTTATAATACTTCCTTACATCTATTTACTTAAATATGATATGATTCAGGACATTCAGGTGCATTGTGCACTGCACACCAGAACGCTAAAATTTGCATCATTTTGATATGACGATGTTTTGGCTCACGGCGTGCTCCTCTTTCCCCAACACACGGTCTTTGCCGGTACTCTCTGCGTTCAGTTCTGATATTGAACGCGCTAGAGCTCGTACTAATGTTAATGTTCGACGGTAAAAGAAAAGAGCTTGACTGTTATAAAAATACCAAAACTAGTCACAGCAAACGTAAAATTTTAAATTATAATAAAAAAATTAAAACGAATTATGGTTGGTTGATGTGTAATAGTATAATAGTATAGTGATAAGGTATAGAAAGCTATCTTTTTGCGTAGATTTTTAGGGTGTTCACTGCACAATTATTGATCCTACACAAAAACCGCCACTGTTCCTAAAGTAATAAAACTCCATATTTTTGAAGAAATAGGTAGGCGAGCTTATTACTTAGGTAATAAAATATCTCTTTTGGAAATGTTCTAGGAAATGCGAACCAACTGGGAGTTACTAATAGTGCTAAAATACATTCAGATAAGGGAGCTCTATAACTACCAGTGTTATCTCGGAGGCAAAATATGTGTTAATCAGTGAATTATCACGGGCATGTTGGTTTTTTAGAATTTAACCTCTAAAGGGGTAAAAAGAGGGTGCCGTTTTAAAAGAAAAATCTACATCTCACAAGCCACAGAAGGTGGGAATCAGCACAGAAACACGTGTCTTGTAGTTTCCTAAAATTCCTTAAAGGGGAAAAATGAGATTATATTAATTATAGAGATGTGCCGTGAGAATGTTCCCAAGGGAATATTTCCGGAGAACGGTAAATTACCGAGAATATTTCCCAGCATCAATTCTCAAGAACGGGAATGTTCTCGGGAAAATTCATATTCTCGAAGAATTTATGAGAATTTACGTAAATTTAAGGTAATTTATTTTAATGCCGCTAATGTATCATAGATGGAGCTTGGAGCATTTTTGTCTTTATTTATTTTCTATGTTGTTTTAAACAACTTGTTTAGGCATGTTATTTAATACGATGCGTTTCTAAGTTGTGTTCTATTTATAAATAAAGTTAACCGAAAATAAGGGAAATATAAATTTAATATGTCTTTATTTTGACTAAGATGCGTAATCACGTTAATTTACAATTTAAATATTTTCTAAATTAGGCATTGTGCAGTGCTATCTCGTTAGTTTTTCGTATAAAATTATTGTAAAAACTACTTTGGCTAAAAAAATATGTTCTTCCAATTTATGCAGCCAAACAAAACATAAAATTCTCCAACATATGATATAAATTCTCCAAAATTTTCGATAAATTCTCATTTTTCTCAGAGAATATTTCCCAATAATAAATTCTCGAGAATGCCCCATTTTTACATCTCGTTATTTTTTCAGATAATATTGTAAAAATTACTTTTGGTAAAAAAATATGTTCTTTCAGTTTATGCAGTCAAAACATAAAATTCGCCAACATATAAAATACATTCTACAAAATTTCCGAAAAATTCTCGTTGTTCTCGGAGAATATTTCCCAAAAATAAATTCTCGAGAATGTTCCATCTCTAATTAATGATTATACTGATTAATGAATATAATTAAAATGTTAAAGAACCTATGTACCTACCTCTATCAAAAATCGATAACGATGGGGATGTTATATTTATCATAATAAACTTCTAATTAAAAATAACCAAAAACATGTTTTGGTCGCCCTTGAAAATTATTTTTAAAAATTCTATTCTAATTATATTAGTAATTCTCTTCAAAATAATATTTTTTTAGGTTTGTAATAAACAGGCATATTCCCTATTACTTTTCGACATTTGTCAGAAAACTATCTAATAATAAATTACCTTGTAATTGGTATTTGATAACGATAACTTATATGTATACAATTTTAGTAATTAAGTACCTAACAATCTTAATTATTACATACCCAATTCTATATGTATTATATTTTTAAACTGTTTATAAAATTGTCTGACAATTAGTACAACTTTATTTTTTAACTCGAAGAAAAAAGAACAAATTCGGAATTTTGCAAGAAACGTTAAATTGCAGCAGCCAACATTAAGCAGACTTTTAAATTTTAAACCAACGCAATTTCGAATAGCCGTGACCAAGTAAGGTGCGGTAACCCACTTTAAGATGCAAACCGTGTACTTCGTATAACATAATTTCACTTACTTTGGCCACAAAATATCGCTTATATAAATAACCAACGATAATAACCCTAAATTTTATGATCAAACAATTTAAAACATAAAATAAAATATCCATGACAGGAAAAACGATCAATGAATTAGTGTGGTGAACGCTTATTTTAAAAAGCAATTTTAAACATTATCATTAACAATTTGTCACAGCACATTAAATACATATAATAAGTATGTTTACTATGTCCTACTTTTAAATTATGTACAGTATCAAAATAATACTGTCAAAAAAACATGTAAAAATATTTTTATTAACCAGTGTTAAATACAACGACTTGCAAACAAATTAATGAGAATGAGCACAAAATATTCAACATTTTTAAAACTTAACAACTTTTAAATGGGTTGCTAAATTATGTTAAAATTTTTATTGACTTATAGTATGTTTTCTCTTAATTTTTTTAGGTGTCCTGTAGAATGGCCTACCTAAAATATTAAAATGGTATAGACGTAATTTTGTAGCCTGATCGTTGTCAATCTTTTTGTTTTCTGATTCACTGTCGTAACTTTGTAGGAAATAAAACAGCGTTTTTTACTCGGGTTTGCTACAATATTTATCGTTAAAATTTTGATGCAAAAAGTGTCAAATCTGATTTCGTGAATTTTTTCAATGACTTTTAAAATTAAACAAACTTGAAAAATTAGTGACGGGTATTTCCTCCTCTTGCCTTTAAGGGGTTAGGTGGGTTTGAAAATTTCAAAAAAATCGATTATCTTATTAAATAGTACAATATGTCTAGAATATTCTCCCAAAATTTTAATTCAATTGGAGTAAAATTCTAAGAGATCGGAAGTTCCGCCCTTCAGGCCATGTCAGCCTGGCGCGTCGCAGGTATATTGAGGCAGCTGCTTAGCTATTGTTTGTCTGTCTTTCTCGCTTGTTTTCAATTTCTAAGTGCAACTAGTTAGCCACAAGCAATAGCAAAAGGATGCCCTGAATATTGCCCCTGCAGCAGGTTCTTTATTTTATTGTTGAAAAAAAAATTTGGATATTCAATATGCTCTCAAAAAGAGCAATAAAAATCAGTATGGACGGTGTCACAGTACAAGGCGCAGTCATAAAAGGGTGTCCACCGGGGGGAGTGCTATGGCCGCTACTGTGGAGTATGGTCCTTGATAGCCTGATTAGCCGCCTAAACAATGACAACATCTACACCCTTGCATACGCAGATGATTTAGTCCTTCTGCTAACATGTAGATTTGAGAGCACATTCTGCGATGCAGGTTGCCCTCAAAACTGTAGCAAAGTGGTGCAAAGATCACTCCTTGTCTATCAATCCCAATAAGAAGGAGATGGTCCTCTTCACAAAGAAAAGAAAGTTAGCGGACCCAAAAGTACCGGAACTTCTGAAAACTAAACAAAGCTTCTCCACAGAGGTGAAATACCTTGGAGTCATCTTTGATAGCAGGCTAACATGGAACTTTCACTTGCAAAACAGAGTAATGAAAGCATACATATTATCTTATGAACAATGACGTCGGACCATGGGCCGAATCTTGGGTTTATACCCCAGAGTTGTCGGATGGACTTACACGACCGTCAAAAGACTCATGCTAACATACGGAGCAATAGCCTGGAGACCAAGAGTCCTCCAAGTCACAGCCTCACAAAGGCTAGATCAAATCCAGAGAATGTCTCAATGTTACTGGAGCCATGAAGACCACACCAACTAGAGCAATGGAAATTATCCTTAATCTGATCCCCCTTAATATCCACATTAAGGAGGTTGCATTGATGGCTATGATACGACTTCGTACGATTGGTATCGAACCACAAGCAGGTTCCGGTGAGGTGAGACGTCGCTTGTGGAACGATGCGTTAAATGCGCTTCCAGTGCTGCAAGCGAGCATGGACGCCATTGCACCGCGATTCGTCTTCAACAACCCTTACAGGGTAATTACTCAACACAAGCAAGATACCGAACAACAGGTGCTATACACATCTACACTGACGGTTTCAAAACCAAAAAGGGCTCAGGATGTGGAGTATACTCCAGAGCCCTGAGCCTGAACATAAAATAGGACATAGGTAAAGATGGAAGTGTAGTTCAAACATAACTCACAGCTAACTGTATAGCAGCAAGAGAAATAATCAATAAGAATATTACTGGACAAAATATACACACCCTCACGGACAGCAGACAAGCACTTCTGGCCCTGGACAGACCACGTATCATATTTCGGGAGGATGCACAATAGGTCTAATGAAGTGCCGTAGAGCTCACCCTCCCAATGCTTCAGATAGCAGCTGATGTTGCTACTGAAGTAAAGTGTTTGTCAGTTCATGTTCGAAAACGATGCCGCGATGCCAACAACATGAAACGTTTCTTAGTTTAGGAGCTCGCCAGTCATGTGGATAGCATAGCCATTGCTGGATTTTTTGCGTGACAATGAGCAAAACTGGGTTGTGGGGCATTAAACTGGATAAGGTTTTTAGCACCCTAAGATTAATTGGAGGAGATCTTGAGAAAAGGATAAGTGCCTAGATCTGCGTCTATTATTCAGCTCTAGATTGTAGACTTGTTGTAAAAAATTAATATTGGACATATTGGAGATATGTCTTGATTTATCCCTGTATTTTAAACAACAATAACTCGTAATGACTATAGGTACATAACAATTTGACCAAAAAGCAACTTATTGATAAAATTGTGTGTGCCACTAAATGTTAGGTTTTCAAATATTTCCGTTGGTGCTTGTAACAAGTAGAATTTTAAAATTAATTGAACCTACATCCCAAAAAAATTAAGTATACTAAAAGCTGCTATTTTTGTTAACTTAACCGTTTCTGATGATTCACCTTTTATTCGCAATAAATTTCCCATAGAAATAAAACATTTTAAATGACTGATGCGAATGTACTGTGACAAATGTTTAAATTTAGCAATTTTATTTGCGGTCTACACGGCCACTTTTTTAAATAAATTAGCCTTCAACCAGCTGGTGACACCAACCATTTGTCAACGCGCGTTCTTCTGGTCTACGGAAGTAACGACTATAATAGTCAGGCATTATACTGATAAAAAGAATTAGTGGTTAGAACAAAAAGTTTCTGTTTGTGGTGCTATGCGAAATTTTAACAATCAAGTTTTCTAACTATTTACTACTTTTCTTGTGTCCTAACGGTGCCTAGTATATACTATACCTATACGAGTATTGACCTATTCGTAAAAAGAACAATTCTTATTCATTTTAAGTTTCTAAAAGTTATAGTTACCTCTTTAGTGCAGAGGTAACCTTAGTATAAAATCTAAGTTTTACAGACGACAGACGAACATTCACGATGAGAAATTTTGATTTTTTGTAGGGAGTACTTAAAAACTACAAACTGCAAATATTATCTAGACTATTCCACTCATAATTTTACAGCCAATCAAATTATAGCAAACGCAAAACGCCTTATCTGCCCAGAAAAACACTATCGTATATTGAATTAGATACCCATTCACTCAATGACACACTCTATTCCGTATTGCACAATACAAATTCGGTTTATTTCAATGACTAGTTTATCACTGTTAACCAGTAGGTTATAAAAGAGCTTGAAATATAAGGTTTCATTGGCTTTTAATGGATCGTTCAAATATAACAATTATTTGATGCCAGTAATACCATGTTCTCTATTCAATGCAAACTATCATTGGTTTTACTAGAAGTTTATTTGTAAGAATATGCACCTCAGTTGATGCAAAATAGCTATTATTGTTTCAAGTACCACAGTAATTAATTTAATGTAATTTCCAATAGGTAGAAAACATTTTTGTTTAAATTATTTCATATTCATATTCGTGTTTCGAAGAACAATTACTCTTATTTTATAATGAAGAATGTCTGTTATATCAATTATACTTATATTTCAAACAAATGAATCACGCTTTATTATTTTAAGATAATTTTTATTTAGTATTATTAAATGTACATTGTTTAGACATTCTGTAAACATTTAAATATAAAGAAACACATTGTATTAACACCACACTGGCACTGACGCGAACACCGTACACTTTTTATATTTATTTCACTCCAAATCTAGGATCTGCTTCTTTGTAAAACTGTCTTCTTTGGCTTGTATGGGTACAGGATGCTAGATGGAACAAATTTGACACTGCATTCGAATCTCCTAAATTTACACCTAGATTTGGTGGAAACCATGTCTAAAAAACACAAACTCAACAATAAACTTGCGATCATATTTAATGTTAAGAAAGGATATTGCAAAACTCCCTCTCTAAAGGGTAAAATCAACCCCTAAAAATTAAATTATTTTTTATTTTAGAAACCAGTAAGTTTTAAGGATAACGCCAATAGATGTCAATTTTATTTTACTATACTTTATTGTTAAGCACAGAAGCTATAGTTTAAAAAAAATTACGCATTCTGTATAGATGTACTCAACTGTCCCACAGCTTGGCTATTTTGCAGCTTCTACTAAAAACAACCAATATCGTTTACAAGGAATTGCTAATATCCAAATATTATTATGTATTCTAGAAATATATTTCATGATTAAAACACACCGGCGAAGCCCGCGGGTACCAGCTAGTACTATAAAAGGAGAAACTGACTGACTGATTGACTGACGTATCAACGCACCGCCGGGCCTAGAAACTTGAAATTTTGCACAGTGGCTTCTTTTATATAACGTAGGCACTAAGGAAGGGGTTTTTCAAAATTCAACCCCTAAGGGGGCGAAATAGAGGTTCAAACTTTGTAGGGAGAAAAATATTAGATGGTCCTATTAACTCAAAATTCATAGAAGCACCCTAAAAATAAATGTTTAAACAGCGGTTTTACAGTTTTTAATAGATCAACCCCTAAGAGGGTGAAATGGGGGTCCAAAGTTTGCAATGGAGTAAAATTGTTATACCGCGGACGAAGTTGCGGGAGCAAGTTAGTATGCAATAAAAATCCATTATTTGGTTCAAAAAAATGAAACTTATACAGGGCTAGATCGGATTTGATTTGATTGTCTGGTGTGGCAGAATGTTTTACTTAGGTTTCAGAATAGTTTCCATAACACGGTGATATGGGGGCAAAATGGCCTCTTTATTTAGAGACAATTGCTTGCTTCATCTTTTTGCCCAAAAGTGTTATTGAAAATCAATTTAATAATACTCACAAGTTCTAAAATGTTCGGAATAGCTGAAATGTTGATTGTGAAACGTCGAGCGAAATACATCCACAAATTAATGTTACCTATGGAAGTATAGATGAAATTTCCGCTTCTGCAAAGGATTTAAATGACTAAGCAACGTTGTCTTCGATACTTTTTGGTCAGACATTGAAATTAAGGGTAATTAAGAAGGTTTGGGACACACAGGCTACCATAAAAAGATTGAAAGCTCAAATACACTTAAATTAGTACCTGATTGACCGCAGAATAATTAAAACAGTCTGTTCCTTTTTAAAAGACCACGATTTAGAGGCTAATAACAATTTTTGGTTTAGCACATAATCAGGACCGGATTAACGGTGCATTGGGCCCTAGGCTAAAATTGATTTAGGGCCCCTATTTGGACCATTTAATACATTCTGTTTTAGATATTTTTTCATAAAATTTTAAACAAAAATGGTTGGTTTTTAAATGTCTTTATTAAAAAAAGCATAATACATATACATCAAATAATAAGAATGAATAGAATAATAGAATATCTTCATTAAAAAAAATATAGTATGCGTTGACTGGTACCTTATTCAAGTAAACATTCGTTTCCGTGATTTTAGAGCTGCAAAACTTTCAATAATTTTTTCAGTTTGAATTTTTTTAAGATCACTTTCTATGGCCAATAAAGAAAGATCGTTAGTTTTTTCATCACCTAATGAATTTCTTTTATGACTTTTTACCCTTTCGAAAGTTGAAAATGATCGCTCCCCACTACAGTTAGTTACTGCCATCGATAAAAATATTAGTAGGCAGGAATAGTTTTGTTATTATTGTATTTGTTATTATTATTTTTGGATTTTTATTATTATACCATGGTAAAAATATATTATATACCGTTTTGATAAATACGTTGGATTAAAACCCGATCTGGTTCGTAACTAAATTTAATGTTATCTAAAATCTAAATGCAATGAAAATATAAATATTGATCTGGTCCTATCGTCTTTAATATTACTCGTTTAGCAGGTCAAAACGCACCATCCCTTTCTTAAAAGTCCCGTCCACTCCACATCTGGTTTTTGGCTTAAGGGTTCGTTTCCTAAGTAGGTACCTCTTAAAACACTCTCTATTCGGTACACGTTATTTAAAAGTATTTTAAAGTACAGTCTCACAATTTTTTACAACCGTAAATCGTTGGCCTAATTAGGTAAATGTATTTTTTTCCGGTTTTTCTTTTTATTTTAGTCTATTGCATTAATTTCAAGGCCCCCCCGCAAGCCTTGGGCCCCTAGGCTATAGCCTACTTAGCCTAATGGACACATCGCTCACAGAGACCGTTAAGAAATTTACTGAAATAGTTGTACCATCGCAATAACATCAAACTCTATCACATACTCTATAATAAAAGTAACATTAATTAATAGGTTCTCGCAATTACTTGGGGACTAATAAAAGACATTTAAGATATGTTTTTTTTTGGCTGCCCGGTCTACGGTCTGTGGCCGTCAACGGTATACGATAATAAAAGAATAAACATGTCGTAATTGTGTTTATCCGATGGTTAATAAACAATATTTTTATACCTTCAGCATTACTATGATAATTATTCGGATGCTAATTAGCGTATTTATTGTTAATATGCAACAGACATACACCTGATAAAACGGATTTAATTAGTTATGCATGATATGTAATGTATTAAATACCGCAGATACATAAATGCTCTTACTTCAACTGAATAATTAGACATTAGTTAATTAGTACATGCAGATAACCACGACCTTTTGCCGATGAAACCACAATGAATACCATCTCATTCACAAAAGTACGTTTTTAGTCCTCCTAGTTGACCAGATCAGGTCAGTTTTGACAACTTTTTGACTTGACAACTTTTTTGACAACGTGTTTTACTGCATTTGCATTACCTATGTCTTTGACTATTTCACCTTCGTCCTGTTTACCCTCGGCCATTCTCGCCACAATTAATTGTTTTAGACCGCCATGTCTCAGAATGTGTCCATTCATTTTGTCTCTTCTTCTCTGTACGGTTCTCCAAATAGTTCTTCCTTCCCTAAGTCGAATCAGCACTTCGTCATTTGTGACCATGTCTACCCAAGCTACCTTCATCATTCTTCTGAAGCACCACATCACAAATGCTTTTGAGTACCGTTTTCCCTAATGTTCAAGCTTCACGCCCGTATAGAGCAACGGTCCACATGTAGGCTTTCAAGAAACGCTTTCGGTTTAATCCGCTATCTAACGTGTTTGTTAACAACTCGTCTTTTCTGCGAGGGTTTTCTTTGCTTGCAGAATTCTGTTCTTTATTTAATGCTTGCTGCGATTGTCCTTTCTTATGATGCTGCCCAGGTAGGGAGCATTCTCTAACTCCTTCTAGTCTGCTTTCTGCTAGCTGACGTTCATTTTTTTTCATTGCCGAATTTCTGACAGTTCACAACATTGGTCTTCTGACTATTTATCTTTATGTGGTATTCGAAAAGTATTTCCTGTATTTTTATTAGGGTGTCCTGCAGCAGTTTCCGGTTTTTAGCTATAACAGCTGTATCGTCTAGAAGCTGAATGGCATGGCTGTCTTGTTATCTTGTATTTTAACGCCTACGTTAGTATTTTCCTTGACATGGTTCATTGCCTACTATGTATAGATTAAAAATAATGGGTGACCGGCTGCATTCCTGCCTAACGCCGTTACCTTTTCGTACTGCGTCGTCCTGGTTATTCACCCTAATTGCGGTTGTTTGATCTGCGTACAGGTTGTAAATTACTCGCCTATCTTTACACCTACCGCTCTCAGTATGTTGAACACTTTTTTTCCATTCCACATTGTCGAACGCATTTTTCAAATCTATAAACGCGATGCACGTTTACTTCCTAACTCTAAATCGTTCCTCTATTACTGTTCACAAAGCGAATATCGCTTTCCGGATTGCTCTGCTTCTTATGAATCCAAACTGGTCATCCACAAGCATCTCTTCTATCTAAGCAATAATAATCACAAATAAACATGATATATATTTTTAATAACTATAGTATACATTTTTAGTAATGACATTTACCTTTAGGACGTACATAGAATCCGTTTTTTTTTTATCCTCTGACAGCCCACGAAGACAAAAGTCTAAGTACTATGTACCGTGGGTGTACTGGGGAATTCCGACTCACACATCCAGAGCTGGAAACATCCGTATAGACTTCGCCAGCCCTTTAAGAGGATGTGTGGGGTGGTACCACCTCGGTCGAGGAAGAATTCCTCTACCACCTTCCAACAGTTTGAAGTTTGAGTTTAAATTGATGTTTGAGATGTTTCTTAGTAGCTCACTTTCCCTTTTAATGGCACAGCACTGGTGAAATTGAACATAATATTGGAAGGTACTCCTAGGTTAATGGTTTAACGTTCATGAAAGATTGTTACTAATTTAGTAGAAAAACTGCACTCCTTTAACTTGAGAGGGTTAGGGTAATGCAAGTCTGTCGTAGTATTAAATAATACCAACCATGAAATTTCCATAACGTATCAGAAGAGGGAATATGCACGCATTTTTTTACTGCATAAAGGGTTCAAACAAGTCATTACAACCCCAAAAATGGTAATAGTTATAGTATAAACTATACTATATTATTACTAATATAACTCAAATTTTTATTTACTTTTCGGTATAAAGTATTGCAATATAAAAAGCAGCAATTTGTCCGTGCCTACAAGTAACGCCAGATATTGTTTAAAACACACGTCGCTGTTTTGTGCTAAGTTCTTAAATTTAATACCTTTTATCTTTTTCCTCGGAATTTTTTACATCCATGTAATCAATCGTTTTGTTTACAACAAATTAGTCTCGTGCCTGACGAAAAACTAAGCAGCACGGCCTCAAGTGTAGGTATATTCACTTGCTACTCAACACACCTAACCCGAATTGTTCATCTGTAATGTAAATAGAAAATATTTTTTGTTTGCTTAGATACAGTTCGTTTTTTGATTATAGTGTAATTTGTGTGTACCTGATTACTTTTATGAAACAATAAAATTTCTTTAAAGCTACGTTATAAGTATTGTATTGTGCCAATATGCAAAAATGGCACCAAAAGTGTCCCGAACACTCTTTTTTCTTCTTGTATCAAGAACAGCCGAAGTCAGCTAATTCAAGTTAATTAAAAATTTTATATCAGTTTTGTTAAATATTAGTATTGCCAAATTCAAGTCATCATATTTTGCTATTAATTTATTTTTATGGTATAATAAATCCTACTAAAAGATTGAACACAAAAATGTTGAGGTTAAGTATAGCGCAAGATAATAAAAAAACTTATTAGAAGCTTATTAGCATATGACATAAAAGTTAATATTTCTTAAACAAATACATTTACTTCTTTAATTTCTGCAGACGTAGGGATCAGGATTTGCAGAAAAATAAGCAGTCATCGTCAAACGAACCAACGCCAACGGTCGGCAACGAGAAAAGTAGAATAGGTTGATTAGCCCGCAAATTACCCAATAATTGTACTTGCGATAATTTATTAATTAAATGTATTGTTTCTCATTCACGAAATCTCCTAATCTTCGGGAAATAATCAAGAATTATTATTCCTAATTAAATTAGCACTCGAATTTAGAGTACACCAACCCCAAAAGCACTTTTATTTACACGTTTTGCAAGTTTCGAATTTTGAATGAAAATTTGTAAAAGAAAATCCTTTTATTTCATAATAGAAATCAAAACAAAGGTAACAACAACCTCCATAAATATTTAATTTATGTAGAGATTAAAAAAATATTTCACATTTATTTGGATTCCATGCCTTTTGCCAATAGAAAACCCAAAGATAAAGATTTTCTGCGAAACTGCAAAAGTCTGTGTTTAAAACCAATTTGGCTACTTAAAAAATGCACGTATAGATACATACATCGCACATCCCGTCCAAAATCGTCAAAACTCAAAATTTTTAAATTTTATGATTATTTTAAAACCGACATCTACTTTGCGTACTCTACTGTTTACAAAACCCTACAGTCGAATATCACCAATTTTTCGCTAAATGGCGGCACCAATTTTGTAACTATTAATTTTAGGACTAAACAGTCGTATCTCAAAAAATATTTTTGAAAATCTTGACATTTTGACAAAAAAATATGTTAAAAAAGATTCTTTGGAATATCTTTAATTAAATACAAATTGAAACGAAACTAAACTTTTAAGGCAAGAATATTTTTCTAAAAACAAAAATAAATCTTAAATATTTTCTTTTGCTTTTCCTGTAAATTGTATCTTTTGTGAGTTACGACAGTTTTGAATGGAATGTGCGACATATAAAAAAATAAACGTACCTTTTCCTGTCAACAATAAAATCGTTTAATTGATTTTATAACCGTCCTACACACATCCAATGCTTTCCCGGAAGGCAAGTGCGTGTCTGTCGCTCGAAAGTCGGTCTGCCGCAAAGAGCAGTAGGTCGATTGCAGAGCTAAGCGACTATTGCGAACCCACTGCAACGACAGACAGTGGTACGTCTCTCAACAAGTTAAGGATAGCAAGCTTATAATACACTGAAATTTTATTTGGTCCACAAAATTTACAAAAAAAAAATTAATGTCTAATATTGGTGGCAATTCAGAGATTTAATTGTGTAAACGAGATTATAACCGTCGAAATACAGGGTGTCCGAAAAGTCAGTATGGGCAAATATCTTTGCTATTAGTAAAGATAGACAACAAATTTTAGGTGTATCTTATTGGTTAATAAATCTACTTTTTTATGTAATTTAACTTTTTCAACCCCTTTGGGACAGTAGGGAGTTGAGGTCAAAATTTTTAAATGCCGTGTGGTACCTCATTTTAAAGGTCTTTAAAAAAGAAATATTTTATGGCAAACCCGAAGTCCGTATGTTAATTAGTTTTTAAATGGAAGCCTATAAAAATCAAAAATTGTGGAAAAAAAATAAAGAAAGTACCTTTATTTCTCTTATTACTTTAAAAGTTGTTCATCCAATCCGGATTTTTAATGCGTTCTGGGTAAGTATTACATATTATATAAAATAATATTATCGCTACTTATCACTTATAATAATTGCTTATATACGACGCCACAGGTGTGGCATTCAAGTGGGCAGCTTTTACTCACTTAATACTCTTTTTGTGTACATTTCAGCAAATTTTCTAAGGTTAGGTAACAAGAAAGTGCCTGGAATAACAGAAATATTATTCGTTTTCGGCGGTCCAGTATGTTGTCAATAATTTTGAATCTTTAAGGAAATACATGCTTGGGTAGTAAGGAAAGGATTAAAAATGAGTATTCTTTGGCTCAAATTTTTATTTAAGGTATTGCAATGCCTGACTGACAGAACTGACTTTAGGAACACTCATCTCAGATTAAAAAAACACCGATTTGGGTAGATGACGCCGATGTGGGCTCCGGGGAACACCCTTATTAGGAAAAGATCTGCTAAAGACCCGGAAACCCACCAATCTTGGCACAATAAGGCTGCCAGTGCATTAGGCTCCGGTGTGACTGAACCCGATTAGACAGGGGATACCTTAAAGCCTCTGAAATCTGCCGATGTGGATGATCTTACGACCAGGAACAGGATTAGTCTCCTCCTGAAGATACAGAAATCTTTGGACATCGTCTTGACGAAGGATTTCGAGAAACAAAGCAAGCATTACCAACAGCGAGAATGAGGTAAATCCCGATCCAGAAGCTAGACGACAATATTTCAGATCAGATAGTTTTGAGCATAGGCACCCAAACCTACGGACGGAACATTGCACTGGTTCGAGAACAGAGTGGGCTTAATCCACCCTGAGTACCTCACCTTTGTCTCCTCTAAGGAAATACTGATTTAACAAAATAATGAGTTTCATTAAAAGGCTTGATCTTTTGGAGAAACCTTAAATAGAAGTAAGCCACAATAAGCCTACCCGCAATGCGAGGCCTGAGGAAGGTCACTCACATAAACTTAATATGCTTACAAATAAAATTTTAATGCTGGTATGAACTAAAGTAAAACTTAATTTTAAGATCATCATGCTAAGATGAATTAACATAGATTGGATGAATAAGGAGCTCCTACCAAAACCTTACCTCCACCTTACTGTAAACTATTTCCGTGGGTTGCTGGTTCATTTTCATCTGGATGCGTAATCTCTGGCAGCTGCGACTTGTAGACAGTAAAATACATCAATTTCACTAAACACTATGTATATTTACAGCTATTTACATGTTTACATAACACAATTCTTGATTCTTACAGTTGTAAGAAAGCTTATTTTTCATAACACTGTAGCTGCGGGATTTTATTTCTTGTATTGGCTCTTGGCCGAAATATTGTTTGAGCGCTCGAGGCTCGACAGACAGCAGGACGATGCCTGGAGAAATGGGGGGTTCCGTGACCCAAGAACAGCACTTTACCTGGAGAAATGGTGGGTTCTGTGACCGAAGAACAGGACTTTGCCTGGAGAAATGGGTTCTGACGACCCAGAGAATGAGAGAGGACTTTTTCCCGCACTCACTACTTCACACCGACTTTGTGTGAACGTGTCTGGTCATACACTTGATCGAACTTTCTTTCCGTGCCCTGGGAATAACACTCTTGCTCTGAGTTAGCTAACTCACTTGTTTTCTCGACGGGAACCAAGTTGAAATGAAATATACCACCCTTCAGAGACCCGCCTGGACCAATTAGAGTCAATTTTGCAACGACGCGAATCTACTCTGACCATAGGAAAGGAAGGAATAGGAAGAGGCCGAGCTTGATAACCCGGTACGAATCGAGACGTAAGGGGGATATCTGTTGCCATGGTTTCTGGCTTTATATGCATTTAAGAGAAGTGTATCTTTAGAACGCCAAAGCAATAAAACTAAAAGATAAGAAATCTGCTAAGGGCCTTTGAAGTTTCGCCGACAAAGTGCCATTTTAGAAGAACTAAATTAAACGAAAAATTTTCTTTGGATATTTTATCCTAAACAGGCTTTGTGTTTTATCGATAACTGCGTAGTTTTATGCAAGTTAAATAAGCAAGAGATATAAGTTTGAGTTTTATTTTTTGAAAGGGATTTTATACCGGCTTGGATATTAATATTTATTTGGAAATAAAAATAGGAATATAGAAATTAAAAGAACCCTTGGGTTTCCCCAACATAGATATTCTTCAATAAAAGCACAGGAGCGCCCAAACTCTTCAGCTTTAGGACATCGCCCCTTGAACTAACCTTGAGATTTGAGATGTTACGGTAAGTGCAAGACATTTAAAAGCACACCTTTTAGTTAATAACAATCAACTTCAATGCATATGGTTTAGTGGTACCTATAAATAACTTGTCTTGTCCTCTACTGTGAAATTTTAAATTTTGCCCACGATTTTGAACCATCGACGCTATTTTAGCAATTTTAGCGGTCATGTTGGCCCACTGTATTTTAGCAGTGTAATGAGATTATTTAACGCCCATCGTGGTTCATTCAGAAAAGCGAACTGAGTGGGTGCCGAAACGGGTTCCAATGTAAATGAGTGCGAAAGGGAAGTCACCTACCCACGTAGATCTAACGGCTATACTTGGTGTTAAGAAATGGCTGACGAGATATTTGTGGGTGACAGTCAAACATATACCTTAAATACAGATAATCGATAAACTGTATTTTATCAAATTATGGGAATACATTTTCTTTATATAAATACTTACTACTTAACTACCAAATTGCTAAGATTAAGCTAATTTTATTTAGTAAATAATAAAACACTAATGTGACAATACTTTTTTCGCTATCATATTGATAACATAAATCCCAAATTTTTATAATCGGATTATAACAGTATATTACATATCAAGGTACTAAAGTAGGTATTTTAATCCTGAGGGCAAGCACAAATTGCACGAGGGATTAAAATACCCTTTAGTCCCTTGGTATAATTGCTTATTATAAAATCATAATGGCTTTTCTACTATGGAAACTAAGATTTTGTTTAAAACTGACAAATAATTTTTGCGTTTTTACTCGAAAGTTTGAAACAAAGAGCGATTTTTTCATTAATAAAATTGGGAGAGACGCTGCAAAGGCTACGTCTAGCTTATTGTCGTCTAAATCAAGAAAAATATGTGAAAAACAATACAAAGATATTGCAACCTGGTGTCATTCCTAGAAAATAACTGAATATGCAGAAAATGTACATCCGAAGAAACAAACCGGCTATTAAAATTTGTACAATGTTCATATAACCGTAAATATTAGTAATCACCAATAAATTATTCGTTATACCTAGGCAAAGAATATAGGTATTTACTTATTATTGTAGTAGTATATTATAGTAGTACCCTTTCTTTGAAGTAGATAATTTTTCCCGTTTTAAATAGGTTAGTTATCAATGTTTTAATACAATAAATATTGTATTTCTAACATTAATGTTTGCTATTTTTTTAATACTACAGATATTAAAAATACCTTTTAAAGGGATTTAAAGCGTTTGTAACCCCTCAGGGATTAAAAGTGGCAAATTAGTCCATAACAATAGAGACTAAAATATGCTACGGAGTGCAAAAATGGTATTTTTTGGGAATGCTGTCAGGCAAAAAAATATATTACAGAAAACTTAGCTTAGTCGTAATGCATTATACACTGGGTGACAACGAAAATACATGCTGGACACGTCGCCATTATATAGCGGTATGAGAGATAAAAGTGTCAGCAAAGGTTGATTAAATTATAGTTGACAAGACGACAAAACAGAAGAGTGGCAGTTTCGTTGACTCAAGTTTAGCTGTTTTGTCACTCCTAGCCCGGCTAACTCGAAGAGCTCGAGCTGATTTTATCTTATTATTATTAATCGTTCATAAGTTTTCACCGAACCATTGACTAACTCCGGAGAACTCTATCGATTCCACACCGATTTCGTCCGCCCAGGTCGACCCGGAAAACACGAGAACCGTGTCATCAGCATAAGATATAATTCCCGCTTCAGTCGGCATTAAAAGTAGTTCGTTTATATAGACTGAACAGAGAAGAGGTCCCAAAACCGTTCCCTGAGGAATTTCACAAGTCATAATCTCAAATCACTCTCACCCCCAATCTTAACACACTGCATCCTGTCCTATAGATAGCTGCTATGTAAGATAGCATTTTATGAGACAACAATGGAACTGTTTCCGAATATACCTACCCTTACCATTCCTACATTTTCTAAAAAGTCATGAACTAATCTTACTTTTGATAAAAGGTAGGCGCCTTCGCAAAAGCAATAAAAGGGATATAAATGGGTCGTATACGTTTCACAGTCTAGTTGCGTTTTTTGCAATACTAATTATATCGACCATAATTATTTTTACAGATTAATTATGCGACATATTATTAACCGTATAAAAAGTATCGTTTCGTAATCAAACCGGACAACTTTTTTTGATACAGTCTGCTAATTATCAATAATAGAGTCTGCACATTACAGTGACTAATTATCGCGGTTCCAGAGCATACATATGCATCACCTATGCAAAAATAATGATTTAATAAAAAGCTCACTTACATACTCACATTGTGTCTAGCTTTTTTGAGTCACCTTGGCCACATATGTTAAACTAACCTGAAAATAATAAACACCAAATTAAATACAAGCAAATTCAAAAATTAATTAATTTTAACGGAAAGACTAATTCATTAATTTGCACTTGGTTGAGATTTTTAATTAGTCTTGCATTTATTTTTTTTTGTCTTTTCCCTATTTAGGCAACTTTATGAATAAAAAATTATTTAGGTAGTTCGGTACTGTCTTTATTAATAAAACTAAATCTGTTGTTGCAACGAATTGCTGTTGTGGGGCATTTTATTAATAAACTAAGTAAATTAAAGCCGAAATAATTTAATTTATATTTTATGAAAAATAGGTAAAGGTTCCTAACCTTGATATAAATTTTTAAAGAATATGACGTCCCAATCCACTACTTCAAGTGCAAAAATTATCGTATTAAAAAAAAGCGCTGGAGTAATGGGTATTAAAATCGAGAGTATTATCATCAGTATCAGGATTGGTAAAAAAAAAGAAATTCGTTAATGTAAAGGAGAAATAATTGTACCAGTTTTGATGGTCAAATTGTCGAAGTGCTGTCAAAGTTACTAGCAAGATTTTAAGTAAATCCCGGCATAGAGTTTGGAAGGGATACCGTACGAAGAAAGTTTGCTGGGGAGTGCTGCATGTCATACCTGGCCTTATTTTTTGTTAATTTTGTTCATATTCTGAGCGAAACCTGTATGCTTCTTCTTTACCTAATTTTAAAAATCTGTTATATACTTCTTATTCAATAAATATTAAAAATAATAGGAAATATGCATATAATCCAAATAAACTTGCAATGTTTTTTTTATTCTCTACATAAATTGAATATTTATGTTAGTTGTTTTTAGCCCTTTATTTTGGTCTGTATTAGCAAAAAAAAAGATTTTCTTCTACAAATTCTCATAGAAAAATCGAAACTTGTAAAAAGCGATATTATTGGTCGTGACGTCACATGTCATGTAAATAAAAGTGTTATAATGGCTAGTGCGTGGTGAATTCCCGTATTAATTTACTTTCTTGATTATTTCCCAGAAGTTAGCAGATTGCGTGGATAAGAAGCATTACATTTAGACAAAAGGAATGTTTAACCATGACCGGAACGAAAATTGTGCAAGGACAATCGGATAATTTTCTGAAAGTTGATGCTTGTTTGACGGGTGACCGTTTATTGTCTTGTAAATTTCGTTAGCAACACTTATTATTTATTGTAACAAAAATAAATGTACAGTCAAATATGCTTACTTGAATTTGACGATACTGATCTTTAATGATACCTATGTATCGAAAATTTTTGAACTTTGCACTAGGCATGTACTTTCTTCCAACAGCGGCTGTTCTGGGAACGTGAAAAATACGATTTTCAGGGCACTTGCAGTGGTATTTGGCACAATACATTATTTATAGGGTAGTTTTTTAATAGATTTCATCATTTAATAAAAGGAATTATACCGGTATTACGCTGTAATAAAAAAAAACAACCGTAATAAAAACAACAATTACTGTCTGGGCAAATAAAGCGGCTTCTCCACATGCTAAATGCTTAAATTTCTCGTCTGATTGGTTGATGTCGTGTTGCAAGGCTCGGATAGAGTATGTGACTCTAGGAAATGTGGACCTTTATTGTGTTGCATGGGTTTGTTTAGGTTGCGCTGGGTCAAACCTGTTCAACATTAGGTCTTGTGGACTGACATTTTCCAATTTTAAGCATACATTACAAATAATAAGAAAAATCACTTTGGCAAATCAATTGATATAGGTACCATCGTACGAGGTAATGCTCACTTGGCTGTCGGACTACCGCCGAATTTGTAGATTCATATATACCTATAGTCCGTCTAGAAAGTATCCGAAAAAAAGAAAGCATAATTATAATTTTTCGGTATATATTTTTATTACTTGAACCATAAAATTACAACAAATAATTAATCTCATTTACTTATACAACCAGCATTTAACTCAAAACACTTAACTAAACGTACAGGTACACCTGAAACTAGATCACCGCCATAATGTTCGGTGATGGTGGTTCAAGCCTGTAAAACTGACCGAATCAAACCTTCTTTATTTCATGGCGCTGCTCGTTCCATTTCAATCTTCATTAGTTCCCATATATTTTCAATGGGACTAAGTTCTGGTGAAGGTGTTGGCCATGGAATTGTTGCCAATTGGTGTTCTTGCATCCAAGCTTGAGTACAGGCAGAAGTATGGCATCTCGCATTATCCTGCTCAAATAGCCACCAGTCTGGATATAAAGCATGAGCCGTTTAAAGAAGGAAACCATTTAGAATGTCACAATACTTTTCACTATTAACGGTGCCATCAACTTTACAGAGAGGGGTAGCACCACGCTGAGATATTGCTCCCCAAACCATTATTTTAGGGGGAAATTCGAACAGTGTCAGTTTCTCTTGATAGGATTTTTAGGTGATTGGAACCAAGCTGAAAACAACTTTCGTCAGATATAAAAACATTCCCAAAATTATCTTCTCGGAAACGTCGACAAAAATCTATTCTTCGTTGCCTTTGTAGAGGCGTCATTGAGGGGATTTTTTTTTTTGGTTTCCTTGATATGTAGCCTTGTCTTTTCAGCGACATGCGGACAGTTTCTGGACACACTTTTATTCTTCGTTGATTTCCAAATCTATTAGGCAATTTTCTAAACCCTAGGCGCGAATTTTGCCGTCCTAAGGTCACTAAAGCGTTTAAATTGTTTCCGCGAATCTTACGCGGTCTTCCCGAAACTGGTCTATGCCTCATATCCGCGCCATTTTTTATCCTCTTTATTATTTCATACACTGCACTTTTTTCGAGTTCAGTCAATTGCAATAATTTTTTAACGTTTCGAACACTTTTTGTATACAAAATTCCACCTTTTTTCTTTTTCTACTTGCGACATTATTTCACAAATCTTAAGCCTGTTTACAATCAACAATATTTGACGAATGGTGTTTTCATGCAATTTTAGCCATAGCCTACTATCGGCACAACCTACTTGATGCATTGCTTGTGTCTTAGAATGTTACAAAAAATAAATATATTAAAATCAGGAAAAACATAAAATTCCCGATACTTTCTAGACGGACTATACATCTATATGTAGCACCCCTACGTTACTTGACACATTTTTACTTATCCCCACATCACCAGGTACTGAGGGCAAATGGCTGCTTTTTAAATTGTAATAAATTAAACCGAGAAGTAAAATGTTTTTTTTTAGTTAAATTATCATAGGGAACCAGGGGCAAGACGGGGTCATGAGGTAAGATGGGGTACCCTAGTTACTACAAAAACTAACGTGTGTGGATAGCTGTATTGCACAACCTTGGACCCGCTAGACAACAACATCGCTCAGTGTTTGCAAAACATCCGTTCAAAGCAAGTTAGGATCGATTTTTTAGTTTTACGTGTGATCTTATTTTGTGGCTTAAAACATCGTGTGGTAAAAAGTGTACATCAAGTTAAAGCAAAATACATTATTTTTTCTGCAGTGTATCAGTATATGGGCATCTTTTGGTAAAAACATTTATTTCTTAAAGTCGACTGTAAAAGGTAAGAAAACACTTTAAAAAAAAAATGTCATATGCAGGATGGGGTATTATATTTGTCGGGTACACCATCTTGCCCCAACCAATATTTCTTTTGTAAAAAATCCAACTAAAAAATTAGTAACTTATTAATAAATGCATAATCAGTTAAAATAGGTTTTTGTTATTTTTATTTGCAACTATAAAAAAAAATCAACGAGAGGAGAGTGGTCCAAAGAAAATATGAAACAAGCAGTTGAAAAGGTTTTAAACAGAGAAATTGGCTTTGAACACTATGCTCCAACTCAGATAATGCCTGTTCCTAGTATAGAAATGAAAGCTAGAAAAAAGAATTTCCGTCGAGGCAAGACGGCAATCAACTTCTACGCCGTATAAAAGAGAACTTGAAGATGCCAAGAATACTCCCTCCGTAGGAAAAAAAAATCAAAAAGAAAACAGAAAGTGAGAAGAAAAGACAGCCTCAAATGAAAACGAACAACACACATGCTGTTCCTCTAAATACAGCAGAAGATGACACGGAATGTTTATACTGCGGTGACAGGTATTCGGTCCGGAGTCCACTGAAGGATGGGTTGCTTGTCAAATATGCCAAAACTGGCCCCACAATTCTTGTGCCGGCGTAGACGAAGGTGACCCCTTAAAAATCAGCCACACATGTGATATTTGTAAATAAACCCCATCTTACCCCGGGTAGGGGGCAAGATGGGATATTTGTTTGTTTTTAAATAAATATATTTTTTAGGTTTTTGGTGTAAGTTCAGCCAAATATTTTTATGCCAAAAGAGTTATGGATGTTATCCAAAGAATTTTTGAAATAAACTTTATTTTTTAATTGATTGATTTTATTTTTATTAATATAAATGCTTAGCGTCCCCGTCTTGCCCCTGGTTCCCCTATTTCTTTTAAAAATAATATTTTTGGGCTTGTAATGACATCCCTAAATGATTTATGCAATAAAAAATACACGCATAGTTCGTATTGTTTTGATTTTGTGCTTTTATCATGCGCGCCAATTAAATAGAGTATTTTGTAACATATTATAATAATATGGTAATTTCTATTGATTGCTATTTTTTCTTGATTAATTCTTTAACGAGAATTTATTAACGAAAATTACTTTATTATATAAATAGATATTTTAATTATATTTTTACATTACCCAAAAAGGTATGAATAAAGTGTGACGAATTACAAATTATAAATAGTAATATTAACTGAAAAAAATACTTATTTATGCCCACACTATTACAAGAATAAAAGGAATGCGGTATGTCTTAATTTAGAATATGTTAAGTAATTTTATCGCACATGTTATATTGTTACACATTTGCAGATTCAACGACAATGTTGGTGACCTAAGACCACATGAGTCAGCATCCTGCGAGCGCCATAGAAGCCATAGAGTCTCAATGTCGAGGCGATGTCGATGCCAGTCTGCGAACACAACTAGTTTTTCCCTTAAATAGCTATCTTGTTTTATGTCTTTTAATTTGGATATTGTGGTTCTTTATCACCGTTTCTAATTTAATAAAATTAATAAGGTATATACCGCTTAATTGATCAAGTCTGTACAGCTTGGTTTTAGTATGGTTCAATGTTTTATATTATAAGTAAAGAGTTGTAAACCTAAATGAGGCCAGGGGCATCTCTATACTATTTGGAAATAAAATAAGGATCCGATCTGAAAATAAAATACAAATATTTATTTACCTACATTGCGTAATTTGAAAATGCAAAATAAGAAAAGCCTTCGGTTAAACTAATACAAGAATATTTTACTCACCCAATGTATGGATACCACAATATGCCCTGAGGCCCAACGCGTGTAGTCTAGTTTTGAGCCTGTGTAAACACCTGTAGCATTAAAATACCTTCTACAATAGACTCTTTTAATCTTGTATGCTTTGAAGTAAAGATTGCACTGTATTTTGAAAATGAACGCTCTACATTCAAAGATGTAATGTTTGCGTATCTAAAACACTGCAAGTTACTGCCGCAACTGTCAGCACTTACGCACTGCCCAATATAACGTACATAGCTGCGCGAAATCCGGATGTTTGTGTAACAATCACTTAAACTTGATCGCAGCTTCAATACCAGGGCCATCTTTTAAAGTTTGTAGAGCTATATTTACATTATAAACTACATGCAACGACTCAGGAAGTGCCAGATAGCTATGTGGACGGCTGTCAATAGTATCTACTAATACACGATAATTTGCGTTTATAGCACGCAAATCTGCTTCGATTTTAGGGTTTTTAAAGTGCTTTGTTGCTAAAGTGCTTAAAGTGACTTTTGGCAATTTTTGGAAATGTTGATTGTAATAAAATGCAGCATTCAGCCACGTTCCCCATCTTGTTAATACATGCTGTTGGTATCGTTAACACCGGAGCACAACTGGTGAAATATTTTAATTCGTTGTGGAGATTTTGTAAAAACTTTTTTGGTGTTCCAATTACCTTGTCAACATCTGGCAGATCACGTGGACAGTTTTAGTTCTGGAAGAATTTGTATACAGGTCGATATTTTTTCCCTGCAGTTGAGATTTTTATTTTTGTATAGTTGGAAATTTCCCTACACCTCCCTCCTACCTCGCAACGACAATGTCTTCGATACAGTCCCGATAGGACTTCAAAAAATTCACTTGCCCAAGGCGTCGATTCGGCTAGAGTGGGCTCTGTCTTTAAATACCCAAACTTTAACTCCTCAGCCACGTTAAGCTTTTCCGAACAATGATTTATTTAAGACAAATGTAACAAAATTTAAAAATAATTAGGGCGAAATATTTTTAATGCACCGAATTTAATCTCCTTTTATATCTTCTACCTACATCTCCTATGTAAAACTAGATTCTACAAATCTGAAATTTTCATGAATTATCATTATGTAGCATTCAAATTTTCATTCAATTCAATTTTTATGCAACTTTTATCAAAAATATACAAAATTTTCTTAAAAATAGGAAATGAAATTTTTATCCATATGACGCCAACTTTATGGATGCCGCTGTACATATAAATAATAAATAATAAATTCACACAATCATTGAATCTTTAGTTTTAATTTTTGCCATTATTTTTTGATCCAATAATTATTTAATTAAAAATAGCCTTGTTCAAAGGAACTACGCCACTGGTATATCGATTTCCAGCAACTAAGCCAGGAATATTATAAAATGAGACAGAGCCCGCGTGATGTCTTCATGCCCATAACGCCCGTAGCCTTTTCTTGCTTAATTTTTACTTTACTCCTGTGTTGGAGGTCCTGAACGCACAACATAAACTATAATGATAGAAAGCCAAAATTTTATGCAAATACATAGTTATATTAGCAATATATCGAAGTAAACTTGCGATAAAACAAAAACATTATACAGTGACCGGCAAAAAGTTCGCAACATATGGGAAAAATTTTTATTAGGAGAGTATCGGAAAAACTTTCCCAGGGGATCGGTTCTGCATGTCCGATAACCTAAAAATCGATTTTGACATACGTCACGTGACCACTGGTATAGCGTCAAATTAAAAAAAAAATTGTTAATTTACAAAAAGTGAGGTTAGTTGACGAGATATCAAAAAAAGTTATTTGAAAAAATTGCTTAGAATTAAATTCTAGGTCCTTGTGCAAAATTTTAAGATTTTATTTAAAAAAATTGGAAAACTCAATTTTTGTTAAATATTTTTTTATCGATTTACAAATTTCCGGTTTTTTTCGTTTAGATAGCTTGGCTAATGTAAAGCCCATGTATCTGGATGAAAATAAACGAATGTAGTAGTTTTTTCTACAATTGACAGGACAAAATTAAAAAAAACAGGGTTTCGCCGGACGCTAGCTGTTGCAATGATTTGTATCTAGCAGCAGTGTCAAAATTTTAGAGACATTTCAATGAGATTACATTGAGAAAACCTTAATCGTCTTAAATATATCTGAAGTTCGACTTTTTGTAAAGTTAAGGGGATTAAAATAGATAATAAACAAAAAATTACCTGTTTATTTAATCGAAATTTTATAAACGAAAACCAATGTAAGAAAAACTTAAAAGTAGTCAAATTCTGTACTAACAACACAAAAAATCATTGTTTTTCCTTGGGTGCACAAAATTTAAAACTCAGTATGACCACCATTTCTCTCCATACATACTGTTGTTCTCGAGCGCAACTCTCGATTAACATTTCGGAGCATTTTACGATTTATTTGCAATACACAATTTATAATGACATTCTCTAAATTTTGTATATTCCTAAAGGGTCGATGTTTGTACACAGGGTTCTTTAGGTATCCCCACATAAAAAAATCTAACGGAGTCAGATCTACAATTCTACAATTGACAGGACAAAATCGAAAAAATAGGTGTTCGCCGGACGCTCGCTGTTGCAATGGTTTGAATGTAATGAAATGACTGTATCAAGATTTTATTAAGATTTTTCGCACATAAATTTAACAACCAGGTCTATTTAGTTGTACTTAAAACTACCAAAGCAGGCTCTGAAATTAAAACAACCAAATAATCTAGTAGGTTAAAAACAACAGAAAAATGTCAAACAAATTATAATTTGTTTGATTTCAACCTATGTCATTGGTTTATGTCTCGCATCTTACTAAGTTTGATATTTTACATAAGTTTATTAATATTTTATTCCTTAAAATGGCACCCACACTACTTCTTCAGGAAAAGATAGAAATTATTTTAATTTCTGGAGATAATTACAAAAGCCCTCGCAAAAGCCATAGAGAAACAGCAGCAATTTTTAATGAGAGGCACCCCGATAAATCCCTCCATTATTTCACAGTATCTCGTCTAGTCAATAAATTTAAAGAAACGAGATCGGTAGAAAATCAGTATAAAGTTTCCCATGAAAAACCGGTAACAGGTGACGAAGGTTCTCTGGATGTGTGTTTGTCGATCACAGAAACACCCCAATTAGCAGTTAGTCAAATATCGGAGATCACTAACATTCACGAAAGATCTGTGCGGAGGATATTAAAAAGAAACAAATTTCATCCGTACAAACCTAAATTTGTACAAGTATTAAAAGATAGGGATTATGACGCCCGCTTCGATTTTTGTGCCTGGTTCCAGGGTATGATTGAGGAAGATTTTAATTTCCCAAAGAACGTTCTTTTCTCGGATGAAGCTACATTTACCTCTAACGGAACCGTCAGTTCAGAAAACTGTAGATGGTGGGCCACCGAAAACCCAGACTTTGTAATTCAGAGTAAAGACCAATATAGTTTTAAGGTTAATGTGTGGTGCGGAATTTTCAACCTCAGAATAGTGGGACCTTTTTTCTTTAGAGACAATTTAAATTCAGAACGATATTTAGAATTTCTACAAACTGAGATATCTGACTTTTTAGACAATTTGTCATTAGCCGAAAGAAGAAATTTATACTTTCAACAAGACGGAGCTAGCATTCATTCCACAAATGAGGTGAAGAGATGGCTGGATCAAGAATTTGGAAACCAGTGGATAGGACGGTTTTCTGAAAATCCGTGGCCTGCGAGATCACCAGATCTGACTCCGTTAGATTTCTTTATGTGGGGATACCTAAAGAACTCTGTGTACAAACATCGACCCTTTAGGAATATACAAAATTTAGAGAATGTCATTAGAAATTGTGTATTGCAAATAAATCGTAAAATGCTCCGAAATATTAATCGAGAGTTGCGCTCGAGAACAATAGTATGTATGGAGAGAAATGGTGGTCATACTGAGTTTTAAATTTTGTGCACCCAAGGAAAAACAATGATTTTTTATGTTGTTAGTACAGAATTTGACTACTTTTAAGTTTTTCTTACATTGGTTTTCGTTTATGAAATTTCGATTAAATAAACAGGTAATTTTTTGTTTATTATCTATTTTACTCCCCTTAACTTTACAAAAAGTCGAACTTCAGATATATTTACGACGATTAAGGTTTTCTCAATGTAATCTCATTGAAATGTCTCTAAAATTTTGACACTGCTGCTAGATACAAATCATTGCAACAGCTAGCGTCCGGCGAAACCCTGTTTTTTTTTAATTTTGTCCTGTCAATTGTAGAAAAAACTACTACATTCGTTTATTTTCATCCAGATACATGGGCTTTACATTAGCCAAGCTATCTAAACGAAAAAAACTGGAAATTTGTAAATCGATAAAAAAATATTTAAAAAAAATTGAGTTTTCCAATTTTTTTAAATAAAATCTTAAAATCTTGCACAAGGACCTAGAATTTAATTCTAAGCAATTTTTTCAAATAACTTTTTTTGATATCTCGTCAACTAACCTCACTTTTTGTAAATTAACAATTTTTTTTTTAATTTGACGCTATACCAGTGGTCACGTGACGTATGTCAAAATCGATTTTTAGGTTATCGGACATGCAGAACCGATCCCCCGGAAAAGTTTTTCCAATACTCACCTAATAAAAATTTTTCCCATATGTTGCGAACTTTTTGCCGGTCACTGTATATCCATTGCTTTATGCAATCCTTACGCTGGAATAAATATTGTCTTTTCGTTCATAAAGTTGAAATGAATGAACGTTACAAAATTCAGATTAACGTAAATACCGCTTTCAACATTAGCCAAATGCATTTATTTTCAAATCGAATAACGTGCATTAAACTATCTGAATTGTGCAACTCGAAAATGCAAAACGAATTACATTTATTATTCTGGTCTTAACAATGCCAAAGCATAATTATTTCAACAAATTATTGATACGGGTAAGTAAGCCTACTAGGTGCAACCTGTTTAGTTCCAATAGTATATTCGCTGTTTGACGTGTCAAAGGATTTTTTATGAATGTCTTACAGTGTTTTAGACCCGGTATTCTTGACCAGTGTATTGTCCATTCCTCTTCGGCCCAGGCCGAATGCGCACGCTTAGGTCTCGTATAGGAGATGCCTAACGCCGTCTCCCACTAGAGTCTAGAGGTTGGGGGGACACTTTTTTATCCCGGGCTTCCGCATGCGCAGAGGAAAACAATAGTGGATTTTTTCGCACCTATCCCTCTTCGCTTGCGAGGAAAGAGACTGGTCAGGGCCCCTAACCAGGTGCTAACCCTGTTCCGACCTTAGGGTGCCCTCCGATCCACCGTTCTGGACAACAAACAAAACATAATTTTGAGGTTAGGTTTTGCTCGGAACCTTTAAAAAATGACAAAACAAAATTTTTATCGAGGAAGGAGTGCTAGCCCGTTTCCAATACACCTTTTAGAGCCGATTTCCTAATAGTCCGAGATCCCGCTGCAGGATTACTACGTTCATCGAGTTTTTAATCAAAATCTAATTTTTACATATAATAATGAATTGGGGAATATATTTTTGCCAGGGTGCCTATCAAAATGTGGCCGCTAGTATTTTTAATTAAAATAATATTAATTGATTTTTCATTCATTTTGTTTGTAAGTTTACCGATTTCCTAGCATGAGCCACGTAGTCCAGTGGGTAAGGCATTCGCCTATTGACCCAGACGTCTTGGTTCGAATCCGGGCTCGGCCGGATCTTTTTTTTTAAATTTTTGTCCTTAAAATCGGATCGGGGGGCACCCTAAGGTCGGAAGAGGGTTAGCACCTGGTTAGGGGCCCTGACCAGTCTCTTTCCTCGCAAGAGCAGAGGGATCGGTGCGAAAAAATCTAACAATCATTCGGCAAAATTCGGGATGCATATTCCTGGTATTAGCTAGACGTTAGTGAGAAGTTTTTGTTGCTGTCCCGCACTTGGCAGCAACCTCTTCGCAGCCAGGTGTAAACAGGTATTGCTTTGTTACATTTATACGTTTATTAGGTATATTCATCAATTATATATCAAATTAAAGTTAATTTTTTTCTGTGTGTGATGGCATACCTCTGCCTATGTAAAAGTGGCCGCAAATAGGGGTTGCTAGCTGTTAAAAATAGATTAGAGTGAAAGGGAGTTAGCGCGCTACGTCGTTCGTTAGACGAGGATGGTGATTGCTAGGTGTACGAGTTTTTAAAGCCAATGCCCATGCGTCGATCGCTAGTGTTTTCAACTAAAGCGCGACATTCTTATTCTAACCATTTTGTTTTGGAGCTCTTAATACACAACGTTGTTTTATTTAACTTTATATATTATTACGTTTGTTAAAATAAATCTTAAATTTAAAAAAAATGAAGAATTGTTTTCTGTGTAATAAAAAGAATAATGTGCTTGACTTTAATAATGCATCATTTAAAAAGTGTTTATTAATGTTATTGTTTCGTCGTAAAAAAAATATAAGTACCATGACATTTTATTAACAGTGGAATCTATGGACAATTAATTTCGGATATTATAGAGAATGTCTGAAAAAAATTACAGTTTTAAAACTAAAAGATAAGCAAGAATTTGAAGATTTTTGCAAAACGCAAACCATAAGTAAAACTTTTAATTTAACTTAAGAATGATTTAGTTTATAGTTACTATACATATAATATATCGGTACCTCAGGTATCTGTCTTAAAAATGATGTTTGTTTTTCTTATTTACATTAAAGAAAAGACGATTCGATTTTTTATTTAAGAATGGATGTTTTGATATATTTGAGTAATTTTAAATACAACTAAACAAAAATTTATTAATTATAATTTTTTTTGGAGTATTATAAAGTTGTTCCCACTACTGTTTGCGCCGTTGGTTGAGAACACATTGGCTTTAAAAACTCGTACAGCTGGCAATCACCATCCTCGTCTAACGAACTATGTAGCGCGCTAACTCTCTTTCACTCTAATCTGTTTTTAACAGCTAGCAACCCCTATTTGCGGCCACTTTTACATAGGCAGAGGTATTCCATCACACACAGAAAAAAATTAACTTTAATTTGATATATAATTGATGAATATACCTAATAAACGTATAAATGTAACAAAGCAATACCTGTTTACACCTGGCTGCGAAGAGGTTGCGGCCAAGTGCGGGACAGCAACCAAAACTTTTCACTAACGTCTAGCTAGGAATATGCATCCCGAATTTTGCCGAACGATTGTTAGATTTTTTCGCACCGATCCCTCTTCTCTTGCGAGGAAAGAGACTGGTCAGGGCCCCTAACCAGGTGCTAACCCTCTTCCGACCTTAGGGTGCCCTCCGATCCGATTTTAAGGACAAAAATTTAAAAAAAAGATCCGGCCGAGCCCGGATTCGAACCAAGACGTCTGGGTCAATAGGCGAATGCCTTACCCACTGGGCTACGTGGCTCATGTTAGGAAATCGGTAAACTTACAAACACTATACAGATATTGAATGAAAAATCAATTAATATTATTTTAATTAAAAATACTAGCGGCCACATTTTGATAGGCACCCTGGCAAAAATATATTCCCCAATTCATTATTATATGTAAAAATTAGATTTTGATTAAAAACTCGATGAACGTAGTAATCCTGCAGCGGGATCTCGGACTATAATTTTTTATAATATTTTAAGTGACAAATATAAAAAAAAAGATGCGACTGAGCAGGGATTCGAACCAAGACGTCTGGGTCAATAAGCGGATACTATACCACTGCACTACGTGACTGATGCTAAGAAATCGGTAAACTTATTAACAAGTGCCTCATTTATATTTTTTAGGTTATTGCGCATGCGAAAGCCCGGGATAAAAAAGTTTCCCCCAACCTGTAGACTCTTTACCGTCTCCCGACCCACGAACTTCGACACTGCACATCTCTTAGCGAGCAGGTTGACAGGTTACCCTCGAGGTCTGCGTGTCCCGGTATCCAAACCAGGGTGACTTTATTTTGTTTTCCTACTCCAGTCAATACCTCGCGGCAGTTATACACCATTTGCGAGATGCACCAGCTGGATTCCAGTGTTTTAAGAGCAGCTTGACTATCAGAATTTTTGTTTTGTTTTACGTGTGAACTGATTCCGTTTTACCAGAATTCTTACACTTTTCTCAGTTGCTAGTCCCCAATGACCTCAGGCTATGTCAGCTCTGTTTTTCGGCCACTACCGTATATTCCAGCTCCGATACCCTTGCTAGTTTTGGATCAATCGGTAAATAAGCAAATATCTGTAGGTCAATTTTATTCTAAACCCTGGACGAATAAGGCTCTAACAAAACCCTATCTCCACTTTATTGTAAACTACTTCCATAGGTTCTTGGTTCAGTTCCATCCGTATGCGCAATCTCTGTCAGCTGCGACTTGTTAACAGTAAAATGCATCAATTTCACTAAACAATTTGTATTTCTATTTCTTGATTATAAGTATACACACAACTATTAATATTGACAGTAATAACAATAACGTGCATTCTTCATACTCTGTTGTTACGAGATGTTATTTCTTGCATGATACTAAGTAGTTTAAGGACCAAAACTGGATGGACCTTGTTCGAGGGATCAAAAGTAGACGGCCACAGTTGGCTGAGAAACGGGAGTTCTTATGAACTGAAAAACAGGACCATGCCCGAAGAAATCGGGAGTTCTTATGAACTGAGAAACAGGACCATGTCTGAAGAAAATGGAAGTTCTTATGAACTGAGGAACAGGACCATGCCTGAAGAAAACGGGAGTTCTTATGAACTGAGAAACAGGACCATGCCTGAAGAAAACGGGAGTTCTTATGAACTAAGGAACAGGACCATGCCTGAAGAAAACGGGAGTTCTTATGAACTGAGGAACAGGACCATGCCTGAAGGAAACGGGGGAATTTTTTCCGCACTTACTTTATACCGACTTTGTGTGAAATACTGGTCACGCACTTGACCGACTTTTTCTGTTGTGCCCGGGGCACAACAGGCTTTCTTATTGTTGTTTGGTTAATTAGATTGGTTGTTTGGCCAATTAGAGTCAATTTCGCGATGACGCGAGTCTAGTCTGACCATTTGAGAATAGGAAGAGGCCGAGCTTGATACCCGGTACTGTTAAGAGACGTAAGGTTGTTGATCTCTGTTGCCATGGTTTATGGCTGTTTTATACATTTAAAAGAAGTGTAATTTTAGAACGCAAAGGCAATTAAACTAAAAGATAAGAAATTTGCTGAGGAAACTAAGGCCTTTGAAGTTCGCCGACAAAGTGCCGAGTTTCGAAGAACTAAATTAAAGGAAAGATTTTCTTTAGATATTCCAGCCGAAATGGTCTTTGTGTTTTACCGATAACTGCGTATTTTAATGCACGTTAAATAAACAAGAGAGACGAGTTTAAGTTTGATTACTTGAAAGGGATTTTATACCTGCTTGGTTATTAACATTTATTTGGAAATATAAATAAAAATATATAAATTAAACGAACGGTTGGGTGTCCCCAACAAACCCATTCTTCCCTTCCAGGATAGATTATAGTGTAGGGAATATAGTTGCTAAGTATCCTAGGCATGATGTTCGACAGCATACCCAGAATGCCGTAAGCTAAAGTTGTCTTTAACAGATGTGTGTTACTCATGAGTACTCATATTGTTGCATGATAAAGTCTGTATGTGGACCATCTTGCATCCTTCTCCAGATATATGTGGAGAGGAAGTAGTTCCAATAGGGTCTCCATAGGTGCCGCTGGCGAATATCGTTACTTTCTGCTAGTGACTTTATCATTTTCCGGCAACTTCATTAATAAAATTGCTATTACAAAGTGACTGAACCGAGTTGTCGATGAATGCTTTGATCTCATGTTCAAAGCAGTTTTCAATGTGTAAAATACTACAGCTCTCTAAAAATTATTAGATTACCTACTTCTTTAAGACCGGTTGTTAATAAAATGGCCACACATGCATGCACTCTCGGAGGAATTTAAGTATAGTTGGCAGCTTTGTTGCTTAAAATACATCAACAAAAAACAATAAGAACGAGTTGATTATCTCGTGGGTGTGTTCAGATTTGTGCACTGATGTTTACCCAACATTTCTTTCGGTTTATATTAAGTTACTGGATTGCAAAATAGCTCTAAAACAATAACCTTAAGTAGCCAAATATTTGCAGTTATTTTACATTGTAAAATATTAACATTCATATTTTATCCAATTGTTTGTAAAATTACCGCTCATCAACTTCCGCGAAGTAAGCGGCTGCTGCCAACACAATTTCTTAGTAACAAACCTAATGAAACGAAATTCTCCATGTAGCCGTCCACGCATACGTGTGCCATGTTTGAAATCTGGTGGGTATTCTACCTTTTTAAGAGGGCTGTGGTAAAGCCACAACAGGCGTTGCCTTAGCAACTTTTGGAAACAGACATTTTTTCGTAGTGTCAACATTTGTCTTAATAAATTTGGTATGTTGATTCTAGTTTACATTAACTCTTGTGAAAGCTCAAAAAAATACTTGTTAATTTCATTTATTATCATTTTTGCTTTACAAATATTACGAAAGTTTATTGGGTTCTGAAATATTTTAAATGCTCTTAATCATCTTAGATTTTATAGAGAAATATTCCACATCAAAATTGTCTTGTCTTCGATTTAATTAAATTTTTTACCTTCTTCTTAAGAACTCTTTATTAAAATTGTAATTAAATTAAAATTACAAAATTAATAAAATCGAGAACGTATAAAATATGGTATTGTTTAAAAAGTTTTTTAATTAATTTTTGCATCAATACGGTGCAGTGGGTTGCACTTCTCGCTATGCTACAGTCTGGGTGATAAAGTCAGAGCAAAGGTTAATGAAAAGTGGGTGGTTCTCAAACCCACGTAAACTAACCATTGATTTCTTAGAGATACCATTTTATTTATTATATCGATTTACACTTAATAAAACCGTTATATAAGATAGAGAGTGGTGGAAAAATATTCATTACGTAAAAGTCAAAGGCCAAATCAGGTCTTATGTAAAGTAACAATTTTGTTATTATCGAATTTTCATTTAATTTTGCGTGTTCCACAGTATTTCTTAATGAATATGCATAATATATCAATCATAACCATGCAGTTACTAGAGGTGTTAAATATTACTTTCATTTTACAAAGTCTTTTGAAGTCTGGAAGAAACAGTGATGGATGTTTATTATCGGTAATATACAGGGTACTATGAAATTCACTGCATATATGCAAATCCTGATATGAATTCAGATTGAATAAAAATATTCATTAATGGCGCTTCACGATAAAAAAAGGTAGATATCGGCCCTCAAAAAACTTTTTTTTGTCGCTGCGAAACACTGGGAATATCTACATGGCTATATAAAAATCATTGAATAATGTCAGTCATAGAAAAAACCTTTGTTTTGACGCCAGTACGTGGTGTGGCGTTGCCAAGTCTCTCTAATCCATATTCATAATATATGTAAGAAGATTGAAAAAATTGTATTTTTGTTATCTTTAAGGAAAGAAATCCTATTAAAGGTGGATTTATGCAGACCACTTTAAATTTAATTTAACCTTAACTAACTTTAATTTTCTTTAAGAAATTTTTAGGACATTGAAAGTTAAAATTAAAGTAAAGTTAAATTAAAGTTGTGGATATAAACGCTGTTATGCTTTCATTTGTATTTAACTCGCACTAAATTAAATGTAAAGTTAAATTAGAGATAAATTAAATTTAAAGTGCAAAAACCCACCTCAACTCTTTCAAAACTCTCAATATCAAAAATTTAAAATACTATAACACAAAAAAATCCAGAGAACAGTTGTTCAAACCAAGAGTACAATAATAATGTTCAACCAGGCCGACCAGAAATTTTTGGAGGAAAAAGAGTACCTAGACAGAAATTTTAGTTCTAAATTAGCTTCAAACAAAAAAAATCCTAATACTTAAGCATGTACTTTTTTTTATTTACCTATTTTTAAACATATTTAAAAGAAAATTTGGCTTTTATTAACAGGGTAATTTATACCGTCCTTAATTTTTAAGCGAAATTCCTCACAACTTAAATTAATAATAAACTTTACCTTCATAACCTCTTCGTCCATCTCTCATCAATTTAGCGATTCTCTGTGTCCGCGAGCGTTTTCTGAGTTAGGGAACGCTTAAATTATAAGATGACAAATATTTAGACATGTGGCAACGATTGTCATTAAAATCTTACCTGCTATTAAGTATATTATTTGGTCGTTGAAAATTAGGTCCTTCGTTAGGAATATGATCGCAATGATAGAATTTTAAATAGTAGAGGTATTACGGAACGAACTAATATTAAACACTTGCTAGTATCTCGATTACATTATTCTGTTGTACTGAATCCCTCGTATAAGGAAACGGGTGTTATTGTTAGTTGTCGAGAAAAAGTAATCACAATTATGTTAACAGTATAATGTATATTATATGAATATAATAGTAATCCGTCTGATGTAGTCTTTTGTATGAGGTACACGACTTTTGTATTAATTTATTCATTCTATTTTTTTATTGTCTAGTCCCACTGGTCTACAAAAATTCAAGCCAAACATCATTTTACAATACAATAGATTTTATACTTAAACCTAATTACAGAAACTAATATTGTACGGTAACTTGCGTTAGTAGATACATCAAAATCATTCGTAACCATATGGTACATGGGTACCTAAAATAACTGTCCAAGGAAATATATTATTGGTTTATCGTAATATACGTGCAAATAAATTATTTGCTTTTGACTCGATAAAGAATCAGCTAATAAGAAATTAATGAATTATGGGATTTTTTCATACTAATATGAATGCGCACTTATAATGTGTTGATTTGGTTTTGTTGCTGTTGATGGCAACCTTTCCAGTCATAGAATGTTAAATGATATAATTTTTGGAGTCAAAATAAGCTCTACAATTATTATAAGAAAACAAAATTGCTTGTGGCAAAATTATATAAAATAGACAATGTGTTCTGCTCTTGCATTAAAGTACGGGGCACCCAAGAACTAATGAAGAACCCCGGGCCGGGTAGATATTAAGCTTTCACACTTTTTAAGGATCATCAGACTGACGCACAGTGCGTTGTTAAAATCTGGCAAGGAAAAAGTCAAAAATATCAGGGTTTTAAATCCCTTAAATTCGTATTAGATACTATTACTAGATAATAAACAAAACATTTTAGCCCAAAATAGAATAAAAAATTATCACCAGTTTGGTTTGATGCAGATGGGAACCCATAAAATTTAAATATAAGATTTACCAGCTTTGTTGGTATACGCGTATGTTTTATTAGCGCGTAGTTTAAGTTATTTGTTATATATTTTTGTTAATCCTATTATTGTGTCTTTCAAGGTAAGTGTATTTAAAATTTTTACAAAAATTTATATTTGCTAAGTAGTGCCACTTTTAAAAACGCGTTTTGATTTTCGGTCAAGATTAGTATGGTTTTGAAGATCCCGACAATTGCATATTCGTCTAGATTCGGTTGGAATTATGTACCATTTTGGTAAGCAGTCCTTTTAGATTATACGAGTCTCACCTTAAATTCAAGTGCGGAAGGGCGCGATAAAGCTATTTTTTCTCTCTATTTTGATTTGTCACACAGAACCTATTATACATGCTCTTATTTTATTTTGTGAGCTGTTATAATGAATGACTTACTAAGTGGCCTAAAAGAATTAAGTTTTTACTTTTTTGAATGTATGTACTACGGTCATTTAAACACACACAAAATATATGCCAAAATAAATATTAAAATAGTTTTTATTCTGTTTAACTACAACATGGTAAGTATATGAATAAAAATATATAATCTATTATAGTAGGTATAACTGGAATTTGCTATTTAATATTACATAAATAGCTACCGAAATACAATGTTTTACATCACCCGCGAAATATACTTTGGTATCTGTTTTTTTGGCTTGCCCGGTATACTAAAATACTTAAAATGTATAGAAACGGTATTTTTTGTGTTATGAAATCATTTGTTAGAGAAGATACTCTCAAATGATTGTTATTTTAAGCTCTGAAATCTGAAATTTAATTATGATTTCTTACTTTCTACATTGTGCGTTTGTCACACTGTATGACGTAACCACCAGGTACTTTCCTCAATAGAAATCTCCTATAGTCAATATTTTTGCTAAAGTAGAAACGGTACAGAATGTGCGTGAACGCCATCTATAGAGATATTCAGAAGCTGAATTACAGTCGTTCTTATAGATGGCGTTCACAAACATTCTGTACCGTTTCTGTTTTTTAAAAAGTATTGACACTGAAAGATTGCTATTGAGGCACCTGCCTCATGGTTATGTCAGTCCGATGATCCCCAACAAGGGTGAAAGCTCCCTGTCTACCCTGCCGTGGGCTTGCATTAGTTCTTGAATGCTCTGTACTTTAATGCAAGAGCAAAACACACTGTCTTTTTTGTCCGTTATGTCACAACCATTTTCGTTTTCTTACATTTATTACGGACACTAAAATATTCTTTTTAAAATTATGTTAGATGTTATTTGAATTGTAATAAAAACAATATTACTGCATAGATAAATATCTTATGTGACAGAATCCTCAGAGCGCTTTAGGCCTAAGCATTAACATACCATGAATGTCTGAAGAAACGGGAGCATTTACTATTTTTTGATGGTAGCCAAAGAAAGAATAAGGGCTTGATTTTCTGACCATAAATCATGTATCTGTGGAAGAGGGACAGATAGCACATCGGTGAGAGAAGAAATGGCGTTTTTTGTACGATTAACGCCACTGATAAATCGACTGACTGTCTTTTAAGTATAATCAAAAACTTAGTGTCGGGGTCATGGTATTCGCCAGACGAGGGAACAATATTCCAAATTAGGTTTCATTTCGGAGATATAAAGTGTACAGAATAAGAAAATTTGGGATGCTTCATGGACATAAGAGAATAAAAATCGTTTTGAACTGAATAATAACGAAGCAAACAAGAGAGCGGCCACAGCAAAGGTGCAAGTTTGGAACGAACTTGCAGCTCGAAATACTAAGTGGAGTAAGAAAGCTAGAGAATGCCTTGAAGAAAATGAAGATTGGAAGGCCCACGAGACGACATATCAGTGGAAGTATGGAAATATCTAGGGCCAGAAGGAATAGATAGATTATTGAATGTAGTGTAAAAAATTATACCCACGAAGAAATCCGAGTACAAAGTCAGTAAAAAGACAGCATTATTGTGCATATTTAAAATGAAAGGAAACTACAGAGAGATAATGCTGACGTCACATACAATAAAAAAATTTTGAAAAATTATAGAACGGGATTATAGAGAGAACAAAGCAGTTTTTATTCATGCGCGGTACGAGGGCAATGAATTAAAAGAGGTTAAGAAAAAGGGTCGGTCAGTAACGCTAGACGCAGGATTGTGTATGATTCGTATTGACCACGACAGAGTTCCAGTATATTATGTATACAGAAGCTAGGACATAAGTAAGAAATAATTCATGGCTCACGTTTCCACTTTTAGTTGGTGAGTAAAGAAAATTGGAAATTCGTATAATCCCAATCTAAGATTCTTGACGAACTTTTAAATCAACAGAAATACTATAGAAATAACATTTCTGCCGATCGTCCTGACTGCAGCTCATGTTCTTAAACGGTATAAGTTTTTTATCAACGATGCCACGCATGAATATAGAACTTGTAAATAACACTTTCAGTCATGTTATCTTAAATCATATGTTTATTTTTATTTTGTTTATAAATACAGAAATGCCCTGAATTAATTTGATTTGGGTAAACTAGTCGGTTAATACAAATTACGGCCTCAACGCCGAAGCAATTACAATATATCAATAGGTGAATTTATATGTTTGAAGTGTTTAATTACCTTAATATTTAATAATAATTTATGTTAAAGTGTTTTAGTTATGTTGCGCGGCTTGATTACGCCAGTCATGCTTAGTGTCAAATATCTAAGCAGTGAATGCATTTAATACTAATACGCTAGAATTTTATAATTAAAGTTTAAGTGTTAATTTTATATAAAATAAATGCTAAAGCCTTTGCAAGAAACTTCCATTTAAATTATAGTTATAAAAGTCAGGGTTCATTGAAAAAGAATGAACCAAAGCTATCTGTAAACTATTTCTTAATCAACAATATTTGTGCACTTTACATTTAAGTTAAAAAGTGCATCAATTTTATAAACCTTGAAGATATACATATGTTTATGTATAAAATAATAGTTTAATCTAATCCATTATTTTAGGTTGTAAGCAAATATATTTCTTAAACAGAATTTATTTTTCTTTTAAGTTTTCCTCTATGGAAGCCAGATTGCAGATACTTATTCAATGACAATAGCACCGAACATCAATATGACAATAGTCAATACCACAAGCACAATAATATGATTCTGTTTAAGCTATAATAAAATGTATGTAAAAGATTTAAAACAAAACTAAAATTTTTCAGAATTGATCTGTCCCTCCAAATACGTCTCTGAACTAAACAAGAAAAGGACGAATGTGTCGTGTCTTAATAACCTGCGGGAGCTTAAACCGCATTTAATTTCGAACATAGTATAAACCTAATATTTTAAAGTAGGCATCCCTAAGAAAAAAAAATCCGAATATTTTTCTCACACGGATCATACTTGAAATAGAGAAAAAATAGAAGAAAAAATTATTTATGTATATGCCAACCATAATAGTCCCACTCAATACCTACAAATTATTTTTATATATAGGTTTTAAGGTGTCCCGCCAAGACACAAACAGACAGATAGCAGCAGTAGTTGGATCTTAAGGTCCAAAATCAACTAATATTACCAAATATAGTGCTTATGATAAAATCAATTCAATATGGACAGTGTTCTGGAATAAAATATCGGAACAACGCAGCAGCGAGTAGCTGTTCATAAAGTTGATATACCACACGAATCATTCTCAATGTGTCGTTGTCGAAAACAAATGTCGAGAATGGATCTGAACGAAATACAATAATGTTGATTTTGTAATTTGCCTAGCCCAGGAAAAAATAAATCGTTGCATTTAGCTTTAGTCGGTTATTAGGTAGCAATGATAAAAGAGCCACACATCCTCCTTCTAAAACAATTTAAATTGCTTAATCATTTTTTCAGTTAAAGCAGATAAAGTAACGTAACCATTCTAAAGACAGTGTGTAAACTCAGTAATCGACAACCTACAATGTGTTGAACTTTGCGACGACCTATTGGCTACTCAAGTTAAGGAAGCCAGATGCAATCAGCTAATTTTTAACGGGGAAGTAGGGCACACTAGACGACAAAATTGACCACCACCATAATGATGACAAAGACGCAACGAAAACATTCCCCGTTATAGTAGTTAGCAAATCGGTCGAAGAGGACGCCACGTTCTTAATTTGAGTCGCCAATATCATCAGAGGGAAGCCACAATAGACCACACATCCGTCTGACGTTGTGATGAGAGACGATATCTCCTTACCTATTATCTTAGAAAAAGAGTTTATTGTGTTAGTTAGACACTGTACAAAAACATACGTAATTTATTGTACTATTTCTGTTGGACCACTTTGTAGAGTAAATTACCGTGACTGCACTAAATCAACTTGCAAGGAACAAAATAGAGCCGTAAGTGACGAACTAACAGTAAAGGATGAGTGTTAAGACAATACAAATATTATGTTTACGACTTTATTTACAGTTTACAAACATCACTAACCCTAAAGGGTGCAAAATATAGGCATATTAAAAGTTATAGGATGAGTAAAATTCAGATTTTCAGAGGCAACAGCAAGAAAATACAAAAGGAAAATGTTCTAAATCATTAAGATTTTTTTTTTAATAATCGAACATACACTTGGAATGATTTACAGAAAACCACAGTTTGTGCTTCATCAATCATCAGTAAAGTATTTCAAAGGACAGAATGAATAAGGAACTGGAACAGCTTAACAGAAATATTGTACATTATAGTTCCTAGTTACCACAGCAACCGCGGTTTACTTAAGAAGGCGGTGTAAAAAAAAAATTCTAGAAAATATATAACTGTTATTCGTTTGGTATCTTGCACTGTAATTTTCTTCTTAGTAATTCTTCATTTGATTGAGATAAATTCGTTTTATCATCTGGTCGGCAACAATAAAGCTTCCTCATATCCTCATGTTTTCATTATATGATAACTGAAGACGAATAAACTTTTAGGTATGACAAAGTGTGACCGTATTATATAATCTTGCATTTCTTGTCAAATATTTGACGTAAAACTGTTGCATTGCAACATAATTTACATACAAAGAAAATATAATATGCCCAACTTAATTTGCTATATTTTGACTGTGATCCTTTTTAGAGGAGGCAAGTCAGCGAAATAAGCAAAAAAAGTATGCAATGGATGAAACTAATAATTGGAATAGGTCCCTAAAGGTGTTCAGATGAACGTATGCAACTCTTTATAAAAATACCCTGTTGCTAATCTTTTTATTAACAATTTATTGCAAACAAGTAAATTTTTTCCATGTCTCTTTTCGTTTTTTCCGTCCATTTTCGTTATTTATTAAAATAGCGGAACGCCGCTAGCACCGTCGAAAAGGTGTGAAAATTTTACACAATTTTGCTACGGCGCACTTGTGTCTATGGCCAACAGTTTCGTCAGTATTTAATAAATAAAAAACCGCTCAAAAAGTAGGCGTGCGAGCGCTCAGCGGATGCAGCGTTATATAAACGTCGCGCGCTATATACAAATGCTTATAACTTTTCATCAATTAAAGATATTTGAATAAAACAAAAATGAACTTATAAATAGTCGCCAAGATAGCCTATTAATCAGATTTTGAAAGTATTTCGAATGTCTGAATTTCTGGTATTCTTGTTTAAGTGTGAAATTTTCACTTTGTTGATTCTAGCTCTGTATTTATAAACAAATTTTAAAAAATTAAAAAGTAAGTATTGTAGTCTCTTCCTAAGACCACTATCTACGAATTCTGTGAGGGGTGTATCCATAGACTTCTTATTTTTTTGTTACGGTAAAATTTCAGTTGTCTGTTTTACGAAAAATGCATTTTTGTATGTTCGCCGCTTAGAAAAACCAATCATTATTTTTTGTAATTTTTTAATTTTAAAAATATGTAATACAGTACTTATTAGTGAGGTAAATCATTTACTCTCAGATAGTGTGGTTGGCTTTACAAAAACTTTAATTTTTGAGTGAGTGTTATTATCATAAAATTGAAGGTATCTGGAGAAACATGAAAATATCGCTATAAAGAAATCGTTATAAAACAATAATAAGAATAGATAATTATCTGAAACTTGGTAAAGTTGTAGATAAATATGTCGTCTATTGATATTTAACCACAGATATTATCGTTTTTGCATAGATTTTCATAAATTTCGTTTTTTCCAAAAAAAGTGTTTTTTTCATATGTGACAACTTAAACAAGAATACCAAAAATTCAAACTTTCGAAATAGGTACCTTTAAAATATGATTAAGTGATTGTTTTGGCGATTATTTATATGTGCGATTTTGTTTTATCCAAATATCTTTAATTGGTCAAAAGTTATGAGCATTTGTTTATAGCGCCAGCTCTCGCGGGTATTTTTTGAGCAGTTTATTATTTATTAAATACTGAGGAATATATTGGCCGTACAAAAAAGTACTAAGTAGCAAAATTGTGTTAAATTTCCTCGCCTTTCCGACGGTGCTAAAGGCATTCCGCCATTTTAATAAGTAACTGAGATATCACGGAACAACCGGTTAAAGACATGAAAAAAAAAACTATTTGCAATAAATTCTTAATAAAAAAAAAATAGCTACAAAATATTTTTATAAAGAGTTTCAAACGTTCACCTGGACACTTTTAGGGACCCATTCCAATTAGTTTCACCCATTGCATAATTTTTTTTCTTATTTCGACTCTCCAGATCTAACTGGCCACCTCTATTTATAAAACAAAATAAACTGTAGTTAGCATTAATTACAATGTCACTTTGCAATTTTAGGAATATCATGTCAATATCAAAACCATAACATATGATGTTTCTTATAAATCGTAAGCTGAATGTAGCAGGAGCATCGTTAATAAAGTTAGCTTAATTTAAAACTTCAAGATATTTGTCGGTAAAGCTGAGGCTGACAAGAATGAATTGCACATAACGGTTTTCCATAAGGGATAAATTTTGTCTCATTTATTCTAAATCTTATTAAAGAACCCCAAATCATTTTCATCAAACAAGTTCCCTAATATATCAGGAATCCAAATAAATGTTCCACATTTCTCTTAAGAGGAGATAAAAGTAGTTTCTACATCAATATTTATAAAATATGATTTAATAATTATCATTAAAATAAATATTTATTACTTCCGCAGAACGACGCGACGCAAAAATTGCAGCTTATCCGTTGGCTGAACCAGACATAGTCGACTGTTAGTCGCGGTCTTCAATAAATATTCATATCTGTCAACCCATTCTAAATTATTACCGGTTGCAATGTTTACAGTACGAAGCATCTCTTTAATAACTTATTAAATAGGAATAAGAAAAACATTGGAACAAAAGAGTTGTAAGTTACGAGAATTTAGAAAAAATATTTTTCTCTGGAACTTCATCTGTAGGATTCATTGAGCCATCGCATTCTAGAATATTTATATTTTATAGTAGATCCCCTTTTAGCTTTCGATATTTATATCAGTAGCGGCTCGTGACCTCCGAAATAAGTGAATCACACTTGTATTCCGCCCCACAAAAAATACTTAAATGGTATTTTCTTAATAATGACGAGAACAATACTTAAAAAGTAAAGAAAAAGGTGGTAACTGCCACATGGTCACTGTAACTGAGAGTACCAAGATATTTTCTAACACACGTTCTATCCTTCCATTTTACTTCTTTATTCAGGTCCAGTTTTGGCTTAGGTGTTTCAGAATTTAAAAAGTCTTTTTGATCTATATTGTTCCACCTGGAAAGAGATTTTTCCAACAAAACACACACAGGATCATGAATTGAAAATTATGCCATTTCAAATAGTTATCCGAAACCGCGGAGTTAACTTAAATCCTGCCCGGGGAGATGGAAGAATCACACTAATAATGCGATGCACCATCGATACTAGAGATATAAAACTATCGATAGTGACTATCGATAGTATCGATATGTCTATAAAAACTATCGCTATCGAAGTATCCATAGTTTTACCCGCCTAAAAGTCCCTCTGGATAGGGCAAAGCGCCACCCGGTAGCAAGTAGACAAATCACATCACACGCACGGACAGAAAACGTTTGTTTAATTAGCAGCAATAGTAATGTGAATGGGTTGATAACTTGTAGTAGCTTGTCTCGTAATGGAGGAGCCTTAGACAATGATGAAGGGCCTGAAGAAGAAAAACTCAAAAACTTGTTGCAGAAATGTAGAAATATTAGTTTTTAAGAAATGTTCTTTAGCCAAGGACAGCTTAGTGAATGAACAACAGAAAAAAAAATAAAACACACTTAAAACCAGTTCAAAATATTGTAGCTAGGTGGAACAATACTTCATATATCTTAAAAAGGTTACTAGAGCTTCATGCTGACGACTGCTTGAAAATTGCTTTGTCCAATTCAGCTAATGCACCTGCTATTTTAAATATCACTGTTATTTCAACCATCAAGGAAATAGTTGCAGTCTTAAACCGTTTGAAGAGGCCACAAACCAAATATCTGGGGGCAATTATGTTATACTTTCGTTAATTATACCAATTGTAGTTGGAATTCAAACCAGCTTACAAAATGTGGGTACAAGTTTAAAATGTAATACTGCCAAAAATCTTCAGTCAAAGTTATTAGCCTCTGTTCAAAAAAGACTCTTCCCCTATGAGGCACGAACTTTACCACGAGTTGCGACCATTTTCGACTCCAGGTTAAAGAAGTTTGCATTTAGAACTCCGGATAATGCCACTCAGGCTCAACTATATGCTCAAAAGGAACTTACAAATCTTATGCAAAAGCCTTTAGAAGTAATAAGCTACGATGAAAAACAAATTAATGAACTTGCCAAACCTACACCTTCCACATCAAAAGAAGGGAGTTCCAATAAGTCAGTCAATTTATTTAGTTTTTTGTCACAACGTATTTCAGAAACCGATAGAATCACTACTTCTACAAGTGATTCAAGAAGATTAGTACTCCAGTACTTAGAGACAAAAGTACTGCCCATGTACTAGAATCCTATTGAATACTGGACCACACAAAACAATTTCCTTCAGCGTTTACTCAATTGCCAGAAAAAATTCTTTCCATACCAGCTACGTCAGTACCATCTGAACGAGTTTTTTCTAAGGCTGGTCAAATTAGTAGCGAGCGACCTTCTAATTTAAAACCCGAAAAAGTTAATATCTTGATTTTCGTAGGCCGAAATAAGTGGCTACAAGAATAATTTTAGCTTACTTGTTTGTTTCAATTAGTAGGTACTTGCCTTAGGTTCCTATTAGATTGGAGTTATATTTTTATTATGTTTTCTTTTGAAAATAATGTCTTTTTGTATACAAATTATGTGGTATTTTATGTTCCTTATTTATCTTCAATGTTTTGCTATTTATTGACGAAAATAAAGCGTTTTCCTTTTTTTGTGGTCTATATACTTTCTTTCCAAAATTACTTTTCTGGCTTCTTTTACTATCGATAGTACCATCGATATTACCGATAGTTTTTTTTATCAAATTCATCTGCTATCGATAGTTTTACATCTCTAATCGATACACTTTCCGCAGACTGTCGCGACGCAGCATGATCGTTACCATGACAACCACAGTAAACAAAGCGCCTGATTGAAACACAAGTCAGGCTGGCTGGTTGTGATTGTAACAGTTTTTATTGGTATTATACGGCCGTCGCGTCGGTGTAGTATTTAATGTTAAGTTAGAAAATATTTTACCTTTCGTAACTAGTTATGAAAAGTAAGATGTTTCAAAACTGTGTTTGGTTTTAAAAAGTGACACTTTAGGGGGCCTTCACACCAAAGTCGCATGCCATGAACGACTTGCTGCCTGGAAGCAGGAAATAAGCTGCTTGTTTTAAAACGTATATTAAACGCTTCCAGTGTGAGAGCGCTGATTACATTTCCAGGGTCGGGATGATTCGTGAGTAGTCGTGTGACTATGTACGATCAAAAGTCGCACGTAGTCGGTTCCTGTGTGAGACCACCCTAAGGCAGTAAGTCGCACGTAGCATGCCACTTTGGTGTGAAAGCCCACTTAAATTATAAAAATTAGAAAAAAAATTATTATGGTGCTTTTATGCCTAATTTGTGATAATGCACATAATCTGAAAACACCAAGTGACAAAAAGCATTTTTACTGCCGAGCAGCACTAGTGGCGAAAGCCGCGAGAAAATAGTGCTATGTAGCCGTATCTTTTATTTACTTTTATTATTAAAATTATGGTGGGAGCAATAAAGAGAACGTTGCTACCGAAACAGCAGTATATAATAAAAATTTGAATATATTTATTTAAGCTTCACTGACGGAATGGCAGACAATTTGTTACTTTTTTTCTTTACGGAAACAACCAGCCACATGCTCAGGCACCATATACGGAAAGATGCAGCGCCACGCCGCGTCGGCCCCAGTCAAGCGAGTCTGAAGTCCCAGGCTTAGCAAGTTCATTTGTGGTATCGGGCATTTGCTAGATGCAAATCATTGACATCTATGTGTAGTTAGAAAGAGAATAAAAAAAAGATACGTACGTAAAATCTAAGAAATATTCAGGACGAGGATTTTAAAATGCTACAGTGCGATATCTCAAAAAAAGTTGTGAATATTTTGATATAAACTTTGCAAGGTAATAAGAAGGCACGGCGATATATTTTTAAAATGTTAGGCATGTACCCCTTCCCCTCCAAATTTTGCAGGGCTGTAGAAAAACTGCGTGCCTACGCAGAAAATTGTTGTATTTGCTCTACGGGTTGCATAGTTAGGAATTGTTAAATAATTAAATAAAAAAATCAAATTTTCTCATCGTGAATCGAATTTATTTGGCAAGCAAAAATGTTTGTTAAAGCATATCGTAGACGTAAAATGCACTTAAGTGATAAAGATCGCATAGCATCCTCATGATGGTTGGCTACGGTGATAGAAAGAGATCTAGGGTTGAAGTATGTGAATCTTTTTAATAATGTCGAATCACCATCAAACGCCGAGTTCAAGGTCTACAGTAAGACGTTTTTAAATTTACAGAAACTTTATCTGTGCGCAATAAACTGAAAAATGGCCGACCCAAAATTTGTGATGAAACTAGATTAAATGTTTTACTGTCTTAAAAAGACAATCCCCACAACAACACTCGTCAAGTGGGTCTGATTCAAAATAAAATATTGGTTATAAATCTGTGCAAGATAGTCTTCATCAGGAGAAATATCATCCTTACAAAATTTACCTTGTCCACGAACTAAACGAGGATAATTTCGATCGACGCCTTAAGTTTTGCGAGACTATGCAAACCATCTGCAATAATGAAGGAAATTTCGTGCGGAATATTTTGTTTTCAGACGAGGCTACATTTTGCCTAAATGGAACATCGTTAAAATTGCAGGTACTGGTCGACAAAGAATCCTCACTGGATGGAAGACGCCCATACACAGCACCCACAGAAGTTAAACGTATGGGCCGGAATTTTACGTAATAGGATATTTGGACCTTTCTGTTTCGAAGAAACGTTAAACGGAGTCAGATATTTGGACTTTTTGCAGTTTGAATTATTTCCTGCTTTAGTTACCCTATATCCAGATCACGATGATCCAGATACTCCTGAAAGAAGCATCTGGCTGCAAAAAACGGTGCGCCGCCCCATTACGTCGCACTGGTACGAGAATACCTAAACGAGGTTTTCCCACGTGGATAGGTAGAAGAAGGGAAATAGAATCCCGCGCGCTCTCCAGACTTAACAACCCTTGATTTCCTTTTTTTGTGGATATTAGAAAAAAAAGTGTAAAAAATAGGTCATTTGACTTAGAGATATTAAAAGGGAGAATATTGATATAGATTACTGAGAACGTTCAAAATGAATTTGTTTTACGTTTAGGACACTGTCAAATTGTCAATGGCCATCAATTTGAATATTTAGTCAAGTACTCTTCTTTTTATAATTAGATTTTATACTTAAAAAGCTGTTTTATTCTGTTTTTACGTAATAGGCAGATCAAATAAATTTTGTCAATTAATAAAGTTTAGATTGTGAATCTCGAACATAGTTGAAGATCGGCATAGGGTATGTTACATGAAAAATACTTAAAATTTTCAGTAGAATTCAAATATCGAAAAAATAGGATATTCCATTTCAAAACTAAAGTTGACGTGTGCCCTGATTTTTTGAGCAACCCTGTATAATACTAAAAATTTGTAAAAAATAAAAATACCATTGGCGGGTTCGAGCGTTTTTTAAAATTATACATGGTTATGAAAATATTTGGAGTGTTCCAATCTTTTTGCCCGCGCGCCGTATAAAAGGTAATATTATTACTATTACCTCCACAAAGATTGGTCTAGTAGTGTACAGAAGCGTATTTTAAATATTGGATTATTAAGTTATTAATTATTTTCACACTAGGATTATAATATTCTAACTAGGTAGGTATTTTGTCTTCAGGGGTGGCAAATTTGATTAAGACGGTGATCTAATTTTCTTTTTCTCAAGACCTTGCGATTGACTCCACTTTGGTGTAGAAAAGTTCTGCATATTTAATAAACTAAGAATCCCTATGAAAAAAATCTAAAAAGACCCATAGTATACACGGTAGCGACAAAAACGTAAAATATGCCCAAGAATAAAGTAGGTACCCTCATTTAGCAAGATACAATGCAAAGATATTTTGAAGAATTATTTGGAATCATTTTTTCCTCTAAATACGAAATCACAGCCACCCACGAAAAAAATTAAAAGTTTTAATATAAAACAAATGTATTACCTATTAAGAAATAATAAATTTAAAATATTAAACTTCAATATAGCCACCTTCCTTTTCGATGCATTTTATTGTTAGCTTAGAGAATTTTGAAATGGCTTTTCTCAAAACAACTTGAGGAATTTCTAAAACACATCGGGTTACTACTCTTTCCAACTTGTCGATATTTTCAAAAGGTCGGTGAGAATACACATTTTCCTTTAAATATCCCCGAAGAAAGTAATCAAGCAGGTTTAGATCCGGCGACCTCGCCGGCCAATGATTCTCTGAAAATCTTCCTATCAAACGCCCCTAAAGAAACTCGTCAACAGCGCGGGAACTATGGCGTGACGTACCATCATGCCATAAATTGTTTCTAATGTTAAGTGGAGGGCCATTAATAAAGCCAAACAGCTGATTTCTCAAAAATTGAAGGTAAATATCCGACGTTACATTGCCTCGAAAAAAAAAATGGGCCTATCAGTTGGTTATCTAAAATACCGCACAACACATTTGTCTTAAAATAATACTGATCTCGACACTGGATAATAAATACCGGATTAGCTGTACCCCACCAATGACAATTTTGGGAGCTGTCTACTCCATTGGATGTAAAACATTCTTCATCACAAAATATGATTTTTTTGCAAGAAGATGGGTTATCTTCATGCACACCTCGAAACCAAACCGAAAAATCAAAGCGGATATTAAAGTTTCCATGTTTCAACGTGTGGACAAAGGTAGGTTTGTATTGATAAATTGATTTGCTTTAAGAATTCTTCCAGCAGTGGATTTACAAACAGAGCGTATATCTTTTCCAGGAAGTACTTTTTCCAAATTTCTCAACGAATTCTTGGGATCCTCAACAACGGCTTGGATAATTTGTAGGTGAATATCCTCATCATCTTCGGCCTGAACATGATTTTTTTATTAAAGTGGTTTTCCACACTTCCATTACTTTTAAATGTTGCCATTATATGTACAGATATTTCGGGATGCCTTTCGTGGAAAATCTCAGCGGCTCCCCTATAACTTTTTTAGTTGTCGCCAATAATTAAAACAATTTCAATTTTTTGTTTCGTGGTTAGTTTTGGGGCTATAATTAAGGAAAATGATAATGATTCAAAAGTGGTTCCAAATAATCCTTTAAAATAACTTTTCTTTGTATCTTGCTAAATAAGGGTACTTTATTCTTAGGTATATCGTACGTTTATGTCAGTGGCCTGTATACTATGGGTCTTTTTAGGTTTTTTCCATAGGGATTCTGAGTTTGTTAATATGCAGAACTTTTCTACACCAAAATGATTTTTTTTTCAACTTTTAGTACAAATTTTATCCATATGGCAAAAACTCTATGGGACACGCTGCATTTCAGCTTATTCGAACTAGTGCTTTTTGGCTTATGCTTAGGGCAGACAAACTAACTACAAAAAACATAAACATACATGAAAAGGATTTTAAAACTTGCAAGTGATCTATTTTTTTTTTGACATTCGACGTTACAAGTTAGCAAGACAGTAACAAATTAAAAAAAATCTCAAATGTCGGACCCAATTAACTGAATTTATAACCAAGTACTTCTTCAACGCGATGGCCCACTACAGGTAATTGGCGACAAATTTAAGTCGTTTATTTTTTTAACATTTTTCTTGCTGTTTCAAGCTGTTTGCTGTTGTCAGCGGTAAAATAAATGGCGCTGGTTATATTCCCATAACTTGATATAAATTATGTCCACTGGAATTGTCAAGTGACATTAACTGGTCGTTTAATAATACGTTGAATACATTTTTCAGTGTAAAGAAGTTACAGTAAAAAATCAAAAAGGTCTGAATAATGGGATAATTTATAGCTTTATTGGAGATTTTCTATAGTCTTTGTGTAATATAACACAAATAGATTACTTTTGGAGAGACAGCTTGCAAATTTTATATCATTCCATTGTATTTAAGAATTGTGCGTACAAATTTTTCAATCTGTAAGCGTATTTGTATATTAGTTTTACTTTTCATTCAGTTTATGCTATTTTGTTAATATAAATAAATACATAATTGTGATTGAAAAATAGTCAAACCAAGATCAAATCTGAGTACCTAGCATGTATTTCTTTTTAAAAAATTAATATTCGATATTTATTGGTTTAAATATCCTTCATATGCCGATATTTCTAAAGCTGTAAGATTTGTTGTCTAGAGTCTAGAGTATTAAAACATTTTTTAATTAGTTTTTGAATTTTCAAAACAACTAGTGGCGGCTGGTGAAATTTCAAAGTTGTATATCTGTGTTCCTACTCACCGGACCCGTATAAATTTAGAGGTTTTAATAGTGAGTACACAGTGAATGTTTTGGTAAAAAAAACATTTTGTAATTTGCGAAAAAAAGTTGAATTTTTGGTGTGCCCCTCCTAGGAAAAAAATGAACACGTCTAGGAATTGTATTTATTATTTTTTCTAAACAAATTTTACATCATTTTGTCGACATTTTTTAAATTTGTAGTTGTGTTGTGTTAGTAGAAAGTTATAGTCATTTGAATTTTTGTTTTAAATTTTATTTTAGGCTTACAAAAATTCAAATGACTATAACTTTCTACTAACACATTTTCTTCTCTCAAAATTTAAAAACTGTCGACAAAATGATGTAAAATTTGTTTAGAAAAAAATAAATAAAATACCTAGACGTGTTCATTTTTTTTCCTAGGAGGGGCACAACAAAAATTCAACTTTTTTCGCAAATTGCAAAATGTTTTTTTCTTTACCAAAACATACCCAGTGGGCTTACTATTAAAACCCCTAAATTTGGTACGGGTCCTGTAAGTAGGAACAGAGATATACAACTTTGAAATTTCACCAGCCGCCACTGAAAAGAAGGACAAAATTTATGGACGGATTCACTATGTCGAATTTAAAAATAAAGGTTTTAATTATTGAAAGATTATGGCAAGTAAATTTTTTACTATAAATTTATTTTAGATTTTTTTTTGCAAATTTATAAAGGAGGTCTGTGATGTTTTTAATAACAGAATTAAATTCATTTTGGCAACACGCTCCATGACAAAAACCATTGAAAAACAATCAAACCGCAGAAATAATTCAACAACTCATGAGTTTTTTTTTTAATAATGACCTCATGACACAACGTAAAGTAAAAATCAAGCAAGAAAAAGCCACGCGCGTCATAGGCATGAATACATACATCATGCGTGCTCTGTCTCGTTTTAGAATATTCCTGGCTTAGTTGCTGGAAATCGATATAACAGTGGCGTAGTCCCTTTAAACCAGGCTTTTTAAATTAAATAATTATTGGATCAAAAAATAATTGCAAAAATTGAATCTAATGATTGTGTGGATTTATTATGTACTACTAGAGTACGAAATTCCCAATTCACTTTCAGGAGCGTCAAAATAAATGTGGATGTCTTTCAAACATATCCCTAATAAATTGTGTACCTGGTTATCGAGTATGGAAAATTCTTTACATTATATAAGGAAGTGAATCGTGTTATGCAGAAATGGTCTAACCCACAAAAAGTGCAAGTTTTAGGGTATTGGTGGGTCCCAAAGTATTCAACAGCCGTTAAAACCTAAATGAGAGATGTATTTTGAACTTTCAGTGTCTTTATGTATTGTACCACAACGTCTTAACTGATAAACTTTTAAAGTTATCTTCAGACAAAAATTATATAATGAGCACCTGAAGACGACTGTAGATGTTTACCAAGTAAAACGTCGTAAAATAACTAAAAGACAGTGGAAGATCCCCTGCAATTTACTGCGGAGCGAACGTGTCCGTGTGTGACGTCTTTTCAAATAGCAGGTACGTTTGAAGGGTCATGCCATCAGCATCGTCCAGGATATCACGCCTTGGCGGCGTTATATCGCGCGGCGCCTATCTATACTGGTGATGGTGGGACCACGTACCACGTACTGAAGACCACCCGGCAGTATTGCCAACATTTGGCAACATTGCCGCCCGGTGACAATTAACGTTTTTACAGAGGGTAATATGTTTTCTGGTTCAAGAGCAGAATATTCTAGTTGTGAGTGGTGCGTCGCAGGTGTATACTGTGGCAGCGTGCAGCGCTGTGGATTGTTTGATTTGCGGGTGTACATACATTATAATAAAGTTATTATGGCTAACACAAAATGTAAGGAGCCCTTAAGTCATATGGGTAGCAGAAGCTGAAAAGTTCATTTTCCCATTTAATAACTCTATTGTACCCGAGAAGTCAAGAGAGAAATACGAATTATTTTTATGTTTAATTTTTTCATTACTAGTTATGAAATTATTATTTCATCACCAGTTAGGAAATATTTTACTTTTCATAACTAGTTACGAAAAGTAAGACTTTTGACACTTTTTAAAACCGAAAGGTTTTAAAAAGTGTCACTTTATATGTCAAAATTAGAAAAAAAAAATATCAAAAAAATAGTTCGAATGTATATTTAAATCATATTACAAAATATCTAAAAAAACTAAAAAATAAGAACCAGACACAAAAAACCTACAGAGCCTATTTAATTTTGTTTTATTGAAAATAAACAACAAGCATACGATATTGCTAAAGAACTTAATAAAAGTTGAGTGAGCTTTAACTTATAATAACTACTGTCGAAAATTTTTATGTTGATCGGAGTACGGATAATTGCAATTTTGCGCAACGAATCCGGGAATTATTATCTGATTTCTTCAATAATTTGTCCACACTTTCACATTCGTTATTAAGAACTGTGCGCAAAAATTATAATTGGTTACATTTATGTTATTTTTAATTTTTATCGATGGGTTTAATAAATCATTTAATTAACATGTCTATAGAAGCGAGATGTTATTGGACAATCTTTACAGTTTCTTCATGCAATATGCATTTTTTTGTCAGCACTCGAGTTTCTATAACGAAACACGTTACTTGTAATTGCAACTCATTTATTTTAAATACAGGGTGCTGCTGCAAGGTACAAAAACGACTGAGCACAAAATTAAATAATGTCACGTGTCACGTCAAACCTATACATCTAGGGTGAGCCGTGGGGAACGCACAAATTTCTAGGAGTGTATTCTACACGTATATATAAGTAAAAAACCCAAATGTTCTAATCAGATTTTTATTCGTTGTCAAATTACGTTTTGAAAAAATACCTTACATCATTTTTTTTAACTTACAATTTTTTAAATAAATATTCAAAATTAAGAATCATTTCTTTAAGTCCCTGAAAATTCCTTGTACAATAGGGGTTTGAACAAATCATGGGCTATATGCCCCTTCGAGCGCTGAATTACATACCAAGATTTGCCGTAATTTCTTTTAACGCAGTTAGATAGTAAGATACTTGTTTTGAATGCAAGAAACTACCAGGAAGAAGGAAATACTATAAAATACTATAAAATAATATAAATCTTGGTATGTAATCCAGCGCTCGGAGGGGCATATAGCCCGGAGAACAGCTGTTTTACCATGATTTGTTCAAACTCTTATTGTATAAGGAATTTTCAGGGATTTAAAGAAATGATTCTTAATTTTACATATTTATATGTACCCCTAACAAATAGACTTCAGTCATACTTTTAAATAAATATTTTAAACAACTTTTAAAGAAATAAGACGACTTTTAATTTTTATTTCCTTGCTATTTAAAAACGAATTAAGATATGAAACTTGGGTTTGCTGTAAAATGTTTATTTTTCAAGGCCTTTAAATGTATGCTACACGGCGTAGGGTTGCATTTAAAATTTTTGACCTCAATTCCCTAGCGTTACCCCAACAAGGGGTTGAAAAAGTTAAATTACATAAAAAACTCGATTTATTGACCAATGAAATACAGCTCAAATTTGCCGTCTCTGTCTTTTTTTTATGTTCCAGCCCACGAAGACCGAAGTCTAAGTACTATGTACCGTGGGGGTACTGGGGAAATCCGACTCACACATCCAGAGCTGGAAACATCCGTAGGGACTTCACCAACCCTTTAAGAGGATGTGTTGGGTGGTACCACCTCGGTCGAGGAAGAAATCCTCTACCACCTTCCAATTCCTAATAGAAAAGGTATTTTATCATACTAAGACTTTTAGGACACCCTGTATATTATGTAAAAATAATATTAACCTTTTGCCATTTCTTAAAGCTGGAGCAATTTGTAACAAATTTTATATATCGTACTTCGTTAAAGATCTGTGTTAAGCTTAAAAAACTTATGACTATGACTTAAAAAATAACTGGTAGTAAAAGTATAGCGTTCCAAATGTCCAAAAAGCAATTTATTTAATATATTACGCCGTCTTAAAACATACTAAGGCAATAATTTCCTTATTAAAGAAATATTAAGAGAATTTTGACTATTGTAATCTTTCCCCATATACCTACTCGCCACATTGTGCGCTGGTTAGAGAAAATTTAAGGGGCGATTACCAGCTTATTATTGCAAGACTGCATTTATGAATATTTTTTTTCAATGTGAATTCATACAAGCATTTACCGGTTGGAATATATGCAGTGAATTTTATAACACCCTGTATACGGATACATTTTCTAATAAAATTCTTAAAACTTAAAATAATAAATTGGCTTGCCTGCAACAATATAAAATGAAAAGTCCCACAGTAAAACTTTTTATATCTATTAGTAGTATGGTAAGTCATACGCTTACATTTTCTCTCCTCATGTAAATTCTCTTAAGTATCTTTTATGCAACATAATCTAGGTATTTCAGCAGAAATGGTCTGCGTTATTTGCCTGGTTTCTTTACTAAACAACCGGATTATAACTGGAAATTTAAATAACAAAAACAAGTTACAATTTGTTTATCCTGTAGTAAGAAACGATGTTCTACTTAAGCTCTTCGTGAATTTTAAAATTTTTACCAATTAACTCGCTTAGCGCTGAATTTATGGTTTACATTTCGCATGCTCGACCATTAAATACCAAAATATTTTTACGTCTTTCTCGAATTGGTTATGAGAGGGGATTTATCTGCTTGCATTGCACAAATCTCTGAAGATGTATAGGGTGATGGACTCAATGATTGTATAATGCACGAGTAATGAATGAGTATACGGTTATAAAAAGTTTTCTCTTTGCTTTATTAAAGAACTGAAAGACTTGGTATTTAGTTTATGTGTCTGTTCCTTGAAAATTGTATGAAGATGGTATGAAAGAAGTGGAAGAAAATCACAGATGTACTGTGGGACCGTAGGATCAATGCAAAAGGGGGGAATAAGTAAGAGGGAGTGGTTTATAAAGCAGTGGTAAGACCTGCAATAATATGTGGAGCGGAAACATGACCAGTAAAGAAAGTGCAAGACAGAAAATTAGATGTAGATGAAATGAGAAACGTGGGCATGGGTGGTTGGGGCAGCGATGATGAGATAAGGTAAGGAACAGAGAAGCAACGAAGGTTGTGGAAATATCTAAGAAAATATAAGAAAAAGACTACAATGGTACAAGCATCTGATAATAAAACACCATAATTATGCTGACACGCAAAAAAATCTTAAATTAAGCTAAAAATTCTCTCAAGAAGTTGCATTAGCGATAAAGTAACATAAAATCAGTATAACTTCATTTAAAGACCTTCTATAAATTTAAAACACGAAAAGTTATTTTATTAAAAATGTTCTTAAATTGAAGAAGTGTATTTAAGTTGAAAATATCTTTGTTATAATGAAAAAATTACTGTGTTTGTACCCCAAGGGTACAAATACCAACAAGTTTCTATAAATAGAGAGAATTCCTCCCCGTCAGATGTTTCAGGTATGCTACCTCCTTCTTTCTCACTAAGCATTCAAGCTAGGGTTAGTAACACGCTTAGTATCTCCTGACTAAATGGTTTCGTAGATTTTTTTGATTTCGGTCTTATGCTGCTTATTAGTGGCTCGGATGTTAATAATAATCTATTAAAGACATCGTCCAGTGGCGCAGCCAGGAATGTGCTCTGGGAGGGGAGGAGGGGTTGACAACACAGACAAAAACTTTTATTTCCTTTTTCTATTTTGAATACAAAGAATAAAAATCTTTAGGCCTTTGAGGGATATTCGAACGCCCCCCCCCCCCCCTGTCTGTGTGTGGTTTTCCATATATTATGCGAGTTTGGTTGCAAAATCGTTATCAGGACATTGCTTCATAATAATATCATACAGAGCTTTTTTTTGAGAGAATTTTGATCCCTGAAGGACCTATAAAAGAAATTCGATATTAACTATCAACTACTAGTGACTTAACCAGGAATACCAAGACAAAACCTATCATAAAAATTAAATTCGCAGATATTAGTATTTGTTTTTTTGATTTAGAACTACATAAACATGGGTACCAGATGCCATATAAGAGTACAGGGATGGACCCTGCAGTACAACAAATCTCTTTGCGTTTTATAATATCACAAATGTTTGTGACACATTATCCTTTAAGTGGCGACAACTAAATGAACAAGTAACAATGTAACCTGAAAAAGTACTGTAAGCTATAATATATACCTGAGTCAGGATTATCCATAAGAAAATTTATCGCACTTTTAATCACATGAAACTTGAGAATCGAAGCTTATATTAGAGGGCAGCTACACACAGAACTATTCATTCACGAACACGTTTGATTTTGATCGAAGGATATGCCTGCTTCCCAGCTAACTGAAGAATTATTAAAATATTGGGTTCTCAAACTATTGAGGTTTCGCAGGTAATAGCCATTTCCAAGAAATTGTCGTTTTGATGAAATCGTACTTTTGGCCTGGTTTGTGGGTCAAATATCCCTATGTGCGCCGACCAGGGCCTATAATTTGTCTTGTTTTAAAATTGTCACAGGCGCATTGCTATTGATAATTTAAAAAACAAGGTAAATTGTAGGCCCCAGTTGGCACCGACTGCCTGAAAGCGGGAAACCTGCTTCTACTGTGTTTGTACCCTATTAGCAGTACTAGCGCTTGCTCGCAGTAGCATACTGGCGAAGATGTGGATAGAAGGTGCGGCGTTAACTTGAAGGGGACAAAATAAACATAACATATCACAATTCAGCGGCAGTTATTGTAACCGCGCGACGGCTGTTAAGGGTTACAATTTACAATGTTTGTTAAATAATATTATGTTCCCAATTTCCTTCAAACTTTAAGAAGTCTCTTAAATTCAATTAATCCATTATGAGTTGTTGCAGCAAGCTTTAGTCTTATTAGTAGCAGTGAAAAAATAGTACATTTTTTGAATGATTAAAATGACTATGTATGTCCCTTGTTTAGTACCTAAATGTTTCATTTGTCAAAATAAATTTATAATCATAAAATATTTAAATTTTTTCCTGAAGAATGATTGAATCGATGAACGACTGTATATCAGGACCAATATCTGTCGATGAAAAAAATCTTTTTGACTTCAAGTAAAAATTCGAAAAGTTTTAACGTTACAAGAAGAAACCACAAATAATTCCCTAATATAATAATGTCACCAAAATTGCTTTTCACTCGTTCCCGGGTCACCCCTTCCTACGCACCGTTCGACGCATGTCGATACGTCAGCCCGGCGGTAGGGCTGGAAGCTGGAAGTGGTCGACCTCGAGGACGAGAATTATTACCTCGACGCAAGCGAGTCTACAACGTCCCGAGCCATTTTCCTCCGGCCACACACGCTTTTAGACGGTATACAGGTATGTCTCATTTTGGGATATTTTAGAAATGTGTAAAATATAAATTATTTCTTTTTAAATTAATAAATATAGCTGCAGAATTAATAATGAAGTCATGGTTTTAGTATTTTAGATAAGATCCCGTGACAATAATATGACTTTTTTTTAACAAAATGTCAACAGACGGAAATAACTTATTCAATAATCAAAAAGAGAAAAAGTAAATAAATAGCAAAGTTGATAAGCATCGTCCAACAAAATTACATGCTTCGATGGGAAAATTGATGGCTTGGAACAAGAAAGTATTCGGTATCAAGGTACGCAAAATACAATTATTACGACTGAAATGACATTTATTTTATTATTAATTTTATTTTTACTCCTTATTTTATACAACAAGATCAATGGAGCATAAAAATGCATTTGGGAAATTTATGATTATGATATCTCTATAAGATGCACAACTATTATTTGAAATAATGTTAATGCTAGTCAGCTGTATTTTTTTCAGTTTTTGTCTTTTTATATTGATTACACTATAAGAGCAATGCAAGATTACGTATACGACCAAACATTTTAATTTGATTGATTGATTAATTGATAAAGGCATTATTATTTTCCAGGAATAGCACATTGCATGGTCAAAATCCTGCTAAAATAATTACCTTCATTCCAGATAAGTTCCTGCTCTGCTACAATAGTTTCATCATCGGACCAAAGAATATCTTCTGTTGATGCCGCAATACTATCACATTCCAAAATAGTATCAAAGTCTAAACTTCTGCGGAAATCCATTTTTGTTCTGGAAATAGAAAAGCGAATTATTATTAAAGCAAATTGGCTTAGTTACATCCATTTTTAATATACATTTTTATGGCAGATTAACTATTGAGTTTTATTTCTAAAATTGGATTAATTTGTCAAATTACAACAAATTGTTTAAATTAACAACGGTAAGAATAACACAAGTTTTGTACATTTATTTTTCAATTTTATAAAATATATTGGTATTTTTCTATTAATACAGGGTAAGTTTTTTAAAGTGTTACAAGGCGATATATTTGATGAGTTAATAGGGAGATGGGGGGACATATTTAAACATATTTTTCACCCCTCTGTGGGGAGGGGGTAACTTTTTAAATGGGATAATGGACTTTTGATGAAAAAATTTGAATTTACTTAAAAACTACGTATGTGTACAATTTGTTTTTGATTTACTCTTTCGGTTACGGAATTATCGTTAACTAAATTTTGATTAAATTTAAAATATAAATAAATTTTACCAATAACTCAAGTTCACTTATTTCAGAATTATTACTCGTTTCCATGGAAATTCGATATTTTTACTTAACTCAGTTGAGATTTTAGACGTTTTAACGATTATTTATCAGTTTATTGCTAAATTAAACATTAAAGCGAATTTTCGTGTGCAATTAAAAATTATGTTGGTCCGATCACCTGGCCGCTTGACTTTTTCTTGTGAGGTTTTATAAAGGACAACTTTAAATGACATGAAAGACCGTATCCACTTTGCCTGCTTATTAGTGACCCCTGCAATGTTACAGTGGGTACGAATTCATTTATAAAAAGAGTGAGAAAGTGTTTGGAAGTTGAAGAGGGACATTTCAAACAACTTCTTAAGCATGACAGACGATAGCTAGTTGAAATTAAATGCTAAATCATTTTTTTATTTTATAACCTACATAAATTATTATTGTAATTACATATCCAAAAGAGCAAATCAAAAAAAAATTGTACACATAATACATAGCTTTTTACGTAGATTAAAATTTTATGAACAAAAGTACATCATCCCATTTACAATTAGAAAGTTACACCCCACCCTTTAAAATAGAGAGTGGGGATAAATGTCGAAAATATATTTGAGTATATTCCCCCATCCCCATACTAACTTACCAAAATTTCATGAAAATATTTTAAACCGTTTTCGGGATATCGCCTTGTAACACTTTAAAAAATTCAACCTGTGTAATTAAAATCATTTTTCACATTCGTTTCAATAAAAACATGACAGATACAAACAATTTCACAATCAGAAGTTATCAGAACTTAACTGATTAACTAGAATGAATGAATTTAAAATCGCACTAAGCTTTGTGAATTAAGGGGTAAATTTTTAAATAACACGACACCCTATGCGAACATGTTGACAAATTTTGATGGTGCTAAAATGATACTAATTTTTTTTCTTCAGAAGTTATTTGCTACCCTTGTAACGTAAAGAGAAAATGTTGGTTACTACTGGAACTTTCATTTTTTAAACAGTACTTTATTTCCTTATTTGTTTTATTTACACCTCATTAGTTTTTTTTTTAGAAAATTTAAGAGATGTTACTTTAATAAAATGTATTAAAATCAAAATTCTGCACAAAAATAATAACAATAGAATATTTTTTTCCAACTTAATAGAAATTTATATAATATAAAAGTCCCCCGAATGCAATACCAAAGAATACACAATATTTAACACCTTGCGCCATCTTGAAAGACCCTGTTAAACCAAATCATTATTTTCCGTTCTCTTTTCAGTTCTTCAGCTCGACAGACAAAGGATGCTAGTGCAGACGTTATATTCATCAATAACAAAACGTCAATGTAAGCTTAGGCTTGACTCTACCAGAAGGTGCTAGTTCATGGTATGCTATTCTTTATATATAGTGGGTCCCCATTTTTAAGAACACACCCGATATTTCGGTTACTGCCAACGTCATTTTATTCGATTTAGGGGCCATGACAAGTCTCTTTCCTCGCAGGCGAAGAAACTTGTCAGGGCCCCTAACCCGGTGCTAACCCTGTTCCGACCTTAGGGTGCCCTCCGATTCGCTTGGATGACGCATTTCCGCAGGAAAATTTGTGTGTTTCTGTTATAAGGGAAGCTTCCTAAGACCAACTGTAACGACATTTCTCATATAGCTCATTTCAGCTAAACGAAAGGTGATCCCAAACACTTATAAAGGTGACTAAAATAGTAGATATTGTGATCATCGAATAGGCTTCGAATGATGCATTTCCACAGAATTTTTTTTTGTCATTTTGTGGTTGGGGAGGCTGCCATATACCGAATTTTTTTTTTCTTATACCTATAAGTGGTTTCAGCTAAACGAAATTTTATCCCTTGATTTTTCAGAAAAATACTTAGCAAAATATGATTTCAATACAAAATAATATACCATATTAAATATAGTATGTATATTATTTTGTATTCAAATTTTGATTCTAGTAGGTACCTCCAAAAGATGCCCTTTGCTCAGTTGTAATCAAATATATTAGAAAAATATTTACGGCTATCTATTGAGTAGCAATTTAGGAAAAAAATTAAAATTTGCAAAATAACTTTTCCAATAATAATTCCTAATAATCGGTAGTCGATCTAAAACTGGAATACTAACTTCGGCAATGTATTCGCAAATGATTTTGGCAATATGGGGCATGCAATACGCTAAATTCGTCGCTTATTAGTGACGCGTGTAGAACGACATGTCGTTTTAGAATGTCTTTTATACAGGATGAGTTTTTTAAGGGTTACAAGGCGATTTCTCGAAAATTGTTTAAAATGTTGTAATGAAATTTTGGTGAGTTAATAGGGAGATGGGGCTATCTTCTTAATATTTACTCCCTCTCTCTATTTTGCGGGGTGGAGGTAACTTTGGAATTTTAAATGGGATGATGTCCTTTTGTTTACAAAATTCAAATTCACGTAAAAACTACGTGCCTAGGTGTACAATTTTTTTTAATTTGCTCTTTCGGTAAAGGAATTTCGATTTATTAGGTTATAAAATAAAAAAATATTTACCAATTAATTTCAACTTATTTATCGTCTCTCGTGCTTGGGATGTTGTTCAAAATGTCCCCCTTCAACTTCCAAATACTTTATCACTCTTTCTCTAAATGAATTTCGTATCCTTAGTAACATTTTAGGTGTCACTAATAAGCAGGCAAAGCGAATTTGGTCTTTCATATCATCCAAAGCTGTAGGTGCTGTCGCCATCACTTTGTCCTTTATAAAAACGTTCCAATATAGATGAAACCTGATGTTGTACCACACACTTTCAATTGCCAAAAAAATCGATCGGCTACACATAATGTAAAACCTCGCACTGCCTTTTTAAAGAGACAGCGCCAGACTATTGTACAGGATCTTAGTCAACCGAGTACTTCCAAGAAAAGTCAAAATGGTACTGAGCCTAACAATGAAATAAGTAATAATTTACAGGACTTAAGCGGTTGAAATGATTCCCACAGACAAAGCGCGACCAACTAAAAAAGTTCAAGTCAATAATAAACCTAAAGTTGAGTCGAAGGGAATACAGGGCAACCGAAAAATTATTTGCAAAAACTACCGTCTGAAAAAAAAAACATTTCTGTTGCCTCTGATTCTTCTTGTAGTGCCACTGAGGTAATGTCAACATCTGGTTCATTTCATGTCACGTCTGGATCACGTTCCCTCAATGAGGTAGAGTACATCTGGAATCAGAAAATATCGAGAGAAGAGCCGTATTTGTTGTAGACTTTACCTTGGACCCTTTTTGTACCTACCCCCTCCCCCCAAAGCATCATCTTTCTTGATACAAATAATCTGCTCCAGGTGTAAAGTTCTCAAGATTTAAGTATCTATACATAACTTTGAAAGAGATAAACTTGAATCCATCGTATTCTGTCTTAGCAGATCACTTTTGATATCGGCGACAGCGGTCTGTATGACTATCCAGAACTCTCATGAGTATCCAGAGGCCCAAACTATCTGTGTTTTTTGACAAATTCGTCCAGTAAAAATCTCTTCCAGAGGTTAGAAAATATCTTCCCATACCCTTTCGGAGTAGATCTGGAAATACTCAAAGCATTACAGACTGTTTTGAAATTTCAATTCAAAAACTCACCGACCCTGTCCTACCAAGCCTTTCGTGATCAGAATACAAAAAGGCAAATGAAATTAAGTATTTAATGGAATGTAATCCCGAAGGATTATTTTCATTTGTATCAATTGGCTATGGTGCCAGTGATAGAATAATAATTGTAGAAGAATTGGGTTTTCTTAATATAGAAGTCGGGCAGATGTAATAGCAGACAGATGAGTTGTTATTGGCTAAAAATAACCACTTAACACGACCCCCTTCAGTTTCTTGAAAAGAAAAAAGTAGTAAGGAAGCAGTCAAATGCGTAAAAAAGTAGCTAGCCTAAGGATTCACGTCGAAAGGCTAATTTCAAGACTGTAAGATTTTAGTATTTTGAAACCACTTGCAAACGTGAATTTGGTAAAATATATAAATGGTATTAATTGTTGTCATTCTTGCGATATAATCAATGTACAAAATTATTTACTAAAATAAACACTTGTTAACCCCAAAAGTTATATTTTATTTATTGTTGCAGCTACCCCTACTTTGTTATTTCATCAAGCATTTCAGTATCAAAAGTAGCATCGTAACTATAAATCTTAAAAACATTTTTTTACTTGACTCGAAGTCGGGATCGTAAATAACAAACATGGCCTTCTTCAGATGCATTTGCATCTATATTTGATGAGAAAATTTAGAAGTAATATTACTGCCTTCTTCATTAATGTAGTTTTAAACTGTTTTTCCACACCTTGGTGATTTAAGTTTTACGACCAAATCGTCACAAACAGCATTTGGTGAAGCTTCAATTTTAGGAGAATCTACTGACAAAAAAATGCAATATCTGTTATATTTTAATGACATTTCTTTTGAAAGAACATCAAAGACATCTGCTTCAAAGTTTAATCTTCTTTTCATAGCTTTTGTTTGAGAGAATTTTGCCAAAAGAATATTTTCCACTGGGATACCATAATATTTAAAACACTTAACTGTGTCGTATGCATTCGATGCTGTTATACGGCCATATCCCATATTTGAGAGTGACTCGGGTCACGTGTAGGTACTTTCTTCAACCGCCTTGAGCATACCATTTCATGTATTTTTGGCAAAAAGCTATAAAGGTTTCATATTTAAGTTTTTGGTCCCGAAATATGAATATATATTCATCTTTAAACCAGAGAAGAGTGCTAGATGTATTTCAGAGATATGATAGCTGATATAAGTTACTATTTTAATGTGCCTTTTCTTGCTTGTTCAATGTACTGTGATAAACCTGCACAAGTATTAGGTATTTCTTTTTTGCCGAAATCCCCGGTAGTTTTATCTGAATTTCTTTGATGTCGCCGCAGGAGATAATACCGATTTCTTTAAATAGCAGATAGCCTCCGTAGGAGACGCAATGCAATGGCATGTTTACAACCTCAGTCTGAAGCTGGACAGTCGTAACACTTGACTTCCAGAACTTTATTTTCGTTTTCTAACACTACACAACCAACTTTGTAACATTTAGAGTTTAGCTTTTGTTCTGGTGTTCCCCGTACCAACAAATTACACTGCGCATTGTCCCTTTGTAGCTAGACATCACCAATTGCATTGTCCCCATAGTTATCTCTTGCGAAGCTAAACAAATGGAAAACATGAAAAAATCTATTCTGATTACGACTTTACAACTTTTAATTGCAAGCGGGCATGTGCATAATTTTCTTTGTTCATGAATAATTTGTTCCTGTAACTTGTACTTGTACGTACATCACATTTAATTATTACTAACACATTATTTTACACTTACCGTTGCATTTAAACTACTCTCATCTCCGCACTAGTAAAATCGTAATTCTTATTTAAAAAAATCCACTATAATTGGTAAGTCCGCTAGTGGTAAATTAGACGAATCTGCTTTAACAATTTTTTGTTCATATAAATATATTAATTATCAAATACAGTTTGACAACAACAATTTCTTTTGCAGTCAGTAGAAAATAATAAAATCCAGTTCTCATAGAATCGGAAATGCTACATAATAATATAAAAATATGAAACAGAGTTCAACTTTTTATTTTTAAAATTACATGGCTCATATCTATTTATTTGATTTAAAACAGCCAGTTAACAGCAGTTTAGACTAAGAATAGCTTCAATTGCTTCTGTATTTACGCTATGCAGAAAGTTCGCAGGGGGCGGCTAATTTTAACAAAATTGTCTAGCAGTGAGAAAAGGAATTCCCGCTGCTATTTTAAGACGTCTAGTGGCGTCGGGACGCTACGTTGCTTTAAATCTTTCGTTTCAGTTTATTTTTAAAGTTAGTTTTGTAAAGACGATAAGAAGAAATGCGCTTACTTGTCAGTGGCGGCTTTTTGGGTAAAACTGGGAGATAATTATGTACACGCTTTCGCTAGAGACATGCCTATTATGGCTATCTAATGTTCAGTTTTTATTGTTTTTCTTATTTGACGAAAAGAGTTAATATTGTCTACATGATGGTGGCCGATTCATTCTGAAAAGATCTAGTAACTGGTTGTCATGCAACACTACTGTTAGGGAAAGTTAATATTTAAAAAATGTTAATAAAAGTCACTGCGTTTGAAAGTACAAAAATTAAACAAATATTAAAAAGACAATGTTGTGTGCACTGTCAGTAACTTTTAGTTATAAGTAAGTAGACTTAAAACGTCTTTATATAGAAAACCAATACATACCAAGGGGTATTTAAATGTTAGTTTAAATCATGCTTTTTCAGTAAAATTTTTGTAAAAAGTTTATATGAAAAAGCTAAAATTATTCGTTCTGATAGAAATAGCTTAGAAAAACTTTTTATTAGAAAAGGTTTAAACGCAAATAATTACCTCAATGACTTTTTAGATAGATGTTTTAGAAAGTTTGATAATAGGAATAATCGAAATAGAGCTAATGATAATTTAAATGAAAAAAGGTAACAATTCCATATATTTCAGGTATCTCAGAACAAATCAAAGAAATAGCTAAAAAGTTTAATAATTCTGAAACACCTACTATCCTTGGATCATTTCTGACTTCCGATACATCTTTTAATGTAGATCAGGCATCTTAGTATGTTGTTTATAAAATATCATGTTAAGTTTTCTGGTGGTAAATTTGTTATAGGTGAAACATCTAGGCCAGTTAGTGCTAGGTATAAAGAACATCAGGATTTAATACGGTGTCGCGAAGTTTTTAAAAGTAAATTCGGTGAGCACGTTTGCGAAACACGTCATAGGATAGAGTGGAATAATTCTAACATTTTATCTAAAGAAACTTTCTAGGTATAAATTAATTAAATGCGCCAGTGTTATTCTTAATGAGAATTAATGTTTTTACTGCACTTACATCAACAGAATTTGGCTACCAATAAATCAGACAGAAGTTAGTAAAAATAATTTTGTTATTAAGTAACTAGGTAGTTATATATTTTTTGTCTTACGGTAGTCATGTTCATGTACACAGAATATTTTACTTTCACAATGTCGCAAGTACATCAATGGTCTATCAATAAAATAGGGTGTATGAAAAGTCTCAGTATAGGCAAATATCTTTGCTATTAGTAAAGATAGAGACACCAAATTTTATCTATTGGTTAATAAATCTACTTTTTTATGTAATTTAGCTTGGAGTAACACCTGCCATTCTCGAAAATGTGAGTTCCAAAATCGACTTAATTACAGTCAAGAAGTTCATGGTGGTCATTTTGAACAACTTTTAGATTAATAAGAGAAAAAAAGTACTTAAATTTTTTTTTCACGGTTTTTAATTTTTACAGGAATGGTATTTAAAAACGAATTAAGATACTCTGGTTTACGGTAAAATGTTTCTTTTTTGAAGACCTATAGGTACCATACGGCATAGGGTTGCATTTAAAATTTTTGGACGTCAACTCCCTAGCGCCCCCCTAAGGTGGTTGAAAAACTTAAATTACATAAAAAAGTAGATTTATTAGCCAATAAGATACAGCTAAAATTTGGTGTCGATATTTACTAATAGCAAATATATTTGCTCATACTAAGAGTTTTTCGACGCCCTGTATATAATGGACAAAATCATAAAACTCAAGGTAAGTTTTCTAAGAAATTTTATTTTCAAAAAATATGGCTTGTAACCCTATTATAAAAATATTTTTTATCAATGTTGCGAAATTTACATTTCCTAAGTAGAATACTCAAGGGGGAATTTTTATCCATGTTTTCGACAATATCAGTGTCGGGTTCAGTTTCTTGAGGATTTATTTCACATAATACAGAATACTTTATACTATACTTTTCTGGAGATACCATTTTTTGTTTTTTTTGGGTACATTGTTACTTTCGCTTTTTTGGGAAATTGCTTTATATTAGTAAACAAGTCGACGTTTTGTTTGTAAAGATCACCAATTTTCCAAAAATCATCAAAAATTTTTCCTCCTTGCCTTAAAGCAATACTTTACAGTTATTTTTGAAACCACAGAGAGGGCCAAAGGTTCTGGCATCTATTTTTTGACCATTTCTGTTTGGGTTTGCTTGAGCCTAAATTCCTACCCCTTTTTCGAAATATCGCTTTATCCAAATTTTCTATGGTAATATAATAATAATAATATTTTATGATAATAGGAGATATGAAAGATATGCAAAATTGCATACCCTATTTTTTCAGTAAAAGGACATATGCCACGTAATAAGCCACAAAATTATCCAATACATCTTTTAAGTGAAAGGGTCCAGTATGCCACAAGAAATTAAATTCTTACCTGTTCTACCTCAGATGCTAGGTACGCGGTATCACTACCACCACTGTCAAAATAGTCTCTGTGTTTAACACTATCGTCTGTCCCACACATCATAAATATAACCATCAGAATCGCTATAAAAGTAGTTGTTTTGAGGAGATGGCTCAATACGTCCGTAAGCCATATTTGTGGCTTATAACCAGGGGTCTGAAGGTTTTAATTGGCGCATGTACAATCCGGACGAGGGGAACTCACATGGTGAAGCAAGACGAGGTACAGATTGTATTCCTTTCACAGCTTCAACGCATGGCACGCGTGTTACGGCAACAGATATTAAATGAAAGAAACACATGTCACGCACCGGAGCAGCGTAGGAGTTGCTCTTCGCAATGAAAGGAATACTATTCATTTATGCTGTCAAGTTACTTGAAAGTCCAATCGTCTAACTACAACCTACTACTCAGATCATGTGTAAAAATAAGCTATTTCTTTCTAACCTACGAGAAAGGCCAATAGTGTGCGTTTAAAATTGCTCCAAACGTTGCGCTTAGAGTAACATGAAAATTGTTCGTTCTCTTTGAGTTATGTCTGTCGTTTGAAACGGTCCTGTCGACAATTTTTATGTTTTTTATTAGTATAGGCATTAATTAGATCATCATTTCATACTTCAGGTAAGTACATAATGAATGATTTATCATCAAACACAAATACCACAACAAATTCTTTATGTACAACCCTTTTCCACCCCATCAAGACTACTATTATTCTGGGTCACTGACCTTACAATAATTCGAACAGGTATTAATTTAACCATGGATTTTTCTAATTCATCCATGAATTTAACAGATGCCGAAAACTAAATTCGGTGGAATATTGTTAAGGGTATTCGTAATACTATCGTAGACATGTTTTTCCAAAAATTTACAATATCTATAATCTCAACTTTACCAGGTTGTGGTTTTCTTTTTTAAGCTGTCTAAATACACTTCCATGGTTCTTGTTAATTTTTATTATAGTTCATTCCACAGTATATTTTGTAGAAATTGACGTCTAAACTTGCAGTTGCAAGAACAAAATCAGATTTTAAATCACATTAATGTAAATTTTACATTAATGTTATTTAAAAATCTGATTTTGTTCTTGCAACAGCAAGTGTAAATGGTACCTAGATTTCTTTAAAAACATGCTAATTTTATTTAAGTTGTTGAAGTAAATATGGGGTCTCGAGTCTCGACTGATCATACCATTATTTATTTTCAATAATTTTTTTAAGCGTAAAGTTTACATTCCTGTTAAGTACGTACATGAATAAAACTAAAGGGCGTTTAATTTAATTTTAGCTCTTCACATGGCATGAAGGCAGAGACCAGGTTTTGTTAACCTTATGTCTGGACTACCGTAACGTATCCTTTTTAATGTAGAAAATTCATCCTATTTTGTGTTTATTACTTTCTTAATATCTGTGCCGAATAGCTTTAAATCAAAAAATATTTTTAAAATGTCTAGTCTGGCTGTAGCTTCATCTGTCCTTGGGAAAAAGAACTTTTCATGTAAGTATCCATCATGTAAAAATGCATATTTTTTAAAAGTTAAAAGTTTAAATTACAATAACAAGAAATTTCATGTTTTTCCTAAAGAGCCATCCACATTATCTGCTTGGAAAATTGCCTGTACAATAAGCCCAAGCAAGAATTGTTCCAACTTTTATGTTTGTGAGGATCATTTTTGCATTTATGATTTTAATAACCCTGATGCCCCTTCTACATTAAAGTTGGGTTGTTTTCCAAAGTCACCTTCAAAATGCCAACTTGAGATGGAACATAACTATGCAAGCATGTCCCTCAAGCCTCGTGTGCTTTATTCTGAAACTGTTTTTTCTAATCGTAACAGTAACTTAGGTTCAAGCAAGGTTCAATGTTCCATTAACTTGATTTCCAATGAAGCTCAACACAACCCAAGCTTTAATATTAGTCCTGAAATTTCAAATGATAGTGACCATTCAAATAACATAACCAGTATTCAAAATGAAGCTGTTGCTGGACCATCAACTGATGAGATTACTAGTAACCCCTCTTGCCATGAAACTAATGTAGAGACAAAAAATAGTTCAAGTTGCTCTAAAATGGATACAAATTATTTTGATGAGTATTCTTTTTTAATGGAGAAACCTCGGATCAAACGCACGGGTTTTCTTACCGAGGCTGGGCTTTCAAGTTCTGATCTAACACCCGAGGAACGGATAATGCATCAGGTGCATAAAAATACATTATCAAAATTGTCTCGTTTAAGAAAGAAGTTAAAAGAAAAGAGTGCTGATCTTTGTGCTATTAAAAATTTATATAACGATGGTAAATTTCAGTTTATTGAAGAAAATTTAAATAGTTTTACCAAAGAATTTATTAATGCTCAACTAAGAAATGCTGGTATCCCACCCAGTGCTAGACGTTGGTCTATTAAAGACAAAGCCTTTGCTTTATCAATTTATAAAAGAAGTCCCAGATTATATAAATATCTAAGATCATTTTTTCAGTTACCTTCACCTCGCACTCTGCAACATATCTTATCTTCAATTCCTTTTAACAGTGGGCCCATTACCCCCATTTTAGAGCACATGAAACTACAATTTGACAAGATGGATGAACTTGACCGTTCTTGTGCCTTATTGTTTGATGAAATGTCTCTTAGTTCTGGGCTATATTATGAACAACATAAACAAAAGATTTATGGATACGAAGATCTGGGTCCAATGGGTACAACTTCGGCCAGGGCAGACCATGCATTAGTATTTATGATACGGGGCGTCCGTAAAAATTATAAAATCCCAGTGGCTTTCTTCTTTACAAATTCTTCTATGAAGTCAGAAACTTTAAAAGACTTAATACTTCTCGTTATTAATCAGTTGCAAAAGATAGGCTGTATAGTTGTAGCAACAGTGTGTGATCAGGCATCCACTAATCAAGCCGCTTTAGATATGCTTACAAAAAATCATTCTGATGACCGGCCGACCTCATATCATTTTGTTGTAAATAACCAACCTATTGTAACAATATTTGACGTTCCCCATCTTCTAAAGTGTACCAGAAATTGTCTTATTAACTGCAATATTGAATTTGAGCCAGGGAAATTTGCTAAAATGAGTTATATTAAAGATGCTTTCGAGGCAGATATTACAAAACGTACTTACAGGTGTTTACCGAAACTTAAACAAAATCACTTTAATTTCGGGGATACCTTCATGAAAATGAGAGTAAAGGTAGCAGCTTGGCAGTTGAGTCATACTGTGGCAGCTGCGATTGAGACCTTTTATACAACCGGTATAATGCAGGAATCTGAATCGCAACATACTGCTGAGTTTGTTGAACTAATAGATAATCTTTTTGATTCGCTTAATAGTTCTCAGTTTACCAATCGCGAGGGAAAAAAATTTCGATGTGCGCTCTCAAACGATTCTCCACATTTAGAATACTGGTCCAGTTTATTGCCAAAATTAAATAGTTGGAAAATATTTGAGAACAATAATGGGAAAAATGGGAAAATTAGGAACAACTTTTCTTTTGTTAATAGTTGGCAAATAACAATTAGGGCGGTTATGTATTTATGGAATATTTTAAAGGGAAAGGGACTTAAATTCTTAAACTTGCGTAATTTAAATCAAGACCCAATTGAAAATTTCTTTGGGCAAATAAGACAGCATGGGATTTGTAACACTAATCCCACATGTCATCAGTTTATAGCAGCCCTTAAAACTTTATGTATCAATAACTTAACTGCACCAATTTCTAGCAAAAATAATTGTGAAGAAGATTTTTGTGAAGTTCTGGGAGATTTTGGAAATTTCTTACAAAAATATAGTACAGATATATTAGATGTTTCAGATAAGGACTTAGAACTAGATAATGACATTGATATTCCTAATGTGGAAGATTTTTCTTCAGAAAGCAATTATGCTACAGCCTATGTGGCTGGATATGTATTGAAAAAATTAGATCTACATGGATGTGAAGCATGCCATCAAAATTTGTTTTCCAAAGATGTAACAGAAAAACACCTGTTTGTTACGTTTAAAGAAAATGATGAAAAGGAAAGATTGAAGTATGCCAGTAATGAGCTACTTTCTCTACTGGATTTGATTCACCATCAACTCTTTCCTTTTCTGGATAGTAATGGGCATAAAGTAGGAATAGAAGATAAATTTAAACAATTATATCTTGACAAATACAATAAAACTCAGTTTTGTAGTGAGCACAACTGTGTTGAGGCTATCCTTAATATAGTTTTGCCTTTAACGATTTATAAATATTTAAAAGATAAAAATAAAGCCAAAAGTAAAAGTAGTGGTTATTATAAAAAAATGAAGATTTTTAGCGAGGGTGTCCCACCTGCAAAAAAAATTAAAATCGGAAATTAGTCTTTTAATTTTAATAATAAAATTCATTTCGTTTATATCCCATTAGATACAGTCTGAATAGTCCTACAGTAAAATTGTTAATGTTCATTTTTAAACAAATATTTTATTGCTTAATTTCAATCTTTGAATATAAATTATTTTAAAAACCTTTTTATCTGTTATGTAGTTATAAATTAAAAAATTCCAAAATTGAATTTTTTTGAATTTGTTGAATGATTGCTTAAATGTATATTGAACAAATTATGTTATTTTTACCTGATTGGGACTAACATTCTATACCTTTTGTACATGACAGTGACCTTATCATCAGATTATGACCTAACACCTGATTTTGACTTTTATACCCAATTATGACCTACAATAAACCTGATTATGTGACATGCCCACCCAATTTTGACTAATTTTTTATATTAATATCACCATACGTTGGTAATATACGGGTTGTTTTGTAAATAGTTATTTTGTTGAGAATATTATTGTTTTATTATTTATTATTGAATACTTTTTTACAAAAGTTTTGTTTGTTTTTAGAATCAAATATTTTGTTGTTGATTTTATTTTAAAAGTTTATAGTTTTTTTTTTATTTCGTCTATTATACTACACTTTTCCTATTGGACTTTTTTTTAAAGAATCAAATATTTTATGTTGATGTTCTTTTAAGAATTTATAGTTTTCGTTTTTCAATTATTACAATTTTACCGGAACATTTTGTTATTTTTAAAATTAAGTAATTATTTTTTATTTTTTGTTAAAGACTAGTAAGAGAGTTGTTTCAGTTTATATTTGTGTAGTATATGGACATGAAGAAGTCGGAGCAAAGCTGTATTTTGATTGGCTTTGCTCTGACATCTGCAAATTTCTATATTACATAAGCTGCAAGATTTTCAAGAAGGTTTATGTAGAGGTCGCCGCTTTTAATACAGAGGCATTAAGAAGATAGGACCGAGATTCGATCAGCTTTGCTCTACTTAAAAATGTTTATTCATCGCATATTGTGTGCTTACACACTAGTGAGATCATGTGATATTAACTTAGAACAGTTTATAACTTTTTTTTTGTTTCAGTTAAGAACTTCATTAGTGGAACAAACAGAACCTAGACAATAATTAATTTTAAGAGATATTTGTTTTAAGTCGTCCTCTTTTATATATTTCCGTAACACTGTATTTATCTATTGTTTGTTAATACATTTTTTTTGAAATTTCCAACATACTTTTATTATCCGTTCAAACCTTTTAATATTCGACTAGTTTTTCTTTCTGCCTTCAAATTTATTTTAACTCTCTTTCCAAAAACGCACAATTACGACTTTTGTTGATATCAACAAAAATTCGTAATTATGCGTTTTTGGAAAGACAGTTAAAATAAATTTGAACCTCCGCCATGATTGCCCCTGACCCCGCCTACCCGCTACGTCACTCGAGCGATCGATACAATTGTCACGACCTTATTTACCGGCATTAGTTACTTCACTGGGTGGTGGTGCCGCTAGTATTAAATTTGAAATGTCAAGAAATTGCATCTCTTTTTACTAGAAAGCCGGACTTCTCTTAATTGGTCTTCGTTGCTTATAACCCTAGTATGAAATTTTATTGGGTATTTTATAGCACTGAACAAGGGTGTAAAAGTGTAGTCGTGCCATCTCTCTGACGAGCAATAAAATATTTTTGAGTGGCTAATATCCTTATTGGCGGACCTATTAGGCTAAAAAGCTCAATTTGTGACAACTTGTGACTTGCATCCTTTTTACGCCAAGTGCTTCATATAACACTAGTACTACACTAATAAACCATTTTCAAACTAGACTTTATGTGGACGTAACAAGGCCCACAGGCTAATCAGGTAAGACTGCTTTTTTACTTCAAAATAATTATAATTTTTCTTCTAACGAACAGGACTAAAAAACAAAAAAAAAGTAAAACCCATTTACTTAACAGGCTATAGTAGTAAAGGTTGATGCTCCCCGAGTCTCCGCATGCGCAGTAGGGTCGACCTTGAACGCCCAGGTGTGCTATTGTTATTTGACCTTGATATGCGCAGGTGTTATTCCAAGGTCAAGGTCAAGAACTTGGCCTTGAACGCGAGCAGATGTTTCTTTGTTTGGTGATGACCAGGTGTACGATGCTTATTTCAAGGTTACATTTGCGGTGCATATTTTCAATGAATGCGAGCAGCTGTTTCTTTGTTTGGTGATGACCAGGTGTACGACGCTTATTTCAAGGTTACATTTGCTTGGCCTTGAACGCGAGCAGATGTTTCTTTGTTTGGTGATGACCAGGTGGACGACGCTTATTTCAAGGTTACATTTGCGGTGCACATTTTCAATGAATGCGAGCAGATGTTTCTTTGTTTGGTGATGACCAGGTGGATGACGCTTATTTCAAGGTTACATTTGTGATGTTAGTTTACCTTGAGTTATTACTGGGGTGTAACATGTTTTGGTATGAAGATCGAGTGGGGGTCTAAATGTGGATCGGTATAAATGAGGGTAGGGGGGGTTAAATTTTAGTATAGAACATTGTGTTGAGTAAAACGGTTCAAGCAAGTTAATTTGAAAGTCATGGCGTACGTGTGTGAAAATTGTGGTAAATCATTTACTCGGAGTTATAATATGTTACGACATAAACGAGAATCGTGCGTAGCACGATTTGAAAATATGCATGGTGGAAAACAGCGAAAAGTTGACGATGGGGCATCAACATCCGAGGTGCGTACTTGCACTTGCTGCAATATAACCATACCAGCAAATCGAATGGCAGCTCATCAAAGAACAATACACCATAAAAGTAATGCATGTTCACCAATATCAGCTGGTGTTGAGCTAGTGTCCAGTGCTTTTAGAAATAGGATTGCCACATACCGTATATCAAGTGATAATGAACATACTGACTATTCATTATTTTTTGATGAAATTAAAGCAAAAGTGTTAGAGGTAGTAAGTGACCTAGTAAGAGTGCGTTGTGCTTTGAAAGTTAATATGGTGGTTGTTGGTCGGTATCTGTTACCAACACAAGATAATATGTACAGTGACAAGTCATTTAATACACGCAATGAAATTGTTACTTCAGGAAGCGATTTGGAAGAAATATATCAATCATTAGTGGAAGCCATGAAGACTCAATCGACTGAGTTTCAGGAAAAAGATTCAGGTATGTTATAAATTAACGACTAAAAATAAAATAAATACTTATGTCAATCTTTTTGTGTTTTCGTAGGTTGGGCTCTGGAAAAAATTCTATACCTGGAAGTAAATGTCAATGAATATAAACCTTTTGGTGGATCTTCATATATAAAGCTACCCCGTTTCATCGAATTGAAAAAAGCCATCATCAATGTGATTAATCAAGATGAGTGTTGTTTTGCGTGGTCAATCGTGTCTGCTTTGTGCCCCACCACTAGAATGGCATCACAGATTCGATCTTATCCACACTATTCAAGAGTGCTGAATTTTACAGGTATAGACTTTCCAGTAAAGTTGCGTGATATATCAAAATTTGAAGAAATGAATAATATTTCAGTTAATGTTTATGGTTTGCAAAAAATTTTCGAAAATAATATGTTAAAGTACGAAGTTGTCGGTCCATTAAGGTATTCGGGTAGAAAACTTAACAGACATGTCAACTTGTTGTTAATAACAAAGGATTGTAGTATTAAAGATGATGATGAACATATTTGTGATACGCGTTGTTCTAAAAGTCATTATTGTTGGATAAAAGACTTATCGAAATTATGTTCCAGTCAAATTACATCGCGTAGAGATAAAATGTATTTTTGTGATGGTTGTTTGATATATTTTAGTTCACAATCATCTTTGATATTACACCAAAAAAATGACTGTAACCACAAATATTCATTAACACCATCACTAAATTTAAAAATAGATAAATTTGGAAGGAGTGTAAGTGAAAATATATTAAAATTTGAAAACATAGAAAAGCAAATGCGTGTACCGTTTGTTGTTTACGCGGATTTCGAATCGGTGCTTAAACCACTGGATACAGTGGAACCAAATCCCACAAATTCTTACTTAGTCAAAAGCATCAAACATGAACCGTATTCTTTTGCGTATTTAATAAAGTGCTCCTTTGACGATTCGATTTCAAAATTTGAGCTCTACCGGGGAAACGACGCAGCCCAGGTTTTCGTTTCGCGACTTGAAAGTGATTTAAGATCTCTTTACAATACATACTTAAGAGATATAAGAGCAATGGAAACTTTAACGGCTGACCAAATAGCGGAGTTCAATAATGCCACAAAATGTGGTATATGTGAACGACCTTTTGAAAATAATAATTGTAAAGTAAAGGACCACTGTCACATAACTGGGAAAAAAAGACCTGGTGCTGCTCATTCGATTTGCAATTTAAATTATAAGTTACCCAATTTTATTCCAATTATATTTCATAACTTGAGCGGGTACGATTGCCACATGTTTATTAAAGAGTTGTGTCGTCACGGAGACAAGATCGATGTTTTAGCTCAAAGCAAGGAAAAGTATATTTCGTTTACGAAAAGTATTTACGTTCACGATTATGTCGATAATAAAAGTGGGGCAATAAAGAAAAAATATGTGAAATTGCGGTTCATCGATAGTTTTAAATTTCTATCAACTTCGCTGGAAAATTTGGGTAATGGATTAGCTGTGGGTAGTTTCAGGGAAACAGGAAAATATTTTTCTGATAATGAGCAGTTTAATTTAATGCGCAAAAAAGGTGTTTTTCCCTATAGTTTTGTCGATTCAATGGAGAAAATGAACCATCCAACTTTACCCACAAAAAATCAGTTTTATGATAGTTTGTCAGAGGAGCACATTAGCGATGAAGATTATGACAGAGCTAAAAAGGTGTGGGACACATTTAATTGTAAGAATTTGGGGGACTATTCGGATTTATATTTGAAATCTGATGTTTTATTATTAACCGATGTTTTTGAACAGTTTCGCGATACTTGTTTAGAAACGTATAAACTGGATCCAGCACAGTACCATACCCTTCCAAGTTATTCGTTTGATTGTATGTTGCGTATTTCTAAGGTAGAGTTAGAGCTATTGACTGATATCGACATGGTTCATTTTTTCAAAAAAGGTATTCGAGGCGGTATAAGTCAGTGTTCAGAAAGGATGCACGCTGCCAACAACATATATGTACCAAACTACGATCTTAACGAACCATCATCTTTCATTGTTTATCTTGATGCAACAAATCTGTACGGTCATAGTATGTCGCAAGCATTACCATTTGGCGGCTTTAGATGGTTATCAGAGCATGAAATTTTAAATTTAAATATTATGGATGTGGATGATAGTGGTCCAGAAGGATACGTTTTGGAAGTTGACGTTCATTATCCGGATACGCTATATGATGACCATTCCGACTTACCCTTTTTAGTTGAAAATATTGTACCACCCACGGAATCGGCAAAATTTTCAAAGTTAATTCCGAATTTAAACGATAAAAAGAAATATATCATTCATTACCGAACATTAAAACAAGCAATCAATAACGGCCTAATGGTAATGCAAACACACAGAATTTTAAAATTTAATCAATCCCCGTGGTTAAAGACATATATCGACTTAAATACAGATTTGCGCAATAGGGCAACAACAAAGTTTGGTAAAGACACTTTTAAATTAATCATTAATGCTGTTTTTGGCAAGACCATGGAAAATGTGGAGAATCGTAATGATATAAAACTAGTTACCCGATGGGAAAATGACAGGAGTAAAATTGGGGCACGAGCATTAATTTCTCGTCCTTATTTTAAAAGTTCAACGGTTTTTAATAAAGAATTCGTTGCCATTCATATGGATCGATTAAAGGTAACTTATAATAAACCAATTTATATCGGATTTTCCATACTGGACATGTCGAAAACAGTAATTTATGATTTTTTCTACTCATTCATTAAAGCAAAATTTGGCAAAAATGCTTCTTTACTGTATACCGACACAGATTCGTTAATATTAAAAGTTTACACCGAAAATTTTTATCGTATAATTGCAGAAAATCCGGATAAATTCGATACATCCAATTATACCGAAGGAAATATTTTTAACATAAAAAAAAGTCAGTCAGTAGTAGGTAGAATGAAGGATGAATTTCCAGGTGATCCAATAATAAGTTTTTATGGTACCGGAGCCAAAGCTTATTACATAAACTCAATCAGTAGCGAAATTAAAAAAGCGAAAGGTATAAAAAAACGTGTAATTGAAAAACAGCTTCACCTGGAAGATTATCGGAATATCGTAGAACGTGGTGGTCAGATATTTCGAAAAATGAAAACCTTTCGAAGTTATAAACACGACGTTTATACCGAAATAATTAATAAAGTTGCTTTATCTCACCACGACGATAAACGTTATATTATACCATCAACAACAAAAACTCTACCTTGGGGGCACCCAGACATAAAGTTTTACGAAACAAACCCTGAAGATAACCTAAATATGTTAATACAAGCTATGCAAAGTTTTTTACCCGAAAATATTAGTTATAATTAGAAAAATGTTGGAAAGCCTGTGTTTTAGAAAAATAAAAAAATATTAACTCCAATGTCACGTAGTTTTATTAACCACTATAGTAATAGCAATAGTTGAAATTGTATAACGCAGGATAGTAAAATACATAGATAATTGTTTCAATAATATGTTGTTTTATTTTACAATATAGTAATAAAGTTACAAAAATAAAAATTAATTAATGTCTGGCTTATAAACTTCTCGTAGCATCCATTGTCTTCTCAACATATCAGATCTGCTAATCGGCCCTCGTCGACACATCAGCGTTCCACAGTAATGACACTTAACAATCCTTACTCTCAACAATTCAATGTAACTGTAAGATTGCATGTGGTCAGTCCAAATATATACTTCTCTTTTACAATTATAGCAAACAGCAGAAATTATTATTTGTGCTCCTGAAAAAGTCTCAGCTGGACGACTGTTATCTTGATCTGCGGGCAACATTATAGTTTCTGATAATAGGCATCGAAGGAAAGAGAGTGTCTATAAATATGGGTTGTCTGGGTCATATAACCTTGAGAGCACAAACAATAACAGAAGTAAGGACACACGATTACCTTGAAAATATGTCCTTGAATCGCTGTTTAGCCGTAGAACGCAACCTTGTAAGTTGAATGAACTTGTTTGGCCTCCAAAGCATCAACCGTCAGATAGAGTGGGGGAGTTTATGGTGGGGTGATAAGTATAAATTTGGTTTGCTAGGCAGAGCATTTCATAGTTCGCTAGAACAGTTCGCCAAGTAAATACATTTGTCAGTTTAGTGCAGTGAGTTAGTTAGAAAAATGAATTCCGGTAGTGAGTCATTGTTAAATGCGTTTAACTTGGATGGAAGTATCCAAGCAGAGTTGATGGGGCAGGACGTTATTGACCTGCTGACCCCGGGTGTGTTTGACGAGTGGCACAATGACGACGTGCTAAACACTGCGTTTGTGGAAGAAGAGAATGTGGGTGAAGAGAATGTGGGTGAAAAAAAAGTAGCTTCGGTGGTTGATTACGTCAACAACTGGACGGAGAAGGACGGCGGGCGCATCAATATCATAAGTGATGTGGTGGTAAAGAAGGCGAGGCGGCAACCCACTACGAAGTTGGAAAAGCTGCTGAAATTGCCAAAGACAGCCGGCAGCAATAAAAGTCAATTTTATGCAGCTATGGAGGGTGAACAGAAGAAGAAGAAGAAATTCGTGTTCAAGCGACCAACAGTGCCAGTCCAATACCCCGATTTTTTGGAGACGTCACAACCACCGAAGCCTCTGTCACCGGTCGTCATAATTAATGAAGGCCCAAACTCGACAACGCCCGAGCCGCCGCAGTCCATGCCTCCGATGGTGTTGGTGGCCGACGCTGACGAAAAATCGCCGATCGCGGGTGCACCACTATCACCAACAATAGGACGTGGGAAGTGCCGCAAACCGGTCAAGATGCGATGCAAGCGATCGTACGAGGAATCGCAGCAGTCAACAACAACTGCTGAAGAGCCGGACTGGTTGAACGAGTTTTCGGCGAGCCAAAAGTGTGTCTTCTCCGCGGCGTATAGTGCTAGGGAAAAACTACTACGAGAACTAAAAAAGTGTGATAGTGATGAGGTGGACTTTGAAAGACAAATGAATGAACTGCGGGTGAAAATGGAGGAAAATAAAAGGACAAGAGAGAAGTGCGTTAAAAGACTCGAAGCAATAAATAATTTAACGTATAAGAAGTAGTTTTAGAATTTTATTGTAAATATAGAGTTAAGTTATTTTTGTAATAGTAATGTATATATATATATATATATATATATATATATATATATATATATATATATATATATATAAGTAAAAGAAAATGTTTTTGTATATATGATAATAAAAAAAAGTTAAATGAAACAATATTTTTTATTTCTAAAATAAGTATACGGAAGTTACACACAAAAATAGTGTAAAAATGCAAAATAGAAAAAACGAATAGACGGAAAATGTAGGGCCGTAACTTTAGGTGTGTAATCGTTAGATGCACACAACTTAAGTATGCGATAAAGTGTTATGTCTGTGAAGAGAGGCTACCCGTTACAATGCCTAAAAACATGCATCTTATTTGTAATAAAATGTGAATTTTACTACAAGTAAGATAATAGACCAAACTCTCAGCTTTTCGTAGAGAACTTACTAGAAATTTAGCTAGTTCTAACGTACGGTAAGAACGTACATGTCTTTACAGAGTAACACAATATTTTCCAAAAGAAATTAATTCTTGAGAAATATCATGTTACATGAGATGTGACATGAATCAACTACAAACTACGATCAAATATTTTGTAGTCCTGAAAAGGACTGATTTTGTCGGGGTAGGTCGGGGCGGGCATGGTTCCGGGATCAGTTGGTGGAATCCGCTGGACCATCTTCATCCTGATGGTCCGTGATCCACCAAGTGGATGAATCGGCCGGACCGTCATGATCTTCCGGCGGCGGTGGTGGTACCCAATCGGTACTGGAGTCCGGCTCCATCTCGTCAGCCGACAACTCTGCATCGTCGTTGGGCAGTTCGACTCCCCAATCGAACTCAGGTTCTTCGAGTGGTCGCAGATCATCCTCGTCCCACTCGATAGCATCCAATATGCCCTGCTCTATGTCGTCAAAGTCATCAAAGACTTGTTCGTCGACTTCGTTCATGTCGACCGTCTCGTCGCTCCAAATCGACGAACCACGACTTAATGGACGTTCAGGATTCATATTTAGATCTGGTAACTATCAGATTTAAAAATGAAGTGATTCTGTGACTCGCTCGCAACCGCTTAAATAGAGATAATCTACCCCCTCCACCACTCCATCCCCACCTTTTCACCTCTAACAAACTAGAGTTTATTATACAAATGCCCTCCATCCAAAAATGATACTGTCGGACTTCACTGTCGAAAACTGCTTTTAGTTCTCAAAAATGGTGTAATTGTGTTCTGGAAATGTGACCGACAAAGAAACTTATACTCGATCCGTCTGGACTTACATAATTTCTATCTAATGTCACAGATGTCGTGACATTAGATAAATACAAGTAAGATCAAAATATCCTGTCATCCTGAAAAGGACGGATTTTGCAAGGAAAATTATACTCGATCCAACTGGACTTATATAATTTTCTATCTAACACCACATATACTATGGCATTAGGTAACTAAAACTACGATGAAACATTCTGTGGCCCTGAAAAGGACCGTTTTTCACGGGATATCTTATTTGTAATCAGGCTCGATTACAAATAAGGCACGCACTCTGATGTTGTAGAGTACCAAGAGCTACTCCACAACCTTTGCAGTTCGGTATGTGCGCGCGACTACCGAAATCTTGGGTTACATGACCACTGAAGAATTGGTCACCAGCCGACTTGTTTTCCAAGTCGGCATAGCAGCCAATACACCACTCGTCATCACCCACCTTCACCAGGTTTAAGATCTTGCACACCCGGCGGGATCGGACGGGGAAAACTTTCCTCTGTCTTAGAGCCCAATTATCCAAATTCCTAGGAGTATCATCGCTTAAGTATCCATCATCATCTGATGATGCCATGTTGAGATGAGCGAATGTAATGAAGTAAGCAGTCGAGCCGAGCTGCTTTTAAAGAGCTCAGCTTCCCCCACCACAACCCACCCCCACCCCTACCACCCCCAGTGTAGCATAGCGGATTGATTTAAAGTATTTTTAGCATTTTTAAAATTTGAAAATAATGAAAAATAAAGATTTTTGATTTTTCACCATTTTCATCAATTTTTTTAAGGCATTTCCCGACCATCTACGGCAAAAGTGGAAAGCACAAAAGATTTTGATTAATTTGAACTATTTTTTGACATTTTTTAAATTTCGAAAAAATAAGAAATAAAGATTTTCAATTTTTTTAGCATTTTCATAATTTTTTTTAAGGCATTTCCCGACATTTTATGAAAAACTTGAATAAGACTAATACGTTTCTTTTACTGCCCTTAACCCATTTCTGAGGTTATTTCTTAAAAATTCCAAAAAATTAGCGGGGTAATAGCTACTGCGCAGGCTTTGAGACTTAAAAAAAAAAAAACTCCAAGTCGTGACGTTCCATACCCCTGGGTCTTTTTGAGCCACCTCTTTTTACTTTTTATGGCTCGGATCTCTCAGGTCTTATTTAAAAACGATTATGCGACCCGTCTCGCCCCATGCCTTCGCGCTATTCACCATAGCTTCCCTGTACTACCCTTTTGAATTCACTATAAATCTGAAAAATCTCTTTTTCAATTCTTTCCAAATTAAATTTTGAAAAGTCGTTTCCTATCACAAAACGTTTACTCTACAATGTTTTCCTATAACTTTTTTCGATCTGAGCTACACTTCTCCCGTTATTCCTGAGCAAACCTGATCAAACCCCATAATTCTTGAAATTTTGATTAGTCTGATCATTTTGATCATAAAAAGTTTTATGTCAAATGTTCTGATATGTCCTTGAACTATCAAATAATAATAATAATATTAATAACAAAATTCTTATTATTTGTATTGGCTAAACAAACCCAAGCAAACCTGAGCAAACCCACAAGTTATGTGCTTGTTGTCATTGCTTTGATCCGAAATAAAAATATTTTTGTTATATAAGGGTTAATGTGGTTGCTTTTTTTGTTACAAATATACAAAAATAAAAATCTTAGTGGGCCGACAAATATCGATTTTTAGTTCCAAAAATATACGTCTCGGAAATAACTAAATGGATACAATTTTTAAGTTAGAAAAATAACAATTTTAATGGATTTTGGACCTTTAACTTAAAATAAGTTTTAGACACTTCTAGGTAAATTATCGAAAAGAGTTATGCAAAAATGTCAACGTCTATTTTTAAACGTCCTGAAACTGTCATCCTTGGTCATCTTTGCATTTTTCACCGATTCAGTGTCAAACACAAAGTGACTAAGAATATCTAAACTACGATCAAATCTTTTGTGGCCCTGAAAAGGACCGTTTTCGCGGTGGGTTGGGTTAGAGAGGGAAACCTAGAGTGGTTGTTCCCCTCTCGCGATCTGAACCGATCGCGGTGCGGCGCGCCGTCTTCGTGCCTCCAGTCGCGTGCTGCGACGGCTCCGACGGCGCTCCGTGAGCTCTTGTAAGAGAGCCTCCCTTTCTTCCGGACCCAGCAGCATCTGGGGTCCTTCCACAACTTCCACCGGCTCTGTTGGAGCCGGCTCCGGTGGTGGCGGCGGTCTTGGAATCGGCTGTACGATCGCCGTTGGCTTATTCGCGTTTTTTAAACGCCAAGCCTCCCAAAACTCACTTATTTTGGACTCCCTTGTCGTCCTTAACATCAGCCTGTCCCACTTCATGGCTGGTTGAGAAAGAAATGAAAATTGTGATGGCTGCTCCCGCTTTTAAAAGCATTTAGGATGGTGGAGGGTGAGAGTGGGGGTGAGAGTGGGGCTAAACGGTTCTAACATATCCTTTCAGAGTAACAAAATATTTCCTATAGAATAGATTTCTTGTTCGAAATATTTTGTTACACTGAAAGGATACGTCTGTTTTTGTCATACTTAAGAGCGGGTTTGCCAACGTTCTATGTGAAACGACAAAAATTCTGATGTATCTTTTTGAGCGTATCAACCCAGAGTGAATTTATTTTTTTAAATATGTTTCTTGATAGAAAGTTATGTCACTTTGAATAACTAGAGGCATATGCGTTCTTATCATACATAAAAACTACAAGCTAAATCTTGCAAATGCTCTTTCTCTCACTATCTATGTATGATTTAAACACATAATGCATCTCTCACCCAAAGTAACACAATTTTTCCTTCGAGAAATATCTTCCTTAGGAAACATAGTGTTTAACTACAAACTACGATCAAATATTCTGTAGTCCTGAAAAGGACTGATTTTGTCAGGGGGCAGGCAGGGTTGTTATTTGAGGGTCCTTATTTGTAATAGGAATTTAAGTCCTATTGCAAATAAGGCATGAGTTCCGGTGAGTGACTGTAAACAGTCTCTCCCGACACCGACGACACCTCGAGTAGTTCTGCATACGCTCACATCGTGCCCCCACTGTGAAATGGCACGATATGAATCTAGCACCTATCTGACCCCTAAATCCTGTGTAGCAGTGCATACAATAGATGAGGTGGGGTCCAACTTTTACATAGCAGTGCCAGATGCAATACCTAGGTCTAAACCTACGCGTATTGCGTACACCCCTATGTTGCGCATTATGTGCGATTGCCTGATCGTCATCGCTGGAATAACCATTATCCGAGCTTGATGACATCTTGGCTTCGAGTGAATCTCATTTTCTAAATCACGTCTTATATACATTCTTTCCCCACCCCTCTCCTAAATTTCTCTCTATTCTTCACCTCATAACCTTATTTACCAAAGCCCCACCTTTGAAGTATTAAAATAAGCCTCAAATATGTCGTATGTAGTAAAAATAAAACTCAAATGTGTCGTTTATAAGTTTATTTTAAATATGTAAAGTACATAATTTGGAGAATTACACAACTTCAAACTAATGTATTGATTTGTTAGTAACAGAACCATTAAGTATATTGTAGCTAAAAAATGCATCGTGAATAACTAACGCGTACACTTTAATGTCTTTAGGAAATTTACTTTTGCGTGTTTCGAACTCCAATTTCACGTCCACTGTGGACGTCCTAACGGCTTCTGGTTGGTGACTGCAATCGATTACGAATAACGGATTTTGCAGATAGTCGGCAAAACTCATCATAGGATCGCTCAGTTCTCGCTGGTAGTAGCTAGCTTGAAAATTCTCATAATTATAATAGGCTGCGGCATACAGTTTCTTTGAAAAATCTAAATTCCATCTTTCGTACGGAAATACGGCAGAGTTCAGATAGAGCCTAATATCACTTATATCGGCCGTTGTAAATTGTGTGCTATCTTTTGCTCTGTTGTCGGAAGAGCTAGTTGGTTGAAAACCGATAATCAAATATCTCGGTTTTTCGAGACTCGTGCTAGTTCTTAAGGCCCATACGTCTGACGATGTTTCTCTCAAAGAAGGTAGCTCGTAAAGATCCCATTTACGGTAAGCCATTGGAACGTTTGCGTTACTGCCACCTTTATTCATGCGTGATAATATCTTTAACTTCTGTCGATCGTCTGGAATAATGTGACGAATTTTCCATTCAATTTTTTCAATTGAAATGTCTGCATCTACTTCGCCGATATAGCAATTGTTGAAAGTGCGGGCGATAATTAAAATCAACTCTTGCTTGACGTTAAAAATACCCTTTGAATAATCCTCTGCGAAACCCATGAGATATTTTAGAGGAAGCTTGCCGGAGAACACGTTACTTGTGGAATCTAGTATACCTTGATTTGCTTCGTCTAGACCCCATCCACATGCCATGAGAGCTCTATTTTGTGCGGCACCCAATGACACCATAGTTTTCATCGTTGTAGTAATTCCGGGTTTCCGAACGACGGCAACTTGCTCCCCTCCCATTTCATAACGACATTCGTCGAATAGAAAGGCGATGGCATTATTTGATAGATAACATTTCTTACTAACATCTTTGGGTTTAAATGTTCCTTCGATGTAAATGTAACTATCCGATATATCCAAAATGATATCTTGAAAGTGTACAGGTATACGAATTTCATCGGAATTGCGGAATGTTGGAGAACCGTAAGGTTTATATGTGTGTTCTTGAAAACTAATAATGGAGTTATCAAAAATGGGTTCGGTAAAAACTTCGATTTTGTCACTGCTAGCGGCCATCATTTTCTAATTTTTCTCACTTTCAAACCGATCGATTGTAGAAATTTGCAATCTTTCACGGAGAGCTGGCGATTGCTGTGCAGATGTGTTTTCGATCGTCCGTCTGACTTGCGAATGAACCTTGACTGTGTTGTCTGCTTACTTTTATGTCGTTTAACTGAATCTTGAATTGTTGACAGCTTATGCAGTTGACGGTTAAAGCAAAAACCCATTATACGATTTTTTTCAACTCTAGTTTAACTATTATTTTCTCACCTCGAAAATCGATCAAATCACCGCTATCGTCCAAGATGCGTAGAGTAATGTTGTCGATAAACTGACGACCATCCGGCATTATCGGCATATAAATATTATTTTGCGGTTCTTTAGAGATTTTGTAACCGGGTTCGACGTCAATATCAAATTCAAATAACGTATGACTTTCCAAAGAATTCAGGTATGCTCCGGAAATTATATTACAATCCACACGTACGATGCGCACTTTCATTATGTCCACGATGGTACTTGATTCGTGTCTTTGTCCACCTTGCAGCAACACAGAGCCAAATCCGAGCACTTTGCCGATACTATTGCTACCTCGGAAATCGATGCTATATTTTGACTTTAGCTCACATTTTAACGTATTATTATTGGCTGTTAATGAAAATAAATCGGCACCAACTTCATTGCATGACTCTTTTAAAGCGGTGTACATGGCTTTTGCTATTTCATTAATTTCGTAAGCTCCTGGTGGAATCCTTAAATGCTTTGGTATAGCTGTTTTCAAATGGCTGAATGAATTATTGCTTTCGTCGATATTAAAAATCGAATTATATGTGTAAAATCCCAGCAGTGCAACTCCATATTTGCTTGTTGTATTTAACTCGATGGGTGGGTAAAAATCCGCACTTAAGACACTTGAATGTCCTGTTAGAGTGAATGTGTAAGACATGACTGACCACGAAACTATTTGTGTAGCTATTTTATTGCTGTTTGCAACAGTTAAATGGATTTAAGCTGAAGCGTTGCTTTATTCCTTTGGACGTTTTTAAACTGTTTTCTGCCTTTATATTCACATCGTTAATTTTGCAATAACAACAAAATATTTTTTTTGGTATCGGTCCATCGCCCTCGTCCGAATCTGAATTATTGCTATTATAATGTTCGAAACAGTATTGATATTTCAATATATCGACGTCACTTTTTAGGTGATTAGGTAACCTATCCCAAACTAGTGCTATTTCATTTGGAGCTAATGCGATCAACACTTCTTTGGGCGTATTTTCTAACTGTTCAGCTGTCATTTTTTGTAATCCTCCGACTTCACGATATGCTTTAAGTGATAGCAACATTTTGGTGTAGTTGTCACGTTCCATTTGGGGTGTCAAAGACATACTTTTTATGATTGTAAAAGAAACTTCAAACACAAATGTCCACACCAGACTGTTCCAAATTCTTGTTGACGGTCGTATGTATAGTAAATTTTCTTCGTCGCTTCGGAACCCATCTGCAGATATCGTACCAATTCCATAGGTGGGGGTAAATCACCGAAACTATCGTAGTATGTTACATCAGAATTGCTTTTTCTATATGCTACCCAATGAGTCCCTACACCCGACATACTATCCAAATTTATAATGGCGGCCTCATAACGTTTGGGACCGCGTACAGGTAATGAATCTCTCATATATACGCCTCGAAAGTGTGGTATTTTCATTTTTAAGGCGTACTTTTCTATATCAATATTGGATAGTGGTCTTTGAGGTAGGGATTCTATTAGTTTTTTGATTTCTTATTTTTGCTGTTGTTTATAAATAATCCCAAACCTGTGCGATATGGTTTCAAATATAATCCATTTCCTCTTGAACTTAGATGTAAGCCGGTACCTATTTTTTCTGCAGTCGACTTTTTTACTGCTTTTACGGCACGCACGATGCCTGCTGCACCACCTGCTAATGAACCTAAGGCGGATAGTCCTGCAAATATTGGTATTAACGGTAATATCCCCCCAGTCTTCGGAATTGGAATGATTCTAGGCGTGCGAATTTTTCGTTTGCCACCGGCTATTCTTAGGGATTTACGTGCAGCTACTGCAGCTATTTTCGATGCTTTCATGATATTTTTCTCGATAAGTTTTTTCCCACCAGCTTTTAACAATTCTGATCGAACGGGTCGTCTAATAGATGATCCAAAAGCTACTTTGTGTACTCGCTTATGTTTACCGACGCCATTTCCTTTAGTGTGGCGGCGGCGGCGCTGGAAGCGACGTTTACCTCTAGTGGATGCTTTTCTCGATTTTGATGATGATACACCCATACCAAAACGTTGTTTCGCTTTCATAATGTTGGTTACCAACCAAGCTGCAGCTTTTTCACCAGCGCTAGAGTCTTTAGATTTTACTCTTTTCCACGCGCTTTGCTCGAGTTCCTGATCTGCTTGGTGGCGAGCACTTAAATTTTCACTATTACGCAAATAGGCTAAATCGTGTTTTTTGCATGCGACATCCAAAGAATTAATTCCTTGATCTCCTCTTGCCACACGTTTTACTATTTTCGTCCCGGGCCCGCAATACTGATAGCCTGGAATGTGTAACTCGAACGGTAGCCTATTAATTACTGAATTAACAATACCGCTTCCAGTCTTACTTGATAAACGAGACCGTCTACTTCGTCTGACGAGCGACATCTGAATGATAGTTTACGTGAAAGTTCAGTATAAAATATAGATTTTGTTAAGATGCGTATCGTCAATCTTAAACAAAAACTTCCCGTCGATAATCTCGATGTAAAGGTCGGCTCTGGACTAGAACAAAAATTATTTAAAAGACATGGTCCTTTGCTACCGTCATCTATTCGTGGATTATTAATAGGACCTTCAAACTGTGGAAAAACAAATGTTATGATTTCGCTGCTTACTCACCCATCGGGACTGCGTTTCGAAAATGTTTATATCTACTCAAAGTCGCTCTATCAACCAAAATATGAATATTTAAAGACAATTTTATCTCCAATCAAAGGTCTTGGCTACTACGCTTTTAGCGACGCAAATAACATTGTGGAACCGTCAGATGCTAAACCTAATTCAATATTTATTTTTGATGACGTTATGTGTGAGAAACAGGACGTTATAAGATCGTATTTTAGCATGGGACGTCACAAAAATGTGGATGCCTTTTACTTGGCGCAAACGTATTCTCGTGTTCCTAAGCAGCTCGTCCGGGATAATGCCAACTTCATTATTATGTTTAAACAAGATGAGATGAATATGAAACATATATTTTCCGATCACGTTTCACCCGACCTGACGTTTACACAATTTCAAGAGATGTGTGCTAAATGTTGGGATAATAAATATGGTTTTTTAGTTATTGACAAGGATAGTGATGTAAATTCGGGCAGATACCGCAAGGGATTCGATAGTTATATATTCCTATAATAATAACTTGGATAATCATTTCATCGTTGAACGGTGCTTTGAAAGCATCATGAATGAAGAAATCGAATTAAAACGAAAGCTACTGGAAACTACAAATGCGGTTAGAAAAAAATTTAAACAAATTAAAGCAGCTAAAGTGCAGAATGAACATGATTTGGAAAAGTTTTATGAACCAGTTTCTAAACCACTAGAATCTATATCTAAAGCCGTAAAGCAGCAGCAGCAGCAGTACGTAACTAAAAAATCAAGTACTACGACTAAACCACAAAGTCGGAGTAGCAGCAGCAGCAGCTCGGTGGGAATGGCGAAAATGTTTGAAGAACATCCAACAGAAGCGGATTTTGAAACATCTACACCGATTCCTACACCGAAACGTGGAAATCGTGGGTCACTGTTCGAAACCCCTTCCCCTTCAACGATAACATCATCTCACACATCACCACACACATCAAGTGGTAGCAGTTCAGCCGCAAAAACTATTCAAGATTATTTAAATGGATTAAAATTGGAGCCATCTCATTATGATACCGTGTATGGTGTACGCTTTGGTAAAAAAGAAAATAAATCAACAAAATATATTGGCAACTTAGTGGTTCGTTTTCTAACAAACGGAAAGATGGTGTTATACAAGAACAAAACAAACATTGCTGAATTCGATGGAACGGCTGATCTTTACGATTTGATTTTTCTAAAAAATCCACCACTCCTAGGTAATGAAGACGAAATTAATCTAGATGTACTTCGAAAATACCAAACCATTTTGAAATTGACCGATGCGGCATACGACGGTTATGACAAGAAACGTGGTTTAAGAGAAACCCGATGGAGAAAATATTTACGAATCATAAAACCGCTAATTACGGGAACTAAACTGGGTGGTGGTGGTGGTGTAGGAAGAAAAAAAGGCGACAACAAAATCCAACTACCAGCAAAAAAGCGCCTATCGTCGAAATCATCTCAATATGTTTATTGGAATAAACCTAAGGAGTTAGTGGATAGATTACGATTATTGTGGGGGTCAAAAGTAGCTGGACATACCGGACATGATAATGAGATTATGTCAATTATGGAAGAGCTTCGAGAAGAAGGAATAATATATTAAGTTTTGCACGTAGTTGCCATCCTCAGTGTCTGATAAGACGTGGAACCTTATAATATGGATCCTAGCCGAGAAAAAATTAAAGTCGTAAATGAATTACATAGGACAGCAAGGAAAAATTTTGTTAGAAGACGTACAGTCATAAAAGGATATCGAGATTTGTGGCAAATTGATTTGGCGGAAATGCAGCAATATGCTACTGACAATGATGGTTACCGTTACATTGTTGTATGTATAAACTGTTACTCCAAATTCGTGTACACCAAAGCAGTTAAGAATAAGACCGGTGTTGAAGTTACGAATGCCATGAAAAGCATCATTGAAGAAGCATCATATGCACCAAACAATTTACAGAGTGATCAAGGAAAGGAATTTTATAATAGCACCTTTCAAGCCCTCATGAAAAAATATAATATAAACCATTATTCCACATATAGCACGAAAAAAGCGGCAATTGTTGAGCGTGTTATAAGAACTTTGAAAAATAAGTTATATAAACAATTCTCGGCTAGAGGTTCTTACAGATGGTTACAAATATTACCAGCTATAACGAAGACCTATAATAACACTAAACACCGCACCATTGGAATGAAGCCTAACAGTGTAAAAGAGGATACCCCTATTAAAGCATATGACTATTTGAAAATTGCTCCGAAGAAAAAAAAATTTCATTTGGGTGACGTTGTTCGCATTAGCAAGTACAAAGGTGTATTTGACAAAGGATATACGCCTTCCTGGTCCACGGAACTGTTTGAAATAGCAAAAGTTAATATTACAAATCCACCCACCTACTTGCTGCAATCATTGGAAGGTCAACCTATTAAAGGATGTTTTTACGAAGCAGAACTGCAAAAGACAGCTAGCCCTGGTGTTTATTTAGTTGAGAAAATTCTTAGAAAACGCAAGAACAATCAAAACGATCAATTGTTTGTAAAATGGTTAGGTTTTCCAAATCAATTTAATTCTTGGATAGACAAATCAGATATTGTATAAATATTATCAAATAGGTTTTACGTTACGTATGTATGCATTATAAATAATAAAAATAAATATTGCTTTTCATAATTATTCGTTTTATTTTCAATTTAACAGTATAATTATGTTTTTATATAGAACTTTATCTAGGTTGGTTTCCATTTTGGTTTTTTTGGATCCTTTATCTTCGTTGTAGTATACCGTGCAGCATGTGAGTGAATTTGATACATTTTTTCCTTAAGGTACGTAATTTTGGTCTCATCATCTTCAAACATTTTTTGAAAAACCGGTACTAGCACATTACTAAGTATGGTATTTATCTGCGAACCAAGTTGATGAACTTCCGTAAGGACATATTCTTTGGTAGCAGCATCATTATCATTTATCGGTTGGGCAACATTCCTTAATAATTTTCCCTCTATATCAAAATGTCCATCTGAAGTAAGTTTAAATCCGATTCCGGGCAACCCTCGCGATAAGTTGTTACAAACAGGAGTTTTCTGTCGACCAAATTTATCAATTGTGTTGTTAACACGACCCATTTTAAAGTAAAACTAATTCACTCTCTTTATGTTCAGCCTATATATAAATGACATAACTAATAAAAATTCATTTTACAATACACCATGAAGCAAGTAAGATTTGACGAAGAAAGAAATATTATCCACCGTATGTCTGTTTGGTGTTTTGCATATAGACAAGCCAGACAAAGTAATTTTCAGCAACTAATACTTGATAGATATCGTTTTCAAAGGAGAATTGGAAAAATGGATGTAATGCTAGCGAGGATTTTAGAACGGAACCACAGAAATAATATATATCAAGAGCGATTTGTTAATTCAAATGTATGGTGAATAATAAACATATTTAGTACAAAAAGATTTTTATTAAGATTTAAATAATACATACACACTATCATTAGAAAAACGCACTTTTTCACATAAATTTAAAATTACATGACTATCATAAGAAACTTTTACACTATATCTAAATTGTCTCTATTTTTCGGAATTACCAGCGCTGCCCTTCTTGGTCGAATTCCATGGTCTCACTATTATTACGTTCTGATGAACCTCCTCCCCCTACTCCTCCTCCTCCTCCTTCTAAGAAAACAGGACTTTGCGGTGATTCGTTAATTATTTCGAGATCTTCAAAATTGCTTGAAGAAGTCCAGCGCTGCCCTTCTTGACTGAATTCCGGCGTATCGTGATTATTATGTTCTGATGAACCTCCCACTGAGACAGCGAGACTTTGCAGAGATTCACTAGAATTTTCACGAGATATTTGTTGCGGTGATTTCATCCCATGTTTCTTATGGTACTCATTTTGACACCATTCACAGAAACCCATTATTCCACTAATAAATTCCCAATTTTCGCAATTGGCACACATCTGACGACCGTTTACAGAGAATGGGCGAACAACTGCAATTTGACGTTCACTTTTTAGTGACTGCATTTTGAGAAAATAAATTACTATGTAGTATTCTGGAAGTACTGAAATGCAGACTGAAACAAGAAAGTTTTGTGCCTCTATTTGTATCTGTTAGGTGACCTTCAAACCCCTCCACTCTCATATCCCATGTAAAATCGAGGTCACCATACACAGAATAGACTTGTTTCTTTATCTACATGCGCGTAATACGTATACGCTGAATAGCTTTTTCTTGATTCAACAATTTTGAATCGATTTCCTTAAGTCTTTTTGTAACAGATTGCAAAAAATCTTCATTCGCCTCTTCAGCAAGCTTTTTATTCATTTCATTAAGTTCTTTTCTAACATATTCCAAAACATCATTATTCACTAATTCACTAAGTTTTTTAATAATTTCACGCCTTTGTTCAAGAACATATTCCTGATTAGCGGCATCCCCAGGATTCTTTGGTGGTGCTACATTAGTTAAAGATTTCCCTTGTATATCATATTGACCATCATCGGTCAATCTAAATCCAACTCCTGGTTGTCCAACAAGAACAATGTGATTTTGGTCATTAAATTTTTGGCGCCCAAATTTATCAATTGTGTTGTTAACACGACCCATTTTTAGCTTAAACTGATGTGATTTTTGTGAAGGTTGCCTATTTATAAAAAATTAAACAATAATTTAGGTACATAATCATTTATTTAACATCTCATGTTATTATATTATACAATGAATTAAAGATTTTCTTCATCTTCTTGAACACACTCCATCTCGTCATCGCTAACAGTACCCAATGCTTTACTATCAACTTCATTGGTGACTGCTTTATTTCCAAGGTCATCAAGAATAGTGGTATCATCTGCGGGAGCCAAGCCATATTTTCTAGCTAATTCATCGGGTAAATGAGGCACTTCGAATAGGTAGCTTCCCAATTCTTCATTTATCATTCCAGCGCAAAATTCGTCCAGATCAATGGTTCCATATAGGTATTTCTCGCACGTATGTGCTCCAGCCGTGAAATTTACGGCGTCTTTCATATACTTCCTATACTGACTTTCACTAAAACCCACATCGGATTTACCATAATTTGCAAAGTGTAGTATTTCTTCAGCCAGCTCTCTTAATTTACATGATAACCAATTAATGTACATATCTCGATTTTCAATGACAGTAGGGCAGTCACACATCTTAAATAGAAAATAATGGACATGTGATTGTGTGTGAGTGTGTGTTTTTCGATATATACTTAACAAGAACTATTTTATTACATTTTAAATCAACATTAAAATAGCCTAATCAACAATATATTACAAACAACCAAAATTTAACAACGCTCTAGTATTACCTCCAGAGAATACATGTGAGCTTTGCCCCAAATAAGTTAAGGTGTACTGATCACCGGAGTTATTCATCATTTCAATAGTATCCTCTGTCAGAATTTCAGCTACGCGTGATGGTAAAAATGTTTCAAATGTTGCTTGATGTGTTGGATCAAACAATGTGACGATAATGGCTTTTCCAAAACGTGAAGTCAAAGAATTAATTTTTTTTATCATATAAATTTTGCCCACCGTTAATGTAGAGAATTTTCTACGTTCCAGAAATTGAATATCTTGGTTTATCATATTATTAATTTCGGCTATGGTCTGCTTTGAAATGCTCATGATTTAAAATACAATAAAAACAATTACTGTCAAGTACCTTGAATAAACACTTGTAGAACACACCACAAACACAATACTTTATATGCCAAAGCAACAGTTAACGCATACGATGTATGAGTGACAATGAAAGCTATTTTCGAAATGAGCCATATTTATTAGGAAGTAATCCAAGGTCAAGTATTTATTTATGGTGGGAGGAATACATCCGACGACCTCGAAAAATACAAAACAAATGTAACCTTGAAATAAGCGTCGTCCACCTGGTCATCACCAAACAAAGAAACATCTACTCGCGTTCAAGGCCAAGCAAGAAACAGCTGCTCGCATTCATTGAAAATATGCACCGCAAATGTAACCTTGAAATAAGCATCGTACACCTGGTCATCACCAAACAAAGAAACATCTGCTCGCGTTCAAGGCCAAGTTCTTGACCTTGACCTTGGAATAACACCTGCGCATATCAAGGTCAAATAACAATAGCACACCTGGGCGTTCAAGGTCGACCCTACTGCGCATGCGGAGACTCGGGGAGCATCAACCTTTACTACTGGCTATGTTTTCGACATTTAAAATATTCTTAGAAATTCCAGAAGCTTCATTTATCAGAAGTGGGGAAACGTGATTAACACTCTCTAATGGACCACGGGAAAATTGATCTCAAGATGGAAATTAAAGGCTCAAAGTTTTCAATTCATCTTCTAAATTGTTGTTTCAATTATTTATAATAATAATAATAATAATAAAGATGTTTATTTATGCCAATAAAACAATTAAAAATATAAATATAAAAATGATAAACTAAAAAAGAAAACCAAAAAATGACAGTAGTATACTAGTTGGCATAAATAGGTAGGGTTTTGATTTATAAAAAATCATTCTTCCAATCCTACCCTTACTAAATAATTTTTTATATTTTTTTTGAAAGTTATATAGCTTAAGCCCCTCAGACTAGAAGGAATATTATTATAAATTACAGAAGAGGTATATTTAAACGAAGACTTATATTTTTCAGTATGATGTTTAGGTATTTCTATTGCGTTCTGATTTCTAGTATTAACATTATGAATATTATTCCTGAATTCAATTTTTTCAAATAAATATCTTGGTTTCTGAGTTAAAATTATTTTATAAATAAAACAGGATATGTGGATTTCGCGTCTTTTTTCTAATTTAATTAAATTATGTTGTTCAAAACTAGGTGATACGTGATCATACTTTTTTAGCCCTATTGAAAAACGAACACAGTTATTTTGAAGAATTTGTAATTTCTGTTTATCTTCGTTACTGATATTTTTGTGATAAATGATATCACAGTAATCTAATCCACTTAGAATAATTGAATCAACCAGTCTAAGTTTAGTATCGGTATTTAAGTAGTCCTTAAAGTTATATAAAATTCTTAGTTTGTAGTATGCTTTTTTAATTATATTTTTTATATGTTCATGAAAATTAAGATGCTGATCAAAAATTACTCCAAGATTTTTGCCAAATTCGATTGACGGTATCTTAAAACTATTGTTAAGAACAATTTTGAAATCAGAATTGTTTTTTATTTTAGTGATTAGTGTTTTAGGACCAGCTAAAATTAAGTTAGTTTTATTTTCATTTATTTTTAATCCGTGATCAGTTATAGTTTTTGAAATATTTAAAATATCCTTATTGATTAAGGAAATACTATTTTTTAAATCTGTGTACTTGATTGAGTGGTATATTTGAGTATCATCTGCAAAAGCTAAAAGATTACCGTGTTTAATAGGTAAATGAAAATCAACAGTGTATATAATAAACAATAAAGGGCCTAATACTGATCCTTGTGGAACACCTCTAGAAATATGCAGTGAATTTGAAATGTCACAAATGTATTCGTTTGCAATTTTTGTCACTTGTTTTCTGTCAGATAAATAATGTTTGAACCACTAGCAAGTTTTTAGACTAAAACCTATATATATATATATATATATATATATATATATATATATATATATATATATATATATATATATATATATATATATATATATATATATATATATATATATATATATGTTTGAAAAAAGCTGAAGCTTGTAATGGTAAAAATAAAAGGCAAGAATACTGGCTTTCCTCTTTGTAACTCTTTTAATTAATTAAAAAAAAAGAAAATTCTATATTAGCGACTAGACTTGAGTCTTTTTTCGCACGCATTCATCTAACACAAAATTAAAAATACAACTTCATCGTATATTTAATTAATTATTGTAAATGATAATTACACAATTCTAAATTGTGGAAATATTTAATCCCGATGAATCTGTACAAACCTAATTTTTTTTTATAGAAAAAACCGACAATTTTTTTACTCTTCTTAAAATAAAACAAAATGTTTCTGTCACTTAACATAAGTTCGAGCTGGGAGAGGGTGTTTTTGTTTTCTTAGCTTGGAATTGTTTACACCAATATATCATGTGTCTGTCAAACCGAAAACTGTGTAGGACGAAGAATGTATTCCAATCGAACCGATATTGTATAAAGGACACGAATTACAACCCAAAACAAATTGATCCTGACATTCCTGACAAATTAAACTTATTTATATCTAAAGAAACAAACAAATATATATATATATATATATATATATATATATATATATATATATATATATATATATATATATATATATATATATATATATATGTAATGCTAGAAACTAGCGCGGATCGATACATAAAAAAAAGAGTCTTTTTTTATGTATCGATCCGCGCTAGTTTCTAGCATTTTTTTTCTTTTACTAGGGCTTATAGAATACCACGGCAGGTGGCTATAGTTGCCTCCGTCGGCGACGCTAATTGTTGCCCCCAAACAAGGGGTCTTTTGGCTGAAGCCACAAATGGGTGTACTGGCTCCTGTTTGTGGTCCTTGTTAATTTTTCTCTTTTTTTTAAGGTTACACCCGTAACTGCGTATGTCACGGGTGCGTCTTGACTTATGTTGAGAGACACGGTCACATACGTGGGCCTGATGAAGCCAATGAGCAGAAACACGTGTCGTACGGGTTACCATTCTAACTTTTCATTTTGTTCTGTTCATTTAGCGGACATGCCGACAATAATTCTCCTCTTTTTTTATGTATATATATATATATATATATATATATATATATATATATATATATATATATATATATATATATATATATATATATATATATATATATAATATATATATATATACAGTCAACTTCGGATATAACGAACCACCAAGGGGATCTTTAAACAGTTCGTTATAGCAGGGCGTTCGTTATATCCGAAGTGCAGACAATAAATCAAATATGTACTATGTACAGGGTCTTCCAACGAGGACTGAACAGGGGCTCATTTTTGAGCTTCCTTGTATTTAAAGAAAAATCTAAAATAGCCAATCGATGTACTTTTTCCTGCAGAATTCAAAAATGAAACCAAAAATTTATTTGAACCAGAAACAAAAGAGTTACGCTATGGATAAGGTGTTTTTTAAATGGAACATAGCTTTTTTTATACGATTTTCGGAACGAGTGATTTTTTTTATGTCCGTTCTGATTAAAATATTTAATATTGTGACAGCTATTTTTATTAAATTTTAATGTTTTATCCAGTATAATTTAACTTCAACCTGTTTGAAACATACAGTAGGTAATAAAGGTAAAATCACCTTGAAATCCTTCAAAGTCAAAAAATTTGACAAATTTACTATAATATTGCCAAATTTTTTGACTTTGAAGGATTTCAAGGTGATTTTACCTTTATTACCTAGTGTATGTTTCAAACAGGTTGAAGTTAAATTATACTGGATAAAACATTAAAATTTAATAAAAATAGCTGCCACAATATTAAATATTTTAATCAGAACGGACATAAAAAAAATCACTCGTTCCGAAAATCATATAAAAAAGCTATGTTCCATTTAAAAAACACCTTATCCATAGCGTAACTCTTTTGTTTCTGGTTCAAATAAATTTTTGGTTTCATTTTTGAATTCTGCAGGAAAAAGTACATCGATTGGCTATTTTAGATTTTTCTTTAAATACAAGGAAGCTCAAAAATGAGCCCCTGTTCAGTCCTCGTTGGAAGACCCTGTACATACATATGTATAGGTACTTTTTGTGAGTCGTTTATTATAATCAATACATAATAGTATTTTTAAATTATGTACTTATTAAACATACATATTTGTATAATTTATACAAAATCAGTAATTTGAAATTTTTTCTTTTTTCTAGTACATGTTTTTCAATTTTAATTTGTAAGTAATCACCAGACTCAATCAACACTCTTGTTGTCAAAATTATTATTATTAAAATTTACGAATATTAATAGTCTTTGACTTTTGTAACTGATAGTCCCTACAGATTTAGGCATTTACAACCCCATTTTGCAGTTTTGTAATTATGTCAACTTTTTCTGCAAGTGTTTATAAACTTTCGCTTGCTGAATTTTGGCGCGCTCTGCTCCATGCTAGAACAATATTCCCTCGCCTATTGCCGAAATTAAACTACAAATTGAAATGGCGCCTGACAGGTCGCTTCTCGACCCGTTATCCGAGAATACCAACCATAGAGAAGCGACAAAACGTGTCGGTGCCTTTGATATTTAGGGTAACCAGTTTTGCTGACCTTGGGCAGACACGTATCCACAATATTGAACGGAGAAAGATATTTCGTCACACTAATGATGCGGTATAGACAGAAGTCCACATTATCGTCGCACATGCCCTGTGAAATCTTCTATTGTCTTTGTCGCTTCTCTATGGTTGCTATTCTCGGCCGTTACTGTACGAATGTGGAAGTGATACGTACGTGAAATTTCGACAGTTCATTATAACCGAACTTCCACAAGCAAAAACTAATCAAAATAGGGTTCGCTATAGCCGATAGTTCGTTATAGCCGGGTTCGTTATAAACGAACAAAAAATACATACATTCTTATGGCGTTTTGGCCGGACCATAATTTTTGTTCGTAATAACCGGTGGTTCGTTATATGCGGAGGTCGTTATATCCGAAGTTCACTGTATATATATATATATATATATATATATATATATATATATATATATATATATATATATTATATATATATATATATATATATATATATATATATATATATATATATATATATATATATATATATATATATATATATATATAGGTATATATTTTAAAACGAATAACCTATTTTGTGCTTTCATTTAACTTCATGTTAACTCTTTCTATATCCAAACCTAATAGTTCCAGAAAGACCTTGCGATGTGTGTATAAAATTAAATAAGCTTGCTATTCCACAAAAATACCAACTCGAGAAAATAGTTTTGGGAAAAGTAAAAGCTAGTTCAAATTCCTTATCCTAAAAAAAATTTGGAATATAAAGGTTAGCTCAGAAATGTATGAACAATCCGAGAAACCCCGTTTATTATTACTTGTATAAGTTTAAACTAGTTTTAAATTTTGATTTCTTTCATTTAAACCTATTTTAAAAGGATTTCAAAATATTCTTTATAAAAGAAATGGACAATGGTTAGTCATAACTTCTGAGTGACCCTGTATATTCGAAATTTGTTTCAGTATAAAGAATATGAATTCGTTTTTACTAACAGGTACCTACTTTTTGGGGAATTCCTAGTAGGCTTATCTCATTTTATATAAACATCGTAATATAACTAAAGGGCACGGCAATCAGTTCTGACTAATTTCAATATTTCACTATATCCTTATCTTTATAGACGTGAACAAGAAGAGGACATGCAATTACTGCGTAGTGATACAGCTTTGTCGAACAGAAATAACCGGACAATAACGCAGCAGGCCATGTTTCGCTTTGATTTTACAAAAACGTCATTAAGCATCAAAAATATTGCTTACAAGTGGCTTTTTAGTTGGTTTTCGTCAGTTTTATTTTAGCTCTCATTCGAAGTTTATTACTTTGAATAGAAATGAACAAATGTTGGGCTACACAGTAGTTTTGTGTAACGCGATACATTAAAACTGAGCCCATGTTCAGAGAAGATTCCGTATTTACTTCAATGGTCCCAGACAAGAAAGAATCCCTTCAAGAAACACGATTTTAAACTGGTTTCAACTTTTTAATAGTAATGGTAGTGTGAAGTCAAGTTATGCTGGTTCAGTGAGAACTTTGCGCACACCTGAAAATATTGAGAGAGTGAGTTTAACTATAAAAAGAAGCCCTAAGCGTTCTGGAATCAAAGAGTCACAAGCGACCTTGGAATGCATCCATACTAAGATTCAATTCGTGCAACAATTTTTACAAACTGATTTTCCAGTACGAGTGGAATTCTGCATTAACTTTTCGAATATAACAAACGAAAATCCTGATATTCTAAACAACCTCATTATGTCTGATGAAGCACATCTTTACCTATCGGGAGCAGTCAACAAGCAAAACTGCCAATACTGGTCCTCCGAACAACCAGAACAGATTCATGAACAACCGCATCATTCAGGCAAGGTTACTCTATGGTGCGGCGAACCTGTTGTTGGAGTCCTTGGTCCTTACTTCTTTGAAGAAAATAGACGAACCGTATCTATAAATTCCGATAGGTATCTTCATATGCTCGAAAACTTTTACCTGGCGAAATTTAGAAACTAACAATGAATCCAGCCCTGTGGTTCCAACAAAATGGGCCCACGCCACATACGACCGCTGCTGCTATGAACACTTTGACGTCCGGTTGCACAAACAATTTAATCACGAATTAAACTAATTGGACACTTCTCATGTTAATATCATTGCCAAAGATGACTCTAAACATTGAATTACTACTTGAATAAAAGTTTTGTGCAACCGGCTGTAAGAGAACTGTTCCCTTGGCGTGTCATTTCTCGACGCAGCAACATCAATTGGCCCCCAAGGTCACCTGACCTAACCAGTACGAATTTGTTCTATGTTTTTTTTTAAATCGAAAGTGTTCAATGATCATCCTGAAACTTGGAAAATTGCAATTAGGAGCAATCAATGGGAAAAGAGTCAGTGACGCGCAATTTTTCAGACCGTTTCAGAGAATGTATTTATAGGCGAGGCAGGCCTTTACCTAATATTATTTTTAAAATATATAAATGGTATTAAAAACTGCGTTGTTTTTAATAAATTAGTATAACTTTCGTAACTTTATTTTATTTTGAAATTGTACCATGAAATTCGTCAGTATTCATTGCCGTACTCTTTATAAAGGTTTGGTATCGGGAGAGCTACATAAACTGGGCCGACAATTTTATGAAGAATAAGAAATTGAAGCACAAATAAGGTATTCCATTAAAAAAAACATAAAACTAGTATTCAATAATGTAAATCAAAGTAATTTAAAAAGTACCATCTTAGAAGAAAGAGGGAAAACACAACAAATTTTGGCAAAACACATGCAAATACTTTACATGTTGATCGGCCATTGTCCACAGAAATAACTAAACACCAAGAGTAAAAAATTGTCACCTAACGAATGAATCTCTAAATGATACCAAAAGCTCACAAATAAACACAATCTAACTCTACCTCCTTTTCACCTAGAAGTGCAAAATGCAAATGGCGTCGGCCCGGTTCTGATCGCTTAGTTGCCGTCCACCCACTTTTGCTAGACGTCCTGAGTGCGCGTGCCTCTACAACACCGACTTTTAAAACCTGACTGGCGCCAAATACGCACTAACGCACTTTTTCTCTCATGCATTGGACGGATTCAGCTGGTGTAGCCAATACGTTGTACAGGTCTAATATATACATATAATGTCTATGATATTAACTTACAGTTACTGCGAGATTTTAGTACAGTTTATCAATCTGAAAATATGCCACATAACTGAACGCCATTCTAAAGAAGTAGGTGGGGGATTATTCATTCTTTTATAAGTATTAAATATAGAGGACAACAATGGAAACACTGCAAATTAAAAAATTCTAAAATAATAAAGTATTTATAGACACGAATGTAAAGGCTACTGCTCAATTCACCCGTCTCCGGATGTTGTCACAAGCTTCATCCTCGTGAACCTTAATAATGATACTCTTGGTTTATCTTTAACTTACATATTCATTTAGTGACCCTACTGGAATACAATATATGGAACACATAGTATATCATTTTAATACTCCACACGTAGGGGAAACTGGCCTAAAACGGCATACTAGGCTTAAACGGCATACTGACAGTTTTGAGCTTACCGATCAATGTAAGAACCGACAATGTCAGCCTAATTCTGCAAAAGAACATTAACAAAAATCCACAAGCTTGGTAACGTCGCAAATATATTAGTTCCGCTGTAATTGTCGATTGCCCGGCCTGACAATGGTGCTAGTTTTTATTTACCTTAGAGTAATTTATGAATGTATATTTTGTGAATAGTTTTTCGTAAAGATTAATAGGTAAGTCATTAAATACAAACTCCTATAATCATGTTTTGATATACATAACAATTAAAAACATTGTTTAAAGCTATCCATCAGCTGGATTTGTTCTAATATGTCTATCGGTATAAAATGGCATACACGAGTCTGGGGTAAAATGGCATAGTATGCCGATTTAGACGTTATCAGTATATTTAAACTTTTTTAAGAGCAAACTGTTTTAATAGTAAGTAAAAAACTCCTAAGACAAAAACTTACATTTGTTATGCTTGTGATTAAACATACCTATTGAAGAAGTTTTTATTTTTTTTTTATTTTATGTATGCCATTTTGCCCTGTTTGTATTCAGGATGACATTCTTTTTAATTATAAGAATGCTTTCTTAAGATTTTTTAAAATTATTAGTTAGTTTTAGGGTCTTTTTTGGTTGTTAGCAAAAAAAAACAATTTAAATTAAAATTGTTCAATTTACATATGTTTTTATATAGGTATGCCATTTTGCCCGTAGTAGTAAGGGTAAAATGGTTAATGTTACTTTTTACTAATTTCGTATTTGTGAAAAAAACTTTGTTTAAATTAAAATTCTTTTTTTACCGGTTAAAAGTATTATCATTGTAAATTCTAAAGCTCTTTTAGTCGTCGATTAAAAGTTTTAAATAAAATATATATGACGCCTACAAAAAGTAGTATGCCGTTTTAGGCCAGTCTCCCCTATCAACTTTTTGGCTGACATTTCGGCCACATACAGTTAAGGACCGCGTAATCGCAATAATGATCATTTTCCACATCATAAAGTAAACGATTACAGCAAAAATTGCCGTAATACCCTTGTTCTTGAAACTTTGGCTACAGATTTAACACCAGCATTTGTCTCTCTAATGGGTTCCATTATTTACCGCATTAACCTTTGAAGCCAAACACAACAAACCTATTTAACCGAATAAAATCCCTTGGAAAGCTCGGTTCAAATAATTTATTTTGTTAATTAACGCGAACATGGGCGTCGAAGCAATTGCCAATGAAGAACTGTCTGACGTGGAAACATTAAGTGAGATGGGACCACAAAACCGCAATCCTTTAATTAGTTTTGTCTAGAGGACAAATTGTGTTTTGATAATCATAGTATGAGGAAAATCGGTGTAAAATCAAATAGGCTAGGAACATAGAAAGCTTTTAATATTTATTCCCAGTAAGTTATAAGAATTAGTTACCATAGATAACTATAGTACATTAGTCCAGATTTGGGGGCCATTTGTATCATTTAATAGTATATTTCATTAGAAGTTCAAAAAGTAGGCTTCTGGCTTCTTCTAGAGGAGGTTTTTGGAAAATCATAGGGTAAAAAAAATCGTTGTAAAATCAAAAATCATAGAACATAGAAATCACTTAACATTCATTCCCAGTAAGAATTAGTTACCATGGATAACTAAAGTAAGTAAGTCCAGGTTTGCGAGTCATATTTCATTACAAGTTCAAAAACTAAGCTTTGGGTTTTGTCTAGAGGACAAATTCTGCTTGGAAAATTATAGTGTAAAGAAAATCGTTATATTATTATAGTCAAATATGCCAACAACATAGAGAGCACCGAGGAGAGCACTTAACATTCAGTCAAGTCAGTTGTACAAGATTTCTGGCAAGTCAATCCAAAATTAATTAAGACTCCTGGAAAAGAGATGAGCACAGTCCTGCAGTTGTTATCCGGTTTGACCTTTGGGACTACCTAACTGCAAACTGGTAGTACAAGACAACAGATCGTTTACGTAAAAGGAAACTCAGACTTGGAGTACGCTTAGATGAAAGTTATTACTGTCTACCATGATAGACCTCTACTAGCTACATATGCGTTAATTGCAAAATGAATGATATTAATCCAGGCAGTTTGTAATTAAAAGTTTAAAGGCTTTCCAGCCCAACGGCGCTGCGCGGCGCAATGCCGTGCCGCGCTTTTTATGTTGACGGTAAACCGTCTCTGTGTCACTTCGAACATCAACGAACACGATCCAACTCGTGCCGGTCTTAGAGATCGCACGATACCGATATTGATATCGTTATATCGGCATATCGGCGGTTGTTGCCGATTATCGGTATCGTATCGGCAGGAAAATTGCCGATATATTGGCACATATAAAACGAAGACTTTTGGGTTCTTACTGCATATACCTACGAAAGGTAATACTCGTAAATATAATAAAATAAAATATATTTTTGTGCCTCACTATATAATAATATCTAATCATTTATAACGTAACTGTAGTATAACTGAGGCCTTTTTCCGGAGAAATAAATTAAGAATTTCACAAAGCAATACTGAAAACATTAAACAGGGACTTCCCCGAAACTTCACCAATCAGAAATGGTATACCGCGTTACCGCGTGACGGATTGATAAACCGGGACTTCCCCGATTTTCGTTTTCGCCCAAACAGAAAACGCATGAACGAAAAACGGAAATTGATACAGAATACGAGAATACGTATACGATTTAGCGAATTGGAGGTTCAGAACCGTATTTTGTATTTTTTTATTTATATTCGACTTTACAAAAACCAGGGTTGGCATGAATTAATTCACATGATTTAAGTCTTGACTTTTTTTTTATAAAAGTCATGACTTTCCAACCCTGATAAAAACTAAACTGAAACATGTACGTATGTCTTTGCCGATACGATATATCGGTATCGTTATATCGGCATGTAAATATCGGTATCGGCCGATATATCGTATCGGCAAAATAAAGTCATATCGTGCGATATCTAGCCGGTACATCAAGGAAAAGCATTCATTCGCGCGTGTTCCATTTTGTCGGTTTTTTCAGTTTTGTTGTGAGATTTCTAACAAGCAGACAATGTGAAAATAAAAGTTTAAATAAAGGATTTATTTACCTTTAGATATACCTTTAATACTTTATAATTAATGCTTTACAAATGTTAATAACAATCGTTGATATACCCTGCTTGGACACATCGAAGAGATACATTAAACTTGTAAAGGAATCTCCTGTGGCCAAAAAACGCAAAGTTATTGCCAACCTCTCCTTTGGGAATATAGCGATTCTGTAATTTGTGTCCATTTTTCGTCTAGTCAGTTCCATTAAAGTCAGTATTCTTCTATAATAGTCATAGTGCTAACAACCAGTTCATTTAAAAGATTATCCCTCCCATATATTCTTCTATTTTTTAATACTGTTGTAACCCGATGGCGTTATTTTTATTCCTTTTTATTTAAATGATGTCAAATTACCACGAATGCAGCACTCGCGATTTTTCTATCCAACGGTGCGTGGACACACAATGAAACTTCTCGCTCAATCACCAACTTCTAGCTCCATTTTGCGCAGCTTTCCGCTATTTTCCGCTGCTTTGTGCCGCGCATTAATGCGCGGCGCGTTTGGTCTGGACATACCTTAAAAAGAAAGTTTTTTGGGAAGTATATTATTATGCTCTACCTGGTTAAAGGCCTGAGATACACTAAGGGTCACGATGGTTGCAAAATTTAAGGGATTTTTTTTATCTTCTGACAGCCCACGAAGACCGAAGTCTAAGTACTATGTACCGTGGGTGTAGTGGGTAATCGACTCACACATCCAGAGCTGGAAACATCTGTAGGGATTTCACCAGCCCTTTAAGAGGATGTGTGGGGTGGTACCACCTCGGTCCAGGAAGAATTCCTCTACCATCTTCCAACAGTTAACAATCACAAAATATCCATGTTCGAAGCGGGATTCGAACCCGCGCCTTTCGGTTGCAAAGCTGGCGCCGGTACCAACTAGGCCACCGGAGACCCGAATTGGTCCAGTTATGACAAATTGGCAAAGGTAAAATTTTCAGTGGCTCCTTGATGACGAAATCCGTAATGTTAAATGTACATTAAATATATCCAGTAAAATATACATATAAATCTCAAGAGTTAATATTTTTTTCTATAACCTTCCAAATAGTTGAAGGAAAAACCAATATCTAGAAGGAAGGGATTTCGATTCTACCTTGAAGGCTGAACACAAGAAAATTCTGGAAGACCCTCTTCCTCTTATCATAGGAAGTTAAAAAACACAAAATAAACTACTGCAGTTTGTGCCCCTCTGTTCTCTTCTCTCTTGACTTGTATGCAATTTAGACCCTCTAGTTCCAAGTAATTGGAAAATTACTAAAAGTTTCTATACTATACACAAAGAAAAACAATAAATTGATATCTAAACGAGGCCTTGTAGCTAATTTTTACCAAAGCCGCTGAAAAATTTACAATTTTACAACGGAGAGAGGAGGATAGAACAAAAATATTTACAATAAATTTTAAGCTAAGTTTAATATAAATGTGTCAACAATATAACATTTCGTGACGTTAATTAAAAGCAAAGTAAATAACCCTTTCTTTTACCTTTTATACTGTACAAAAGTCTGTTTAACAAATAGTAATTTTTGCAGAAACCTGAACATATCTGAAGAAAATGATTGAAGCTCCACCCACATCTTTAGGTCACTAACCAGATATTACTATAGTTAATTAATATGGGTGGTGACAATTTTGATGTAGCTTTGTTTGATAAGTATGAAATATTAATATATATTATAATAATCTACAAGAAGAATTGTATAACATTTAAAGCAATTTCATGTATTTTGACTTTTGAGTAGAATCGGGGATGTTAATAAATGTCAGAAAATGGTTCTACTCCAAGACGTGAGAATAATATATATATATATATATATATATATATATATATATATATATATATATATATATATATATATATATATATATATATAGTAAACTTGATTGCTATCGACCGTACTAATAGAGATAAAAAGGTAAAATTTAATCGGGATTTGCGGTCTGTGGATAATGAAACTACTGTGTTCTTAAATACCCAATATTTCGCCAATGTTTATTGGCTTCTTCAGGGGCAAACTACAAAAATGTAAAAACATCAGACAATAAAATGAACAAATAGGTACATGTTGCAAAAATTACTTACGGAACTAGAGTCAATCCTTAAAAAATAAAACTGCCATTGTCACGTCACAAATGATCAAAGTCAAACGGCATTACACACAACTGTTTTTACAAACGTACAGAAAACACTGAAAGAAGAGTACAAACAAAGATATATATTTTATTGCTTACTACCTGCTTCAATTCCATATTATCTTTTTTACAGAAGAACAAAAAACATAAAACTGCTGCTATATTGATACACCTAGTGTATTATTTTTAGTTGATAATGTTTAAAATATTGCAGTAAATATTGCTTAACTGACTGGTGTCAGACTTGTAATTAATAGAATTTTTGTTTTTGGTTATGTGATACATTTCACGGAATAAACGGCTTTTGTAGTTGTTTTCCTGAGTCAGAACTTTTAAATTCCTGTATCGAAATTATGACCTGTTTTTAAATGTTGATCAACAGTAGCACATCGGTTCTTTCCCAACCTACCATCACTTTTATATTGTGACCCTTTGTTTTAGCCACTGTGACGTATGTCCTATGTAGCAACCCTGACAATTCAAACATGAGAGTTGATAGACAACGTTACTGTTGTATAATTCAGGTGTTTTGTCCTTTACTTTTGAAAATAGGTTATAGTTTTTTTAACTGATTGTATTTTGCTATTTTAATGTGTGTGAAATCATTGAAAAGTGATATCACAGAATTTGTTAATTTGTCTATGTAAGGGAGTTTCTTATATTTTATTATTTGCGGGATTGGATCATCTGTCGGGCCATCAAAAGTATTGGAATTGTAAATAAGTTTTTTTTTAAAAGGTGTCTGGGATAACCATTGTTGACAAACATATCAAAGAGTATATTTAAATTCTTGTCCAGAAACCTCTCATCGCTAATATGCTTAATTCGATTTTTCATAGCAATTACGGTATTGTATTTTTGATTTTTTGGGTGATTTGAATAATAATTTATGAATCTACCCGATGCTGTAGGTTTTCGGTACCAATCCAATATTAATGTATTGTTATTATTGGTTCTTATCACTCTGGTGTCCAAAAACGGGACACTAGATTCACTTTCCACCTCAATAGTAAACTGGATATGCGAATTAAACGAATTAAACAATTCCAAAGTACCTAGTCTGGATTGCGTTGTTGGGTACCGAACAAATCAAATCGTCTACATACTTGCAAATAAAAGGCAAGTGAAAAGGTAAACCAAGAATAACAATGTCCAGTAGATGATCCAAAACAATCGTTGCCAAAATCGGGCTAATGGGGGATCCCATAGGTGTACCAAAAATTTGTCGGTAAAATTTATTATTAAAAGAAAAATAAGTGGTATTAAAAATAAAATTTATTAGTGAAATAAAGTTGTTTTTTGTCAGTGACGTGTAATTTTTAATTAGTTCCCACTTTTGTTGCATGACGTCAACCACTAGCATTGAGGGTATGTTTGTAAACAAGGATGTTACATCCAGTGAGATCAAAACATAGTTATCCGGCAGACTGAGATTGTTAACTTTGTTAACAAAAGTGAAAGTGATTTGATTTGTTCGGTACCCAACAGCGCAATCCAGACTACTTTGGAATTGTTTAATTCGTTTAATTCGCATATCCAGTTCACTATTGAGGTGGAAAGTGAATCTAGTGTCCCGTTTTTGGACACCAGAGTGATAAGAACCAATAATAACAATACATCAATATTGGATTGGTACCAAAAACCTACAGCATCGGGTAGATTCGTAAATTATTATTCAAATCACCCAAAAAATCAAAAATACAATACCGTAATTGCTATGAAAAATCGAATTAAGCATATTAGCGATGAGAGGTTTCTGGAAAAGAATTTAAATATACTCTTTGATATGTTTGTCAATAATGGTTATCCCAGACACCTTTTAAAAAAAACTTATTTCCAATACTTTTGATGGCCCGACAGATGATCCAATCCCGCAAATAATAAAATATAAGAAACTCCCTTACATATACAAATTAACAAATTCTTTGATACCACTTTTCAATGATTTCACACACATTAAAATAGCAAAATACAATCAGTTAAAAAACTATAACCTATTTTCAAAAGTAAAGGACAAAACACCTCAATTATACAACAGTAACGTTGTCTATCAACTCTCATGTTTGAATTGTCAGGGTTGCTACATAGGACATACGTCACAGTGGCTAAAACAGAGGGTCACAATATCAAAGTGATGGTAGGTTGGGAAAGAACCGATGTGCTACTGTTGATCAACATTTAAAAACAGGTCATCTCCAAGATACCGTCAAGACTTCCTACTAATAACGTGAAGTATCCATGAGATGTCCTTGGGAAGTGTATGAACGAGAATATTCATGGATATCTCGCAGTTGTTTAGTCCTCGTTTCATGCCCTCGGAATAAGTGTCTAATAAAGCCATTAATACTAATGAATCGAAATACTAAAGAGTTACGTACCGCCTTTTAAATTTGTATGTATCAAATAACCGACCAAATATTTTTTTGACTAATACTTATCGAACATCCCCGTAATACGCTGCCCGGAGAACGCAGTGTGCATCGGCGTTTTGCTTTGATGCAGAAACTTCAAACGATTTTTGCTGAGTGTCGCTACTCCCCCATTTCTCTACTCTGTTAATATCATTTTGGAATCTATAAATATTTTGATGTATCAATTTCTTAAAATGAAGAACAAATTATTACCCTATTGGTAATGGTGTTATAAGAGAGTTTCCTCCAGAAGTCGTTATTTCAATTTTCTTTTAAATTTTAAATTCTGTCTTTACTTAAGTTCTTGCGAAAGTATAAAAATGTAAGCGTCAGACTTGTTTCGAGCTTAAATAGCATCAAAGAAAAGTTTTTAGCAACTTTTCGAGCTAATAAACTCTTATCTTTAATAAAACACCCTTCAAGATATTGGGTTTTTAAAGCAAACATACCAATATAGAGGGAATAGCGGCATCAATGGCATATCAATAGGAATGTGCATATAGCCCAAATAAATCTGAAATATTTTTTTTTATATTCTCTACACAAATTAAATGTTTATGGCGGTTGCTGTTAATTGCTGCTAAAAAGTTTTATTTTGTTTGCCGAGCCAGAAAATACTTCTCCCCTTCGAACTTATACATACTTTATGGTTTCCAAATTAGACCTGACCTGGAATACTGTTCCAACACCTGGAGAGCGGCATCAGCTTCGACACTTAACATCCTTGATTATATCCAAAAGAAAGCCATTCGATTCATCAATGACCCAGTTATCACAAGAAAACTCCCTTCCCTTGCCCATCGCCACGCTGTTGGTGATCTGTTTCTTTTTTACAGACATTTCTACGGATTTCGCGAAAATAACTAACTGCTATCATTCATTCCCCTCTTGACTGTTCCTGACAGAACAACATGAAGCGCGTTACACATACATGTCTTTACTCTCCAGCTACAAAAATCTAAAACAACCCACTTCTCTCGCTCATTCATACTTGATTTCCCTTCTCTTTCATTTCCCTTCTCTTCAGACGCCCACGGTACTTTGGTACTTAGGCGTAAAGTGGAATATTCCAGATAAAAAAAACAAAAACCAGAGACTTAGCTACCCGCATTTAAAGTTCCATAAAAAAGTATCTCACAAATAATTCTCTTTAACATTTAATATTATTTATCTGTAAAACAAATTTGCTATAATTTTTTCAATTGCAAACGAGTTGTATTTACTTAAAGCAAAATGCTACATTTACTAACCCATTCGACTAACATACTGTATAACACCGTCATTCTCGTGATCTCAAGACTTTCACATAAAACCCTTGGATAGCTTACTCATCCCTTTGAAAGCTAAAAGCTGTAAGTTCTGAAGTGTTGCTTGGCTCGATGACTTTTAGATCAATGAACTTTTTTTGTTTTAGTGCAGGATCGGTATTTTGCATTAAAGTTAATGACGCAGTTTTAATGGATTTTTATACAGTTGGAGTTTTAATATCCCATTATGAGGTTTGCACAGGTTTCTGTCGCTAATGATGTAGGACCATCTCTTACCTTCCTATTATTGAACTGAAAGTTGTTTAATGCTCAGCACTAACTTCTGCATTCATTCCTGGCAACTAGTGATCAGAAAAGTAAGTATTGGCTTAGCGATTAGTAGCTACAATAAGGGTTGACTGCCAATAGGGTAGAAATCATATTTATGCTTGCTTGCTCATTTAACTTGTTTAAGACCGAGAAAAAGCTTCCCTTTTCCTATTAAATGATTCTTGTCCTCCCCCTAGTCGCCATATGTGTCTCACCTGACCTAAAGTCTCCTCAGTGTAGCTGTAGTGAAGAAGGATTAACTTACAAAAAAAAAACAGCGCCCTCAACAAGGACCACACCATAAATAAGAATTATATATAGGGGATAGAATAGACAGATAGAATAGAAACTCTCCACTTTATCGACGTTTGTATTTTGAGTGCCATCATATTGATGCGGAACTAAAAATGCGGAACAAAAAAGTGTCTTTGCAGTAACGAAAAAATATATTATACATTGTGGGATATAAAAGACTGGACATTTTTAGAAACTTAACAATAAGGCAGAAGTTTTTTGGTTTCGAAAATAGCCACATGAAATCACTAAAAAAGTTTTTTGTTTTTGAAATAACTGACGGTAAATGTTTCAATTAAAATTGTACTATGAACACTTGATAATTTTAGACTGCCGATATGGCGACAACTTAGAACTGATACGCGACCGGGATGCATATTCGTTAACTGCACCCATTATAGACCATTCGGAAAGCCGAGCGTTAGCGTTAAATTGGGGCCAAGCGAATCGGAGGGCACCCTAAGGTTGGAACAGGGTTAGCACCTGGTTAGGGACCCTGAAAACTCTCTTGCCTCGCAGGCGAAGAGACTTGTCAGGGCCCCTAACCAGGTGCTAACCCTGTTCCGACCGCATTTTTCCGTTGTCATTTTCATAAATGTCAGCATACCAATATGACAGAATCAGTTAAGTGCAGACGATATAGTTGCGAAGTTTATCTATATCATCTGCAGTTAACAAGGCAACGCTCGGCTTTCCGAACGGTCTATAATGGGTGCAGTTAACGAATATGCGACCGGGATCGATAAAATTCAATTTTTCTTACAGCTGGCCGTCGCACAGTGGGCCCAAATTGGATTTTGTCGATCGAAATTCTGAAACTTCTTATATTTGCTTATGGTATTAAAATACTCAAGAAAAAATTGTCATAAAAAATTGGCACCCCTAGGGGTGCGGTTTAGGGGTGGAAAATATAAACACAGAATGATTTTTGGTATTAACCCTTTATGGCATTAAAGTAATAAAGGGGAAAAGTGTGAAAAAACATTGACACCCCTTGGGGGTGAGATACAGGGGTGGAAAATATTATCTTTGTATGATTTTTCAAGACAGCATATATATTGGTAAGTACTTGAGGAGATAACGGTTAAAAAATTGGAACTTAGCTCCTGAGAATGAGATAGCTGACATTTTTATAATCTAAATACGCTTGGCTATTAACTTTGTAACGCCGTACACTCAACTAATGAAATAAAATGCGGGAAAACGCAATTTACCTTTTACTTGCCACCCCAACCGGCGCCGCCGCGCGGGCTGGTATTGTACAAGTGTGCACGTGTCTGCAGCATTTCTTGGTATAATTGTCTTCCTTATACACTAAACGAGATGACCATAAGCAATTTATAAATTAGTGGTGGTTAGCTTGTATTGCAAGGCCGATTCTCTTTTACATTTATTGTAATCTGTAGGATTTTATACGATGACGTATTTTATAACTGTATACAGGGTGTTTCCTAACCTCGTTCGTAAAATAAAAGGGGTGAATCCTGACCCAATTTTAAGACGAAAATGTAGTATAAATTTTTTTCGGGTATCGCTTCATTTACTAAATACTAAAATGAAGTTTCTTTAAAAAATCGCTTTTTTATTATTATCTATCTTAAACACCCCTTACCCGATTTTGTTTAAAATTGGCAGCGTTATTTCAAGTGGTAAGGGCATAATTTAGGGCTAACTAGATTCAAGTTATCAAATCCAGTGGCGTCCAGAGAGGGTTCTTAACGAATAAATTGGCAAAAAAATGTAAGCCACTGACTTTTTTCAAATTTTGATATTTTTGCCGAATTTGGCAACTAAAAATACAACTTTTTTGCCTCTTGAGTTATTTTCGTAATTTGCTTGGTTTTCGATATCCTGAAAAAATAAAAACCACTTTCATGCATGTCCACGAACAACAAAAAAAATAAATCTCTAATCGGCAATAAATAAATTTTACTATCCAGCAAAAATTGGATTGTACTAGTTCTTTTTGCATTTTAGTTAGCGCTAAATTATGCCCTTACCACTTGAAATAACGCTGCCAATTTTAAACAAAATCGGGTAAGGGGTGTTTAAGATAATAATAAAAAAGCGATTTTTTAAAAAAACTTCAACACCCTGTATTTTGCAAATGAAGCGATATCCGAAAAAAATGTATACTACATTTTCGTCTTAAAATTGGGTCAGGATTCACCCCTTTCATTTTACGAATGAGGTTAGGAAACACCCTGTATACAAAAAGGAACAAAAAATAAATATGCATTTTGTAGCCCAAAGATTGCTTTATAAGGTTATTTATACACCAACAGTGAGTTTATGCATATAAAATAAAAGAAAAGAAAAATACACTTGCTTTAATTTGTGTATTATTTCAAGTTCTTAATTTGTTCGCACTTCGCGCGTAAAGTATGAAGTTGGAGTGCATATGCTGATGTTAAATACTAGTAAAATAAGTAATTTACAGTTATTACTAGATATTCATGCAATTTTAACTAAATTGGTTAAGATGAAAAAATGATTTTCGATCGCGTTTTCTTAAATCTGGCCCACCGTGCGTCGTCTCGTAGCCTGTAAGGAGGAAGGTAGTATTTCGTCTTGGCGGGGAATTTTTTTGGTATTCTCTACATAAGTTAAATATTTATGGTGTTTGTTGTCGCCCATTTTTTTTTAGTCTTTATTAACAAAAAAAAAAGATTTTCCACTGCAAATTTTCATCCAAAATTCAAATGTTGTAAAACGTGATACTATTGGTTGTGACGTCACATGTCACAAAAAAGGTGTTATAATGGCTAGCACATGGTGAATTTAGTGTTAGTTTATTTTCTTCCCCAAGGTTAGGAGATTTCGTGGACAAGAAACGTTACATTTGAATAAAAAGAATGTGTAACAATGATCTGAATGGAATTTGTGCAAGGACAATCGGAACAACGATTTGCTGAAAGTTGATGCTTGTCTGATGGATGGCCACCAATTTGTCTTTAAAATTTCGTTGCAAATACCTAATATCAATTATAATATAAAAATAACCAAATATGCTTACTTCAATTAGAACAATAACCTGACCTAATAAAATCTATTTATGGGAAATTCTTAATTTGCTTTCCTCTTTCTTCCAACATCGGCCCTTCTGGACACGTGAAAATAAGGTTTTCAGGGCACTTGGAGTTGTATTTTTGCACACTGGCACAATTTATAGAATAGTTTATAAATAGATTTCATTGTTTAATAAGCAAATTATATACAAATTAGACTGCAATAAAAAAAAACAACCATAACACAAACAACAATTACTCTCGGGGTAAATAAGACAGCCATCCACATGCTACTCGTTTGAACGCACACCATTTTTTCCGAAGTTAAATTCCTGGTCTGATTGGTTGATGTGGTGCTGCCAAGAGGAAAAACAAATCGAATATAGTATGTAACGCTAGAAAATGTGGATATTTTTGTGTTGCATAACAAACCTGTTCAACTTTTGGTTTTGTAGAATGACATTTTGCCACCCTTAAGCATACAATGTTACAAATAATAACAATCAGTTTGGTAAATCAATTGATTGAGATACAATTGTACGAGAAAGTGCTCACTTGCTTAGGGACCATAGACGTCTAACAAACTATAGACGCAGTTATTTACTATTCAAAGCAATCAATCATTTGATTTAACGTTATCTAATAAAATTAGCATATATAAGTACTCGTATTAAATAATAAAGAAAGTAATACATTTTGTTCTACTTTATGTATCATAGCCGAATAAACTCTTATTCCCTTCTCACTGTTATAAATTATTAAGTTATTAAGTAAAAGTTGCAACGCTGTTTTGCCGTTTACTACCAGTTTTACTACGAATCGGGAAGTGTCGCAAGTGGCCATTTATATAATTCCCTGACGATCGCAACGTTATTTGAGAGTGGAATTGTGTTTTTGTGTGTTTGCGAGAAACATTTAAGTTTTTTCTTTGAAGAAGCTGAGATTATTTTGCGACAAAAACATTTAAATATGGTGCAACAGTGTCAAGTTTGCAAAAAATTGGACTAAGTATTTAAACCCTGAAGTTTCTTTTCCCAAGTTGTATCGAATCCATTGGTGTAGTTGAATTGAATGTTGGACAGTGTTGCCGTTGTTTTCCGATGTGTTCTCTCTTAGTCGCATCCATTGCATTTTTTAAACGGATGATTGATTTGGCGCGAAACGATTGTATGAATGAAAGGATTTGTCTATAGTTTTTTAGACGTCTCTGTTTCGGACTATCACAGAAGTTGTCGATTCATATACGTTTGTATGTAAAGTCTGTTTACTTCCAAGTTAGAGAGGCAAAATAAATTCACGCCACCTACACGTGATTACCGAAATTTCAATATTGAATAGGGCCGCACTTAGAATTTTATTGAATAATTAATTTCTCAATATTAGCTAAATTATTAGTATCAGGATGTGAACAATACCATGTCGCAAAATATACAAACTATGCCTTGGTGGTTAGAAGGACAATATGTACTCCGGCTTTATATTGATGCAGATAATCATTCGAAATCACTCAAAATTCTAACAGAGTATGTATATTGTCCGAGTATATGCACCAATGTGGTTTCAAATAAAAACACAAGCCTTGTGTCAGCATGGCGTCAAGCATATATGGAAAATGGTACACCTGTCAAGAGGTTTTCCAGATCGTGTTAAAAAGTTTATCGATAAATGCATTCTTCGCCCATACCGAAAATGTTTTAATGTAGCAAGGAACATAATATGTTCTAACCTACCTCACAATTGAACAACACAAACGGAATGTAAATTTCATTTTCTTTTGAATAAATTCTATGCCACTTTTTTGTTTTCGTTTTTTGAAACAGGGAAAAAACCGGCTAAGTCACTACTTTTTAAGACTTAATTTCGAATTTTAAGGGCTGTGGTTATATACCAAGGATCAAACATCTACAGAATGTGAAAAATATAGTGTCCTTTATAGTTTTTTAGTCGGCAGGCTGAACCTTCAGTTAATAACTAAGATATAATAGATTAAATGTCAAAAAAGCCAATAACTCAAAAAGGTTAATCTGTGAGTTAGCCGGTTTTTCCCTTGCACCCTTCATATTAAAAAATTAACTGTTAGACGAATAATAAAGACACGTAAGGAGAGCACCTAGAGTGTTCGTGTTTTTAGGGTTCCTGCTATAAACTTTGAAGCAACCGACTACCTACTTATATAAATCTCATAGACTGGTTCAATGGTAGTATCACTATCACAGAGCCTCCACTTACTAAAAACTTCACTGAGGAAGAGCTGGACTTTCTTCAACAGGGAAAAATTGCACTTCCTAAATTTCCCTGCCATATCCAGGCAGTCGAGAGGTGCGTAAAACTAGTGACTGAAGGATATTCAAAAGTTTTTGGAAAATACCCTAGAGATGGATATATTAGATATAAATTAATTGCAAGATAAATATTTCCATCATTGGAAACCAAGGTCCAATATTTTGCATCTTCTACTTCAGGAAGTAAGTAAAACTGAATGTTGTAAATGGTGAGAGGGCGAGTGGAACTCGACATGCAGCCACCTCGTCGGTTCTGGGTTCATTTGGAACTCAAGAACATTATTTCATCAGTTTCTAAAGTTTTGCCTGAATAAATGACTGAAATGAAGAGCAGTGCAGCACCTAATTATCAAAATTTAAAGCGAAAAGGTATCTACAGTTCAAAATCAAGATATGATGTTCAATTTAATTTGTCCTTTAAAGATAAATATAAAGAGTTTCTGCGCTTTAAAAAACCAAAAAGCAACTTTAAAAACTCGCCATTTTGACCCCCTTTTGCACCTGAGGAGGGCGGCTATTACTTAATCTACGAGCCCTAATTTTTTTCATAAATTTTAACTTACCATGTCACAACTTTTTTTTTACTACTACAATAAGTAAAACATCCAAAAGAAATTTTCGGCCCACCCTAAATTGATCAATACCGATTTTTCATATCTTTGAATTTCTAATTTATTTAAAAAATTACCTTTTGACATGACAGCATTGTTGTTATTACACGTCTGTAACAGATTTAAAAACTTTTGTTTAATTACAACAAAATTAAACGATTTTCTACTTGCCAATTTTGGATTAATTACTTTTAATTAATTCAAAAACAAAAATAGAAAGTAATCAGTGAAGCCGTTGTATCAAATAATCTCCTGCTAGTATATTTTGAAATACCGATCGTCTAAATATTATCACCCCAAATATTGCCTAATCCGTGTGTTTTTAAAAGTGATTTATCGCGCAGAAAAAAATAAACGGAGATGAGGCGTCGCGAGTGCTTTCACCGGATGCAAAGATACGAAACAGCTGCAGGGGTGAGGGAACGCGTCTTACGGCCGATGAACCGTAAAAGGGAATAGAGTGGCTGAAGACAGCCCTAATTAATATCCTACTTATTAAATAGCACACTCTATGTTTAGATCATTGTTTGATTAAAATAATGTACGGAAAATAGATTGCGTCTCTTCGATAAAGGTACGTATTCATGTGATGTCAAAAAGCGACTTTTAGAACCATAATAAGTAAGGAATAGGTAAGTATGTATTTTTTTTATTCCCTAAATCGTTTAAGGAAGTCATTATAAACCCAAAAATATTAGTTTAAAGAAAATTACTTGAATAATCTAAGTAAAAAATGGTTTTAATTCTCGGTATAGTTTATTACAATTTTAAAAGAAGGCATTTGCCCACCGTGCCTAATGTCAAGAGATAAGCAAAGATAAGTATCAATCTACTATACATGCTAAAGCTTAACCTAGGGATGCTACATACAAACGTAGATTAATTGACAACGTCTGTAAGTATTCGAAAGCAAGCGAGTATTTTCTCGTATCACTGTACCTATATCAGTTGATTTACCTAATTGATTTTTATTATTCGTGATATTATATGCTTGAGGGTGGCAAATGTCAGTCTACAAGACCTAAAATTGAACAGGTTTCTTATGAAACACAAAAAACATCCCCATTTCCTAGCGTCATATACTCTATCTGATTTATTTTGTCCTCTTCGCAACACGACATCAACCAATCAGGCGATAAATTTAACTTCGGAATCAAAGGTGTGGGTTTAGACGCGTAGCATGTGAAGCGACTTCTTACTTTCCCGGATAGTAATTGTTGTTTGTGTTACGGTCGTTTTCTTTTTATTACAGTGTATGTTGTGTATATGTCGTAGGCAGAAAGCAAATTTAGGCTTTTTATATACTTCCTAGACATTTTACAAAAAGCCGGTAAAACGTGAGCATAAAATGCATTTTTAACGAAATTCTGGCATTAAAGCTGTTGTTAGATATAATATAATTTCTTCTTGTGGCCACGGAATTGTTAAATACGTTCTCGGACAGGTTTGCTCAGTTTTAGGTTTCATCAGTATCTTTTTTATCTATCATTGTTGAGTTTACTGCGACAACTGACATTTTATTAAGTAAGACACTGATGAAACCGAAAACTGAGCAAACCTCTCCGAGAATGTATTTCACAACTGACTTTCTTATGCAGTTTTTATTTCTGCACCTTTTGGAGTCGGTTAGCTTTTATTTCTTACTCGCGTTTTGCCGGCATTTTGTAAAATGCCTAGGAAGTTTATAAAAAGCCTAAATTTGCATTCTGCCTACGACATATACATAATTCTTTTTATTAAACGATGACATCTATTAGAAAACTACCCTATAAATATTGTATTGTGCCAATGTGCAAAAATACCACTGCAAGCGTCCTGAAAACCTCTTTTTACGTGTCCAGGACAGCCCATGTTGAAAGAAAGTACATACAAAATGCAAAGTTAATAAAAAAAATTCATAAATAGGTATCATTAAAGGCCAGTATCGTCAAATTGAAGTAAGCATATTTGGCTGTACGTTTATTTTTTTGTTACAATAAATTATAAGTATTTGTAACGAAATTTTAAAGACAAATAAGCGACCATTCGTCATTCAAACATCAACTTTCGGCTAATTATCCGATTGTCCTTGTCCAAATTCCGTTCTGGTAATCCGGTCATTGGCCTTTTATTCAAACGTAATAGATATTATCTACAAAATGTCATAACCTCTAGGATATAATCAAGAAAATACATGAACGCACTATAAAGACCAAAATAAGTGGGTAAAAGCAACCACCATAAATACTTAATTTATGTAGACAATACAAAAAAAATATTCCCTATTGCTACTGGTAACGAACAAATAAATAAAAAAAATATTTATCGATGATTTTTAACTTAAATTATCCCTGGTCACCATGATTATTATGCTAATTTATCCAGAAAATAGAACATGAACGTCACTTCCGATTACATTTTTGTCTATCTTCTTATGTCATGGTGTCATGGACCACACGAATAAAGTTTACGCCAAAATATCGGTCTCAAAGAGTACTACCATATGATCATGGGATGCCAGACCTTTTCCTGCTGCAACCCCTTGGCAGCCCTAATTTTACAATGTTAAGGTTGCCAAGTGTTTGCAATAGGGTAAGATCTGGCATCATAATGTACTCTGAGACCGATAGTACTTTGAGACCTGTTGACGTTAATTTCATTCGTGTGGTCCATGACATAAGAAGACCGGACCGGGGAAGTGACGTCCACATTCTTGATGTTCCGGCGAAATTATGGTCATAATAGCGATTGTTCCTCTGTGTTAATGCTAACTCAGACAAATAAAGTTTTTTGTGGAGGAAATTTGACGGTAGGCTCTCCGAGTAATTTTCCTGAAATATCCTAAAATATCAGAATTATTTCCACAAACAATAAAATTTAAAAGAGAGAACTTTTGAACTCAGAATCCAAAAATTAACTTGCTTCATTTCATCAATATCTGACAAGCATGAGAAGAAACGAGTAAATTTAGACTAAGCATTTTTTAAAGTGATAATTATTCTTTCAATTCATATTAACAAACCATATAAATATTTTTTAATTATAAAATATTAGCCTAACAAGGACGTTACATTTTTAATGAAACTGTCAAACTCAGAAAAATGAATAACTTCAAGATACAAGAAAAGTCGTTTTCAAAATACAAGTAAGTATCTAAGTTTTACAACTCTGAAGTAGCTTAAACTTTCGTAAACCACGTTATGCAGTAATGCTGCACCGCAAACTCTTAATGGTTTTTCCGATCAAAAAGTTATTTGAAACCTCACCTAGGAAAATAAATAGCTTTCCTAAAACATTAAGGCATTTTGCAGGAAAACCATAAAAATTCATAAAAGCTTGAATATAAAATGATGATCTCAATTGGAATTGGTAAACAGGCATGACAGATTTCATTCAACATTAGCATATATATTGGACTGAGGCAAGGAATTTTTATTGTGATAGAGAAAAGATTTTATCTTGGGCATACAAACGTTTTCGCAGGAGATATAGATCAATACAGTTATTGAAAACACATTGGTATGCACTTTCATCAATCTCTAAAAAGTAGTTATTTATGCAACAAGGTTGTAAGGTACCACTTTTTTGAATAGGACAATCCCACGAGTGAAGAAACGTAGTTACTTTTCATATGAATTGAATACACACATACATTTTCTACTACCGAAAACTGTACCTTATAAATCAAATTACGAGTATAAACAATCCATTTTTTCGACAACTGCTCTGAAAATACTTGAAAACGTCACTACTAACAGTACTAACTACAACTGAAAATCAATAATTTCAAACAGCATGCGCAAACGTTTGCACGCTGCATAGAACAATAATTATTATGCAACCAACCATTCGCCACACCTATCTTTCATAAAATCTTAAACAAAATATTCGAAATCTAGTAGCAGTCAGTTATAATATGAAAGCTGTGCCCTAGCAACCAATTTCATTTGTTTAATTATTATTGACGACAGTATCTCAACTGTCACCCAGAGAATCAGCAAGATTTAACTGTATAGAATAAAAGTGAAATTTCGTAAAAATAATGATAAAAATGTTCTGTAAAAATCCCAACGAAAATTATCTCGAATCTACTCCTCCGCAGATAGCAGAAAAAGCCGCAGAAGTGTCCGTATCACCTTAGATCCACCAGGCAGTAGGTACCATCAGAGACTCCACATCATATGGAAAATTTGTTTCCTAATCGGTTAAAGAAAATTTTGATTTTGCTATTAGTTTAGGCTTTGAAAATGATGCCAAATGACATTCACATGAGCAGTCACGTGACTTTTTTTAACTGCCAAATATGACAAAATGACAAAAATGTTCTATAAAGCGGTTATTTCTCAAAACTGTTAAAAGTCAAAAGTGTTAAAAACACAGTTCACAAAAAAATCAGTGCTATTTTGCTCGCTAAAAATAATATATATATATATATATATATATATATATATATATATATATATATATATATATATATATATATATATATATATATATCTAAAATTTAGCATCTGACGCAATGCACAAAATATGACTGCTGCAGTTGTAGAAAAAGCATAGTGTACAACCTGTTTGAAAATACCTTTCCACACTCGTTCGACTTGTAGTCTTCGCCTTCGGCTTATGCCCACAAACGTCTCACTAGTGTAAAAAGAGTCATTCTTAAAACTTGTTGAATAATAATAATTTCACGAATATCATTTCCATATAGAATTTTTTTAATGGGTCGGGAGACTGTAATAATCACAAAATAACAAAACCGCGGTGTGCGCCGCACAGGACTCAAAAAGTTAACTTCAGTTACCCAACCTCACGCTCTGACTGCTTTTCCCATTATGCATCCATCGGAAACACCGGTCTTGAAGTGTGATGAATCCGATGAGCAATCTGATGAAAATACGATGAATTTAAAAACATTAAAATTAATTTCAGCAAATTTTCATCGATAATTTAAAAACCGTTTGATGGAAATTTGATCGCAGACACTGATGAATTTAAAAACTCGTCCGTAGATTGTTAGTGATCGATTTGAATTTAATTAAGAGCATTACGAATATTAAATGTGGAATTGGTACAATGATCAAAATTCAATCCATGGAGAGATATCTCTTTCTCAAATTTTGTATTGCATATGCTAACAACAAAGGGGAAGGGGTTGAGAGAGGTTAAAATGGATGATGATCCGGTGGTCCTGTTGGTATTTGTCTTGAAGAAATTATAAAGGGAAGGGGGATAGAACGGAGCGATTGCGAATTATTTTTCCAAAAATGTTCACTAACATTCTTTGCTAATATGTAATAACAATTTTTGGAGTTATTGAGGTCTCATAATCTAATTTTGTATAGCATATCTACAACGAAGAGAAGAGGGGTTAAAATAAAGCAACTTGTAATTTCTTTTAAAAATGTTGACTGATATATCATTTTCGGGGATATTCAGGTGAGTGAATGTCATTTTGCATAATAAGTGTTAAAAAAGGGTTAAAGAGGTGGCGGTAAGAGGAAAGAAAATGAAACAGCTGAGAATTTTTTTCCAAGAATGTTGACTAATAATATGTTATTTCCAGGGTTACGGAGGTCAGAAAATCTAATTTTGCCTAACAGACGGTATAGTATATTCTGTAACAAGGTTAGAATGAAAAAACTCTATACGAGTGGAAAATTCCGAACGCGAGCGCTAGCGAGCGTGAGGAACCACGAGTATTGAGTTTTTTCATTCTAACTGAGTAACAGACTATATTTTCTCCACAACCATTAATTTGTTATTTCAGGTGGAGTACTGTCACATTCTATATCTGATTCATTCGATTTTTCACTCATTATTTCATTTAAATTGAAGCTTTTGCTGACAAAAATTATGACACCGCCACCATTTGCATCTGTCACTGACAATTTTGAAATCCACGGCTATATATGTCGTTTGGTTCGATTACAGAATATTCATACCGTACCTTGTTATGGAATGAAAATACATGCGAAACACATAAGAAGTAAATGTTTCAGAATAAATATTCTAACTCAAGAGTAAGAATGTATATGTTCTATTATTAAAAATGATTTCGGAATTTCTACATTCTTAAATGGTTGTGGAGAAAAAATATTATACAATAGGAGTGAGGGTGAGAGAGGATCAAATGATTTTTTAAATGATTTACGGTTTTTTGGATAATTTGGGTCAGAATTCTATTTAACATGGGAATGTTGCAATTTCAAAAAAAAATGGCAAGGGGAGGCGGGATAAGTGCGACAAGTGAATTTTTTGCTAAAGATATTACAGTCATAATGTGTTGCTTGTTGGGGTTACTGAAACCAAAGAACAATTTTATTTTTTGGACTTCTGTATGATATGTTGTTTTCCTTTTAGTGAGTTAGGTCGCCTTTGGGCTTATTATGGCCCACAGATTTTGCATAGAAAAAAAGATATTTGTTTTTATAAAAATTAAACGGCTTGTAAATCACCAAAAAGTATGAAATAATGTTTTTAGTTATGTATTACTGAGCCTAATGGTAAGCCTAATCTAATTGTATTTAACATTAAGTAATTTGTCCTCAAAAGTTTTAAATTTTAAAAGTCGGCGCAATTTTAAAGTATAAGGATTCGTATTGTTTATTTATTTATTTATTTATTTATTTGCAAGCATACATACTTTAATAAACTATACAATACAATATATACAAAAAGAAGAAGAAAAGTAATAGTGCACAATGGACTCAATCAGTCTGTGTGTGCACAAGAACAAAGACATAACCGGAAAGGCAAACGAGCAACAACACTCCATTTTACCACCTACCAAACCTGTCGAAAGCTATGCCATTAGGTTACAAAAACCCAACCGAATCACGAATTCTTTGATCGTTATCCTGAATCCATTTATTGATTTTATATTTGACTGTTTGATATTTTTTTGTCTTAAATTCTGCCGGTAATAAGTTTAATATTTTTGGTGCTACATAAGAAATAAATCTCTGTGTAGCTTGAAAACGGGTATTTGGTTGAATTAGCTGGTTATTAGCATTAGCTCTTGTCATAATGCCATGATCAATAAAGTTCTGAAATATATTTCTAGATAGAGGAAAACTGATTATATTCCTTATGTATAATTCGGCAACATTAAATACTTCACATTGTTTGAACAACAAATCCGTAGAAAAACGCTTTGACCTAAACATAGAAACCTTTAAAATATACTTTTGAGCTATCCTTACATTATGTAATACATTATCGTGGGCTGAACCCCAACAAATTATCCCATAACCCAGACAAGACTCAACCAATGATCTATACACCCTGATAATTACATCCCTATTCAAGACATTACGCAATTCGTAAAACTTGTAGATCAATTTCCTAAGTTTATTCTTTACATATTCAGAGTGGATATTCCACTTTAAGAATTGATCAATGTATACACCCAAGTATTTTATGCTTTCAACAGATTTAATAGTTCCATAGCAACTACAATTACTTGGATATTTACAGTTCAACGAGTGAATTTTCAACTCTCTCTTATTTGGAAGACCTCTCCTGTTCATTGCGAAACACATAAAGTTAGTTTTATCAACATTCATAGTTAGGGAAATCCATCCACGCCTTAATTAAAGCTGCCGCCCTCTCGGCCCTCTCAAAGACTCCCGCCCAGGTCGAACACTTACATAAAAGTACCGTATCGTCAGCGAAACAGACAGCCGTAACACCAGGCACTGCATCCGACAAATTGTTAATGTAAATTGAAAACAGTACCGGTCCAATGACTGTGCCCTGCGGAACACCATACTCCACCTTATGATCAGAACTATATACCCGATTTAAGTTAACCCTTTGGTATCTATCACTAAGATATGACTTAAATAGTTCTAACACTTTACCTCTTATCCCAATATTATCCAACTTGTTTAGAAGGATACGGTGATCCACAGTGTCGAATGCCTTTGAGAGGTCCAGGAAAACAGCGAGCGGCTTAAAATTATGATTAAAACAGTCAATGATAAACTCATTAGTTCTGTACAGTGCTGAATCAGTACCCATTCCCGCTCTAAAACCATATTGTGAGTCAGAAATCAATCCATTTGTTTCCAAAAAGCCACTCAACCTCTTCTTTATGCATTTTTCAATAATTTTACACAAGGGACCAGTTAGTGCAATCGGCCTATAATTGTTAGAGTTAGTTTTATCTCCACCCTTGTGCAAAGGTATAATCACAGCTTTCTTAAATACACTGGGAAATACTGCGGTCTCAAAGATACGACTCAGAACATGTACCAAAGGCTTAGTTAAGTATTTATAATACATTTTTACTATATAATTTGTTATTTGATAATCATCAGGTGATGAGTAGCTTTTTAATGAATTTATTGACTCAATGGTTTCATCCTCAACAACCGCACCCAAGAACATTGATCCAGGAAACCGCTTTTCATTTGATAAAAAATCGGGAATGTTAACCGGTTCAGTTATTTTACTAGAAAGTTTCTTTCCAACAGAACTAAAAAATTTGCAGAGCTCATCAGCGATTTCCTTCTGTTCTGTGAGTTCCTGGTTGGTTTCGCTTTTCAAAATGGGAATGTTAGTCTGAGTTGCATTGTAATTTGTTACTTGTTTAATTATTTCCCACGTTTTTCTAGGATTATGGTAAACATTTTCAATCTGCTGTTTAAAGTATGCCGATTTGGTTCTCTTTATAAGTTTACTCAAATAATCTCTATATTTTTTAAAATTTTCTTTAGCAACATTATCATTAGGGTTAAGAACACACACTTTATGTCATCGATCTCTATTTCTAATTGAGATAAGAAGACCTGGGGTAATCTAGGGTTTAAGGCGTATTTCTTTATTGGTTATAGATTTGGTAGTTGTAGCATTGGTTATATGCTTATGCAGTATTCCCAATACATGATACAAGTAAAGAAGGTATGATATCAAGCGCTGTCAAATTCGCGCATGACGTCACCTGGTGAATTTTTTAAATTTATAACGGTCAATATAGAGTTTAATGTTAGTTAAAGGCGATTTTATATAAATTTTATTGGCAATACACTTTGCCTCCTGCTTATAATACAAATTTTATAGTATATAATTTAAAATAAGCATGTAAATAAAGGGATAAATACATACATTCATTGATTGATTGTCCACATCACAACCATACACAGCACATCTCATTTTTACTTTTAAACTCCTAAAAGTAATATAAAATCACCAAAAAATAGTTTTAAACACAACGCGATCTTTAAAGATGTGTTTCGTTTACAAAATATCGCGGAATCATAAAAATTAAAAATTTTGGTTTTGAGAATGATGACAAAACCCCATTTTACAATGGACAAATAAAGTATATCTATCTCACCTTTTTTCTTTATCATATTTTGAAATTTTGACAACTAGAAAAAGTTAGGTTAAGTTAAGATAAACAGCAACATGACATTTTGAGCATGTCCCATAAGTTTTTTCTGTAGTGTTGATAATAAACGAATAAACCTTTATTTTTCTGTGTAGAAAATGTTTGTATAAAGTGTTGGCCGCTTAAATTTATTTATTCTATAAATCTGTTACTGGCTAACAACTACCGAAAAAGTACGACAAGGCCGGGCATTGTGGAGATGATTAACCAGGAACCTCGATCCCAAATAGTTCGTTCGATAAAGAAGTCAGATAGGAGGAAAGAATGAAATTTACCCTACCCCTAATCATACAAAAATTTTGGTTTTCAGTTACAGTAAAAGTACCAGGGCAAAGTCTGTTTATCCTTCTAGAGCTAAAACTTTCAACATTTAATTGAGAAACTGTCACATTGAGCTAAACAGTTATAATTTTTATTTCTACAAGTACTTTAAGTTAAGAATTTCGCTGTTCGCAGGTTGAGGTAGGGTTTGTAGAATTTATCAGAGAATAGGGAATATTTCTTTAAACTCATGTTATGATTTATTTTAATAAAAAATCTTTACTCAATTTTGCTGAGTTTTCTTTATTTATTAAAAAAATGCCCGTGCATATTAGGTATACAGAAATTAAGGCAGAATTAAATTATCATTCATAAGCACATGGTTATTGGGCAGTAGCTATCTTCAAATAGTAAAATTTTTACGTTTATAATCTGCTAGCAGTATCTATGCTAACAGAGTTATGTTAAAAAAAAAATAGTTTAAAGGCAGTGAAGGTTTCGAAGATTTTGGTAAGATATTATTATAAAACAGCACTCCAAAAGTAGGTACTTCAAAAGTTTATTATTTTTAATAGGAATATTCCTTCTCTTTCCAAACTCCTCTAGGTCCACATTGTTGTGATTGAGGTTTGTGTGTGTCCACGTAGAGCAAGAAAGACACTACTGTTATGAAAGAATAAACCTCTGTCTATTAACATTATGATAGTGGATATTTTGAAATGAAATTACAAAATTCTAAGTCTGCAGTAACAAACAAATGTAGCAAAAGGTGGAATTGGCAAGGCACTGATTATTGTTCATATCAACTGTAGGTTTAGAACACACATATATATATATATATATATATATATATATATATATATATATATATATATATATATATATATATATATATATATATATATATATATATATATATATATATATATATATATATATATATATATATATATATATATATATATATATATATATATATATATATGTATGTATAAAGAATCTTATAGACTGATAGAGTTGCGATAAAAGACTGTGATGAAACAATCACGTGCCTGAGGAAAATTAATTAGTCATAGAATATAAAAAATTGATATTTTTTTAGAAGAAATTTCTTCAGTTTTCTTTTAAACATTGTAATTTTTTTTATATTTTTTATTTCTGGAAGACAATGCATTTTAATACCAGAGTAAAGAATATACTTTTTTAAGAGTATTATTAAAACAGATGACTCTAATAAGTTGATTAAGGATAAAGTGTAGGTACAGAGTTTAAAAAGACAAAAAAAAACAATTCAATTTATATTTCAAAATTTATTTAAAGAAACAATTTAAAAATAACAAAAAATATAGGGTAAAACATACAGTTGTTGGCACCTATATAGTGATTGGCACCTAACTGATATTTTTGTCGGTTCTAAGGAGTTCAATAGATATGAAGTAAAACCAGTGGTGGCTGGTGAAATTTCAAAGTTGTATATCTCTGTTCCTACTCACAGGACCCATACCAAATTTAGGGGTTTCAATAGTGAGCCCACTGGGAATGTATTGGTAAAGAGAAAAACATTTTGTAATTTGCGAAAAAAGTTAAATTCTTGGTGTGCCCCTCCTAAGAAAAAATTAACACGTCTAGGTATTGTATTTATTATTTTTTCTGAACAGATTTTACATCATTTTGTCGACAGTTTTTAAATTTTGAGAGAAAAAAATGTGTTAGTAGAAAGTTATGTAGTATATTATGTTTATTGAGCTCAATAAAATAACATCACTTTCTACAAGTCCGTTTATTTACTGACTGGTGACCCCACGGATACCAAAACTAGCCAGAAGCACCCTATGACATAATGTCAACTACACAATATCTTACGGTGAGTCTACATTAAATAAGCATTATACTACAAGTTATAGTCATTTGAATTTTTTTAAGTCTAAAATATAATTAAAAAAAAAAATTCAAATGACTATAACTTTCTACTAATACACTTTTTTCTCTCAAAATTTAAAAACTGTCGACAAAATAAAGTAAAATTTGTTTAGAAAAAATAATATCTAAAATACCTAGAAGTGTTCATTTTTTTCTTAGGAGGGGCACAACAAAAATTTAACTTTTTTTCGCAAATTACAAAATGTTTTTTTCTTTACCAAAACATTCCCAGTGGGCTCACTATTAAAACTCCTAAATTTGGTATGGGTCCTGTAAGTAGGAACAGAGATATACAACTTTGAAATTTCACCAGCCGCCACTGAGTAAAACCAAGGACTTAAATCCAATGGCTCCTTCTCACTAGACTCCACAGGTGTTTCCAATTGGTTTTTGAGGAGTAACATCTTTTTCAACCTCTCCAAAATACCACGATGCCTCCGTAATGGTAACAACATAAGACATATCATTTATCATGGGTCTTGAAATGTAATGTAATGTAAATTAATTTGCCAGTTTCATGGTTTTCCTGCAAGTTCATTATTTTCTCTTCATTTTACTAAAAACAAAAAAATTAATAATAATAATAATAATCCGTCCATGTTTCAGATTGTTATTATGAGTTCAATATCCATAGTCCATAGTAGAATGTGTAGGTAATCCTAACAGGGTCTAGCAATTTTCTGTTCAGATAACCCAGACATTACTGTATAGTATAACAGACAAAAAATGCAAACAAAATACTGGATAAAATATCTATTACGTATACATTAAAATATACCTACTAAGAAAATGATTGTAAAATCTTTCAAAATGTTAATTTGGGAAAACCAATACGTGCAGTTACTTACATATGTATATGCACGCCTATTGCCAAAAGCTGCTTGGGTTTAATTAAAAGCCTTATCGAACAAAGAATCTATCTTATCAATGCAGTACCTACATTTTTTTAAAGCACTCCACAGTGTTTTACATGTTAAACATTGTTTTACATTTTAAGCCCATGTTGGGTTCTATTGACATATATAGGATAGGGTTAAACTTTGACATTTTTCAGAGTTTGATTGGGAGAGTAAGATAGTGTTAATTTGCCAATATTATGTCAAAAAAGCTTCAAAAATAGCTAAAAAATGCTTTTACTTTTTGAAAAACTTGTTAAAAATTTTCACATCCCTTGTAGTATTGTTTTTTACCTTTTCATACCAAGTACCTACCTAAAGGTTGATTGATAATAATTTTCTGACATTAAAAACTTTATGGACACAATTTTAAATGCATTTTTTAGCCTATTTGGCAAATTAAAATAACCTTAAGACTCTGAAATTTATATAATATTATGTCAACTTTTATCTCAATACTTCTAATATAACAGGGCCTAACTTGGGGTTTTTCACATGGAAACAACGCATAAATAAACCATTTACAGACCACAGGAATATTTTGAAATTGCTTTGATACCTATTATTATTACTAAGATCACGATACACTTACAACAGTATGCTTACGCTATGACGTCACTTCGAGGGGAATCCTAAATTGATTAGACGCTTGCACTCCTTGTACATAAGTACAGGTCAGTTTATTGTCGGGTAGTGTGTTGAGTTGACATTTATTAAAATATTAGTACAGGACAGCTTATTGTCGGGTAGTTTGTTGGGTTAATAATAATAATAATAATAATAATAGTTTATTGGTGCCAATTACACAATAAGCGTTTACACAAGTCAATATACAAAAAATAGAATAAAAATCCTCACTACAAAATATGTTTGATTAAAGAAATTACAAAACAAACTCTCCTTACATATATTGAACAAACAACATATTAAAATAGTACATTAAAAATTAAGAATATTAAAAACATATCAAAAATTAAAAATGACAGATCACAACCCAAGTTGTGATGTGTCACACTTTAGGAAGTCATCTACTGTATAAAAGGTTTCCCCCTCCAGGAACCTCCTCACTCGATCTTTAAAAATTTTTATTGGGAGCAATCTTATTGCAATCGGTATTTTGTTGTAGAACTTAACCCCCAGGAAATCAGGTGACATCTCCTCAGCCTCCGATATGCCACCTCTAAGTTATCCCTATTTCTGGTGTCATGGTTATGTATGACACTACGTGACGTGTATTTATCCTCATAGGTCTTAATGTACAGCAGATTTTCAAGGATATCGACAGACGGGAGGGTAAGAATCCGAAGAGAGCGGAAGGCATCCCTGCAGTCCTCTCTATATGAAAGGCCAGCCACAATCCTGATGGCTCTTCTCTGAAGTGCAAAGACTCTGCGAGTATGTGTTGAATGTCCCCATACTAAGACTGCATACGAAAGTATTGAGTGCACGAGAGCAAAATATGCAGTCCTCAGCACCCCAGGGGAAACAGAGTTCTGTAGCCCCCTCAGAGCAAAGACACTCTTTCTAAGTCTCTGGCATACATAATCTACGTGGGCATCAAATTTAAGCCCCCTATCGACCTGAATTCCCAAAAATTTTACACTGGCAAGGCTCTCAGGCTTGCTAGATAAGTCTCTCAGGGAGAAATACATTGTGTGCGTTTTATCTTTATTTAGTAATAGCCTGTTGGCCTTGAACCAACTTTCCGCCTGTGACTGTGCCACCCCCAGCCTCTCAGTGACAGTATCATATGAGGTCCCACTACAGGACAAAGACGTATCATCAGCGAAGAGAGTGAACGTAGCTGCCGGGTCCACCAATGGTAAATCATTAATGTATATGAGAAATAGAAGTGGTCCTAAAATTGACCCTTGCGGGACACCGACATCCATCACCCTCTCCCCCGACGACACCCCTCCCACCATAACTATTTGGGTTCTGTTTTCCAAGTATGACTTTATTAGTTGTACACTATCTGGGTGAAAATTGTAGCACTTAAGCTTAGATAAGAGAATACTGTGGGTGACACAATCAAAGGCTTTGCTCAAGTCGCAGAGAGCAGTTGCATTATACTCTTGCTTCTCAAATGAATCCATCACATCAGAGATCAGGCTAAGAATTCCAAGAGAGGTATTCTTACCCCTTCTAAAACCAAACTGGTCCGGCATAAAAAGATTATTATCCTCAAAGAAAGAAGTCATCCTGTTTGCCATACACTTCTCAAAGACTTTCGAGAAAACAGGCAACAGGGATATTGGTCTGTAATTTGAAACCAGAGTGCTGTCCCCATTTTTAAAGATTGGAACAACTTTTGCTTTTTTCAATTTTGAAGGAAATATACTATTTTTAAAACACAGATTTACTAGCTTTGCTACTGGAATGTATATTAGGTTTTTTATACTTTTTACTACCTTCATATTGACTCCGTAGATGTCTGAGCTATTTTTATTCTTTAACTTGCTAATAATATCCCGAACCTCAATATATGAAACTTCATTAAATTGGAAAATTGGACATGATGTTGTATAGTCAGTAACATTGTGAAGAGGATCGATATCAGCCATCCCCATACCGCCGATCAGGTTCTTGGCCACTGTAGCAAAGTAGTCATTAAAAACCTGAGGTGACAGAGAAACTGCCGTGTTCCCCACTCTGTCACCCCTCTTTCTAGATTGGTTAATTAACTTCCACATTGTTTTAACAGGGTTTGGAGCTGTATTAATCAGATTATTATTGTACTGTATTTTTGCTAATTTAAGTGCTTTTTTGTAATTTGTCTTAAATCTTTTTAGTTCTGTTTGAGCATACTCCGTTCTATTCCTCTCACAATATTCATTTAACAAGCTATTGTGTCCCTCTGATTTCTAAGTTCGTTGTTAAACCAACCAATGTTCCAAGATTGATCAGACCGAACTGGGGTTGACGCTTATTAAAATATTATTGTCATATTTCATTTGATTAGGTAAGTGCCTTGTTAATTTAAGATTCTCACTCGAAGTGACATCAAACGTAGCATACCGTTGTAAGTGTATCGTGACTAAGATACTTATAAATAGGTAGGTACCATTATAAGATAATGTGAATGCTTACAAAGAAGAAAAGGTTTAATGCTACCATAAAAATTATATAAAAAATACTTGAAAGTTTCTGACAGTTTATTTTTTTAAGTACTATGTATACCTACGGTCGCATTTGATTTTAGCTGCTTGCCTTATAAACAAAGAAGGCAGGAAGCTGTCGGGAAAATTCCGTTTTTACTTACAGTTTTCCTTCATACTGGAAATAATTTGTGAGCATTCTGAAATAGTCTTTTTTGGTACTTACCTTTTGGATGAGCAACTATACATACTCAACACATTCACATTCAGCTGCAAACTCTGGGTCCTGGAAAAGGTAGAGTTCTTTTGTAATGAAACTTTATTTCTTTTGTAATGAAGCTTTATAAATATTTATTAGCATTTCCTTTGGCCTCCACATTTAAGTTTTTTTGTCGTTTTCTTGGTGGGGATAAGGCCCTTTCGGTGGAGGTTCCTGGGATATCGTCGATTCCATTCCACTTAGCCATTGGGAATACAAAATGGGCACAAACAAGGCAAAAATACACAAAAAATACGAGTCTGTGACATTTTAGCAACATAGAATTTTTAGAGGTTATGTTATGTTATGTCAGATCCAATGTCGCCAGGTTGTCTCAGATACCAGACCAATTTATGGTTGTATTAGAATTTGTTAACGTGGATTGAAATCGTAGTGCTTTATAATTTTATTTATTAATTTAATTTCTGAATTAGTTTAAAACAAATAATTATTATTAGGTAATTGCACATTTTATTCCAAAAATTTGGCAACCTTGCAAGAGGTCCCCAGCCGGGGAACGTAGTTACAGTTCATCCTCCAAATGGCAACATCTCTTTATTTGATACATTAAGTTAACAAAAGACGACGATATAACTCTATAGTCGATTCTATGTTAGGAACTCACGTAGCTCGATTGTTTAATGTCAAATGTAATACCGATGAGCACCAGTCGCTCCTACTGACGTTTTTTAACAATATTGCAGGGTTTTATTTGATTTTACAGTGATCTTATGATATAAAGGTGTTCTAGGAAATGCAGCAAAACCAGGAAATTTCTCAAGAATAAAAAATATACACGCATATACATGCGTAAGTAGACAAGTTAAACTAAACGAACTTCAACGTGAAAACATCTGGACTGCCATGTGTATATTTTTTCCTTGTGTAAGCTGCCCATTTAATTTGACCAATGAGATGAATTTTTGTTCATTTGTTTTTTCTGTCATTTTTCTCAAAAGTCTCCAGGTGACGTCAGATATCATATCTTCTATTTATTTGTATCATGTTCCCAATAGAGCCTCTGTAGAAGAATTAGGGTCATCATCTAACAATACTGTTTCCCATTTCTCTCCCTCAAGATAATCGCCTAGTTTTTTATAATTTAAGATCTTGACTATTTTATTTTTATCGTTTATTCGTAGATTTCTCTGCCTCGAGCCCAAGTCAGCATTAAACATCAATGCATTATGATCTGAGATCGAGGTATTGAGCACTACTAAATTGTTGTTGATTCTATCTTTACATTTCATGAAAACATGATCAATGCAACTCCATAATCTAGTTGGCTTATTAACCTTAGATACATAATCATAGCTATTCAAACAGTTAGCATACTCATTGACAATTTTGGACCTGTTGTCCAAAAAATCAATATTAATATCGCCAACAAAAAATTCAACGTCAGAAGCCACAAAAGAATCCCCACCCAGCAAACTGTGCAAAGCATCAGCATAATCATTGGGACCAAGAGAGGGGAGTCTGTAATGAGAAACTATACCCACTGATCTATCATTTTTCAAGAGACTAACCCTCAAAAATTTGTAATTACCAATCTGAATGATATTACTGTCCTTAACAATTGAATCCCTGCAATAAATAACCGAACCGTCGCATTTATTAATTTTGCTCTCATTATAAAAAACCTCAAAACCCCTGATACTAAAATTATCCTTGTGATGCAATATGTTGGTCTCTGACAACACAATCACATCAAAGTAAAAATTACCACCCAAGGACACCAAAAATAATATAAGATTGTCAAAATTCTTATTGAGGCTTCTAACATTGATATGCAGTAAATTCACTGCATGGTCGGATCTCTTAAAGTACCCAATGTCACACAAACTATTACACACCACAACATTACCAAAGTTAACATCGTGATCATCAAGTAAGTTATTAAGATTCATAAATGGGAACATAGAAATGTCTCTACCATGACAGTACAGTAGGTATAAAAAGGACACTTTAAATACGCTCATTTATTGTAGCCTTCTCAACATCCTTCTGGGATTTTATTCTTACTGGTGGATCATTCTCATTTTTTCTTATGTTGATTTTCCCATCTTTAATCCACACATATCTATAACCGCAACTACGTAAAGATTTTGCTGACATAAACAGATCTCTTGACTCTTTAGAAATATCTTCATTAACAAAAATAGTAGTATTACCGGACAAACCACAATTGCTACAGTCAAATTTACCTATAGATCTTCGTTTTCTTATCAGTTCTCGTTTTTCTTCAACTGTTTTAAATGTAACTGCAACAGGCGTATTTTCTTTAGTTACACTAAGTAGCTTTATATTAACGTTTTCCAACTGAAGGTCAGGATTTACATATTTCAGAACTTTTTCAGCTTTTTTAATAACATTTTGTGACCTCGGTATTGACAATTCATAAACAATTAATAAGGAATCGCGCTAATTTCAAAATTTAGAACTTTGGTGTACACATTTCTGAAATTTTTATGATAAAGCTCATAAATTAATTTATTTCTTTACATTTGCAGTATCATATTTTGCGTTTCAACTTTTATGAGCCACCCACTACATGCTAAATAAAAAACTTTTGTATCTCTTAACAAGCAAACAATTTTTTATGCTTTAGAAAAACAACCACACGACAGACAATTTTTGTGTAATATTAAAATACGAGACAAAATGGAAACGAAATGCGAGACTGCTCTGCCGTCCCTTTAGTGTAATTTAATGCCTCTGCTGACACACGTGCAAAGGAAATTCCTTTGTATAGAAATGGAATGATTAAATGTGTAAAATGTAACAGGCCCAATTTTATTAAATGTTTTACATAAACGGGGTTGTTATATAAATAATACTAGCTACTGTTTACTTCAATTCCAAAATTGTCGGTAATTCCGTTTTGAAGGCACTGTTTGAAGTATACGGGGTGTTATGAATTTTACTACATATATTGAACCGGTAGTGGCGCTTCGCGATAATAAGCTAGATATCGCCCCTCAATAAAAAAAAATTTAACCACTGTGCACCACTGGAAATAAACACACTCGTAATGCAAAACTCTAAGAGCGTACGATATTTTGTTAATAGTTATAGCACTAATAAATGGCTGAAAACTATTTTATTTCACTAATTAATAAACAGAAAGCAAAAATTCACACGGCATTATTTATCTCGTCAACACTCATTCGTCATTATAGATGTTACTAACTTTATTTTGTCTGGACAGCTGCTTGGAAAGCAGCACCTATGCGGACCTCTGGCGACCAATCAGGTGTGATGTGGACAGTGGAGGCAAATTTAAAACTTTTCATTGCCAGTTTGTCAAGAAACAAAACATGGTATTGGTATATTTTTATCAACAAACAAAATACGCGTATCATATATAGTTAAATCGATATTTAGTAATAACAACGCGTTTTAGTTATTTATTTATAATATTATTAAATAGAACCCTAAATTATTTCACTACTTTCAAAGACGCCGCCATACCTTGACTAATCAGAACACGTCTGACCACGATTGTTAGTCGTCCGTCTTCGTCAAAGTTCGAAAACAAGCTTCAGGTGTCGGTTTTGGGCCTCCTTGCACCCATTTTGTATTTAACAAAATAATGTTTTTTTTTTGACAACATTTCCTGCTTTAATAAAAGAATATTAATGATAATTTTATAATAGCTCTGTTCGCAGAGAAAACACAAACCGATCAGCGCCAATCAAGTTTCAGTTATTTCGTAACATGATAGTTTGTCGACTGGTTTACAGGAATTTCATTGGCTCTGACTGGTTTGTAATTCTTCTGCGAACAGAGCTAATACTGTGTAGTTGTGCTTAATTAGTGTGATAGCATATCATAGCTCTGTTGGCTGAAGAATCACAAACCAGTCAGAGTCAGTGAAATTACTGGAAACCAGTCGGCAAATATCTGAAATTTGATTGGTGCTGATCGGTTTATGAGTTCTCTACGAACAAAGCTTATGTGACTGGTGCGACCACCTTACTGAATAGTAGATATGTTAGTATATTAGAGGCTCAGCGGCCACCGAGATGGATGTTGCGTTTTGATTTTTAACCTTTTTCGAAAGGCAGAAAGATTAAGCTAGTAGGAATAATCCTTAATAACGTAATAGGTAAGTGATAATTATTTATGTCAACGTTATAATATAGCTTGTTTCGTTCTGCTTACAATTTCACGTGTGTATGGTCCATATATTTTCCCATATTATGTAAAGAAGTTGTCATTAAATTAAAAGACACAGTTTTAGTGAAATACCTTTATGGAATACAAAAAAACCTTGGATTATTTTCGGTTTTCACTAAAACTGCTAAAAAAATTAGATGTGAAGGTAATATTTAAGTTTGGCTGCACCGCGGCTGGATCGTCTGTTTCCCCTTTACCCCAGGACATCATGCCTTTTAGAAGCGTCGGATATGGGGGTGGTTTAGGGTATTTTTTAAAATTAAAAACATGTGCGATTTGAGGGAAAAAATATTGGGTATGTCTGTAGACTACTCCAGGAGTCACCCATTCCAATATATTAAATCATTTCCTTGACACCTTGCATGTAGAGCTTTGCTTGAACATCAAGATAGAAACCTGTTCAGTAGAATAAAATTAAGCTATTTCGTATCTTATAATATGGGATAAAATATAGATGCAATATTATTACATCTGACTTCTGGAGATTCCTCAGAACACACATTCTTTTAAATACATGGAACTGTCTTCGGCTGACAACACTCAGGAGTACTTGCTATGATATTTTAGCTGTCTATTTTATGAAAGCACAAGAACAGCAAAGTACAGCCTGTACAAAAATCTGAAAAGAATGTTCAAATAAATACAGGGTGTCTGGTAACGAATGGGCCATACCTTTGCAGTGACTTTCCTCGGTCAATTTAGATCGACTTAACCTAAGTTATCTTCATACAAAAGTTGATAATAAAAAAGGTGCAGGGTGTTAAAATTAAAATTTTATTTTACATTTTTTTCGATATGTTTTGAAAGATAATAAATAAATTCTCAAAATTTGGCAAGTGGTGGTATTTCTTTGGATGAAACAAGCAAATCCGTTTTCAAATTTGCTGTATTTTGTAGGAGTCGACACATACGGCATTAATTTCCATTTTAAAACTTTCCAAATTTCGTTCCTCGTTGTACGCAATTTCTAAAAAGAAGTTTCGCTTGCTTTGTTACTTAAAAAAGCTATACTTTATTAATGTCGCTAAGAGCCAATGTTTTTGACAAAAAAGCATTTCAATTCAGTCTTGCACAGAATAAATAAGGGAATGAAATAAAGATAAATAATAATAATCAAGTCTTCAAAATGCCATGGGCTCATTTTTAGCAGTTTATTTTTTCATAGTTCATTCCTGTTTTATTTTGTTTTTATTATTTTTATGTGATGTTTGAATTTCCTTAATAAAAAGGTTTATTTTTTGCTGATACTGAAAATTTTTATTTAGTTATACTGCTTGCCATAAAAATTGCAACAGACTGTATAAAGCAAAATATCTTCATAATTCTACTTCAGATTAAAATGGCTAATCAAGTTTAGTAAATGATAACATTTTGGTTCCAAAATGTTTACATCTTCTTGCCTTTTTTAAATTTATTTTAGAAAATAAACAATTTTTTTGCACCTTTATTGAAATTTTGTTAAAATCAATTCAGCATTATTGCTTATATTTCATCTAAAACACTTGTTAAAAATGCCTCCTCTTCGAATTATAGACAATTATGTGAGTTTGAACGGGGTAGAATTGTAGCACTTCGAGAGGCACGATTATCCTTTAGAGAAATTGCCCAAAGGGTTAATCTGTGCATTAGGTCCAATCGGGGCATCGGGATTTCGGGATCCCGTTAAAAATTCAGCTTTTTTAAGATCCCGGGATTACAGTTGCAAGATTAGAAAAAATTCAATTCCGAAATCCTGGGATCGCAATAACGACCGGGATCGGATTCATAGTGCGCATGTACTGTTATGCGATGTTGGAATCTGTGATCCCAGGAACATCTCCATCGACGTCGTGTGGAGAGCGGTCGAGTTAGAAGAACAACGGACCGTAAAGAACGGCTCTTACGAATTAGTGTCCTTAGGAACCTTTTTAATATTACCAAAGCTATTGAAGATTAGTTGATGGCAGCAACGGGAAGAGTGATATCAATGAGATTCGTTTACCGGAGAGTTAACGCTTACGGCATTTTTTCGTACCGTCCACGTCTCATTCTACCCCTCTCAAATCGTCACAGACAGATCCGTGTTGCATGGTGCCAGGAAAAGGCAAACTGGGACCATGGGGTCGACTTGTGTTTAGTGGCGAGTCCCGATTTTGTTTATGGGTCCACGACGGCCGTAGAAGGGTGCGTCGTTCCGTAGACGTGGAGAAAGGTGTCAATTTCAATTTTGTGTGAAACGGGAGACTGCCATTACCAGAGGCGTCATGATTTGGGGTTGCCATAAATCTAGGAAGAAGGTCACCTCTGGTTTTGCTAGACCGCAGCATGGCCGCCTAAGTTTATATAAATAATGTGCTAAGTCCTGTCGCCATACCCAATCTCCAACAGCTGGAAAACCCAATATTCCAACAAGATAATGCCAGACCCCATACCGCTGCAATTACTAGTAGAGATTCATCAAGTCAAGTAGCTTGAAGTTTTTATAAATTACTTGACTTGACTTGAAATCCAAGCTTTCCAGAAATTCACTGCTTGACTTGACTTGGTTTTCCATGGTTACTACTTGACTTGATATCAAGCAATTTCAAGTTACTTGATATTACTTGATAACGACCCGAATGTGTATAAAAACAACGCGCAAATAATTTCTGCAAGCTCATGCTCACATATAAACAAGATGCGGGGTTCCCCGAATCGACTGTAACAACTGCGTAGTTGCGTATGCTTAAACAAACCAGTATAATAATAAGTCTATCAACCAGGGCTGCTCTAACTGATATAAAAACCCGCAACCGATTAGGCGACAATTCTATTAGAAGCCTTATGTGCCAGATCTTGAATGGCGAACGATCATTTTAAAGACCTCTTTTAAATTTATCTGTTACTACTGTGTTGCTGAATAAGATGAAGAGGACATACACTGGAAATTCAGTTTTATTATTTTGTTTAATATTTAAGAATAATATGTTACTTTATTATTATTTCCTAAAAATAAATTATTATTTCCATTTTTTACTTTTATATTGCTTCTTGTTATAAATTTTGAAATAAGAATTTAAGGTTTGTTTTGTAAATAAAAGGCTTTATTTCAAGGTTTCCTGTCATTTCTTGATTTTATCAAATGTATTTAATGAAAAATCAAGTAGTCTTGAAGAACTACTTGATTTTTCAAGTACTTGAAATATAATTACTTGATTATTCAAGTACTTAAAATATAACTACTTGACTTGAACTTGACTTGTTTTCAAGCCAAGTCAAGTCAAGTAACTTGAAAATCAAGTCAAGCCGTGAATCCCTAATTACTAGAGACCTAGAGGAAGCTAATGTTAATGTCCTTCCTTGGCCCCAAAGGTTACCTGACCTATCACCACCTAAACATGTGTGGGACACGATAAGCAGAAGACTAAGTCGATTGCCACAACCAATCATGGACCTATAGCGCCTGCGCCATGAGGTTAAGTTAGCCTGGGAAGGTATACCACAAGAAGATATAGATCACCTCATTCGAAGCATACCTAGAAGAATACAGGAATGTTTAAATCTGCGGGAGCTCCGCAGGGGCGGACATATGGGGGGGAGGAGCGCCCCCTGTCCGTGGATGCTCAAGTTGGTTAATTAGAGTACGAGTTGGCTATTAGAACCTCGTACCAAAAAAACGTCGACAGTTGAGTTTTTTGAAAAAACGTCGACAGTTGAGTTTTTTGAAAATTTGCAAGAAGGTCGACAGTTTAATTTCAGCAAACGTAAAAATATTCGACTTCGGAGTTTTGTTCGGAGGAAATTTGCAAAAAAAAAGTCGACAGTTGTGAATTTTTATCTTCTCATAGTTGGATATCTTTCCTTCCTCCCCCCCCCCCCCCCCACATAGTACTCGGTACGCCCCTGGGAGCTTCTATTCATTATTTGTTTTGTAACTTGACCTTAATAATCAGTTTGAAAATTTGATCAATTTTTAGTTTTACTCAATCCCACCATTCCTCAAAAAATATTTAAAAATATACTTATTTACTGGTTGTCGCAATTTTTATTTCACGCAGTATATTTATTCTGTACAACGCCGAATTCAGGTGCATTTTTCTTAAAAACAGTTGCCTCTAGTGACATCAATAAAGTATACCTTTTTTAAGTAAGAAAGGTAGAGTAAAAAGAATTCTATTCAGAAATCGTGTACACTGAAGCAGTTGGGACGTTTTAAAATACACGCTTTCCCTGTGTAACGCAATGGATTCCGGGTTGTGTTGGAATTCGAGCTTGGACCGTTGTCGCACTGCACTTGCAGAGAGTTAGTTGCACCAAAGCATTGTATTTATGTAGGTACTTATTCTTAATTACGGCAAATATGATCTCCAGTAACAGTACAATTACATAAATTAAATGTTTCTAAATATATATGAAGCTTAAGTCAATTTTTGGTTTATTAAACTAATGGAATAGGAATATAAAAAAATGGCAGTTTACACTTTTATTGGTGAAAGAAACGTGATCCTAGAATAAAAGCTATCCTAGAATAAAAATACTAAAAAGAAATACGAAATGGCAAGGCATTTTTTACTGATGCTTGTTACTTTTATTGCTGGTATTTCACACGATTAAGTGAGTGGAAAAAACCAAAATCCTAACTATAACCGTAAACCCGAGACAATTACTGTCATTTCTGGCTTGACTTCTCTGATTTTGAGCTTAAACCACAAAATCTATTGCACTTTTTCAGGTGTATTAACACATTAAAAGAAGTTTCAGACTCAAATGAGATGCAAATGTTTTACTCGTTCAATCACTTATGAATGCATAGATTTCATTTCTTAAGGTCAGCGCTGTGTGAAAAGAGACAGACACTTTTAATTATTAAACATCATTAAAAAACACAGTTTCGTTTAATATAAACTTTTAATTTCAAAGGTTAGTATAAAAAGAATAAAATTGTTAATATACCTACTACTAATACATGGGCATAAATGTTATGGACACAATATAGTTAGTTTTGGTAGTAGTATTTAGATCATTTATTAATAATATCTGATCAATTATTAAGTTTGTGGAATTATATAGCTTTATATTATACTTTGTATAGTAACCTTTGGGATCGACCAAGATTTATGTTCAAAGAAAGTGATTTTTTTCAGTTTCGTTCCTTTAGAGAAAAATAGTCTGTCTTTTTTCACAAAACCACGACCTTATTATGTATTACTGTAGGTCAGTGTAGGTATTTAACTTTACCTGACTTATATATGGTTTATTCATTTAATGCCAATCTTCCAGAAATATTTGAATTTTCCAATTTACTAGCAAAACCCATTAGTGTAAATATCATTATTTTAACCAAACAGAAAATTGAATAAAGACGCTGAATGTTTAATTATTTAAGGCTCTCAACCCAACAACCTTTAAACCTCTATCAAACATTACTATTTTTGGTTCTTTCCTAAATAAACGTGGCAAACATAAAGCATTAATAAAACTTACACCATAATACGAAACAAAATGGCAGACCGGCGTTGTCTGTTTCGTTTAATTGAATGACTTTGTTGACAAACGTAGCGAACATTCTTCAGAATGTAATTTCAACATGGAGTACTTTGTGCTTTGCAAAATGACATTAAATGAAAAAACATAAAAGAAATACTTGCAAAAGCTTTTTGTATTTTTGTAGTTTCTTGAGCATTTAGTCACGTTGCTTAAATATTTATAAGAAACTGCCTACAGGATTTTTGTATTTTGTGTAAAATTCTATCTTAGAAAAGCGCCTTGGATATAACATTCATCATCAATGCTAATGGTCTAAATTTTTCGGTTGGTCATGGAAAATCGGTCAAACTTAGAGTGACAAGAAATTAAATGGACGGATCACAACATTTATAACGACAAAATATTTCTTAAGTGTAACATACCATTAGTTAATCCTAAAGGATTCTGAAGGATGTTATTTATCGTTGGTATTTAAATAGGGGGAAGGTGCCACAGATTTGAAGAAGTAAGGTGAGAACCAATCTTGCGTTTAGAAATATTTTATAATTTCTTCCTATATTTCATAATTATGGTGCATTTCTGTATATAAAATCAAATTTTAAATACAACCATTTTTGTTATTGAAATATAAAGGAAGGTACGAAGGTATCACCTAAAACAATCACAGAGATGAGATTAAGATAAATCGTACCACGAAATAAAAAATGTTCTATTTAAATTTTTAAAATACAGCAAAAATGTAACATGCCTACTAAAAAAAATCTTATGGTTTCTCGTACTTTCATGTAGAACCACTTATACCAGACCGATATTATTAATGGAACATATTTTATGATATAAAAAAGTTGTAAAAGTATTCGTGGATGTTCGTTCCGGTTCCAAGATTATTCAGTTCTGTCTAGTGTTGTAAATATCCGTATTCATTAGATATCCGAATCATACGGAATCGGAATCAGCTAATATCCGTATCCATTATCCGAATACGAATCCATTTCTTGACCCGCGCGAAAGCGGTTACAGATTATGTATACGTATGCATGCAACAGACTAAAACATTTTCTATCCGGATACACGTGAGGTCGATGCGGTATCGGTATCATACCATTCGAAGTCGAAGTTTAGGGATAAGAAGGCACCGCGTCGCGCCGTTCTCGTTTGAATTCGGTTCGGGTGAGGCGGGACTAGTTTAACCAATGGGTCTCATCTCATATGATACCCGTTACCCCGATAACTATGCCATCTTTTTTTAGGAAATGTCATTAGAAAGAGAAAGCACAATATCAAATATGCCAAATCGCAGACCGTGTTGTTCGCTTACACTCGATTCCGATTCCGTTTTCTCTTTGCACTTTGCATTAGTAACCGCCTGATGCGAATTTATTTTGATTCCGAATCCGTATTCAAGTTCTCGGCCGGTTCCGGATAATCCGGATTCTTTTAATATTCGGATCCAACGGATTTTTGGATACGTATCCTTACATCACTAGTTCTGTCTTTCGCCTACAAATATAGAAAAATCTGAGTTTTTGAAATATGGAAACTGAATTTTCTCACGAATACGAAAGAGGGTGCTGTTAATATAACGGATGAACTTTTATTGATGGGAAGATAACGTGTTTAAGATTAAAATTATTAAGAAATTTCAAAATACCAAAAACTGGTTACTTGATAATAAATTTTTAAACTGAATAATTATTTTTAGATTTTTCAATTTTTTCAGTGAAATTCATTCCTTTAGTATTTTTAGTGTTCCGTGAAATGGAACACTTATGGAATCATTTCGGTGTCCGTCCGTCCGTCTGTCACAGGCGCTTTTCTCTGAAACTACACAACGTAAAAATTTGAAATATGGAACAGAGATAGAGTGTGGTGGCCCAATTATAGACGTGAAGTATAAAAAGTTAAATTTTGATTCTGGGGGATAATTTCGGGGGGTAAATTGAGGTATGAAAAAATATATTTCAAAGGCATCGTGTAGGGTATCAAATGAAAGCTTATTGATGCACGAATTAAACGATATATGATGAATTTTTTAATGTATTTTTTTGACATTTTTCGGGAAAAACTCTTAAAAATTGCTGTCCCTTACCCTTATCACCAGAAGGATTGCTCAGAAAAATCTTTAAAAAGTCATGAGCATTGAGAATCAGGTGTAGATTGAACGAAAATTATCAGGATTGAAAAATTCTACCGGACTTAATTGTTATAAATAATTTAGTTGTTTATTTCCTTATAACTGCTGAACCGTAGAATTAAGAGAAAAAGTCTTTCAATAAAAACTATTTCCCACGGTGTGAGGAACAACTTGTGTTCTTACACATTTTTCAAAATATTTAATTTAGCCCTCTCAGCTCCGCGCATACGCGATGCGATACGGCGTTGGTGCGTCGGTGGCGGGTAGCGCGGCAGATTGACGGATATCGGGCGGCCGAGGTTTGCTCTAGTTAATTAAGGAGAGGCGCCGATGGCACGGAACACTAATTGTGCAAGTATAGCTTGCACTTGGCCGATTTTTTATTTTAGATGTCGCGATATCGTAAACAATATTCTTTTATTTTTTATTTAAAGGGTATTGCTTGAAAGTCAAAGCAGCGGGGATAGGCGAAATCGCTAAATTTAGGTATAAGTCAAAGGCACAAGGAAATAATCCCTTGTGCACAATAAAATTGTTCTTGATTTTTTAGATTTACATTTTCCTTCCCTTAATTCTTTTAGCTTAAAAAATGATTAATTTGAAAAATATGGCAAATATCTAAAAGCTTTATTAATTTGCTACCGAAAAAAATGCTCCGTAGCTGCTTTGGGTTGCGTACCGATTTTCTTGGTTTAATTTAAAGTTTACCTTACCTAATCTATTTAATACATTCTAGCATAGACTGAATAATACATAAACGAACACTGGCGTGTAACAAAAATGGACCAAAAATCCATTGAGACATTTTGAGGGTTTACTGGTTTATGGCTTAGAAATTTGTTTGTCCACAATTATATACACGGTGTTCCATATAAGAATGTACACTATAGGGATCTCGTAAACCAGAAGAGATACAAAGATGATTAAATTAGAGAAAAGTTGCGCTTTGCTGAACCCTTCAAAGTCACGATTCGAAATCTAAAAAAATCCGATTACTTCCGAAGATATTTGGGAAAAACCGAATTTTCCCGATTTGGTTTTTATTTTTTTCTGACTCTATTTAAAAAGATATTACAAAATAAATTTCACATTCTCATTGCCACTTTTTCTGCTCTACAAGCCGGCGTTCTTAGATTTTCAATGCGACGTTTCGTTTCTTGGCAACCATCATCAACTTAATTTTTTTAAATAGTCGAAAAATTTTGTTTTATTCCTAAAAAATTGTAATTTTAATTCTGAATCCCACGACATACCGTTTCTTACATTTATCCGACGTTTCGGACGAAAAAATCATCATCAATATTATTTGATGATTATTACGAAGGAACGAAACGTCGGATCAAAAATCGAATTACGTTATCATGTAGAGGAGAAAAAATTACATGGGAATGTGGATTTTATTTTGACCTGTCTTCTTTTGTGAAATCAGAAAAAAATTAATTGCCAAAATTTATGTTTAAAATTTCAAGAATTCGTAGATTTTTTCTGATTCTACTGTAAGAGATAGATTAAAATAAATTTTACATTTTTATTGTCGTTTTTCTCGTCTACAACATGACGTCATTCAATTTTTGATTCTACGTTTTGGCTTTTCTCGACCATTATCAACTTTTTTTTAAATAATCGGAAAATTTTATTTTAAAACAGTTAAAAAAAAGTTGATAATGGTCGAGAAAAGCCAAAACGTCGAACCAAAAATTGAATGACGTCATGTTGTAGAGGAGAAAAACGAAAATACAAATGTAAAATTTATTTTAATCTATCTCTTACAGTAGAATCAAAAAAAAATCTACAAATGGTTGAAATTTTAAACATAAATTTTGGCAATTAATTTTTTTCTGATTTCACAAAAGAAGACAGGTCAAAATAAAATCCACATTCCCATGTAGTTTTTTCTCCTCTACTTGACAACGTAATTAAATTTTTGATCCGACGTTCCGTTCCTTCGTAATAACCATCAAATAATATTGATGATGATTTTTTCGTCCGAAACGTCGGATAAATGTAAGAAGCGATATCTCGTGGGATTTATAATTAACATTAGAATTTTTTAGGAATAAAACAAAATTTTTCGACTATTTAAAAAAATTAAGTTGATGATGGTTGCGAAGAAACGAAACGTCGTATTGAAAATCTAAGAACGCCGGCTTGTAGAGCAGAAAAAGTGGCAATGAGAATGTGAAATTTATTTTGTCATATCTTTTTAAATAGAGTCAGAAAAAAATAAAAACCAAATCGGGAAAATTCGGTTTTTCCCAAATATCTTCGGAAGTAATCGGATTTTTTTAGATTTCGAATCGCGACTTTGAAGGGTTCAGCAAAGCGCAACTTTTCTCTAATTTAATCATCTTTGTATCTCTTCTGGTTTACGACATCCCTGTAGTGTGCATTCTTATATGGGACACCGTGTATACATGCGTTTATATGTATTATATAGAAATATAATGGTGAACAAACAAATTCCTAAACCATAAACCAATAAATTCACATAAATGTTTCAAAGGATGCCCGCTTTCGGTCCCATTTCGGTGTATTTGAGGATTTGTCTATATTCTTTATAGTCTCTGATTCTAGTGAACCACCCATATCTAATTTGACAACCAAAAGTTTTAAACTGACAAGTGTAAGAAAAAGACAACTCAGTTGTATACTATGAATTTTTTCCCAAACTTAGAAAGGGGCAATTTTAGTTCATACTTCCCACAATAACAGAACTTAATCCGTTATAGCAACACGTTACAAGATGAAAACATTTGAAAACCTATAGATATTTTAATAACTATAGAAAGAACGTAATATTTAATAAATTAAACGAAAGAAATTCACCAAAAAACATTTTTAAAACTTGACTTGTTAAGTGCATACCTGCCTTAATTACTATAAAAGTATTTAAATTATAGCAACAGTGTATTAATATTTGTTAAAATAAATAAATGTTTAGGTAAAGTATGCTCGCAAGGGTCAAACATCATCTGCGGGGTACTTAATTCGAAAAATAAATTTGGGGTGAAATGTTATTACTTCGATGAACTGTTTTCCGGCGTGTTGTTTTGCATAAATTGTTTTTAGTGAATTATTGTTTTTGGTGAATCGACTGGACACCGTTTTGCTTTTCAAATTAAAATTTAAAATAACGACAATCTGCTAGTAAAAATATACTAAGTAAAAATTTCCACAGAGAGTAGAATAGTACTGGACAAAGTAGATTTATTTTAAAATTTATATATCTTAAGCTTGAAAGAATATTGATTTCTACCGGAGCACAGCAATGATTTGCAAATTATATTTAAGAGGAACGAACAACGACTTGCATTGAAAAAAACTTGAAATAAAATAGAAAATCTAATTTGATTTCAAATAGATTATTCTTAAGAAATGCTCCAATAAGGTTTATAATAAAGAATTTTATTCGTCGTCTACAGGAAATTTTAAAACAGTTTTAAAATTTTATTTTGTTTATTGAGAAACTTTTGGAAAATAGCAAACATTAGAGATCATCTAAATTCTTTAAATATATCGCCTTTACAGACACTTTGCTGAGTGAATTTAAGTTAAACTTATTCAATTCGAATTTAAACATTTATTTTTATTACTTTACCCAAACCTTCGCGACGCTTTGTGTTTTTTTTTTTGGAAAAATTTTACTATTTGTAATGGGGGTCACAAGTTCGTATATTTATGCCAAATTTTACATCCTTAGATTCAGAAAACCTCATTAGATCAATTTAAAAAATACCTGCGGCTATTTGGATCCAGTTTCGCCTACACTTTTTAGTAGTACTAAAGTCCAAATTCTTGTATTGTGCACACCAACTTATTAATTCCAAAGCACAAAGCAATATTTCACAATAAGTACACTTATATATTGTTTCCTTATATCATAATTATTTTTTAATAAATTGATTTAATAATAAATATAATTTTATAATAAATAAGTTTAGTTTTGTTTTACAGTGACAGGAACTTGAATTGTTAGAGTTACCGGAACCGTTAATTAAAGGTTGCTCGCGTGCCGTAGTGTTCGCGGGAGGTACTGTTCGGAGCAACCCCGTCCCGGTTTTGACTTTTCCGTTCACTAAACTGTCGCTTTATTTCAAAGACAGGGGCGTAGAGCATACAAAGAAAATGGGACGCTGCTAAAAATGATTTTCTTATTTTTTTAATTCAATGGGTAGATTATCAAAAAATAGGAAACGGGTTTCTTATTTTTTGTGACTTGGTGGCCATATTTTTTTATTAAATAAACTAAAAATTTAATGGGTGGGGGAAGATGAGTCATTAACACACTGAATTTAGCTAAAAATGATTATGATCACAGAATAGACACATCAGAACATTAGGCCTCCGTGACAAATCTCTTGGTAAGTCATTTGTTATTTATCCCTATGTTAGTTGAAAAGTACTCAATACTCATAGGTTAAATGACGAGAGCTTTGAATTTTACCAGGTAAATTTCGCGTATGTGGTTTTTCGAAGACTTTTGCTTTTAACATGTTCGAGACTTAATAATTTATGATAAAAGCCCGAGACCAACGGTCGAGTGCTATTATTGAAATTGAAAAATTTTTCAAGAATTAAACTAACTTCTTTTTCGTCGAGTGCCTATTTACTGGATGTTGGTGACCACATTTCCAAAACGCGCCTTAGTCCTGTCCATTGTCTGATGTTTCTTCCCAAGACATCTGTTTTCTGCCTATGCCTCTTCTTCCTTCCATTTTTTCTTGCAGAATCAGTTGCAGCAGGCTGCACTCATTCCGAATGATGTGTCCTAGATGGGCGGTTTTCCTATTTTTAATCCTAGTAAGCAATTCTCGGTCTTTGTACATCCTTGCCAACACTTCGTTGGTTACTCGGTAGATCCAAGACATTCTTAGGAGTCGTCTGTATGTCCACATTTCGAAGGCTTCAATTTTATTAATCATACTTGCTTTCATAGTCCATACATCCATTCCATATTACAATACCGACCACACGTAACATCTGGTATACCACATCCGCTGCTTCAAAGGTATTTTTCTGCTGCATAAGATATTTTTATATTTAATAAATGCTGTTCGTGCCATTTCTATTCTAGTTTTTAGTTCCTTATCAAGATTCCAGTCTGCATGCAGCCAACATCTAAGATATTTAAATTTTCTACTCTTTCGATACGTCGACCTTCGATTGTAATTGCTGCATTTGCATATGTTTGCTTGCTTCTACTAGTAATCACAAATTCGGTTTTATTTGCATTTATGTTCAATCTAAACTCCTTGCTACTTTCGTTCAGTGGAATGCTCATATTTTGAAGCTCTTTAATATTATTCGCGAGAAATACGGAATCGTCGGCGTATCTCACGTTCAAAATTGGTACTTCATTTACTTTTATACCCATGTCCTGGTCCTCGAAGACTTCGTTGAATATCTCCTCCAGGTACAGGTTAAACAGTAGTGGCGAAAGCACACAATCTTGCCTTACTCCCTTGCGCATACGGGTATCATCAGTGGTGAGGGCTTTCATGTTTACGTGTGCTGTCTGATACCAATATAGATTTTCTATGCACTGAATGTCTTTTTTGTCCACGTCAATAAGCTTTTTGTGTTGCACTCGATCAAACGCCTTCTCGTAGTCAATAAAACAGAGAATGACCTCCGTATGTACGTCTCGACAGTTTTGTATCAGGACTTGCAGACCAAACAGTGCTTCACGGGTGCCCATGCCGGATTTGAAGCCCATCTGATTCAAACTTATGTTACGTTCGCATTTCTGATATATTCTGTTGTGAAGTATTTTTAAAAAGATCTTAAGTGAGATGAGATTTAGGTCTGTGATCATTACAGGTGCGAGCGGAGTTCTTTTTAGGCTGTGGAATAAATGTTGACCTCAACCAGCCTTCAGAAAATCGTTCAGTATTGTAGACTTCATTGAACACTTGCTGTAGAATGTGAATATTGTTGTTATCTATTAGTTTTAAGATTTCTGCCGGTAAACCGTCTGGGTTGGGGGATTTGTTGCTTTTAGCTCTTGATATTGCTTTTCTTACTTCATTTTCCAAGGGGCGGATTTCCAGCTCTTTTCTTGAGTCGTCCGTAAACAGTTTCTCAATTAAACTATCTGGACACTTCTAACATAATAGCACTAATGTTAATGCCAGTACCAAAAATGACTCTAAATATCAATTTAAATTTGTTGCTCCAATCAGTGTCTCCCGACAACTATCCAAGAAATTGAAAGAGTCGCCATATTTTGCATCAATGAAATAATAATGAGCCGATTTGTGCTGTTGTCAAAGTTTTCAAAGCACTTACATACTACCTATAATACAACCAGGAAGTGCATTTCCCAAAAAAAAAAAACAGAAATTTTCTTGTACTACGTTTAATGATACTGTTAGTGCACATGTTTCTATTTCCTTCTAACAAACCGGTCAATCTAGTCATTGAAACGAATCGCACAGTATTTTTTCTAACTGAACACCAAATATAATTTAAATGCTAACACTTCCGCGAGTCACAAAAAGATACAAGAGTTAAACGGCAAGGCAAGGAATTTATCAACAATGCCATTTGTTCTTTGAATACAGTGGAAATTTAAATCGATTTTTAGGGCATTTCCAGCGCTAAAAGAAATTCGAGAAAAACCTATACATAATTTTGACCTCACTTTCTAATGAGCAAATATGAAAATTATATGAAGCATTTTGTCTAATATATCTGTACCCCTAAACTACACCACTGCTACTTAATACCAGCATATATTTAGCTTCTCGTTCATGTAACTATTTTTAGGATGGGAAGTCGGCATTTTTTTCTCGCCGTTTTTATTATTTGGGTTCGTTAGCCAGAACGGGGATGTCACATATCGCTCGTGCTCCTGTCTTCAGGGGATGACGTATGTCCCGGTAAAACGTGCTTAAGTGATAAGACGCCGTATCCACGTGTGCATTAAATTTAGACTACGTGTTACTACCTTTCCTTTTTTCTCTTATGAGTTTTTATATAAAGTGGATTAATTGGTAGATTGTCTTAGGGTTTTCAGCCAGCTACTATATCATTGTTCGACTTTATGATGATTAAAATACCTATATTTGTAGAATAAAAGTAAATATTTTATCTTACTTATATTGCCTAACTACAGCATGTCCAATCATGGATGGGGTAGACAAGAGGACGTGATATATATATATATATATATATATATATATATATATATATATATATATATATATATAGTGACTTCTAATTCACGACCTTGTATAATTGTAATAAAAACAATGGAATAACGGGAATATAGGTCACAGGAAAGACTATTTATTTCACAATTTTAACATAAACCAAGCTTTCGCTGAATTTTTCAGCTTCTTCAGCCTTTTTATTATATATATATATATATATATATATATATATATATATATATATATATATATATGGGTGTCTGGAAAAGGTCTGTACAAAATGCTACCACGTATTCGCGAGACTAAAATAAGACGATTTAACCAAACTTACCTATATCCAAAAGTGTTTCGTTAGGGAGATACAGAGCCCCAAAGGGGTACTTAACGATTTAGTTTTTTGGCTCTAACTTTTGAACCGACTTGTATAATTTAATGAAATTTTAATATTTCATGTTGGCCATAAAGACTCATAAAACCATACTACAGTAGATGTTTGACATCGTCAGGGAAGTCAGGAACGGACTTGCCACCACACTCGTTGGGCCAAGTTTTTGACAGGTATCATTTTATAGAGCTCAAAACTGATTTTTTAAATACTTTAGTTATTCCTCTTTGAAAAAGGTACTCTACATTTGTTTCGATAAAATTAGCCGTTTTCGAAAAAATTAAGGTTTTGTATAACACGTTATTGAAATAATACTACAATACTACAATAAAACACCAGTCGTTTTTATTTCGTTAACAATGTGTTATTGACAGGTAAAAGTTAAATCATAAAAAGTAGTTAAAACTGAACCTTTTTGATATTTCAGAAATAGCTTAAACAGAAAAATGTTAAACATGTGAAAGCTCTCCTTCTTCTTGCTTTCGAAGTGGGCGCCCTGTACCTCTATACATTTTCTTATCCGACGGATGTTTTGTTGTTGTACTTGAAACAGCATTCCAAGATTGTCTCGAATTTCGTTGCAATGGAGTGTTATTCTTTCTTTCGGGTTTTCCATGGTGTGAACTGGCGTTGAATATACAAGCCTTTTTAAATTTCCCCACAAGAAGAAATCTAAACGAGTCATGTCGGGCGACCTCGGTGGCCATGCAATAGGCCCACCTCGACCTATCCATCTATCACCAAAAGAATTTGATAAGTGCTGACGAACTAAATTGCTAAAATGGGGCAGTGCACCGTCGTGCATAAACCACATCTGATTTCTAATTTCTAAGGGCACATTTTCTAATAAACCGTTTAAGTTTTGTTGCAAGAATTGCAAATAGATGGCACCATTTAATCTGTCTTCAATAAAGAACGGTCCAATGAGATGATTCTCAATAATCCCCGCCCACACGTTAACCATAAATCTTTGTTGATGCTTTGTCTGTTCTATTGCATGGGGATTTTCTTCATGCCAGATATGCAAATTATGGCAATTTATTACACCGTCTCGGGTGAAACCGGCTTCGTCCGTGAACAAAACAATACTAGTAAAGTTTGGATTTTGCCTAAATCGTTGAGAAAACCAATTTGAGTAATTGACTCTTGCAGGATAATCAGCGGGAGACATGGCATGTACCTTTTGGACGTGATACGGATGTAGCAGTTGTTCTCGAAGGGTCTCATGAACAACCCACTTTGTCGCATGAACTTGAACCGACAACTTTCTGACACTATTAGAGGGATTTTCAGCAATCTCATTCAGAATTTCCTCCTCTAACTGAGAGTGTCTTGCTCTTCTTGGAGACCCTTCTCCACCACGGTGCGGCAAAAAACTTCCTAAAATGGATTAGCAAAAGATTCGCTATTTTTAGCATTTTTTTTTTTCACTTGACTTTTTACTTGTTTCTCTTAAGCTACGATCCACCGTTTCAAAAGTTCTTCGGTGCGGTAAACGTCGATTTGGAAATGTACCAGAATAAATTCTTCTTGCCTCCGCACAATTGCCAAGTGCTTGTCCATAAATTAGATGCATGTCAGCATATTCGCTATAGGAATAATGCTCCATTACTTAATTCTTGTATAATCAGTCACACAATTTTGAAAAGTGTTGTCAATAACACATTGTTAACGAAATAAAAACGACTGGTGTTTTATTATAGTATTCTGATAAAATTATTTCAATAACGTGTTATACAAAACCTTAATTTTTTCGAAAACGGCTAATTTTATCGAAACAAATGAAGAGTATCTTTTTGAAAGAGGAATGACCAAAGTATTTAAAAAATCAGTTTTCAGCTTTGTAAAATGATACCTGTAAAAAATTTAGCCCAAAGAGTGTGGTGGCAAGTCCGTTCCTGACTTCCCTGACGATGTCAAACATCTACTGTAGTATGGTTTTATGAGTCTCTATGGCCGTCATAAAATATTAAAATTTTATTAAATTATACAAGTTGGTTCAAAAGTTAGAGCCAAAAAAGTAAATCGTTAAGTACCCCTTTGGGGCTCTGTATCTCCCTAACGAAACACTTTCGGATATAGGTAAGTTGGGTTAAATCGTCTTATTTTAGTCTCACGAATACGTGGTAGCATTTTGTACAGACCTTTTCCAGACACCCTGTATATATATATATATATATATATATATATATATATATATATATATATATATATATATATATATATATATATATATATATATATATATATATATATATATATATATATATATATATATTGTCTACCCCATCCATGATTGGACATGCTGTAGTTAGGCCATATAAGTAAGATAAAATATTTACTTTTATTCTACAAATATAGGTATTTTAATCATCCTAAAGTCGAACAATGATATAGTAGCTGGCTGAAAACCCTAAGACAATCTACCAATTAATCCACTTTATATAAAAACTCTTAAGAGAAAAAAAGGAAAGGTAGTAACACGTAGTCTAAATTTAATGCACACGTGGATACGGCGTCTTATGACTTAAGCACGTTTTACCGGGACATACGTCATCCCTGAGCACGAGCGATATGTGAAATCCCCGTACTTTGATGCAAAAGAGGAACACACTTCCACAGTCCGAATAGCCAATATTCTCCTTCTCTTTTATTTATAATACGGACGAGATAAACCTCTACTTTTATTCTTACTTGGCTTTTGTTAAGGGTTTACGCGTCTTCTGGTGAGGACGTCGTGACTCCCTCCTTGTACTGCGCAAACCATGCGGACAAGTTGGGCAGATTAAAAAAAAATGCGTTTCTCATAAACCAGAGATGCTGTGTTCGCCCTTTGATTTTATATTCTGCTTTTGCATTAGAGCCAGCACCCGCTAGGTGGCGTTATGGTATGTTGTTTCCTGCTTGTGTTTTGCAAAAAGGATGTAAGATGCAGTAACATCGTTTGCCACGGTGCGACTGGGTTATGGCTGTCTGAATGAGTCCTAACAAAGACGAAACAGCTGTCATAGTCTACCCGGCCCGGGGTTGTCCATTTTCTTGAACTCCCCGTACTTTGATGCAAAAGAGGAACACACTTCCGCAGTCCGAATAGCCAATATTCTTCTTCTCTTTTATATATATATATATATATATATATATATATATATATATATATATATATATATATATATATATATATATATACCCATCGACGAAGTGAAATACACGAAAAAAGCTCATTCTTTATAAAAGTTTTTGCTTGCCTTAAAAATAAGATTTGCGATGCCAAAAATTTGTTTTCTTGTACAGGGCATGCAGAAAATATGCAAACGTAAAATTTGGTTAAGAGTAAAGCTGCCTTTTTTCAATTTTAATGCAAAACTTTAAATAAAAAAGTTGTTTTATATTTTAAAACAATTCTTATTCCGGATTATCAAGTAAAAATATTAGTATATTTCTAAAGGACGATTTTCAAATCAAAATTTTTCTGTCACATTGTCACCTTTTTCATTTGATTGCACCTTGAATAACTGTGACATATTTTTCAAAATAATAAAGATGTTATCTTTAGAGCAAAGACTATTTATGATCCAAAATTACAAACTCATACAGGTTCAAGAAAATTACTAGTTGAATATTAAATAATAATTGCATGCATCCCTTTACTGTCCAGCTACAAAAGCATAGAACAGACCACTTCTCTCGCTCATTCATACCTAGGGTCTCCAGATTACGGAACAAATTGCCTGCAGATGTTTTCCCTTCCCGTCCCAACCTCCAATCCTTCAAATCCCGTGTCAATGGACTACATTTCCCTTCTCTTCAGACATGTCAAAAAACTCTTCTTGGCCCCGCGAGTGACATTGGCTGAACAAACTTGGGAAATAAACAAAATGACGGACGCAGAAAGCTATCTTGTCCAAATAGAATTTTTTTATAACTCCAGCTAAATTATGTCCTGCGTAGAATCATTCAATCACATTATTGTACCCTAAACAAACCTTTCTCTGTCAACGTTATTACCATTATGAAGCTTAACGTACTTATAAACTTCGAAATTTTGCATTTTTACTTCAAAGCAAACTGAGAGTGATGAAACTACCAGTATTTAATACCGTGTAGGTATGTATGACGTCAATTTACATGTAAATGTATTGCTTTATATCAGCCCTACCAACTTTAATAGCTAATAACTAAAGTAAGAGGAAGAGAAAGTTCTAGCATAAGTTTAAATTAGTTTTCTTCCATAGTATTAGTTCGGGAACATTAGAAAACTATTTATAGGAACGAAATGGGTTTAAATTAGAGATAGAATACTTGACTTGATTCTTAAGCCATTTGACTTAACTCGACTATTATTTATTTTTCTGAAACAATAAGTTCTGATTTGTATTTCAAAATTAATTATGATTTACAAAATACTTGTATTGACTTCACTCTCATAAACTAATAGGTCGGGAGCCGGTGACACTGAAAGTACCGTCATCGCGGAATCAAAAATTTTTTATGTAAATTGATAGTTAATAGTCATACAAACAAAATGAGCTCGGTACGCCGGGATTCATTAAGCCGAAAGTATTTTTAAAACAATTAATTATTATAAAAAAGCAAAAATGTTTTTTTACCCAGGGTGTTTTCTAATTGAATGTCAATATTTAAGGGGCGATTTCTGGGTCCATTCTAAAAAGAAAACTTCATATGAACGTATGTCCTAAACGTCTTAACTTTTGAGATACAGGGTGGTAAAGTTTTCAAAAATAAATAGTTTTTTATTAATATCTGTAATACCACTTTAGATATTTTAATTAAATTTGGCATACATGTACTATGTATCAAGAGGCATTATTTAGTGTACCTCAATTTTTTTTTCTTTAAACCAGTGGCGTTCGTACGGAATTTCACCTGCCTATTTTGGCAGATATTGATGGTACGCCACTGATTTCTCGTAAAATTAAAATCATTCCTGAAATTCCCAATCATTTCTAAGCAAATTTGATCTCTTGCATTTTATCAATCCGATGCACGGTTTTCGCTTAAAAAAATAAAAACCTTTTCTCTGCTATATGAACGATATTGTTATGATCATGCAGAGAAAAGGTTTTTATTTTTTTAAGCGAAAACCGTGCATCGGATTGAAAAAATGCAAGAGATCAAATTTGCTTAGAAATGATTGGGAATTTCAGGAATGATTTTAATTTTACGAGAAATCAGTGGCGTACCATCAATATCTGCCAAAATAGGCAGGTGAAATTCCGTACGAACGCCACTGGTTTAAAGAAAAAAAAATTGTGGTACACTAAATAATGCCTCTTGATACATAGTACATGTATGCCAAATTTAATTAAAATATCTAAAGTGGTATTACAGATTTTAATAAAAAACTATTTATTTTTGAAAACTTTACCACCCTGTATCTCAAAAGTTAAGACGTTTAGGACATACGTTCATATGAAGTTTTCTTTTTAGAATGGACCCAAAAATCGCCCCTTATATATTGACATTCAATTAGAAAACACCCTGGGTAAAAAAACATGTTTGCTTTTTTATAATAATAATTAATTGTTTTAAAAATACTTTCGGCTTAATGAATCCCGGCGTACCGAGCTCATTTTGTTCGTATGACTATTAACTATCAATTTACATAAAAAAATTTTGATTCCGCGATGGCGGTACTTTCAGTGTCACCGGCTCCCGACCTATAATACTGAATTTTAAAAAAATCTTTTTTTATGTTTATTAGTAAAAATAAGATAAATTCTAATATTTCCCGATTAATGATTCAAGCTGAATCTATTCAATGTTTAAATACGACAAGATTTTTAGGCTCAATTTTAGATAAAAATCTAGGTTGGAAAAACCACATTCCAAAATTTTATAAATGTTTTAACTCCTCTGTGTGCTGTATAAATCTCCCTTTAAAACACCTAAAATAAATTTACTTTTCATTAATATTAGTCCAAATTAAAATATTTGATTTCTATTTGGGGTTCTGCTTGTTTGTCTAATTTAAAACTTTTACAAAAACTACGGAGTAAAATTATTAACGGCTAGATTCTCCAACGCTAATCCGGTCTAATTTGACAACAAAAAGTTTTAGGCTGACAAATTCAATATGCAATAATAAGACAATTAAATTTTATACTAAAATTTGTCTCTTAGTTTTTTCCCAAATCTGTAAAGAAACAATAATAGAACTAAATTCATTCTAGCAACCCGTTTCAGGATGAAAATCATTGAGAGACCAAGCAAATCGCTGAAATATCAGAATAATTCATAAGTTTTTAATGACGACTTATTAACAATAACAGGACAAAAACCAGTCCAAACCTAACTGATCAACAAGATCTTAATTTAAACCAGTATTAAATCTTAAACCTTCTTAGGACGTAAATCTGAACGTTAATGTATTTACAGTTTACCTTATATAGAGCTAACTATTAATTTATGTAAATCAAAGGGATATCTAAATATTCACAACACTCATAAATTAAAAATTTGCATTTTAACAAACGCTATTTTATTAAAATAAAAAAGTGAAATATTACTTTCTACTAGAACAATATTAAATATACTATATTGCATTGTCACTGGACTTATACACGTGTGCAAAATTTGAAAACTCTAGCTTAATTAGAACTAGTCTAATTTGAATTGCAATATTTGTCCTAAACATACAAACATACGTACAAACTAACAGGGGAAGTTAAATAAAAGCTTGTAATTACGTTTATCGTGTTTTATTATGTGCACTTTTTCAGTTTAATTACAGGAACTTTAATTTATTGGTAGTGAGCTGTTTGACACATTCATAATAGTGTAAGTGGCGCCAAATTGGATCTGTTTATTGGCTCATACCAACGATGTTAAAGAGTGTACATTAATTTTTGGTAAGTGCATTGATAGGTCATTAGCATGTAGCATTTACGAACTAAAACTAGTAAATCCCCTCAAGTAAACTACTCTGCTACACTAGAGCTAGTCGATGGCTTGTTATATAATTTTTTTTTCTTACAACCCACGAAGGCAGCAAGCCTAAGTACTAAGGTACCGTTGTATATCACGCAACCGAATCACACACCGGAAACATCCCTAAGGATTTCACCAGCGCTTTAAGAGGGTGTGTGGGGTGGTACCTCCTCGGTCGAGGAAGAATTCCTCTACCACCTTGCTTCATTCGACACGCATTCACCATGCACACGCTCCATTCATATCTACTGACAATCACAAACACCCAGACCATACCAGAGAAAAACTGTTTTTCTCTGCCTGTACTTTTTTGTTTTTTATCCTACAGCACCGGAATCGAACCGGGTACGACGCGACGCCGTAATCCAGTGAGCCTGCTTCGCATCTCAGCGGCGCTACCCACCCAGCCACCGCACCGGCCGGTCATCTTGGCCTTTACTATAACCAGAGTAGAGAATTCTACCGTGCTATAACAACTTTTAATTGATGACAGCAATAATTGTTAGTGTATCGTTGTTTAAAATGTATGAGTTATGCTAATATTTTAGTGATCTGCTGGGTTTCCAAATAATTTTCATCTTCAAACTAAACTAAAATGAATTTAGTTCTATTATTGCGGAAACTACATCGCGGATATTAATTTCTTTTTTCGGTTTTTTGTATATTTCACATCATAACAGCTCATATTTTTATGGAAAAAAACGGCCTTGTTGAATGTGAATAGTAACCGCAAGATGTCGCAAGTGTCGCTCTGGCGATAACCGATAATTGCGTTCAACAACCTTTAAAACATTTTTTAGATTATAATTTTACTAACCAGTTAGTAGTGTAGCTGAGGCGCTCCGAAGACAGTCCATCCACTTCTCCGGAAATGCCATCGACTTCTTCATGTCTTCAGCAATGACCTTGAAAGAAGTCTTCATGTCTTCGGCAATGACCTTGAAAGAACTGATCACCAATGACGTCATCGACCAGAGGATGTGCCACCCCAAATGAGGTCAAAAGGGCCTTAATATGTTTTCGCTGGCAATAACCTTGAAAGAACTCTTTAAGGGTTGGTTTTGGGGTGTTACCGTTATCACCTGAAGAGGCTAATTTAGCTTACCCTGTTGTCATATTGGCTTATCAAAATAAAAAAGGTGACGTTGGAATGACCCTGGAAGAGGTTAGATGAGCCACCCCTCAACTTTTTTTGGGCCGAAGAGATTTGATGACTCATCACAGAATTCAGAGAATTGTTTTTGTTGCGTAAGATTTATAATAATTTCTAATTCCGAGAACTCTGTGTGAGTCATCATTATCATTATGTGACTTTTAGAATTTTGTATGTTACGTAATATTTATATTATATGTGTTCTTTTATCTACTGCTGTTTTTTTATATTTTACAGTTGTTTTCCGACTAAAATTTTTTTGGCTATCGTAGAAATTTATTTGTTCAGTGTTACTTAAAACTTGGTATAAATAAAAAAAAATGGAAATTCAAAAAATAGAGAATCAAAAAATGTGTTTTGTTCGCGGATGTCGTGAACCGGCTATTAAGTGGGTGACTTATGAAAAAAGTGGACGAAGAATGGTTTGCGATTTACATAGTTTTTGTTATAAGTGTAAATGTGGTCAAAGAAATGCCGATCAATTGTATCAATACAATGAAAATTGGTATTGTTTGGTCTGTCGCGTTTTCCGATGCGAGATAATTGGATTTTAGGAGTAATACATTAATAAGATTAAAAAATATTTGTAAAATAGTTCAGTGTTATTTAAAACTTTAAAGTGAGAAGATATTTTTTTATAAATAAAATGGAAATTCAAAAAATAGAGAATCAAAAAATGTGTTTTGTTCGCGGATGTCGTGAACCGGCTATTAAGTGGGTGACTTATGAAAAAAGTGGACGAAGAATGGTTTGCGATTTACATAGTTTTTGTTATAAGTGTAGATGTAATCGAAGACATGCCAATCCATTGTATCAATACAATGAAAATTGGTATTGTTGGGTCTGTGATCCATTGAAGCCCAGAGGTTCTTACATAAGTGGATCCTCCCCTCCTTTTGATGATTAAAAATTTTAAGTTATAATTAGATTACCAGGATTTTTACAAGTATAAAAGGACTAGATTAAGTACTAATATGTTAGTTATTAGATATTTTTGTTTTTGTAAAGAACTAGTACAACCGAAATAATTGAAGTTTTTATATTTTGTGTCATTATTACGAAACAACTATGGCTTGCACAAATATATGGGATGAAATATCAGCTTTTCCAAATCTTCCTGAAAGCTTTATGATTTATTTTCAAGATCACCTTAATTTTGATATTATATCAAAGAAGCAAAAATTAACTCCTGATTTTATGCGAACATTTCTTACCAAATTAAATTGGGATTATTTGTCACAATATCAAGAATTACCCGACTATTTTATTCATGAATTTAGATCAATGGTCAATTGGGATAGTATTTCTACATATCAAACCTTAACTGAATCATTTATTCGATTTCATAAAAACGAAGTGAATTGGAACTATATAGTGAAATATCAGAAAGTAAGCAGCGAATTTATTAATGAAATGAGACCATGGATTGAAAAATTTGATAAGTCTTTTTTAAATTAATGTAATATGTGTATTTAGATTTAATAAGAAGGATTACATATACGTTTATTTAATTGATGTTTGTGAAAAATAGTTATGAATCAGAGTGAGCAAATAATTGACCGCACCTTTTTATGTAAAAGATGTTATTGTAGTGTTAGAAGAATAATAAATAGTTATTATGTAAATCAAAGTAGAATAATTTTTAAATATTGCGATTCATGCTTAATGAATTATGTATTTGGTGTAAACAGTATAAGATCTATGATTATGGAAATAAATAAAACAAAAAATTAAATTTATAAAATGTGTTTTATTTTTAGTAATATTTACAAAAAAAAATTAGAACAAGAAACTACTTAATATTATATTTATCTATCCAACTATTAAATTTATTATCAAATCCTAGCCATTTTACAAAAACTTTATTTCCTTTACGTTTTAACACTTTTTCCACTAAGTAAATATCGGAATATTTAACTTTTTGTAGTTGAAGGTCGTAAAATCCACCTTTGATATCTTGTTGATTTTCATCTTGCAGTAAATAGGTAACTGGATTTGTTAGTTGCACTTTTCTTATTGTAAAAATTTCCGTCGACCAATTTGGTTTGTATTTTTTGTCAAATACACCTCGTAATTTCGAAATACGTACATGATCACCAACTTTATATTTCGGTTGGGATGTTAATTTAATCCTATTATAAACTGTTTTCAGTAGAAGTTCTTCATGTTTTGGCGTAACCTCGGACGGTTTTAATTTTATCGTTGTATGTTTTTTGTTATTATAAATAGTTACAATTTTTTTTAACAAGTCCAGCCATCTATACGATCCTTGCATATGAAACTCTTTCCACATCATTCCTTTAAGGGTTCGATTTACACGTTCTACAATGGAGGCTTTTTTTTCACTATAGACAACGTAGTGAATTACATTATACTTTTTGATTAAATTTTGACATTCTTTACCGGTAAATTCACCACCAGAATCTGTACAAAGATGAATGGGTTTTTGAATTTTAAATACTTTTTCCAAAGCCTGAGCCACTTCTTTAGCAGTTTTTGTTTTTAATGGATATGCCCATACGTATTTTGAGAAACAATTAATCACCACTAAAATATATTTATAACCACTATTTTCCTTTTCATATTCCCTCATGTCAATAAGATCGGCTTGCATTAAATCCAAGAAGGATTTTATAATTACTTTTCGACGTTTAAAATTTATCCTGGCCGGTCTATGTAGTTCTTCGACAATTTGTCGTTTAACTTCAGACATAATAATTATTCTATGATATCGGCTTCTTGTAGTTCTTCAATTATGGAATTTATTTCGTTTGAATGACTCGTATTACCCGCTGTTTCGGAAGCAATTAACAATCTTAACCGTTCCACAAGTTCATTTGGATCATTCCAGTGAATGTAATCGATTGGATTGTTGGAAACTTTCATGAGCACTCCATCACCTTCTTTCTCCTCCTCGGTTTCCGAGTCGGTATCTAATTCCGGTCTGTTTAGCAGTGGTTCAATTAGTTTTTTATATTTAGCATTCTTGCTACTTATTAATTCATTAGCAGGATTAAAATGTTTTTTTAGTGCGTTCGATTTTAACAAAATTTGTGTATAATTTTTTACATCTTCATCCGTATATACAGTGGGAACATTTTGATTAAACAACAAACCATAAAGTCCAGTGGTACCCTTATATTTTTTTCCAGCTATTACTAAATCAGATCCATCAAAGTTAATTCGTTTACTACCTATAGAAAATTTTTCAATATCTCTGTCAAATTTAACTCGTAATTTTCCATCGGAATTTACACTGTTGGGATCATTAATAAATTTTTTAATATACTTTAAAGGTAATGCATCATACTGTTCATAATAATCGCTAAATGATTTTTCTCTAATACTTTTATTAAGTTTCTCTTGATATTCTTGTTGCTTTCGAGCATCTATTTCCTGTAGATTATCGTCTTGTTTCTTGAGAATAAGTTTTCGAAGATTGTATGGTTTGTTGACTGTGGTAAATTTTAATTTCCTTTTTGCACGTGGTGCAGTTTGAGGAGTAACAAGATTTTTAATTCCTCTAGGTGTTTGTTTGAATTCCTGTGGAGTTGATGTTATTAATGGAGTGGGTTCTGATGATACGGATCTTTTATCTTCATTATCAAGCTCTTCATAATTTTCACTAAGCTCATTATCATTGATATATTCATCGTTACTTAGAAATTCCTCTTTGGCTTCTTTCTTATCGAAAGATTTAAAAGGTGATGATGTCGATACATTTTTTGCTATTTTACTTTTAGGTTTTAATTTTTTCTCAATAATTTGAAGATGTTTTGTTATGGGTTGAAATATATTTTCATGCATTCCTTGATCATATTTTAATAATTTTAATTTGTTTTTAATATCCTTTCGTTTTAAAATGATTTTCTTTTTTAACAAACTATTTATTTTACGATGAACATTTTTTTTCTCTTTGTTCTTTTTTTTATTACGTGGTGCTGCTGTAACCATTTTTTCTTTTTGTTTTTTCTCTTCTTTATTGTGTCCTTTGACGAACATACACAACAATCAATGTTTAAAAGTATAATAAACAAGTTGGAACATTTTAAATGTATATATAACTATCGAAACCGCATCGATATCGGCCATTATTAATATTACTATCTTTAAAAATTGATAAAAATCCAAATGGTTTTTTCCAACAGTACGAACATATTAATTTAAATTTCTCAAAAGTCATATCCGTACCAACATGATCTGAATAGACATGACGTAAATTTAAATCATCCTGTTTAAATAATAGAATTACATTAGCATTGTCTCTTATTAAATGTTTTGGAATTTTCGTATATGTCTGACAGAGATAGAAACAGTCGATATTATTGTGTCTTCCCATACTAAAATATTCTCTTATAACATCTTGTTTATCACATGCTACATCGTCAAATATAAATATGGAATGTGGTTTTGCTTGAGTCGGCTGCATAATTTCATTGCGGTCATTAAATGCGTAATAGTTTATACCTTTAATTGGTTTTAATAATTCTTGTAAATAAATATATTTTGACTGATATAGAGATTTGGAATATATGTAAATATTTTCAAATTTTAATCCATTTGGGTGTTCAATTAAGCTTATCATAGTGTTTGTTTTCCCACAATTTGAAGGACCCGCTATTATGCAACGAACTGTGGAAGGTAACAGTTTACTGTGTTTAAAGTTTTCAGTTAATTCCGTATTATTTAAATCATGATTATTAACTGGTAAAGTGGTTTTTTGTTTTACAATTTTCTTCATTTCAGTAACAGTTCGAAATTATTACATTTTCTTTATTTCAGTAACAGTTCAAAATGATTAATGCCTATAAAACGAGTACTCTTTCAATATATACGTTTAGTTTGATTTTTGATTTACAATGAGATACTACTCAAGTCGTCGTAAAGAGGTCAAGGGAGGAGCCGGTCTTGTTAATTCCTTGATCAATAAACTTCCATTTGAATTACATTTACCGGGTTATAATTTTTGTGGCCCGGGAACTAAGTTGAAAAAACGACTAGAACGCGGTGATGTGGGAATTAATCCATTGGATGATGCATGCAAACAACACGATATCGAATATTCAAAAAACCAGGATTTACCCAGTCGTCATGAGGCCGATCAAATTTTACTAAAAAATGCTTTAGATCGATTACGTGCACCGGATGCTTCGTGGGCTGAAAAATTAGCCGCTTTAGGTGTCTCAACTGCAATGCATACCAAACTTAAACTTGGAATGGGAAGTACTGGTGGTGGTGGTGGTGGGGATTCTAGAGACTTAAAATTAATAAATAAATTCAACAAAATTCATAAAAAGTATCAGTTTTTAAAGAACAAAAATGTCAAACAAGGTGTAATTATAATGCAACGCAGTATTGAAGTTATGCGTAATTATTTAGACAAAATGACCTCGCTTATAGAAAATATTAATAAGATGCAAAATACATTATCTAATACAGATCAACCAAATAAAAAACCAATAAAAGAGAAATCTAGGAAAAATCCTCCAAAAAAAGAAAAAACAAACGATAAAAAGGAACCTATTGAAAATTTTCATGAAAAAAAAATTAGAGAAAAAATAAGCGCTGCTGCTAAAAAACAATTAGAAATGGAAATGCAACAAAATTTAATGGATTATGAATCTGCTGCTACTACTAGTTCCGATATACGAAGAAAACCACTTAAACGAAAAATGAATACTAATGAAGATAAAAATAGATATGACGGGGAACATAACCTTGTAAATAATAAAAGGATTAGAACAGAAGATGATAATATTATTACATCTACGCACAAAAGAAAATTAAGTGATACTAATTTAGATGCATCTGATGAAAATATTACGTTCTTAAAAAAATTAAAAAATGAATAAAAATATATAAATACAAATATGTGTTGATAATTATTTTAGTTTATAGTGATCATCTTAAAAGATAGGACCTAATTAATAATAAAAAAAAATGGTAAAAAGAATTAATAGTAATCTGAGATCGAAAAAAAAAATGAAAGTGAAGAAGAGGAAGAAGATGATGATAAAAAAACAACGAAAAAGTAAATTAAATAATAAAACTAAAAAACGTTTTGGAAAAAATAAATTAACCTCTTTTCATTCTATGATAAAAAACATTAAAAAAAAAATTTTAATAGAAAAACCTAAAGACATTGGTGCAGCTTTCAAAATAGCAAAAAAAAATACGAAAAATCATAAAAACAAAATTAAATTACCGAGAGTGATTCAGATTCCTAAATCCGGTGGAATATTACCGTTGATACCGATTTTTGCCGGTTTAAGTGCCTTAGGGGCCTTAAGTGGGGGCGCCGCGGGTATAGCGAAAGCAATAAACGACGCTCGAGCGGCAAAACAACAATTGGAAGAAAATAAACGTCACAATCGCACCATGGAAACTCGAACTATGGGAAAAGGTCTCTATTTAAAACCATATAAAACTGGATTAGGTCTTTTTTTAGACCAACAGCAAAAGACAAGACGATAACAACAACAACCATAATGTCTCTAACGAATAATAAGAAGAAATCAACAAAAAAAGGAAAAAACACAATTACCATAGCATCGTTAGTTCTACCTGAACGTGCTCTCTCGAATTTCGATCTAGAAAAATATGTAAAAAAATTGAAAATACCCCATTTTCGAGGAGTTTTTATGAAGAACATTCTTCCGCAAAAGGTCCGTAAATATGAGACAGGAATTATTAATTTAGACAATTCTACCGGACCCGGCACACATTGGACAGCTTACAAGAAATATGAAAATAATATTTATTATTTTGATAGTTTTGGAAATTTACAACCGCCATTGGAAATTCAAATTTATTTTAACTCGAGGGGTATTTGTAACATTTTTTATAACCATACATCTTATCAATCATATAATTCTGTAATCTGCGGTCATTTATGTTTAGAATTTTTATATTATTACCAACCTGTTTTGTAATTAAATAAATACCTAAGTCTTATATTATTTTCTTTATTCTATTGTGAGTCTTTATCCAAGTAAGGTTCAACAGAAAAAAAGAAAAAAACAATAATATGTCCTATACATTCACCTTATCAGGCAGAGAATCAAGTCTGACATCGAAAATATATCCACCTATAATTTTGGGTGAAAATGAAGAATACACTTTAGGATTGATAAACTTTGAAAGTTACAATTCTATTCCTAATGTAGACAAATCGAATAATATATTCTATTTTGGTAATAATCAACAAGTAGAATTGCCAGAAGGCTCTTATGAAATTGACGATATATCAAATTATTTAAATACATATTTTAAACATCAGCTTCAAAACAAAAAGGACACTTCTATGGTAATAATAAAAAACCTGGAACAGGAAGAAATCGACAGTAATTATGTACAATATGACATTGAACCACAGCTAAATCCAAAAGTGAAACTTATATTACGTGCCAATCATAATACGTTAAAATGTGAAATTATTTGCAATCAAAGAATAGATTTTACAAGGAAAAATTCAATTGGAAGCCTATTGGGATTTTCTAATAAAATTCTTGAACCCAATATTTTGCATATATCGGAACATCCGGTCGATATATTCAAGGTTAATTGTATAAAAATACAATGTAATATAGTGTCAAATTCATATAGTAATGGACAACCAGATCACATGATTTATATGTTCTATCCTAATTCATCGCCCGGCTTTAAAATAAACGAAACACCCTCCAATGTAATTTATTTACCAATAAATACGCACTATATTGATGAAATAATGCTTAAAATAACCAATCAAGATGGTCAGTTAGTTAATTTTCGAGAAGAACTCGTCACGATAAGATTACATTTAAAAAAAAATTCATTTTAGAAAAAAGAACTAAAAAAAATCCAAATAATGGTTTTTTTATATAATCATAATTCCTTTGATTTACCTGACATTAATCTGTCATATCGTTATTGTCACTATAAAAACCCTAAGAGGGGTAAAAAATTGTTCAGTGCAAAAAAGCAACTTAAAGAACTATCATCAACAAATAAAAAGTTTTTAACCTATTTAGGATTTAAATTAAAGGGAACAAAAAAGAACACAATCAAAAAATTTGTAAATTAAAAAGTTATTAGTTTAATTGTGTACGTAATAAAGGGGAAAAAAAATGAGTTATAATATATTAAAAGTAAATGAAAATGTTATACAGGACGACTCAATCATTAGTTATCAATATCATACACATCAACCGTATACATCGACAACTTTTAATAATAATGATGAAATAAGAATCCCTATACAGACACAGGACCTGTATACTTTACCCAGTCAAAGTTTTTTATATATCGAAGGTCAGCTTCTCAAAAGTGACGACTCATATAGTAACAATATCCAATTCATAAACAATGGAATTATGCATCTATTCGATGAAATTCGTTACGAGCTAGGAGGAGTGATTATCGATCGAGTCCGAAATCCCGGCATAACAACAACATTGAAGGGATACGTGTCATTTACACAAACTGAAAGTGATACAATATTGAAAAATGCCGGATGGGATCCTGACGAAGTGCCATCATTGTTGGATTCAAAGGGTAATTTTAATGTTTGCATCCCCTTAAAAATGATATTGGGTTTTGCAGAAGATTTCAATAAAATCATAATGAATCTACGTCAAGAGTTAGTATTAGTACGAGGCAATAGCGATTTTAATAGTATGAAACAAATTAGTGACCTTAAGGAGCTGTACAAAGTGAAGCTTATTAAAGTGTTATGGAAAATGCCACATGTAACAGTTAATGACAATCAAAAATTACGATTATTCAAACAATTTGAAAGCAATCATGAATTACCTATTGCCTTCCGAAGCTGGGAATTACACGAGTATCCACAATTACAGGAGACCACCAATCATTCGTGGGCAGTCAAATCGAGTAGCCAATTAGAAAAACCTTGTTTTTTGATCATTGGCTTTCAAACAAATAGAAAAAATAAACTAGACCACGATATGAGCACTTTTGATCATTGTAACCTAACAAATTTGAAAGTATATTTAAACTCCGAAGTGTTTCCATACGACAATTTAAATTTAAATTTTGACAGTAATAAATATGCCATCCTGTATGAAATGTATGTACAATTTCAAAAATCGTACTATTACAAACAGTCCACGGATCCCTGTTATGCTCCTATTAATTTTAAAAACAAATCACCTCTGACAGTTGTGGATTGCTCGCGACAAAGTGAAGACGTATTAAAAGGAGGAGCAGTGGATATTCGAATAGAATTTGAGACCGATAAAAAAATAAAAAAATCCACTACTGTCTATTGTTTAATCTTACACGATCGATTAGTCAAATACAATCCACTAACAAGTACAGTAAAAATTGTTTGAAAAAAAAATGTTTATTATAGATGTACAAGGTTTTCAATATAAAAATAGTGATTTTATTTGTAAAGAAATCTCTATAATTAATATTAAAAATGGAAAAGTTTTTCATCAACATATTAACTTACCATATCCACTAAACTGGCTTAACAACACCCTATTTAATCATATAGAATGGACCACAAATAATATAACTGGACTGTCGTGGAACGATTATAACTCTCAAAAATATTTATCTTATGAAAATATATCTTTAACTATTAAAAATATTGTACAAGATAATCTGCTTTTTGTAAAAGGTTTAGAGAAGAAAGTATGGTTAAATAAATTAATTCCTAATGAAGTTATTGATTTGTTAGAATTAGGTTGTCCAAATTTTACAAATTTAAAATCTTTAAATTGTAAAAATTATAGATGTAATAGGCATTGTTACGGCCTTAACTTAGGATGTGCTAGAGAAAATGTATTTTTATTAAGAAATTGGTATAGAAAAAATAAGTAAATTTTATATTGTTTTTTTATATTTTTAAATATATTTTTTAAATATTAATGTTTTTTTTTATATACCTATCTATCAATCATTCTTTTTAAAATAAAACACAATTTTTTTTTAATTTTTTATTAATCAATAAATCCAATACATTGCATTTTTTCCCTTAATTTCATTTTACATGTTGGTAAAATGAAATTAAGGGAAATATCAGTGAATATATTAGTAAGTGTTGTAAGTATTTATTAACATGTTAAAATTTTATTACTAAAAACAGTAATAATTAATATATATTTTTTTATTATGAAAAAAATTTTTGAGACTGTAGAAAGTCATCATCCTCGATTTGGACAGTAGTATCGAGAGCAGCAGCAGCATCATCATTAGTACTAGAAGAAGGTCCTGGTAATTGTTTCAGGTCAGCAGAGTGAATTTTTTTCCTTTTCGATGATGATTGATCTTCGACAATTTCAATGTCATCTTCCAAGTTGAAAGTAAATTTTTTAACAGCCCTTTCAAAGAGTAGAATTTGTTCATCGTTCTCTAGTCTGGCTCTGAAGTACTGCACCGGAAGATTTCCAAATTTACGTATTAAAGTGCTTTGCCTCGGTGAATACGATAAATAGATAAAGATTTTATCTCCCTTTAAACTTATTTCTTTAACACCATATCTAAAAAAGAAAAACAAAAAATATTAAAAAAGTAAGTATTTTTTTATTATGAAACTATCAAACTAAGATTAAAAAAATTAACAAATCACAAAACTTGAAAACAAATAATTATAAACAGTATTTCTTATGAAACTATTAAAATTCTAAAATTTAAAATTCGAAGAAAAAAAATAATAAACCAATCTCGAAACTTTAAATAACAGAAGAAAATAATTAAAATAAGATCAAAAATTATATTTTTTTTATTTAACTATTTGAATTCAAAATCTAAAATTTAGAAAAAGAAAATAAATCTTAAAACTTTAAAAAACATAAGAAAATAATTATTTTTTTTTATCATTAAAATTTCAAAATTTAGTTTTTTTGAGGGAACTATATTACATTTTATAAAATATTTTAATAAAAAAATACTGAAAAATTTGCTTCATTACTACCATGGCCATATTTAGAGGAAAATTCAATCTGTCTTTAATCAAAACAATGATTGTTGAAGGTACGGTGGACATTTTTTCTTCTTCTTCTTTAACTTGTTAACAGTAATGTGTTAGTAAAATATACATATTTTCTTCTTATATACTAGTGGAGATACATCATTTACATTAATTAGTAGTGGACTGTTGAGTCAATAATTTACTTGTTTTGTGTGTATGCCAAACTTGGTTGATTTCATTCAGCCTTGATACTCGTATTAGTGGACAAAACTGTTTATTTTCTGTTGTTTTGTAGCACCATGAACATTGGTAGTTTCCTGGTAAATGTTGATGTAATAATAAACATTGAGCCGGGCGTAGAAAAAATATGATTTTATTTAAAATCGCATTGAAATGATCATCTTCATGAAAGCATGCCTGACAAATAATAAATACAAATTGTTTCATTGAATTGTCCTGAAGAAACTTATGATTCAGCAAATAAAAGGTATTACATTGAATCGTGTCACTTGGTCTGTATAATTCATGAAAATTCATTGTTAAAAAGTTCGTTTTTTTAACCATTTCTGAAAATGCTGACTGTCCATTTGGTATTCCAAACAGAAAATTGGAAATAGATTCGACATTAGGATCATTTAAAATTATATCAATAGTGTTTAACATACAATGACTCCAATGATCGTCTGAATTACCTTCATTTTCTTCGTCTTCTTTTTCTTCGTCTTCTTTTTCTTCTTTTTGCATTGGTTGATCTACTTCTTTGTTTTCTTCTTGTATTGGTTCTTGTTTTTCAGATATGGTCACATTCCCAGAAGTTTCCTTTTCAACAAATGCAACGGATTTTGGAAAAGAACTTGTTCCTGCAGAATCAATAACTTCTAAGCCGGTACTGCATTCTTTTTCAACTTCGAAATCGATATAGTTTATACGTAAATTTGGTTGCTTTACAATTACAATAGTATTATATTTAAATTTTTTAGTTTCACTGTTAATATTTACTTCACACTCGTCGTGTTCTAATAAAAAAACGCGTTTTATTAAACCTTTTGAAGACATTTTCTTTACCGTCAATTATTACTTATAACACTTACTAAAATATTAAATAAAACCACAGTCTCTCCTACTTTTATATTAAAATCCCACTTACCTACCTACCTATGCATTGTCATTGAAATAATTGCATAGTCATATTACTTAACAGAAAATAATTCTTGATGCAAAACAAGTATATCCTATTAGGAAAAATACCATTTAATTGCGACTCAACTTGTTGGCATTAATATGTATGAGTAAAGTGCAGCTATTTAGATATTCAAATAATTTTAAAAAATTGTTAAAATAATATACGTAAATCGTGTATGCAATTAGAAAATAACCTTCGGAAAAGTCCACTGATTGAATAATCCAATACGCAGTAATAAAATAATATGCATGGATACACACATATGCATAAATTAGCACATTCAAGTAGTACTATTTACATATCTCGAATATTTACAGTCGTTTCAATTATTTCCAGCTGTAATGCTCTACGTGTTTTATTTTAAATCTTTGTCATAATCGTATACAATTAAGTAAATTTTGCATATAATTACGTATAATCTATTTGTTAATATGTTTACTAAGAAGGAAAATACGTAACAAAATGTTGTTGAAATAAAATGCATAAATAACTGCATCCTTGTAACTATTTGTTTATGTGAATGCATAATTAAATAAATTTACATACCCACCTACCTTATTTAAATATTTATTATAATTTTATGCAATTAAATAAATTTTGCAAGTAATTGCATAAACAACTGCACCCTGGTAACTATTTGTTTATGTGAATGCATAATTAAATAAATTTACATACCCACCTACCTTATTTAAATATTTATCATAATTGTATGCAATTAAATAAATTTTGCAAGTAATTGCATAAACAACTACACCTTTGTAACTATTTGTTTATGTGAATGCATAATTAAATAAATTTGCATACATACCTACCTTATTTAAATATTTCGCTAATTTTATATAAACAAAATAAAATCCAAAAACTACTGGGTTTTCTTTCATCCTTGTTAGGTACATTAATAGTACATAATTTATTCTGCTTGAGGGGATAGAAATAAAATATATAATTGCATGATTTGCCGAAAAGATAATCAGTTACGTGACAATTTCAGAGCATACGTATATATAATAATGAGTAATCAAACAAAGGTCAGTTCACAAACATTAGATCATCTAGTGAGTTCCGTTCTTAGTAAGCTTGAACAGGTAAAACGCTTAATTAAAACAAAAGATGAATATTTATTTTTTATAAAATATTTGAATAAAACAATTAAAATAATTAACATTTGTTGTAAAAATAAACTTAAATGTATTGGAAATTTAGCGAAAATTGAATCAAGTTTAGCAATATTAAAACACTATAAGGAAAATTTTAAAAATAAAAAACGACAGTCCTATAGTAATTCTATTAACCTTAGAAATATTACTAAACATTTAGTATGGCAAGATGTTGAGTCGTATTTTCAGGGACGGATTAGGACCGGTATTATTACAAATTTAAATATAAAAGACCCCAAAATTTTTCTAAATAAAGCATATAAAAGTTTTTTAATTAAAATAAGAAAGGAAGTAAAAAAATCCATGTTAAAAGTTAACGTTATTTTTTCGGCATTATTTGTTAAGCCTCAAAACCTACAAACTGACATAAAACATTTTTCTACAAAAAATGAAATAATTGATGAAAACACAAATTTAAAACATTGGTTTACAGACAATGTAAAAAATAAAATTTTAACAAAACTTGAGGAATTTCAAGAGAAAGATTCCGGATATGCGCTGTATGAAATCTTGCATTTAAAAGTAAATATTAATAATTTTACACCTATAACTTCCGGTACTTCCACTTACATTAATTTACCCGAATGTTATAAAAAGTCTCAAGGAATCATTAATATAAAAAATAATGACCAATACTGTTTCTTATGGTGTATAGTTTGTGCTTTGTATCCAGCTCCTAAAAATAAACATCCAAACCGTATCACATCTTACCCTCATTGTAAGGACGTATTAAAATATGAAAATATTAAATTTCCTATTCGTCTAAAAGACATATCAAAATTTGAAAAATTAAACAAATTATCTATAAACGTTTTTACTACTGGTGAATATAACAATTTGATTCCCTTATGCTTAAGCCAACAAAATTTTTCTCCACGAATAAATTTGCTACTTTTGTCAGCTGTTACTACTAATACGACGACGACTACAGACTTACCCGTAAATAATAATATCAATATTCAAGAAATAAAAGAAAATAATACTATTTATCATTTTGCTTTAATAAAAAATTTATCACGAGTATTAAATCAACAAATGGGAAATATACGTCACAAAAAATGGTTTTGTGAACGATGTCTAAATCATTTTATGACTGAAGAACGACGTGATAAACATTTTGATATTTGTAGAACTATAAATAATATAAAAATAAATTTACCCACTGAAGATAATAAAATATTAAAATTCAAAAATTTTAAATTTAAAGAAAAAGTCCCTTTTTCTATTTATGCCGATATGGAAAGTATCTTAGTGAAAATGGATTCCGAAAATCTTAATACCACTAAAATGAAAGTATTTCAAAAACACGAAGCTTTTAGTATTGCGTATTATTTAAAATGTTCTTACGATGATTCTTTATCCTATTTTCGACTATATACGGGAAGCGATTGCATTAATTGGTTTGTTAATGAACTTCAGAATATCGCGTACCAAATTCAAAAGATTTTTAAAAATATAGTTCCAATGACACCTTTAACTGATAAACAAATCGATGACTGTATATCGGCCACATGTTGTCACATTTGTAATAAGCCCTTTTTACAGGGTCAACAAAAAGTGAGAGACCATTGTCACTATACCGGCAAATTTCGCGGAATTGGGCACTCATTCTGTAATCTTAACTATAAAACTGATCACATGATTCCTGTCTTATTTCATAATCTATCCGGCTACGATAGCCACTTCATAATTAAAGCCCTTAGCGTTAATATCAAAGGAAAAGTCACTCTATTACCCATCAACAAAGAACGATATATTTCTTTTACAAAATACATAGAAAATACCAACGTAAGTTTTCGATTTTTAGATTCGTTTAGATTTATGCCATCTAGTATAGATGCATTGTCTTCCTATTTACCTGATAACGAAAAAAATATAACCAAAAAATTCTATAAAAATGAAAAGGAATTTCAATTACTAACACGTAAAGGTATCTTTCCCTATGAATATTTAGATCGTTGGGAATGATTAAAAGAGACAACTTTACCAGAAAAGAAATCGTTTTATAGTTCAATTAAAAACGAACATATTTCACAGAATAATTACAATCATGCTTTGACCGTTTGGAATACTTTTAATATTAAGAATCTTCAAGAATATGCAGAACTCTATCTTAAAACTGATGTACTACTTTTAGCAGACATATTTGAAAATTTTAGAAAAACTTGTATTGTTACATAAAAAATTGATCCCCTATGGACGTATACAAGTCCCGGTTTAGCATATCAGATTGTTCTGTCACAAGGAGTAGAATTAGAATTATTAACAGATATCAATATGGTGCTGTTTATTGAACGAGGTATTAGAGGAGGAGTATCTCAATGTTCCAATCGTTATGCTAAAGCTAATAATAAATATATGGGTGCCCTATATGACTCCAAAATACCGACATCCTATTGTATGTATTTCGATGTGAATAATTTGTATGGCACTGCTATGAGTTTACCATTACCGGAAAGAGACTTTCAATGGCAAGATTCTAAAAATTTCACAGAAAATACCATTCTAAGTATACCTGATGATGGTCCTATTGGATACTTTTTTGAAGTCGATCTACATTATCCTCCAGAACTTTTTAATTTGCATAAGGATTTACCCCTTTGTCCGGAACATTTATGTCCTCCCAAGTCAAAATCGAAAATTCCTAAATTATTAACCACTTTATACGATAAAACAAATTATATTATTCATTATCGAAATTTAAAACAGGCGCTTAAATTCGGTCTCCAAATTACTAAAATCCATCAAGTTTTAAAATTTACACAATCGTATTGGTTAAAAAAGTACATAGATTTAAATATCAGGTTGAGAAAAGAAAGCAAAAATGATTTTGAAAAAAATTTTTTTAAACTACTTATTAATGCATTCTTTGGAAAGACCATTGAAAACCTACGTAAACATAAGGATATTAAATTGGTAACAAAATGGTCAGGTAGATACGGAGCCAGTTATTACACATCAATGCCCAATTTTCACAGTTGTACATCGTTTGGTGATGATATGTTTCTTATAGAAATGTCACGTCTCCAAATAACAATGAACAAACCAATCTATGCAGGCTTTAGTATTTTAGACCTATCGAAAACATTTCTCTATGACTTTCATTATAATTACATTAAAAAGGAATTTGACTCGAAAGCCAAACTTTTATATACAGACACTGATTCACTTATATATCAATTTTATGTTGATGACATTTATGCACACATAAAAGAAAATATTCATAGGTATGATACGTCGGACTTTCCCGAAAATAACATCTATAATATTCCTTTAAAGAATAAGAAAGTTTTGGGACTTATGAAAGATGAAAATAACGGCTTAATTATGACGGAATTTATTGGTCTTCGGTCAAAAATGTATGCTCTTAAAGTATTAAAAAGTGATTCTGAATTTATTATTGATATAGATAAGCTAAAAAAACAAGGATTAAACGATTATGAAATTAATATTTTTATTCAAAATTATGGTATTACTAAAAAAGCAAAAGGCATAACCAAATCGGCGCTTAAAACTATTACATTCCATGACTATTATCAATGTCTGTTTAATTTCATTAGCACTGATATAAATCAAAGCCTAATTAAATCAAAATTTCATACTGTATATTCTGTTAATCAGAAAAAAGTTGCATTAAATCCCTACGATGACAGAAGAATAATTAATTCTAAATATACAAACACATTACCTTGGGGTTTTATTGATGACTTTAATAAACATGAATCATACGATCAACTATTTGACGATTAAAAAAATATTTATTCATCTTTTGTAAAATAATTAAGTGTTGCCCGCTCATACCTTTAAGAACGCTCACAATGGAACTCATTATTTTTCATAAAAAAATGTTAAAGGTAAATTCTTCAAAAATGAAAAAAAAATTAAAAATATACATAATATATGATTTTTTTCTTGTTAAAGGTCAAATATACAAAACAATGTCCGGAGGCCCGGGAACCCCGAAAACATACCCCAAAATCGGCAGGATTCGACTTATTTAGCAGTGAAAATCTTGTTATTGCACCGGCATCTAGAAAATTGATTGACACTGGTATTCAGATCGAGCTACCAGAAAACTACTACGCAGAAATTCGTTCAAGATCTGGACTCAGCTACCACCATGGATTAGAAGTTGGAGCAGGCATCATTGATGAAGACTATAGAGGCACAATCAAAGTTTTAATATACAATCATTCAATGCTTCAATATTCAATTCAAGAAGGTGACAAAATTGCTCAAATTATTGTAAAAAAATCAGAAAATGTTACTTTTAACGAAGTACAATATGTTACCACCACTGTAAGGGGAAGTCAGGGTTTTGGTTCCTCCGGATATAAATAAAAAATTGAATAAAAAAATAGTTTTTTCATATATATTTTGTTTTATTACTCCTAAAATTCTACAATAACAAAAAAAAATTATAGTCGTAAAACGACGGTGAGATATAAAAAAGAAGTCAACAAAAGAACAAATATAATATCAATTCCTAACAAATCAACTTTGTTATTTATAAATATTACGTAACACACAAAATTCTACAAGTCACATAATGATAATGATGACTCACACAGAGTTCTCGGAATTAGAAATTATTATAAATCTTACGCAACAAAAACAATTCTCTGAATTCTGTGATGAGTCATCAAATCTCTTCGGCCCAAAAAAAGTTGAGGGGTGGCTCATCTAACCTCTTCCAGGGTCATTCCAACGTCACCTTTTTTATTTTGATAAGCCAATATGACAACAGGGTAAGCTAAATTAGCCTCTTCAGGTGATAACGGTAACACCCCAAAACCAACCCTTAAAGAGTTCTTTCAAGGTTATTGCCAGCGAAAACATATTAAGGCCCTTTTGACCTCATTTGGGGTGGCACATCCTCTGGTCGATGACGTCATTGGTGATCAGTTCTTTCAAGGTCATTGCCGAAGACATGAAGACTTCTTTCAAGGTCATTGCTGAAGACATGAAGAAGTCGATGGCATTTCCGGAGAAGTGGATGGACTGTCTTCGGAGCGCCTCAGCTACACTACTCCAGTTTTCTCTTTAAGACTGAGGTTCCTTAAATTTCAATAGTATAGGAAGCTAAGAAGCTGTGCCAAAGCTTTACTTTTGTTTTTATTCTTTGACTTAACTTCGTTTAATGACTGTTACCCCCGAGTGCACCGACGTTTTAAGTTAACACATAACGTTAAGTCATACTTAAAACTGTGATTTTTGTTGCACCGAATTTAAGGTTGACTTACTTCTCTCTTAAAGCCAATTTAACTAAGCCCTTGATTTAGAAGGCTTAGCGAGCCCTTAGCAAAAAGATGTGACGTATCGTAAATGACGGCCGACAACAAGAAGAACAAAAATTGGTTCCTACTTTTTTTTTCGTCGTTGCAATAATAAAATTACCTAATATATGTTTAAGTAAAAATGAATATTTATGAAGAAGATTTAGATTTTCTTGAATTAATAGAATCCGGTTTCCCAAAAAAAAAAAAAAAATACGAGAGAAAGAACTATTTTGAACACATCGACAACTTGACTTTTTTATACGCTTAAACTTTACAAAGGAACTGTGATTCGATTTATTTTCCGTTCCGAAACTGTTTTGTCATTTACAATATCTGTAATCAAATCTTTTGATAGATCATTATTTTTCATCGGAGGGGGCCCTTCGCCGGTCACAAAGATATCTTTCCTCTCGCCAGCTTTTTCTTTTCGTTATTCTTTGTATTTTTATAAAACTTTTTCAATGATTCTAAACTGCTTTCATAGAACTCAAGGGAAAGTGCATTAAATAAAAAATTAATGAAAAATCGAAACTGAAGACAGTTACCCTTCCCCAAGCTATTTTCTTTTTCTCTGACGATGCAGCGTCAGTTTTTTTTGTTCTCTACCCCAGGTTTATATTTATAAACTAAATCAAATGGAACACTTTTTTCGCTGGAGTCAAAATTAGCACTTCGCTAACGTTTTTTTCGGTTCCATTTCCTTTTTCATAAAATAATTTTTAAGGTTTTTAGAACATCGAACAATACAAATATCATCACGCCACGCGCCACAGAAAAACAATTTCAATTTTTCCTAGGTCCCATCTTTGTCTGTTGTTAGGTGTACAACAAGGATAGAATGAAGAAGACATAAAAATTACATTAAACTGTCGTTCTTCGAATCATAACTAAGCTGGAGAAGTTTTGTGACGGTGCAACGAAATTCAGATTCAAGTATTTGTTAGATTAATGTTCGACTTAACTACTCTGCACTTAAGAAAAAGTCGGTGCATTCGGGGGTGTTTTATTTTTTTAAATATTTTTTTTTGACTTTGAGTTATGACTTAAGTCTGCAATAAAATAATTATTTCATTGGATTTTTTGTTAAAAGATAATAAAAGTCCACTTTTCACGTAAGATCTAGTACTTTTATTGCAATAATGATGAAAAGTTTTCACCTGAGATCCGTTACAATTTTTTAAAAAACTGACATAACTCAAAAGGAATTCCAAATAATTCCTAAATTTAAATGCCCAAATAAAAATTGATACCAAAAACTATTAAAAATTGAGCTAGAAGCCTTAACTAGCATACCAAAACCACTAATTTCTACAAACTTTCAATTAACAATAAACCTACACTTTTAAATGGCTTTCCGGCAAAATGTGTCTATTTTAAGTTACGTCTGTTTTCTTGTGTGTACGCGACACACTGAAATTGCCATTTTCCTTATAAATTTGAGAAAAAAATTAAGAAACATATTCATAGTACACAACTTAGTTGTCTTATTCTTACATTTATCAGATTAAAACTTGTCAAGATAGGATCTAGCGTTGGAGAATCTAGCAGTTGATGTTTTTTAAAAAATAGGTGCTTATTTTAGTTATTTTTGGAGCTTTTTGGCATAATGGGCCAATTAACATATTGTTGACTTTGAAATCTATCTAAGTCAACTTTTATCTCTGTTCTACTAATAGAACAGGACCTAGAATGGGGTTTCAACTTTAACATGTAACAGTATAATAAAATACTACGTAATGTATTGCTTTGAAATGGAATACAAATGACGTTTAAACTATGACAACAATGAAGTTCTAGTCCTTTTATAAACGAGCTTGGTAACAGAAATGTGTGGAACGTGTACTTTCTAACAATTTATAAACGCAGCCTAGGCATGAACAATCGTAAGTAAGTTCATGCGTTATCTGTATAGAATTAAATATCAAGTTTTATTTTTGGAACTAGAAACAAAATTGCTTAAATATCTAGCAGGAACACGATGAAAGAAAATGCCAGATAATTATTATTACTTCGTAAATGCTGGCTTAGCTAATTTTTTAATGATAGAGGCTAATGAGGGATAATTGTTTTAAATGTCCCACTTAATACCTTTATAAAATAATTTTCAAAAAACGAGAACAGAGCAAAATTACAACACGCTTCTTGTAGAATAAAATTTTGGATACAAATTATCCTTTTATAATGTTCTTCCATTTCAAATTCCTTAAAGATTTTAGAATTTAGAAATTCCCAGAAATTAGAGCCCCAATTTAAATATGCTTTTTACTTTAATTAATTTTATTTAAAATTAATTACTAGAAGAAATTTAACATTAAAGCTTATTAGAAAGTTACTTATAATTTTTTTAAGTAATTATTTTATATACAGTGGCTCCCAAAAAGGGAGTAATCTTTTGGATCCTTGTGGCTCAGGAAAGATAGTACAAACTTTTAAACCACTTGATACTCATAACCTCGAAATATTGTGTCTAAATACTTCTCATTGGGAACATTTTATCCAAAAGTTAACAGTTTTTGAGACAATGGTGGTCAAAAATCGTTATTTCATTGTATTTTACATTAAAATACATGTACACGAAAGTTTACCTGAAATGTCTGACATTATCAGTTTCGTTTATTTACAAAAAATGGGTCGTTTAAAAGACACCCAAAGAATGCGAACGCAACAAGTAGTTTGTAATATTTTTAATGACAAATAAATTGACAGAACTCTAAGTAAAGTTTTAAAAAAATTTCGTCAAACTGGACACGTAAAAAACGTTATAGGTACTATTTAGATATTTAGTACAAGAGTAAACAATACAGGAGGAAATAATTTAAAAATTTATAAAGAACACTAAATCAAATGTTTAAAATGTTGTCCTTGGCAGGAAGCCAAATACTGCGGAAAAACATGCAAAACGTTTATAAGAATGTCAGTTTCCTCGATTTTTCTACATTCTGTTTCTATTCTTGATTTTAAATCATCGAGGTCATTTGGCTTACTTTTGAAAACAACATTTTTGAGGTGGCCCCAGAAGAAGTAGTCGAGGGACGTCCAATCCTTCTTCTAAAAAAAACATAATCGGGATATTTCCGAACATTAAGGACATAGTGCGGTGGGGCACCTTCCTTCGAAAATCATATATCATCATTTGGTGCTTTATTATTGCTTAAAAAATCACATTTAAATAATCAATATAACAGGTAAAATAAAGTAACAACACTTACTTACGATTATTTGGAAATAGTTGTGCAAGGGGCCGTGACAATTTAATTTCTTAGAAGATCCAAATACCTTTCTCCATTTAATGTCTCTTGCATTAAAAAGGGGTCAAATATTCTCCGATCTATTTTACCAGCCCAAACATTTACCTTTTGGGGGAACTGAGTATGATTTTCGCATATCCAGTCAGGATTTTCCTTGACCCAATATCGACTATTATGCCTATTAACTTTTGCATTTAAAAAAATATTGATTTGTCAGAGAAAATTATTCGGTGGACAAACTCTGGATTGGCGCTGCAACGTTCCATCATGGTTTCGCAAAATTCCAAGCGCCTATCGTAATCGTCTTCTGAGAGCTCTTGCACAAATCTTACATATTTTGTACGGATGAACCTTTTTGATTTTTAGAAGGCGGTCTACGGACATATGTGAAAAGTTATTTTCTATTCCCAGTGTTCTGGTAGAAAGATGGGGATTTTCCTCTAAACTGAGTAAAACAGCCATAGTCATATTATCTATTGCACTTTAGGTCGGCCAGAGCGTATAGCATTATTTACGTCTCCAGTTTGACCAAATTTTTTAAAACTTTACTTACAGTAGATTTAGTTAATGGATTTCTGTCAGGATATTCGTCATTAAAAATAATTCAAAATTCTTGTTGCGTTCGCATTCTGTCCCTATAACCCAGTATTATTAAAATTTCAATTATTTGGCTTTCTGTTAAATGATTCATTTTTTGTAAATAAACGAAACTGACAATGTCAGACATTTCAGGTAAACTTTCGTGTACAGGTATTTAAAGGTAAAATAAAAAAAAATACCGATTTTTGACCACAATTTTCTCAAAAACTGTTAACTTTAAGATAAAAACGTTTCCAATAAAAAGTATTCAGAATTTTAAGCTGAATTCGAAAATCGAATAAAATATATAGCGTCCCATTAAAAAAAAGTTTCTGTCGATTTCATGAAAATGGTAAACTTAACAACAATGCAGAACTTACCATTGGATCGGGCGTTATTTCGTACCTAAGTGTACAGTTCATAAAATTCGGACGACCGTTTTGCAAGATATTTCGAAGTTTCCATATTCCACTGTATAATCGAAACAAACCCGAAATATTTTTTTTGTATTCTCTGGATACCTACATTAAATATTTAAGGTGGTTGTTTTTGTCCATTTATTTTGGTTTTTATTAATAAAAGAGCATTTTCTATTACAAATTTTCATACAAATTTCGAAACTTGTAAAACGCGATGCTGTTGATTATGACGTCACATTACATGTAAATTAATGTATTATTAGGACTGGTGTACTGTAAATTCGAGGCAATTGATTTTCTTGATTGTATTCCAAAGATTGGGTTAGTGATGTAAGGATACGTATCCAAAAATCCGTTGGATACGGATATTAAAAGAATCCGGATTATCCGGAACCGGCCGAGAACTTGAATACGGATTCGGAATCAAATAAATTCGCATCGGCTGTATACTAATGCAAAGTGCCAAGAGAAAACGGAATCGGAATCGAGTGTAAGCGAACAACACGGTCTGCGATGTGGCATATTTGATCTTATGCTTTCTCTTTCTAATGACCTTTCCTAAAAAAAGATAGCATAGTTATCGGGGTAACGGGTATCATATGGGATGAGACCCATTGCTTAAACTAGGCCCGCCTCACCCGAACCGAATTCAAACGAGAACGAACGACGCCGACGGTGCCTTCCTATCCCTAACCTTAGACTTCGAATGATACCCATACCGCATCGACCTACCTAGCCGTGTATCCGGATAGAAAATGTTTTAGTATTGCAGGCATACGTATACATGATCTGTCGCGCGGGTCAAGAAATGGATTCGTATTCGGATAATGGATACGGATATTAGCTGATTCCGATTCCGTATTATCCGGATATCTAAAGAATACGGATATTTACAACACTAGATTGGGTGCCTTCGTCGATAATAAACATTACATTTGATTAAATAGTCTATTCAACAATGACCACAAGGACAATCAGAAATATTTTACCTAAACAATAAATCTATTTTATTTTCTGCGTTGCTTATTGTTCTACAAATTCTGGCATTACCTACATCTGCAGAAATCAGAAGGGTAACATCTTAAAGGCATTGGTTGAAGATAATGATATCTGCTAATAAGCTCCAAATAACTTTTTATTTATCTTACGCTAATCTTAGTGGTAAATCATAACCTCATTTGTCTTTAAACTTTTGTTAGGATTTTCTGTACTATGAAAATAAATAAAGGGCAAAATATGCTTACTTGAATTTGGCGATACATTCATTGTACATACGATAACATTTAATAGTATTTATGTAAACTGTGTTAACTTTTCACTACTTTCTTCTGATTTCGGTTGTTCTTTGTACATTAAAAATAGTTTGTTTGGGACACTTGCAGTGATATTTTTGCATATAGCATACTATACTATATACAGGGTGTTATGAAATTCACCACATATATTGGAATGGGTTATTCCTGGGGTAGTCTACAGACATGCCCAATACTTTTTTTCTTAAATCGAACATTTTAAAAATTTTCAAAAACACCCTAAAACACGTCCATGTTCGCCACACCTGGATGTATTCGCTTGACGAAAAATTGCGCTCGAGAAAACTAAAAATAATTGAATTTGTTGTAACGTTGCCAGTCATAAATCTTTAAGAATAATTTATTTTCTTTTATTAACTGTAATTTAAGACAGAGGTAAAATAAATGTAAACCTTTTCCTAAGAAAAAACAACAAAAATTTTTGTCAGCAGCCTTAGTTTTAACCAATAGTTAAACCTAGCCTAACATAATTTAAAAATCAATAAGTAAAACTAATAATAAGTTGCAAAACATGATACTTATTTAGTAGGGAACATGTTTAGAATGTCCTCCATTTGCATATGCACTTTTCGTAACATATTGTCCCGAACCCGTTGAAGGATATTCTCCACAATATTTCATATTTCTTGGGCTGCCATTTCAACACGATTTCGCAGTTAATTTACTTTTTCAATTGGCACACTATACACTTTTTCCTTCATCGTATTCCACAAGAAGAGAAGTCACATGGACCCTTAGCTGCTGTACAACTAACACAAAATAAATGTTCTGTCACTGGAAGGTTCGAAGTTAGAAAATCTTTCAATGTAGAAAAGTCGTATTTGACGAGCGTTTTCATTTGCTACTCCGTAGCACAAAACGATATCTGTAACCTAAGCATCTCGGCATCTTGTACTAAGAAACAGATTAAAAATCGGTTAAAAATCTCTATCTAAAACTAAAAAGAACTGGCGGCAAAAAATACACCTTATTTTTCTAGTGGCAAAAATACTAATGAATAGCGTCACCTCAGCGAACTTATTTTTCACAGCAATTTAAAAATTATAGAAGCAGTGCAGAAGAAATACAGCATTGACTGTGCCACATAAATATTGATATAAAAAATACATACATACCTTTTTATTACATTAAAAATGAGAAGAAGCTCTCGTTTTATAATATGAGTATTTTTTTTAAATCATGCAATTAACACTAAATCGATTTGCGCCGAATCGGCAACATGAGAGACATAGGAGAGGACGAGCGACATTTCAGAATTATTGACCTCGTTTTTATTGGTTATAGGTTATAGCGGCGGCGTTTTTGAAATTATACGTCAATAATTTCTAATTTAGAAAGCGTTTTTTTAATAATAAGCTGTAAAAACTCTTGGGGGCAGTTACAATTAAAACACTAAAAAAACTTTAGTATCAAATTTAATTATTTATTTATTATATTAAATAAAAACGCTAGCATTACTTGCAGAATTTCAAAAACGCCGCCGCTGCATGACCGCCGCTAACCTGACCAATCAGAACGAGGTTGATAACGGCCTGTAGATTGTATTCTTTATCACCAGATGGCCCACGCGGCTTCCGGCAAGCGACAGATGGAGACAGAAAACCAGAAGAGGTCGAGTACGCGATTTTTTTTTGGGTTTCTATAAAGTTTTATTTATGATTCTTTATTATTTAGTAAAAAAAAGTTTCCGGCTTTTTAACAGTGTCATTAGTATTAAAAAATATCGTACGCGCTTATAGTGTTAATCATTTATAAGAAAACCAAACATTTCGTAGTATTAGGCGGTCATTTTTGCCAAGCAGCTGTTATAAAATATTAACTTTATTATTTATTGAAAAAAAAATAGTTTCCAATGTTATGCAATAAAATATCGTACGCGCTGAGTGCAATATTAAGTTACTAAAACACAACATTCCTGTGCGTTTAGTTGGAGAGTCTTGCCCTGAATTCGTTTTTATGAAAGGTATATTAAAGGTATTAAGTCTTAAATCTCTGACAGGTACATTAAAACTAAGTTTTGACCTCAAAACATTGCCATCGGCATAACCGTTAATTACTTTATACACCATCAGGAGATCAGAAACCAGGCATCTATCAAGCAAAGTTAGAATTGAAAATCTTTTACGAATAGGAATATAGTTACTATTTACTATTTCTGCATCTGTTTTGTGAGACAAGAATCAAGAAGTATCGAAGAGACAATAAGTAACGAGAATTCCAAACAACCGATGCAAAACTTAATCGACTCAATATAAAAGAGTAATATAAATTGAGAGCTGTTGAAGGGTTCCTAAAATCATAACAATTAACTGACTATTACACTGATTAACAACGTATTCCACATGAAAATTAGACAGCATCTTAGAGTCGCGAATCCGCTCGACTGATTTTATATTGCCGTCATTAAGGAAGTAATCATGTAGATAAGTTGATTTATTTCTAGTAAATGAGATTGATAAACTCTTGTCTAAATTCAAAAATAAGCTGCTTGATTCACAACACATCACCAAAGAATTAAGATTCTCTTACAACTTAAGACAGTCATCTTGATCCATAATAGTTCTAAAATTTTTGTAAATCATGACAATGATGAATATTTTTCATATATGTTATAAAGATAAATGGCCAAGGTGAATGCCCTGGGGTACTTCCGATGTAACCAAAAATGGTTGAGATGAAAATCCATCCACATAAACCATTTGCTGTCTGTTGGTCAAATATGACCAAATCCATTTGAACAGACCGCCAGTCACACAGATCCCAGCAAGGCGTTCAACCAATATATTATGACTAATTTTGTCAAACGCCTTACTGAAGTCAGTATATACGACATCGATCTGTTTCCGATCGTCCGTTGTCTGAGCCACAAAGTCAACAAACGCTATCAAATACGTATCAATAGATCTTTATCTTTAGTATGTATAATTTCATGTATATTTTTTTTCGAACATCTTGCCAAAGATGCTAAGCTAACTTATATGTCTGTAGTATTTTACATTATGTTACTGCCCCCTTTGGACAAAGGTATGATATAGGATAGTTTCCAATCAGAAGGGAAAATTTCATGTTTTAAGAATAAGTTGTATTAAATAGAGGTTTAATAAGGTATAGATAAGTTCGAAAAAAAGTCTATTGTTTATTTCACAATGTATTCCACTACGATTGTCCTTTTTCAAAAAAAGTAAGTAAAAATAGATCAGAGTTTATGAACTTCCTTCTTTTGTTTATGCTTTAAGAGTACAATCAAACTGACAAAAGGACCGATAAAGCCGTCATTGTAAAGAAAATTTTACAATTTCGCAAGATAAACTTAAACAAAGCTTCCCGTCTTAAACTTTTTAGAAAATTATATTGTACGAATAAGAAACAATAGGACCATTAGCACTAAACCCAGAGAAAAGGGGACGACAGAATGGAAGCCCATTTGAATAACAATTAACCAAAAGGTGGAAATAACAGTTAAAAAGGACATTTCAATGTGTAAATAGAGATCCCGCGCATGTGTAATGCTTCAAGCCTTATTTTCCGACGTTTGGAAAAGCGTTAGTTTGTCGTTAAACTCCGATATTGCCGGGCGGAAAGGCTGTAACGGACTGTTGTAGTTCTCGCAATTTTCCCGCGCTTTGTCTGTAATAAATATTTAAGTTCATTGTGGTAATAACGATAAGATTTACGCTAATATTTAATTATTATTAAATTTTAATGGATTTAATATATTAAACATATTTCTTCGTTAAAATAATATTTCAAAGTAAAAAAAAGAATAGTAAGTTAAAAAATCATCTCGGGTATCATTGTTATTCATAACTTATTACTATTTATCCCTAAATTTTGATTGATTTTTCATTTCGGAATATTGAATTGAGGATATTAACAGTTACAGTTATTTCTGTAGGATCTTAGATGTTAAATTTTTAACCTCGTGTTAGACTCTGTTCTATTAGAAGTATGAAAAACTTGACACAGGTAAATTTGACAGACTTTAGATTATGGTAATTTGCCAGATATTGAAAGAAAGCTGCAAACAATTCCTAAAAAATGCATCTAAAATTGTAACAATTAAGTTTTAAATATCAGAAAATGTGGGTTACCTTGACTTGGTAGGAAAAGGTAAAAAATAAAAATTCCAGTGGGTGTGAAAAGTTAACGCTTTTCAGTAAATGTACAATGGTATTTTTGAAACTTGATTGGCATAATTAGCAAATTAATCTAATCTTAGAACTCAGAACCTCTGTCAAGTTTTATCTCTATAGTGTATCCGCGGATGGGGTTTAGAAGAGGACAAATGGACCAAGAACAAATATGAAATATGTTTCAAATTGAACCCTAAGCCGATGTACAAGATATCATTAAACAATTTAAATATATTAAAAATAACGGGTTTAGTCACATTATTTTTTATTAAAGTCCCAACTATTCTCTCTCACCCTTTAACCAGAGTACTAGTTTCTATATAATAAACAATAATGACACCTATGGACATGTTTGTCAATGTCTTTACTAAATGAAGCAATTATTTAATTCAAGATACTTCTTATTCAAGTGCAATTTTTAAAAAATACTTACATTTAATTAAACTCAAAAAATATGATATATAAACTAAGCAATACAATAAAGATATCGAATTAAAAAACTCCACCCCCATATTCAACACATTTTTCTAATTGCTTCCTTAGATATCTGAGGGAATTTCCGGTTTCTTCCCGAGATATTGAACGAACAGCCTGGGTAATTCTGCCTTTTAGCGCGTCAATATTATTTGGAATTGGAGTTTCATAAGCAATTTGTTTTAAACGGCCTCATAGAAACATATCGGCCAACGCTAAGTCGGGGCTCGGCCACAAAACTGGACCATTTCTACCAATCCACCCTGGACCAAATCTGCGGTGAAGCCATTCTATTACCTCGTGAGCGCAATGTGCTGGACAACCATCTTGTTGAAAATACATTTTTTGGCGAAAATTTAATGGTAAATTTTCGAGTTCGTCGCTAAAAAATGTGTTCAGCATTTCTAAGTAAGATAAATATTCTATCCCAGGTGTGATTAAAAAAATATAGGCCTATAATGCCACGGACAGGTATCGCACACCACTCGTTCACTTTTGTAAAGTATTGTCTTCGCCTCATTACTCTAAATTCGGGGTTTTCTCGAGACCAGTACCTGACATGCTGAGATGCCACAGTTCCACTAGAAAAAAATGTACATTCGTCGTAAACATAATACATTTATAAAAATGGATATGTCTACTTAAAATTTGGTCTCCCACCTATTAACAAAAATCTAGACTTTTCGCTTCATCTCCCTCTTCCAATGTTTGGTTAAAGTGGAGTTTAAACGGAAATAATTTATTTTCTTTTATGATCATCTGAATATGGGTTTTTTCACAACTTCTAGATGTTTAGCACGATTTCTAAGGGACATCATAGCAGTTTCTCTAACAAACTGAAGAACTAAAACTCTGGCAGCATCGTTTTGGTCATATTTCTTATTTTTCTTCCTCTTGAGATTTAAAACCGAACCAGTTCTTTGGTACTTTTTTATTGTGTTGTAGATTGTTGTCATTTCCGTTACTGGGATTCCTACAAATTTCTCGCAAAATTGTTTCATGATGTAGCGGTATGATACTTGTCCATTCCCATAGTACGAGACTATAGAAAGCGTTTGTTCACTTTGGTGAAAGGTATTTTAAATGAAATAATTGCTTCATTTAATCTAAATTGGCAACAACATTGACAAACATGTCCATAGGTGTCATTATTGTTTAATATATGTAGAAACTAGTACTCTGGTTAAAGGTGTGAGAGAGAATATGTTGATAAAACTCGTTACTTTTAATATTTAAAATTTTTAATGAAATCTTGTGCGTCGGCTTAGGGTTTAATTTAAAATACATTTCACATATTTTGGTTCTTTTGGTAGAAAATGATAAACAAGATGTTTACTCTTACGCAAAATAACGTTTTCGTATGAATAAAAAATTAGATTTTTCATAACTTGAATCATATCTATTTTACAAGCAAAAACTTTTATTAGGAGTGAAATATTTACATATCTTGCAAAATTTGGCCCATTTGTCCTCTTCTACACACCATTCGAGGACATACTGTATACTTCTAATAGAATAGAGCCTAACATGGGTTTAAAAATTACCATGTAAAATCCTATGCTCCGCTTTAAAAAATAATGCAGTGTATGAGTATACTTTAATTACAGAAACGTGTCAGAATTATTATTGCTTGATAGTTCTTGACATAACAGGTTTCATTAAAATTGGTATTGCATTATTTTATAAAAATTATTACTTTGTTTTTGTTTGAACTTGGACAGCATAATTATAACATTAACTTGTAACATGTAACAATAAAATAAATGAAGTGCAACATATTAATTTAGGTTTTCAAATCATTGCAAAAATTTCACAACATTTAAACTTGCATTACCAATATTACTTTTTGTAATTTTGATATATATTATGAAACTTTCCAAAACCGATGACAGTTTTGAAAGATGTTACTTTTCGTAAATATTTACGAAAAGGAAAATATTTCCTAACTAGTGATGAAATATTAATTTCATAACTAGTTATGTAAAAAAGAAACATAAAAATATAAATATTTCGTATTTCTCTCTTGACTTCTCGGGTACAACAGAATATAGCGCGTTTTGAGCTACCACTTCAATATAACAGCGGGCTGCACAAAACTTTTAATTAAGTAGTAAATTTAATTGACGTTTAGAGTCTGCTTTGGCAATGACGTTAACATAAGTGCTGTCATATTACAAGTGCCTAATCAGTTTAATACGTGATTAAATTACACAGGTCTGCAAAAAAAGATGTTTGAATTGTTCTAAGAAAGTGAAGGGTCATTTCCGAAGTAATTGTTCATGTAGAATCCGAATCCGGGGTCCGAATTGCTCTACCTCGTCAGGATTTTGAGATATCCTAACCTAAAAGTGCAAAAATCGCGATTTTTGGCTATATTTGAAGTTATGTAGCATCGTCATATTCTTTTTTCTCAAAAAACAACCAACAGCACCTTAAAGTGTAAGTCTTGTTCTATTAACTGTCGTTGAGTTTGCTAAAATAGCTTATGTCTGCATTGAGATATTCCGTTTTGAAATTTTTGAGTTTCATCAATTTCGTTATTCTCAAAATTCACATGATTCTGTAGTCTTTGACGTCCAAATTCGACACTTATCTTCAATTTTTAGTTTTCACATTTGTATCAAGTTTTTTTTGCGACAATAGGTTTTTAAAACTAAAATTTAATGTGCATCAAGTTTTACGACCCAGAACCAAGCCCTAAGTACTTTGAAGGGGGCGTCAAAGACTACAGAATCATGTGAATTTTGAGAATAACGAAATTGATGAAACTCAAAAACTTCAAAACGGAATATCTCAATGCAGACATAAGGTATTTTAGCAAACTCAACGGCAGTTAATAGAACAAGACTTACACTTTACGGTGCTGTTGGTTGTTTTTTGAGAAAAAAGAATATGATGATGCTACATAACTTGAAATATAGCCAAAAATCGCGATTTTTGCACTTTTAGGTTAGGATATCTCAAAATCCTGACGTGATAGAGCAATTCGGACCCCGGATTCGGATTCTACATGAAAAATTACTTCGGAAATGACCCTTCACTTTCTTAGAACAAAACCATGTTGACCTGTGTTATTTGTGCAACTGGACGTTAGCGTCTCGGAATCGGATATTTTCAATATTTCTGGAAGAAAAAAATTAATTTTTGATGAGACACTTCTTTACAAATAAAGCTTCGAAACGGCAACATGACAACCCAGACAAAACTGGCTACTCGGTACCTTTAAGATGAAATAAAAAAAATTTCGACTAATGCCTACTAAATGTTCTGATACAATTATTATTAAAATTAATAATTTTAGTTACATATTGTGGTCGAAATTATAAAAGATCTTGTATGAAATACACTACAAAAAATATCTTGGTAAATTTCAGTTTTTTTAAGTGGGTCACAAATGGATCCACGTAAAATATCGTAAATTTACAGAAACATCCTGATTTTATTTTTTTTTCAATATCAATACCGTATAACTAAAATTTCCATTTAAAAATGACTTTATATATTACGGAAATACGTTAATTTCCGTAATCGGAATATAAATTGATTATATTTACTATTTACAATTGCGTAATATAGTATTTAATTTTACTGCCTAATTTTGCTGCACATATTTCGAAAATTTACAGCTGCTGTAGGAATAATACATATTTCTTTCTTCTTTTTAATTTCTTAATATTATATATCGAGTTATTCCATAGATCCATTGATCTGTGGATATTCGTATAATCAAGTGACCTTCTAAAATGCCCTGATAGACCCCTGGGCGAGAATCATGTGTCCCTGTGCAACACCCCAACTTACCCTTCCTATGTGCTAAGCATTGTCTTAAATTACAATAATTTGGTTTTGTTCGTTGTAAGTATCTGTAGTATATACTCTATGAGTCACTTTTAATATATAATAATAATAGTAAATTAAATGTTTGTGGTCAATACACTAGCTTGTAAGGCTAGCAAAATCCAAGTCGTCTTAAGGACATGTATTCCCGTATATTAACTGAAAATCAAACACTTTTTTTAACTCTTTGTGTGTATTTTTTTTTCAAATCTGGTATTTGCAGATCGATAAACTCTTATCCGCCCACTGTAATAGGATTGAAAGGTCTTTTCATCCGTGAAAACAACATTTTTCCAATACCCCAACCCTTTCTGTAATATTGCAATGCAAATCACACTTTCTGCTCATTGTTGCTAGTAGTTAGAAATGGTTTCTTAACTGCAGCACGATTTCTTAAATTAGTTTTTTCTTTTACCGGCGTCTTGCAGTTTTGAATGGATGGTTCTCCAAAAAAGATATCAAGTTATTATCTTGTCGTTCATTTGATATCCCTTCCTTCCACTTCCAGGCATTCTATTTAGAGAGTCGATATTTTCCCATTTCTGCTTCAGTTCTTGAACGGTACTTTTTGGTAAACCGATTCTTCGAACATTCTCCTTACTGCGCGACCCTTTTTCAATAAGATCACCAACCTTGCTCTTTGTTGTTGGTTAAATCTGTTCGTTTTATCAAAAATTAAAGTGAGAAATGTTTTTAAAACATATTGACATTTATTATCACTCCATGAACATTTTTAGGTAAAATTCAGATGATCTAAGGTATAGAAAGTTGAATTACATTAGAAAAAATAATATCCAGGATTTTTCTTCCGCAACCGTACTAGCCATTATATTTATTTACATGAGATGTGACGTCACAACCAATAGTATGACGTTTTGCAAGTTTTGAATTTTGTATGAATATTTGTGTTAGAAAATCTTTATTTCTTTTTGTTAATAAAGACTAAAATAAATGGATACAAATAAACATCAGAAATATTTATGTAGAGAATACAAAAAAACATATTTCAGGTTTATTTGGATACATGCATATTCCCTATTCGTCGTACATGAATATTCAGATATTATAGCTTATTTTATAAAAAAAACAATTACTGAAAATACAAGAAAAATACACGAAAAACACCGAAAAGCCAGTAAGTCAAAATTTGGGTGACAAATGTCAATCAGCTGATACGATTTTTCTTTTCCTTTAAGACGCGCGTTAAATGACACGATACCTGTTGCCAACACAGAAATATATATTAAAAACTATATTAGAATCCAAGAAACTCGTTTTGTCAAATATCTTCCAATAACAACATGTTTTTAGTAGGGCATTAATTAAAATTATATATTAATTTCTAGAAAATAAAAGCAAATAGTGGCACTAGTGGCCTTGGTTTTACCTTTCCTGTTCTTAGTAATAATAATTTTGTTATACTAAGCCAATAATCCTCTGATTTTTGGCTTAATATCGTACTTAATTACACGATAACGATGATACTCCATCGCAAAAACCCCAATTAAACTTAGATTGAAATGTCAACAACTTTGCTTAGTTCAATGCTTCCGAAACCCAATCTTAGTTTGTTCTTGTCAGACTTTAGCAAAATTCTTCCTGTTCACTGACACCCAAAAATAAAGTATTAAAGAGATATATAACTGACAATTTTGTAAATCGTTCATCCTAGGCGTCATTGACTAATGGAGGCATTATCTCGAATGCATAATAAAAGTTAAATTCACGCCTACATGTAAGCTTTTCGCCATTTCTATTCTAGTTAGATAATCACATAGTAGGACATTTCATTAATTTTGCTTGTTCGTGAAATTTTTAGATCCTTTGTTTGAGCTATTACTTCCCTGCTATTCATAATACAATCGATTTAACTTGAAGTTAACCATGCCAATCTTTACAGATAATAACAAAAACAATAATCTGACGTATTGAAAGATGAAAATTAACTAATAATCTGAATTGAAAAAAATTGAACTTTTAGTACTTACCTAATTAGAATGGTTTTCTTTCAACAACACATCCATAGAGCAAAGAACAGAAAATATAAATATAATAATGTTGAACTTCATTCATTTTTCTTACCTAAAGAAAAGAAAAGTTTCCCTTGAAAACGACAAAGTCATTGTTCTAAGATTTAAAACCGTTCAGGTTGGGTTTCACTAAGAAGGTTTAAGATTTAGTACTGGTTTAAATCAAGATCTTCTAGTTAATCAGTTATGGTTTGACAAGTTTTTGTCCTGTCATTGTTAATAAGTCGTCATTAAAAACTTATGGATTATTCTGATGTTTCAGTGATTTGCTTTGTACCCAAATGATTTTCATCTTGGAACGGGTTGCTAGAATAAATTTGTTTCTATTATGTCGAAAGTGGGTGCTAAAATTTTCTTTTTTTCATAAATTTTGGAAAAAAACTCAGAAACAAAATCATAGTATAAAACTTAGTTGTATTGTTCTTAGACTTGTCCAAACTTTTGGTTGCCAAATTAGACCGGACTAGCGTTGGACAATCTGGTCGTTAAAGTTCCATAGGGTAAACTATTACTGTTATTTAAAAAAAATTATCTAAGATTGTACCAGTCTACTTGACCAAAAATAAAACAAGCTAACTATAAAAGCAACCCATAGTTTGTTAGAAATATTACTTTAGGGTCCCGTTTTTTACTTGGCTGATAATATTACTAGCGGGTTAACCTATATGCCCATATTTTCCTTGCGAAATCTATGTGTGTTGGCAACATTGTCATTTATCTTGTGGCAAATTTAACAACATTTATCAAAAAAACAGTTCCCATGACAAATAGGTTACCAAAAAGCATCCTAGATGAACACAATTATTCCAAGTAAGACTTTGCTGCTAAAATGACTACATTTTAGAGCTATTTTATAAGTTTTAGTCATCTGATAGCGATCGGCTTAGTCCCCTTTTCGACATTCTGTTTACTTACCAAACTTAGACGGTAATCCCTAAACACATAATCCCCAGATTTACCAAAAAGTTTACCTTGACCAACTACAGTCTTAACTTCTAGTGTGATCATTATACAGGGCATTGTAACATTCACTGAAAATGCTTTGCAATTGAGTCTTTGGCTAAAAGTAAGACACAAGTTCTTCATTATAGGAAAATGCTTTGTTTCCAAGATATATACTTTCGATGTAAAGAGGTAGGTGTAAGTTTTCTGATACTCCTTCAAAGAAATCAAACAATACGCTCTATAAATTTGTTGCGATTTTAAAAAATAGATTCGATTTAGCACTACAAAAAGGCAATATAACAGCCATTTTTTCTATACTCGTGTGCAAATGGCCTTCCATTTAAAGTAAATAGAACTTATCTTTAAATGGTAATAAATATTTACATTATCTTGTATTTACTAAAAAAAAATATCAAAAACATCATCAGTGTAAAGCGTCAAATACCCAGCCCTGAAACCTAATAAACAACTATTTGAAGTTACCTTTGTGAGATATATTGTATAAGATGCACTAAAAGATATATTAATTAATTATTAGCAATTGGTTTTAAGCGTTTTTGTTATCATATCATACAAGTAGTTCTTGTTTTGTAGCCTGGTTTTTAATTATATTTATAGCTGTTTTAATATTTTGTTTGCTTAAGCTAAGACCTATAGGTTCCTGATGTTGAGTAGCTGTATTTTCTTTGAATAAATGAATATTATGTTCATAAGAAATAAGTAAATTATTTTGTGTAAGATCCAAAACTCCTAACCTATTTTCTTTACATTCGATGAGGGCGTATCTCATAAGTAGAGTCAAAAGCAATTGTTAATCGCGTAACTTAAAGGCATATCTTAAACAAATATTAAACTAGTACACTTACATTAAATGTATCTCATGTATAAAATAATCCTCAAAATCTACAAGTCTAACAGCGGGTTGCAGAAAACTTTTAATCAAGTAGTAAATTTAATTGACGTTTAGAGCCATATTTGGCAATGATGTTAGCACAAGTGCTGTCACATTACAAGTGTCTTATTAGTTTAATTCGTGATTAAATTGTTTGTGCAACCCGACGTAAGTTTATTATTTCTTAATTTACGTTCAAAATAGTATAGTCAAATCTCTTTAAATCGTTCTCCTAAAAAGATGGTAAAAACTAGATACACCTTTACGTATTTTCAACGGCGATATATCACTACTTATAACGATAAAGGCCTTTTATATCTAAGTTAACCTATAAAACCTCAAGAGTACCACGTTAATATGATTAGGATTAAACAATTAAAAACCACCGTTGCGCCGATCATCTTACATTTAATAGCAGATAATACCCATGTTTAGATTTTAAACGGTACATTTTTATCTTTCTACGACCCTTATCACGAGACCTTCAAGAAAATATAGACGTTAAAATCCCTGTAACGTACAAAACCTTTAGAATATGGGATCCTTTAAGTTTCCAATATGTTCCTTTTCATATTCTCCCTTAAATGGGACATCGAAACGCCTCGTTATTCCCTCAATGCCGTCGCCACAGGCGCCAAGCCTTGAAAAAATAAATTCAACTTTAGAAAAATAGTTCCAAGAATATGTTATTGGTGTTAAAGATTAAGTAAATAGGAACTTTGAAAAAAATAATAGTTTACGTTAAGCCGAAACAAACATAAATACCATTGTACGTAATAGTGTTATTAGACATACAGGGTGTTATAAAATTCACTACATACATATATTGAAACTGGTAAATGCTGGTATGAATTTAGATTTAAGGAAAATATTCATAAATGGCGCCTTGCAATAATATGCTGGTCGCCCGTTAAACTTTCTCTAACCAACGGTATCTGCCACTTCACTGGCAAGAAACACATTATACCGAATAAGTTGCCAATTCAATCAATAATTTTTTCTGTGCAACAGCTCAGCATAAAAATAATGTTTTTGTTACCTTTAAAGTGAAATCCCCTGAAAATACACTTATTTTAAAGGTGGTTTCGGTTAACAACTACTAATATACCAAACAACACTAAAAGCATAGTAGAACCATTAATGCAGGAAACCAACCCTTAAATAATAATTGACATTAACGAACGTTCCATTAGCAAATTAAACACAATAATTAGAAGATTCCACGGCATTTTGTTACTGTACGCACTGTTAAAAATTTAAAACTTGTGTTTTTTACCTTTAAAATCTAGTCTAGTAAAATACGCTTCTTCTAGAAAGGCTTTACGTTAAAGTAAACACACATACAACACTAACAAAACAGTAGGTAGTCATTAATGTAAAAAACCTTCCACTAATAACTGATTAATACACAATGATTACCAGGATCCACGGTACTTTTTACTATCAGCACTATTGAAAGAAACTAAAAATGTTTATTTACTATAAAACACAACCCTTTTAGGGTACGCCAAGATTTAATTAAACACGTTATTTGGTATTCGTGACCAAGTATAGACAAGCCATAATAAAACCTATCAATTTTTGTTGCACAGGAGGTAGGGACAAGGGGTTATTTGTGTAGAAATAATAGCAGCGTTCAACAATTCTTTTTTATCGTTTTGCTAAAAATGTTTGAAAGCCACGTGACTTATCGTTGTAAACAGTTCGACTGATTACGTGCCTGTCAAAAAATCCGAGCAGAACGATGAAAAAGATTGAATTGCCGAGCGCCGCCAATATACGATTTCGGTTTAAAAATCAGCACTGAAACAAGAAAAAACGAGACGTAGGACACAGAAGCAAGAGCGAAATAAGATGTATTTTGTAGTGTTCATGAAGTTTACGGTTACAATAGTGGCGAAAACATTTTTATGCAAATGACCAATAATAATAATAATATTGAAAGCAGACACCTAGCAAAAAAAAAGTAATAAATGAGTACCTGATGCTTTAACTGTTTTTATGTGATGCGGTCAAATTTTCAAGTGTGGCCGACAGTTTATATTTTGAACTCTGCCAGATTTAATTTTCTCAAAAATGTTAAGAGGTGAAATTACGTCATGTATCTAATACATTTCAAATACGTAGGAAAGTAATATCTTATTTTAAGCAGGTAAGTAATTTTTAAAGTAAAATGCGTTGCTGGCAATTATAAATTAATAATAGGTTATTGTTGGACAATTCAAGCGTAATTTATTTATTTTTTAGTAAAACAAGTTTAAAACATATAATATTCTCCTCAAAGTAACTTCGCAGCTTGTACTATGGGAATGAGAATTTCGGGCACGCGTATGGTCTGGTTTTTAAGTCTTAGAGAAAATTTTATAGATGTTCGAGTAAGCCAAAAAAAAAGAGGTGTTGATTTTGTCTCTATACGACCACGACCCCATGATTTATTGGTTTCCATATACATATGTACTGAATTTCATAATACCGTGTATACACTTTTAGCAAAAGTGATACTATAAAGTGGAGCCATGGTGTAACCAGAGAAAAATAAGATAGAGAGAAGAATATCTCGTACGGATTCCATTCATAAATACGATTTGCTTTCTATGACCTCCAAACCGACGTCGAAATAAGCTGTCATGGGCGTGCGATGCAGATTTTGGGTTATTATAAAGCACAGTGAGAGTGAGTATTGAGACGCGCAGCAGAAAACTCTCTCTGCTTGCCGTGTTGCTACCGCCCTGGCTATGTCGGGGTGTATTATGAGAATTCTATGCGCCAATCTCGGGGTGTTGCCGTTTGAAGGCCATAGCGTGGTCGAGCTGGCGCGAAGAAGAGATATTATTCTCTCTATCTTATTTTTCTCTGGTGTAACGGCGATGTACAAAATAGGCACCAGTGCGAGGGCATTACAATTTTAAGAAAGTTATTAAATTTAAACATTTGTGCTAAATCTTAAAGGAATGTGTGAAGGCTGTGTGCACTTTTTAAGGGTGAATGAAACAAAACTTTGTATTAAGTGCAAAATTATTTTTTTTTAATTAATTTGCAGAGCGCTTTCGACCCTATAGGTCATGATCAGTGCTTCTTGTCAGGATGCCAGTCAGAAATCGATTTGAACGAACAACAGTTAAACATATTAAAATATTTTTGCATTGCATTGAAAATCAAACAATCATTTTACAAAACAATTTTAAATTCGGCTTAAACGGTCACATTCTTGATGGTGTGAGATCGGATAAAAAAAAATTTTTGTTGCACTCTATGGACCCCAAAAAATCGATTGCTCCTCCTCTGAGTGTTTCCGAGTAAAAGAAACCTGTTCGACTTGCGGTTAAGCTTTACCTTAACATATAGATTGACGCGTATTTTTGCCGATTTCCTGACGTCATTATTCACTAAGGACAAATGGCTACTTGTTAAATTGTAATAAGTTACACCGAAAAGTAAACATTTTTTGTTGCTAAATTATCCTAGTAATTTTCTACACGATAATTTTTTTGGGTTTGTAATGACTTCCTTAAACGATTTATGCAATAAAAAATATGTGCATATTCCTTATTGTGGTGTTACGATACTGCCCGGGCCATGTAGATATTGCCCATTAAGAAGCAGACGATAATTTAACTAAGTTTGCCTAGGTTTATTCGGGTTTGCTCAAGATCTTTTCTGTATCACAGACAGAAAAAGATCTTGATGAAACCTAATCGGATCCAGAACAAAACTGAGCAAACTTTACAGATTTAGATTTGCTTATTTTTGTTCAGGGTTGTTTTAGAAAATGTCAGAAAAATGTGTTCGGCAAACCTTAATAAATCTGAGCAAACATACAGTGTATTTCTATGCAGGTTTGCGGAGTAATGCACTGCAAAACTGCAAGCCTGAGCAGGTTCATTTCAAGCAGTTCATGCAGTGTATTGTTCGGTCGCTTTTAAATAATATCGTTGATGACCGGGCAATAATGTTAGTATTTAAAAGAAAAAACAATATTTTCATTATTACTCTACATTAATGGACACTCTTGTCAATGTCCGGAAAATAGCGCTAAAGCCAAGAAAAAAATTGACACTGACAGTGTCTGACCAACAAACGTGGTCAGTGCTCAATTTAACCCTTGTTCATAACAAATATACAGGGTCATGAAACGGATTACCCTAATATATGGAATACCGCGTAATTTATCTAAAATCGCTCGGAACAGTAAATTTTTTCAATCAATTCAAGAATAAAAATTGAACACGGTGGATCAAAAAACTGCTACGTGTACGAACATTTATTTCTCAACTGAGACACCCTGTATATTTTTACATTTTTGGAGTGTACAGTCAATTCTAGGCATTTTTATGTAACTACACCTATCTTCAACTGTTTACCAAATATTAACACTTTTACCTTTTAAGCTCGCAAGAAAAACCTTCTGTAAGACTCATTTTAAAAGTTAGTAATGTAATATCTTTTTCTCTATACTGAAGCGCTTTTGAAATAGCCTGGGAAAAAATTAAAAATCCATATGGTATAATTCTCTGGAAGATAAATATTAAAGTAGTTATGAACTAGAAAAGGCCAAAAGTGTCAATAAAGCAACACTAAAAAAAGGTTATGTGCCATAAACTAAATCTGAAAAGGAAGACTAGGTGTTTCTTAATTATTTATTTAAAAATACTATTTATTATTAACAAATTATAAACTGTGTAATTCATTTTAACACATGAATACAACATTTAAATACAACATTTAAATACATACATAAATGCAACACCGTTAATATTTTAATAATAAATAGGAAGTGACTTCGCTGCCGGCGCGCCGGCAGCCATCATGGATGCAAGCGCCGCCAGCCCTAACGGTAGCCTTGCTGGGTGCCAGCACTAGCAGCCGAGCTGGGTGCCGGCAACATTAGAAAGTTGATGTCAAAATAAGATCAGAATTAAAATACCTTAATTTAATCAAAAAATAATAATTTATTATAGTGTAAACTTTAACGAAACTTAAATCTTGCTACAAAAATATATCATTTATTATTATTCGGCGAATTTATAGGTAGAAATAAGAAAAATGAACATGAAACTTTCTTAAAATTAAGTCTTCGCTTTCTTAACCCTTTTGCGATTCAACCCTAATACTGTTTCTCAAAGTCCCTTCGGACGTTCTCGTTTTTTGACTTTTCCTGGCATCTGAATATTTCGTAATTCAAACTTAGGCTGTTCTTTATACCTTTTTTCCCATTTTTGAACTTAGATTTTCCACTGAAAGAATGTTTAAGTTGCAACTTATTTTAAATTAAAACTTCTGATCGTGGTTCGCACACATATATTGTAATCAAACTTTTCATACGTTCAATAAGAGTGTTTAATTGTCTGACATCAATTTCGTTGGAATTCTTGTCTTCTATGGACATATTGCCACTTTGTGAGGTAGAAATAACTGGCAAAGCATATGGATCTGTAACTCTGTGTCTCCATTTTGCTAAGTATGATTCTGATTTTGTTCAAGCTCCAGGATGCATAGAAATTGTTTACACTCACTTACTTTCAAGAAAATGCTAGCCTGGCAGCCTTGCTTATACATGGAACACTTCCTTGTTGACTTTTTAATTTTTATCGTGAATAATCTTCCACCTTTGACACACCCTAACCGCAGACAATAGTATTTCAGGGCCGGATTAATAACCACCACAGTTTTAGGATTTTGTTGTCTTTGATTTTCAATTGTTCTCCTATCACGCAACTAAAACTCATTGTTTGTGGCTTTCTTGAATTCCACCAAAACACAATTTGTCATATAAAGAAAATTTATCACTCACACTAATATTTTAAGATAGTTTTTACGCTAAATTAAAACAACACAATGTTTACATATCATTTAAAAGACGTACCTGATATAATTTTAGGTTAGAACTGCCGGCATTCCGTATCTGGACTACGGCGCCGGCATCGGCACCCGGAAAATTTTGTACTCGGATACCGGCACCGACATCCCTACATCAACATTTTGGGAACCGGCGCCGGCCGCGGAGTCACTTCCTAATAAATAAACTGAACGGCCTGTCGCGGTACACGTGGTTTACTGACGTTGGCACTTAGCGGATTTTAAAGGACACTTCGGATTTATGTGTTGAGTTGACATATTTTAGTAGGGTTACTTAGTTAAATAATGTATTTAGCACATAGCCCGTTTTACGGTACATCCGCTTCGGCATTTGGACCATTTTTATGTTGAAGTCTAAAATTATTAAAAAATGGCACCTAGCCGACTTATCGATTCCACTCTTCAAATGTTGGTACACGTAGCACTTTTCTGATCCACCTTGTATATTTTTTTTCTTAAAAAAATTAATTTCAAAAAAATAAAATTGACGAGTCCGAGTGCTTTCAGATAAATTAAGCGGTACCTATTCCAAGAGTGATCCGTTTCTTTATCATAACCCTGTATCCTGTATATATTATGTAGATACTTTGAAACAAACTTAATAATCGTTATTCAAAGAAACAATCTCGGAGATCTACCCCAAATTCTAAGTTTTTTTATACATCTTTTATTACACTCTATTCTTTTATTTCAAACAACTTGTCCTTTTTAAAGCAAACTTCTAGATTTTAAAGAAAAATCCTTGCGGAAACCTTAATAAAATACCGACAATTTATGCTCTGAACTAGTTTTCTAATGTGGGGTATATTTTTCCAAACCTTGGCGCCAGTGTCGACGGCATTGAGTAAATAATGAACCATCCCGTTACCCTATTTAAAGAAGAACATAAAAATGAGCACATTGGAAACTCGAAGTATCCCATATTATAAAGTTTTTACGTTACATGGATTTTTATGTCTATATTTTTCCGAGAGTTGTACGATAAGGGCCGTGGGGAACTAAAAACATATTTTTTAATTTTATACTCTATATTTTTTATCATAAACAGATCGATTTATGTTATTTATTATTATCTTATTATCACTGTTTCAGCGAAATTAAAGAAAATGTTTATTTTAAAAATTTGCGGCATACTTAAAAATCTTATTTATGGTCAATAATTTTACATCAAATTTAAGAACATTTACGAAATATGTTTTGGCTATTATTTTATTTGTACTTCTAGTTTGTAACCTGCTAAACATCATTTACTGTTGCTACGAAACTAAAAAACAGTTTAGTTTCTATGGATATGTGTCAATAAGCATACAAATAAAATCTGGTGTCGAAATTCATAGTGGATAGCATATACAGAGTGTTGCAATATGCAACGTCTTGCAGGTGATTATTCAATCATCGCATTGTTTCCGAGATACAGGTGGTAAATTTTAATTTTATGTTGGTTTTTCTATTCTGACCTATGTTTCACGTTTTTAAAAATAATTAATTTATTGGATCAAATTTTAAAGAAAAAACATACAAAAAAGCCATTGATTTAGTTTATCCACACATCAGGGACCCTAATAAAAAATTTAACCTTATTACTTTTGTTGGAGAGCCTACTAAAAAGATTGGCAATTTTTTAAATAAACATGATATCAACGTTGCTTACAAAACCAATAATTCATTAGGCAGATTCATTAGAAATAGTAAAACAAAAACAAACAAAACTAAAAAATCCGGTGTTTACAAATTAACATGTAAAGACTGTCCGAAGACGCACATAGGCCAAACTGATAGGAATTTTGGTAAAAGGATACAAGAACATCACAATAGCTTTATTAAACATAAACAAGACTCTAATTATGCCTGCCATTTAGTAGAAAATCAACATAATTTTGATCCGAATTATAAAATTTTACATATTGAAAATAAAGGTGTCAAATTGAATTTGCTAGAGTCCATGGAAATAAATAAACTTAAAAACTCCAAGGTACTTCTTAATGACCAAATAGAGCTTAGTAATTCTACCTTATTAAATTTGTTTAACACCTCTTTGTAAATAAAATAGTTTAGGCATCTTAAGCTTTACTAGTAATTCTACTTCATTAAAGTTTGTTTGATAACAACCCTTTGTTTACTAAGTCAAACTAGTAGTTTTTCTGGTTAACCCATAATATTAATTTATTTAAATTCCGTATATGCAGTACTTCTTGGAGTACACTGTAGGGTGGAATGAAAAATACAACTTTGGAAAACTGTGAAAGAAAACCCGGAAAAAGTTTATGAGTAAACTCTATAAGTAACAGTGCGAAAATACGTTTTTCTAGTATTTGATTTAGAGGAGTCTCATAAGATTTCAGAAATCGGATTTTGGGTAAAAAAATAATTTGCAGCCTAACACTTGAAGTCAAATTTATCTATCAAAATTTCACCCAATAATAGTAAAATTATAGAAAAAAATACTTTTAAAGTTCGGTTTATATTTTGGTTAGCCCATACTCTATCCTATGATGTTCCAGTATTTCAGAAATATGTCAGCAAGCTTTAAAATGGCATGGTAATTTTTTTGTCGTTTAGCCTGTTAATATTATCCAGCACCCACGACTCTCTTCTTCTAAATGCATTTGCCCCTCCCATTTTTAAAATTCAAGGTGACTTTGTTCGGGATTGCTTAGGTTTGTTAACAAGGCTGAGGGAACCAAAATGAGGTCTCATTTACAACAGAAATACTATATTGGAACCATTAGTGGTGTGGTAGTTTGATGACAGAAAAGAAACACACACTATCACAGGAGAAAATAAGGGCGAAGTGTTATAGAAGGTTTAAGACGGAGGAGCATTATGTTCTCGTAAAAGACCCAGGCCAAATTTATTTTAGTTATGTAACATGTGGGTCTGGAGCAGCTGAGGTCATAAACAACTGCATTGTTAAATATTCGAACTATAGACCCATCATACACCTGTCTTCATTATTAGCTGTTGACTGCGATGGTACTGCCGTTAATACAGGTTCAACAGGTGGGGTCGTTCGCCTTTTGGAAGTGGAATTAAAAATACCGCTACAGTGGTTTATATGCCAAAGACTCCCTTTACTACACTTGCTGCAGTGTCTGGATGGCCAAACAACTGGTCCCAAATATTTTTCAAGTCCGATAGAAAAAAAAATATTCCCCGTTTTGAATTTTGAAATTATTGAGACTACTTTTCCTGTCAAAGCAAATGAATAGACTTAAGCTCAGATCAAAAATACCTACTTGATATGTTTAAAGCAATTTCTGTAGGAGAATGTTCTCCAGATGTAGCAAATAGACAACCAGATCAAATTTCTCACTCAAGATGACTTACGACAGCTAACATAATTTTGTGCCTTTACGTTTCGACTATAAATCCCAGTGCAAATTTGAAAATTCTGGCAACATTTGTAATGAACGTTTATGGGCCAATGAATTTGCTTGGGTTTGAAATGAAGATAAATTCTTTATACACAAAAGGAGCAAACCATTTATGAAAGACAATAAATAAGAATCGTTAGCTTCCCAATGTTTGTAAAAAAGTTATAGATCCACTCGCTTAAAGGATTGTCTATTTCGGCCATCCTGAGAATATCTTTTTTTGTATGTTGACTGATGATAAAAAGTTTATTAGAGAGCTAGCATATGGACGTATACTCGTATTAAAAGCAAGCTCGCGGCAGAAAGTGTCAAATATCCGAGAATTTATCGTTCCTTTTTCCAACTTTGAAGCTTCTAAGTATACTGAGTTAATAGTTTGGCAGAACTCAAAAGTGACTGAACCGCCATTGATAGCACATTATCCAACAGAAATCCTACAAAAATAGTCAAAAATGAATTTCAAAGTGAAGATAATGTTTTATTATTTCCTTGTCACACTCAACCTATCGAACGTTGCATCAAGCTAGTGATAGAGGCATCATAATCGCTTTGCGGACCAGAGTACAGGAATGGCTACATTAGAGGAAATCTTCATTCGAGAAGAAGTCCGATTATTTATTATAAATTTTTATATAGAATTTGTTCCAATATATCTTTCATCCATCGGCGTCGTTTCTGTAAATTAAAGACATAAAAAAATCAAAAAATATCCTCATTTTGATGTATTTGGGACACTTTAAAACCTTAGTTTAAAGCTACCGTAATTTTTTTCGTTTATTTTAAGCTTATATTTTATAACTTTTTACCTATTTAAATTTTTTTAAATTAAAGTTTCCAAAATTTTGTAAAGAATACCTAGCTATAGAAAAAGCAAAATATCCAACATTTATGGCTCTTGGGGCACCTTAATATCTTAACCTAACTAAAAAACAATTTTCAAAGTTTTTGAAGAAAGCATAAAGGCAACTTTTCGCAACTATTCCATATTGAAAAACAAAGATAACTTTTTCTCTACGTATAACTTCACTCCACTCTAGTACAGAGTGATATTTTTTAGGAATCACGATCCTTTCTGACCCCCCCCCCCCCCCCCCCCTCCCGCGTTCTCCGAATTTGTTGGTTATGACAACACTCACTATACTTTTGTAAAAGACAATGTATTTTTTCTACAACCGAGCGAAAAGTACAAATTTGCGCTTTCAAAAGAAAGCGCAAAGTTGGACATTTTCGAGGAACAAGCGTTTGTTTTACTTTGTCGCTCGCCGAGCGACAAAGTTACTTTGTCGCTCGCTTAGTTACCATGGACACCTTAATAATAATAAAGAAACGTCCAGCGTATCTGCGACTTTTGACACAAAATATAAACTGTCAAATTTGATATCAATAATTATTAATTACATTACAAAATATTTTTATAAAAATACCGGTTGTAGAAAAAATCATTTGTGTAATTCGAGCGCAAAGTGACATTGCCGCTCTCGCGAGATAGCCGCGCTCCGCTACGCGTCGCGCGTCTAACTTCTCGCTCAGAGCGGCAATATATCACTTTGCGCTCTTAATACACAAATAGCTATTACCTGTCGTATCGTTTGACTTTTTCCTATCTTGTAATCTAAACAATAGTGCCCGCTCGGACAAGGAACCATACATCGGAAAGCCTTCGGGTGGCCTGCAGGATCGCTACAAGGTCGTTCTGAGAAGTTCAACCAATCAGTGGTCGCGGGAGAGTAAACAATATTTCCATTCAATTATACGATTTTTTTCCGCCGATATACAGTTTTATTTCAAGTTAGATGATTTATACAATTTGGTCTGATAACACTGATTTAAATAATAGAGGAGGAAAATATAAAAAATAAATTTTAATTCATAAACGGTCAGTAAAATACGATATACTTATATCTAATTTCAAAGCGGCGGCTATTTCAAAAAAAAAATCTGTTTCTATAACAACGCAAATCTAATTTAACAGTGCGTAGACCACTAGGCGTAACCAATAACCAGCATGAGAAGTGGCGTTCCGTTCTTTTTTACATTTGCGAAAATTCGGACGTCGTTATTGACTCCCTGCAGATGTAAATACCGAAAGCGGTTATAATAATCGATTATTGTGAAGATAAAAAATAATCAGCTAATTATGAGTATCATTGGTCGATTAATGCCTCGAACAGAATCATAGAATCGACAATCGCTAGGTACTGTCGTAGCTGTAGACATGTATACATTGGGTGGTCATACATGGTCGCAACATTTAGTATTGTATTGTGCCAATATGCAAAAATTCCGCTGCAACTGCCCTAAACAAAACCTTTTTCATATGCCAATATTTATGTTCGAGGTATAAGGAAAAAAATTCGGTCAAGCTATACTTGCTTGCGTGCCATCAGCCCCCTACTAAAATCTGAGCAAACCTCGGCCACCCGATCTCCGCCCATCTGCCGCGCTATCCGCCGCCGATGGCACCAACGCCGTATCACATCGCGTATGCGCGGAGCCTTAAAAAAGTGTAAGAGCAACAGTTGTTCTTTACAACATGAGAAATATTTTTTGTTAAAAAACTTTTTATTTAAAACCAATGGTTCAGCAGTTATATAAGGAAATAAACAAATTGTTTATATCAACTGATCGTGCTAGATTTTTTTAATCCTGATAATTGTGACTCAATCTACACCTAATTTTCAATGTTCATGATTTATTCAGATTTTTCTAAGCGATCCTTCTGGCGATAAGGTGGGGGACAGCAATTTGTAACCGTTTTCCCCTAAAATTGTTTTAAAAAATGCATTAAAAAAATGCATGATATATGTATTATTGAATTCGTGTTTCAATAAGCTTTCATTTGACACCCTACAGGATTTTTTTTCCATTTCCCAATTTACCCACTGAAATTATCCCCCAGAATCAAATTCAAGTTTTATACTTTACGTCTATAATTGGACCACCACACTCTATCTCTGTGCTAAATTTAAAATTTTTACAGACAGACGCCGAAGTTATTCCATAAGTGTTCCGTTTTGCTAATTTTAACAAGGAACACTAAAAAGGGGCAATGCCATTGGTTGTTTGACAAATGCATTAAATTATTATTAAAATAACTGAAACTTTGTTAGTAATCACTAATAAAATCGATAAAGCTTATTTAGGTACATCATCAACACTCATTATCACCACATACATATAAGGACTGTAAAATTTTTAAATTCATATATTTTTTTTAACTGTGTACGCTGGCGCCGATGAAGGACTCTAACAGTGTATTTGTAAAGAGATATTTCTATTTTTTACTATTTTTCTAATAAAAAATAGTAATACGAAAACGAATACTAACATGGAACATGATGATTTTCTTTGTAATATACAATATCACTAAAACCAACATTTAATTAATTAAAAGCTGTTTCTGTAAGCTATCGCCGACATGGGTTCAATTTCAAAACATCAAATTTAAACAAACTTGCTTAAGTTTAATTGAGAAGCCTGAACCCATCTAAGGCAGTTTTACGATCGAACATAGTAAAATTAACTATGCTGAAGTCGAAACCTCATTATGTTGATTATTTTTCTTCAAAAGGCTAAGAACTTTCAAATGCTGAATGCAAATGCCGTAAATTTTTAAGTTTAACAGTCGGTTAAAAAAAACTTGTGTGTGTTAAATCCCAATTTAGCGTTACAAGCAAAATATAGTAAGTTCAGCAGAGCGTTAAATTTTTTTGTATCCAGGAATTGACCAAAGTGTTAGCATTTTACTGATTAAACAGATAATTGCAAGTACAAAACACCTGTGGATGTTTATTTTTTGATTTGTTTTTAATACAGAGAGAATTTAACTCTAAATTATACTAATTCCACAATATGCTGGGATTAATTTTTTTTTTTTTTAATTTTGTTTTGTTATTTTGACAACATTTTGCATTCCACGACAAAAAATTAGAAGAAAAATCCTTTATTCAATATTTAAAATGCAAATTATACACTCCTGTAGTGCATATGGGCATATAATTTATTATTAGTAACTAACTAGATACCTTTGTATGCTTATGCACATAATAATAATAAAAAATGTAGGCAAAATAAAGTTACTTTATAATGTGCATTTGAATATAAAATATGGACTATTTGATTAATATGCCACATTGCCGTTCTTTACAATTTTATACTTAGAACCACTTTTTGTCACTCTTGGGTAAAACTATAATCATGCTGTCGAATATTAAAAAATAAAGTTGGGAAAGGGAATAATTAGAAAAGTTTAATACTTAAAAATCTAATATAAAATTAGGTTTAAATTACAAATTTTACAGGATATTTGTGTGGAATATCAGAAAAATATTAGTTGAGAGTAAACAACTATACAGGGTGTTATAAAATTCACTGTATTTGTTGAAACCGGTAAATGTTGGTATGAATTCAGATTGGAGAAAAATATTCATACATGACGCTTCCCAGTAACACTGCGTTCGTTTATTAGCTCATCGAGTCGAGCGTGTGGAGCCTGAGCAGTGATCACGTGACCTTGGAGCTTTCCAAGCGCTGAAACAATAACCGAACGCCTTAGTGCATTCGGAGGGAAATAAATTTGGAAATAAATCTAGCCAAACTTTCTTCTGATAAATGCATAAACATAAACGTCTTAAAATAAGAAATCCGTGGATAAATGATAATATAATTTGAATTTGATCAACATATTGTTGTATTTTTTGTTTTAATTTGATACTGACAATGAATACTTAATATAATTCATATTATTCAGTACGGTTATAATATTTTTTTTGATAGTAGTGATGAAGAAGACGAAGATACCGAGAAAATATGGGGATTTGCGGAAGAAACGGTAGCCAGATTCTCAGACAAGCAATTTCAGTATAATTTTCGAATGTCTCCTACAACATTCGAAAAGCTACTGCAGCTAATACATAGTTTAGAAGTAAACGATGTTCATAGTGGACATCCAGAACTAACTCTAGAGAAACAGTTAATGATTACTGTTTGGTGTTTGGCAAATGTCGAGTCTTTTCGGTAAGTATTTTTGTTTTATATAATCGGGTCCTCTGATCCAAAAATGTAATAACAGCTTTTTATTATAAAAATAATATATGGTAACAGGGTGTTTCATTGGAAACTATACTTAAATTTGCAAAAACTTTACAATGTAAACACATTTGTTTTATAAAATATCATCACTTTTTTTTTGTATTCTAGTCAAAACTTAAAACTATGATCAACTATCCCACCTCTCCCCTACCTATTATTAGTACCTATAGGTATTATTTTTTTATTTATAGGTCAGTAGCACTTAAATTTGGAATTACCAAAAGTTCATGTTGGGCTATACTTTACCGAATGTCCAAAAGATTAATAAATGTTAGTCAGAATTATCGTATAATATCATGGCCTACAGAAGATAGAGCTGTTGAAATAATACAAGGATTTGAAGCCGTTAGTCAGTTTCCAGGTAGGTTTGTGGGTTTTAGGTAAATATAGTTTTGCATGATATAGGACAACCTACATTAAAAGAATTGACCTAGTTATAAATAGATGTCTCTGCCTCTTACAACCACATGGTTTAAAATAATTTTATTATGTGTAGCCTTTTGACTACATTTTTGTTTACATAGCAATAAGGAAACTCTAATAAGATATATATTTTAAATGCTTAAAGATTAAATGATGGGGCAGGCTTTTTACATACATGTTACATAACAAATGTTTATAATTCTTAGTAGATACTGGGATATAAGTGCTGACTACAGAGGCTCCTATCCCTAAGCCTGCCGCACTTGGCACCTATGTTCCATACATTTTATTCTACTTCTTCTGATATCCATTATTTTAGGAGTTATTGGAGCAATAGACGGATGTCACATTCAAATTATCAAACCAAAAGAACACCCCAATTCTTATATTAACAGAAAAGGTTACCCATCTGTTTTATTACAAGGTGTGTGTGTGTGATCACCGTAAATTATTTACTGATGTATTTGCTGGGGTCCCGGGATCTGTGCACGACTCCAGACTTTATACAATATCAGATCTTTGTCAAAGAATTGAACAAAACCTTATTAACTTTTTCAATAACAGCCACTTAATTGGGGACCTAGCTTATGTTCTTACAACAAAATTAATTGTTGGCTTTAAGAACAATGGCAATATAACCAATTATCAAAGAAATTTTAATCTTAAACTTAACAGGGCCAGAGTGGTAATTGAGCATGCATTTGCATACCTAAAAGGTAGATTTCGACGCTTAAAAATGCTTGAAACTGTGCGGCAAGATCTTATTGCCTTGCTCATTGTCACTGCTTGTATTTTGCATAATATATGCATCTTACAAGATGATTTACCTGAGGAATATGTTCAACTAGAAAATGAAGTGAGAGAACAAATTGAAGAGGAAAATGAAAGAATAGGAGATAATCATGGCCAAATGAAGAGAAATGCAATCATGCAGCAAATTCAGTAGGTTTATTATTCAACTTTATACAGAGTGCTTCCTGAGCAATCTAAAATATTTTTGGTAGTAGTTGGTTCCTTAGGCAAATTTATAAAAAGTTCATGTAAGGCTTATATCCTAAAATACTTCGTTGTCCAGATATAGGCGATAAAGTTCCTGAGTCAAACTCAAACTTTTTATTGACTTTAATAATAATAATTTATTGGTGCTAAGTACACAACAAGTATTTACACAAGTCAATACAAAAATAGAATAAAATCTTGACTACAAAATATATGTTAGATTAAAGAAAATATAAAACAAACTTTTTTTACATATATCGAACAAACATATTAAAAATGACAGACTACACTAGTCATGATGTGTCACATTTTAGGAAATCGTCCACTGTGTAAAAGACTCTTTGTAACAACTTAAGTATGTACTCTTTGACCAACCTAAACTATTTGTTAGAGCGCCACTTACTTGGCTTGATAACTTAGTTATATTCCTATTTTCATTTACATTTTTTTTGTCTTTTGCGGTTTTTGATATTTTGTATATTTAGGAAAATACCAGCCCAGCGTATTCAAAAATACGATTTCAATTTTCAAAATATGGTATGAATACACAGATATTTTGTTAAATAATGTGTAAGTAATGGAACATATTAAAAAAATTAAAGAGACCAAAATATTTTGGAACTAAGTAAAAGTTCAAATTTCGAGACAATTATCTCAAGACATTTAACGTAACTGCAAAAGCTATAAAGAAATTAAAATATTTATCACTCTGTATGTTGAAAGTGAAACATTTTATGACATATCCTTAAATATAATAAAGTAAATAAATTTCAAGACAGCTTATATGAACTTTTTTTGATAAAATCGCATAAGGAATCACCGTCAATCGAAGTATTTTAAATTACTTAGCAAACACCCTGTATATTTTTAATTTCACTAAATAACTGAACTTTATTCTTCTTTGATAAAGACTTATTCTAGATCAAACATCTTAAATGTTTTTTTTTTAAATAATTTCTTAATAAAATGTTGCTTTGTGCTAACACACATGATCATGTAAAATATTTGTACATAATGTATTATTTTTATACTTACATAATTAATAAAGGGGATATATAAAAATACTTAGGTTTATTTAGTTTTGTAATGTAAGATTTTATCATAAGTATTATTTTTATACATACCTACTACTAAAATTAAAAGTGAATACATAAAATACTTAGTTTGCTTTGTTTAATTTATTAACTGACAGAGGTATAAACAGGGTGACCACTTTTTCTCAGGACCAAATTTTCCTGACTTCCCGGTTTTCTCGACAATATTTGAGCTTTTTCCCTGACTACATTGTATTATGAAGCTATGTAAATACATTTTAAAAACAAATTGTTTACGATTTTAATTTGTGTAAATAACGTAACAGATAAGAGATAGATTAATAATTAAAAATATGTAAAAATTAAATAATTGAAACAGGAATTTATTCAATTCATCAATTTTTACCTTGTTTCATATAAACATTTTCTTTATTCAAATTTTAAAAAAAGTACAGTCTTTCCAACCAACAAGTGATTTACACGCTTATGTTTATAATACTACCCTTTTTTTCTATCTACTCTTATTTTTGTCATTTTGCGCATACTTTCTGATAGTAAAAGCGATGCGCAAGACGACAAAGACACACTGAAAAAAGAGAGAGAAACCAAGAAAAGACAGAGGAGAACCTACATTCGCCTACTGCAGGGGAAAAGGGAATGTGATGGGTGTATAATATGATGGAGACTTTACTGTTCTAGCATGGGACTTCGATTAGAAAATAATTTGAGTAAGTATTATAGATGGACAAATTCCCTGACTACTTAAATTCCCTGATTTTTCCAGAAAGTGGCCACCCTGTATAAAGGTACAGTATTAAAAAAAATAAATTACAGTGAATATAGTGTTCATAAAAGAAGCTAAAAGCATTAAAGGGTGAATTACTGAATTTTCCCTTTATGTTTTAAGCTAAAAAGTTCACACCTCTCTTAAATGGCTTCATTTAGACGAGACAGGGTGAAAAGTCTTTGGGTCACGTACCCTTTGACCAGCCTACACTAATTTTTGGAACGCCATTGAGTTTAAATGGTTGATTGAATTAAGGATTCATTTCTTAAAATTTCTTACACTACTTTCTCTATAATTGCACAGGCACTTTTGAAACTTAACAGCTAGAAAATATGCATGGTAATATCTAAAAAACTACATTAACAAAATTCTTAGCCATATCAGGTATCTTTATTTTTAGTGTATAAAACAATGATAATATTGCAGTCTTTTTTAAACATTGTGAAGTTACTTCTCCCCTTTGTTTGTTTGTTTTTCCACTGCAACAACAAATCTTTCCATAAGGGTCAGAAATTTCTCAGTTTTTTCCATTTTTCCTTGTGCCGAATATTGGCACAAGAAACTGCCTTTCTTTTTGTTGCAAATAAAGATTTATAGTCACTAGAGCTATCCTCCAAACATCTTTTTTTGGGGGTCTCATTAAGCTGTTCACAATTTTCTTGAGAACTCTCTTCCATAGGATCCTGTCTTTTTAGCAAGCCTGCTTGACTTGAGCATGTAGCTACAGGATTAATCTCAGGCTTCTTAAATAAAAAACTGTGCATAACATCAAAAAACTTCCATTTTGTAATACTATTTCCTGACTTTGAATTATGTTTTTTCACCTCCTGATAGGTCCTCTTTAATCCTTTCCATTTTGTATCTGCCTGTACTGCTGTCAAGTTCGTACCATGAGATTTATTTATAATGGCAGCAATTTTTTTCCAAACAAACTGTTTAACAGACCTTTGAAAATCATTGTCAAATTTTTCAACCAAGGAAATGAGCTGCAATGTCATTTCGTTGGTCCACTTTATTATCACTGGGTTTTCTAAATTTCTCTGTTCAGTTACAGTTTTAATATCATTTGCGGCATGTTTTTGTTGTTCTACTACCACTACATTTTCTTCACCTTCAAAAAAGATTTTTTATAAATGTGCAAATTGCCCATCATAAAAAATAATATTATATAAACAACTGAAGAGTTACCGAGTCCTCAGAGTCTTACGATTTCTTAATTCGAAAAATTCTAGGTTTCTATTTAGCTAAAATTTCAACTAAACTAAAAAAATAAAAATTCTAAAACTACCCACAGACCACAGAACACTTACCATGCTCTAACACGTGAATTTTCATAACATCCATTTCAGTGGATGTACATTCACAGATTTCACAAACATAAATATTCTTTTCGTAATTCATCGTCAGACAAATTGGTATACGTTCTTCATAAATTTTTAGGTTACCTTTTCCAAGTTTTTCCGGTATAATCCGTTAACTTAAAATTGACAGGTGGTCGCTCCCTTCGCTCGGTCATTAAGCTCCGAGCTAATTGAGCGTCCTCAGAGGGCTTGCTGATGCAATAAAAAAACGCAATCGAGGATGTACCGAGCTGATTTTTGGCAATAAACGAACGCCAAAGAGCGCTCGGAGCACACAGATCGAATTAACGAACGCAGTGTTAATAACCTAGGAACCGCCTCTTAAACTTTCTCTAACCGACGGTACCCGCCACTGGCAAGAAACACGTAGTACGAATAAGTTGCCAATTCCATCAATAGTTTTTTCTATGCTACAAGTCAGCATAGGAAGTAATGTTTTTGTGACCTTTAAAGTAAAATCCCTTTAAAATATACTTCTTTTAAAAACATTTTAGGTTAAGACATACGCACTAATAACCTATTTATGCAAAAGGAAACAGCACTCGACTAATAATACACCTATTAATGCAAATGGAAACAGCACTCGACTAATAATTAAAATTAACAAAAGTTAAACACAAAGATTCCACGCTTTTTTGTCACTATCCGCATTATTAGAAACGAAAACTAATGCTTTTGTTACTTTTAGAGTACAAACTCTGTAAAATACACTTCCTGTAGGAAGATTATACCAAATAAAATATAATAGATTTACGTTATCTACGCTAACAAAACTGTAAGTATAGCCATTAATGTAAAAAATGATCCACTAACTAATAATTAAAATATAAGGCTTTAAAGAATCCACGGTATTTCTTTACAATCAGCACTGAAAAACTAAAAAGTTATTTATTTATTAAACAACACAACTCTTGCGGTCCGCCTAAATAAGTTATTTGAAATATCTAATTGTTTGAAATACTTTTGCCCCTGACGTGACAAAGGATCGGAATCAAGAAACCTACCAATAGTAATTGTTGCATAAGAGATGGGAAAAAGTAGAATGGTCTTCTTCGATCCGTTGTTGATTAATATTTTCATTTTGCTCAGTTTTATCTAGTTTGTGCTTGGATTATAGTGCTTCTTAAATTAGCCTTAATACGGTTGAAACCTAAATTAAACACATACATTTGCATATTATGTAACGTTTGCGGGTTCAAGACATTGATTTAGATACATCTCGACTGTAAAAAAACTCATTTCGGGGATCTTTTTAAAAATGTCGGTGAGTTATGATAATTTTCTTGACAAAAGGGCGAATAACAACTTTCTGAACGAGCTGCGTGAAACAGAATAATGGTTTTTTCTCGATAAATTTCCTGCTGAAATCAGAGAATTTTGGTTATAACTTTGTGTAGTTGTGCTCAATTAGTGTTTTTCGATTTGAGTTTTAAACCATTTTTTTAGCAGAAAGCTTAAGCTTTTCGGTTTTCACTAAAACTGATAAAAAATGGTTATAATTTTGAAATACTGTGTAGTTGTGCTCAGTTAGTGTTTTTCGTTTTGATTTTTAACGTTTTTTTTATCAGAAAGTTTAAGCCTTTCGGTTTTCACTAAGACATAAAAAATGAGATGTCACTATAGTATTTAAGTTTGGTAATGCCGCGACTGGATCTTTTGTTTTCACTTTCTAATATTACAGCATATTATAACGTCGGGCTCTTCAGAAGCGTCGGATAACTGCCGGTATTTGGGTATTTTTTAAAATAAAAAATGTGCGATTTAAGGGAAAAAATATTTGGTATGTCTGTAGACTATCCCAGGAGTCACCCATTCCAATATATGCAGTGAATTTCATATCACCCTGTATAGAGATTAAATAAAGTATGTTTGTTTATGTAAATAAAAATATAATTTTGATACTTTCTTACGACAGGTTACGTACAACCTTGTACGCTTGGCAGCTACACGACTGTTTCCGATTGCTCGAATATAAACGCCGATGTAAGCGAGTTACTTTTAAGGCAGGCCTTGGCGAGCATTAGTTAAATTTTGAATAACTTGATAAAAATTTAACTCGGCATTATAATTTAACACGGTGGCAGCTAATATCGAATTAACTTTTCTTTCTGCAACCCGCTATGAATGTTCTGAATACAGCGTTCAGTATTTTAAAAATGACTACCACATGGTTATCGTTTTGCGATCCAAAGACATTGACAGCTGAACAACATTCTCAAATTAGAAAGTAAAGTAAAAGTGAATAAAAAGGTCCAAAGTTTAAATAACTACAGGATGGTTTTGATTCAAAATCAGAAAATCAGTTGTTAATAATTTGCAGAAAAATAAAATTTTAAACTTTTGTCAAATCCCTGAAACACAAAGAAAAATAATTACCAATTGGATAGTTTAAAATGCTGATCGCTTTCTTCAAAATATAATTACGACTCATCGAGAATATCTAAATTTGACGACGAGCACATACTAATCGAAAATTTGCGCCATTTAATACGGGTCTAGGTCTGGTAAGCAGCGGTGTGCCGACGGGGGGAGGGGGGCAAGCCCTCCTACCGTCGGCGTAACGGCGCCCCCGCGCCCCTTATGACGAAACCATGACTGTTTTGGTACACAGTAGCTTTGCTGGATGCTGAGTACTACTGACGTACTAAAATATTACTTGTTATGATTTTATAGCCTAATAACAATAACTTCTTATATCCTTATTAAAAACCCTATAATTTACAATCAAGTGAATAATTTAAATCTACCTGGAAGACATTCTTATTTTAACTTTTTTCTATCGGCGCGTTCGAATTTCTTTAAAAAAATTATCTGGAGATTCACTGCCTACGGTCAGGGGTGGATTTAGAATTTCGTCTAGGAGGGGCGCAACGTCACCTGAAGCTATACAAAAGTATAGACTGGCAAGTTTGCGTTTTTTTTTATTGTTTAGGTTTGCTCTAAGAAATGTACGCTATTTCCTAATGGACGAAATATCTAAACCTGTTCTTGCGAAAACCGAACAGTTTGTCATCTTAACTTACCAATATCCTAGCACTTTTGTATTTATACCTTCTGTCCATTTGGACTGACAAATAATGAAAATTTTTCGAAAACACATTTTTTGAAAGCACGTTTTTTCGAAAATATATTTTCTTGAAAACAGAACTTTTCGATAATATGGTTATTCGAAAACTAGGGATATTTTCAAAATATTTTTTTCGGAAACGAACTTTTCGAATTTTTTCTTTAACCACTTTTCGAAACCTTATTTTTCAAAGAAACCATGTTTTTAGAAAGTACATTTTTTCAAACATTATTTCAGAAAAGACTTCGAATATTCATTTAAAAAAAGAAACATTTTTTTGAAAGATATTTACTACAGAGTAATATAGCAGACACAAGGAAACGTAAACCTGACCGAACACAAAAACGGTTCGTTTAGGTTAGTGCAGGATCTTTCTGGAATTTTTTTATTGACATTTCCTAAGCCAGTAGAGTTCATAATTTTAATTTAGAAAAACTGTTTTCTAAAAAAATACATTTTCGTAGAAGTTTGTAGATTCACTTCCAAAAAAAGCATCTTTCGACGTAGTTGATTTTGAAAAAAATTTATTTAATTTATCATCAAAAAAAAAAGTTTGTTGAAAAAAAAATAGAAGTTGGTCATCTTAGCTTACACGCGACCAGACAAATTGTTTTAATAATACAAAAGTGTACATATTATTGTAGCATTTCTTTATTTATGCCTTCTGCTCATTTGGGGGGATATACGAGTACTTACGAAAGCACAATTTTTCTCAAACCAATTTTTCAAATTTTTTAAAGCACTTTTCAAAAATACATGTTTTCAGAGAACATGTTTGTCGAAATTTGATTTTTTCGGATATTACTCTTTTCAAGCAACGGTTTTTTGAAAAGTAATTTACAAGAAAGTAACGTACCAAACCTAAGGAAACCTGATCAAACCCAAAAAAGGTTCGTTTAGGTTTGTTCAGGATCTTTTTCCGTCTTTTTTTCATTAGCGTTTTCCAAGCTAGAGTTCATAATTAAATTTTCTAAATACTGTTTTTGAAAACACATATTTTCGGAAAATGTACCTATTTTCAAAAAATAATTTTTTAAAGACATTTTTGAAACAAAAATTACTTTCGAAATACGTGATTTCGAGAAAATATTTTAAAAATATTTCATAAATCCGCTTTTATAAAAGCACATTCGAAAAAGCTGTCAGGACATTTTTTTTTAAAATGTATATCCGAAATATGTTGTCGAGAAAATATTTTTGAAAAATTTCGTTAATCGGCTTTCGAACAAGCTGTTTATCGAAAAAATTTACTTTCAAAAGAGGTGTTTTTTTGGAAAAATAAAAACTATTTGGTTATTTGTTTCCTTTAGAAGCCAAAAGGATCTTGCGCACATTCTGATAAGATCGCAGTAGGATGTGTAAGGAGTGTTTTCAGAAACAATCTTAGAGCATGTAAATCAAAAATGACAAAAAAGGCTTGCATTTTTTATATTACATATTAGTATTAATATAACATTCATATTTGTGTGGTATAATTCATTTCAAAGACCTTACATTGACAGCAAATGTTTGTTTTTGTTTATAATATTTTGTTGAATATGTAGGAATGGTTAACGTTTATGTTACAATATTTATTTTTATAAAATTCCCTATTGGAATCCTTTTGTACAAGGTTTTGAAGGGGGCGCCTCCTAAATGCGCGCCTGCCTACGATGACCACACAATAAAAGGAAAGTAATTTGGCGCCCCTAAAATCATTGTGCACCTCCAACAATCCCCCCCCCCCCCCGCCCTTAAAGGCGCGCCACGCCTCTGCTGGTAAGAATTAAGATTCAAAACAACTTAAGATCTAATCTCCATACTATTTAAATAGGAACAAACTAAATCATTAAATTAAGAATTACTAACAAATTAATAATAATTATGTGTATCAGAGACTAATGTAAACATTTTCACTGTTAATAAAAACAAAGTTTAATATAAAAATGAAGTTTACAATTCTAACTTTAACATCGACGATCATAGTGCTAAATAACGTTATACAGTGCTGTGACTTTGAGGACCTGTTTAGTGCAAAAGAAATTAGTATAGAAGATGCGGTTTCGATATCTGATATAGTATTTCATGGCCTAGCAACGCCGTTGGATAATTTAGGGAGCTCCATTTTCGTAGCCTATTTTGATCTAATCACCACCTACAAAGGCTCCGCATTATTAAAGGAATGGGGAAAGTTAAACAATTATTATAGGTAAGTGAACAACAGGTAGAAGTTAGTAAAAAACTAGTTGGACTGCATTATACTCACATTATTTAGAAGCAGCAAAATTGGAAATAAATCGAAAAATAAGATTTCATAAAAAAACACCAACTTTATAGGTCTTTAATAGACCACTTGTGGGACCTAGTTCCAAAGTGTAAAATCTCCAATCAAACCCAATCAATCTCCTTCGAAAATATTGCCGATTTCAGGCAAGACATGTTACCCAGCGATATCGTAAAGCGAATTGTGTTGCGAGTTGTTGTGATTTAACAATATGTCGCCGTATCTGTATCATCAGAGTCGTCGAATGACACGATAGCTAGAGATTGCTGCGAATCCTGTTGCTTGAGTATGAGACGCGGTCAAAATAATATTGTGTGTTGCTTATTGACAGTTGATAGTTGCTTATTGCTCGTTGCTTCAGTATGAGAGCCGCCTAACCAAATGATTGATAAATTATTTATCTATTCATAATTATTACATACACAGGTTAAAAATGACAAAGTCAATAAAATCGCTTAATATTTAAATTATAACTTTTTTTTGTTTCCTGAAAATGTATGAAAGCTGAAGAATGTACCCTTTGGAACTAGACCCCCATTTGCTGGGGAACTTACTACGACCACTACCAGAGTACGCCCTTGAAGCGGCTTATCGATGGTAGTAAAAAGTGACGCGACTTGTGCCTTTTATAAAATTATTTTTGACTTGTGTCTGCGTCATCATCCATAAATGAAATCATAAACTTTAAGAATGTATTATATATACATGGTTCTCATTAAACACCGTCCCCCTCCCCATTTTGATATTTAAATAAATTATGTGCGAAGAAATTGATTACATTATTTTATATAGGAATATCTTCTATGACTTTTGGGATATATATTAACGTATATTAATTGAGTAGGTGCCTGTCACAAACCAGGCTTAAATTAGTATTTTATGGAACGATATTTATTTATGAAAATTTGTTTATTGTCATAAATGTCAGACTGACAAAATCCATGAAAGTATTGGTAGAAAAGGGCAGCGCGACGATGAGCGGGGAAAGGGTTTTCTTGTGAGGACAGGGTCATTGATGAGTCGAATTGCCCTCTTTTGGATATAATCAAGGATGTTAAATGTCGAAGGTGATAATCGCTCCCCATATGTGGGAACAGTACTCTAGGTTACTTCTTATTTGGGAAATATAGATAGTGTGTAAGTTGGAAAAGAAAAACCAAGCTTTTTAGCTGCTGATATGGCTATTGAAGTAATGTGTTTGTGCCAGCTAAGATCATGTTCGAAAGCGATGACAACAAGATCGAACAGTTCATTGTTCTGTAGGGCTTAGCCATTCACGTGGATCAATCAAGTGTTGCCGGATTTTTTGCGTGACAGGGAGCAGGACTGGGTCTGGTCTAAAAGTAAGGTAATTATTCGGATTAATGGAAACAGCGAATTTTTTGATGAAATTTTGCACAGACCCTAATTTTGGGTCGTAGAACACGAATCCGAAGTCAGGCTTTGGCGGTCTCGTATGGTTTTCCCAAATTTTTTTTTTAACTTTTAGGTTAGCTTTTTCAATGAATTTCTTTAAATTTCGGCACTTTCACTTAAACACATCTATACAAGTCATTACACACTATTATTTTGAACCGTATTTAGGCAAATTTATATAAAAACACACTAAAAAAACAGAGAAAATATCAAAAAACTAAAAGAAAATAAGCACGCAACCCGTGGTACACATACCCGAAATTTCTGATGGAATTTACAGATCGTTTTTCCCACAAATTTTAACAGTTGGACAAAATCTGAGCAAAAAGTTGTATACACCCAAGCAAACCTGAACGAAACGGTGTTCAGGTTTGCTCAGTTTTCATGGATATATATATATATATATATATATATATATATATATATATATATATATATATATCATCATTGATGTATATGTATATATATATATATATATATATATATATATATATATATATACATATATACATATATATATATATATATATATATATATATATATATATATATATATATATATATATATATATATATATATATATATACATATATATATATATATATATATATATATATATATATATATATATATATATATATATATATATATATATATACATATACATCAATGAAAACAGAGCAAATCTTTTTGCTCAGGTTTGCTTGGGTATATACAACTTTTTGCTCAAATTTTATCAAACTGTTAAAATTTGTGGGAATGATTTGTAAATTTGGTAGCAGTCTTTCCATCAGAAATTTCGAGAATGTGTACCATGGGTTGCGTGTTTATTTTCTTTTAGTTTTTTGATATTTTCTCTGTTTTTTAATGTGTTTTTATATAAATTTGCTTAAATATGGTTCAGAATAATAGTCTGTAATGACTTGTATAGATGTGTTTAAGTGAAAGTGCCGAAATTTAAAGAAATTCATTGAAAAACTAACCTAAAAGTTAAAAAAAATTTTTTTTTGAAAACCATACGAGACCGCCAAAAACTGACTTCGGATTCGTGTGCTACGACCCAAAATTAGGGTCCGTGCAAAATTTCATCAAAAAACTCGGTGTTTCCATTAATCCGAATAAGTACCAAAGGTAAATAATAAGTTATTTTTAACCTTTCCAGGAAACTAGCAAATAAAGGGCATGCTTACAGAATAAAGAAAAATTAGTTCTACTGGTTAGTCAAAAGAGGTTAATTTGTAAATAAATCCACACTCTATTGTCCTAAACAATTTTAAAAGATATGAAATACACTCCAAATAAAGAAAATTAATTATTTTCCTTTTGGATATTTTAAAACGTTCAAAACAAGAAATATGAATTAGCAATAAACTTCTGAGATAAACATTAGGAAGGGTATACCTTTATACTACGTTTTTGATAAAATTTCTTTTTAGCAAAAAATTATATGATTTGTAATTTATTAAAAGTTTAATACCTTAAAAGCTCCGGATTGAAGGGAATATTTTTTATTAAATTTAATTTGATAAAAGTGAAAATAGATTTATGAAAAGCAAAATAGCTATTTACGTAACACGTGCAGAAAGTAATACTTTTCCGCGTGCGACTGCCGTTGACTGAAGGACGCGAAGCGGAGTTGTATCTTGTGTTGTGTGTTTTTTCTACGAGCGTAAGGAAAATTATCTAGTTTTGATATTTTTTTAAATATTTTATTTCAGTATAGACGTCAAAGTGAAAATACAGTTGAATTAATCTCACATTATTTTCATTTGTTATTAACACTATTAATGGTAACAAAACTTGCGTTTGTTAAATTTATGGCCGAAGCTAACTCATTTTTAATTGGTATAATAATAATAATAATAATAATAATAATAATAATAATAATAATAATAATAATAATAATAATAATAATAATAATAATAAAGAAGTTTATTTATGCCAATAAAACAATTAAAAATATAAATATAAAATTGATAAAAGTAAAAATAAATCGAAAAAATGACACTAGTATACTAGTTGGCATAAATAGGGAGAATTTTGATTTATAAAAAATCATTCTTCCACTCCTACCCCTACTAAATAATTTTTGATATTATTAATAATGTCTGTATGATTGTGGCGGATTCATATTTAAAAGATTTATTGTTTGGGTGTTACGCCACTCTACTGTTAAGGAAAATAAATATTTTTTAAAAATAATAAAAGTCAGTGCGTTTAAACAAAAAACAAATCCTGAAAAAAGAAATGTTCTGTACACTGTCAGTGACTTTTAATTATAAAAAGTATGCCTGACCCTAATCTATCTCTAATTATTTTATTCAGATTAGGTTTTAGATCGAATATATACTACACTAGAGATAGATTAGGGTCAGGCATACTTTTTATAATTAAAAGCCACTGACAGTGTACAGAACATTTCTTTTTTCAGGATTTGTTTTTTGTTTAAACGCAGTGACTTTTATTATTTTTAAAAAATATTTATTTTCCTTAACAGTAGAGTGGCGTAACACCCAAACAATAAATCTTTTAAATTTTTGAAAGTTATATAGCTTATGCCCCTTAGACTAGAAGGAATATTATTATAAATTACAGAAGAGGTATATCTAAGCGATGACATATTTTTCAGTATCATGTTTAGGTATTTCTATTGTGTTCTGATTTGTAGTATTAACAATATGAATATTATTCCTGAATTCAATTTTTTCAAATAAATATCTTGGTTTCTGAGTTAAAATTATTTTATATATAAAACAGGATATTATGTGGATTTCGCGTCTTTTTTTTAATTTAATTAAATTATGTGTGTCAAAAGTAGGTGATACGTGATCATATTTTTTTAGCCCTATCGAAAAACGAATACAGTTATTTTGAACAATTTGTAATTTCTGTTTATCTTCGTTACTGATATTTTTGTGATAAATGATATAGAACATGGATTTATTGTATAAAAGGATTCGATTTCCGTATACTGTGAGCGTATAGAACGTGAAGCCTTATATTTTGTTGTTTGTTATTCTCTTGGGGGAGCTGTTTACGAACTACGAACATAGACAAGACTACGAATTACTACGTAATTGAATCAAGAATGGTAGTAGAAAGAGATAAAATCAGAAAATAGCATTGGAGTGTTGGAGCTCAGAAGTGTTGTTGTCGGTGCAGGTTGTTTAGGAAAACGGCTGAACCTCGGTCTGAACACTCGGTTACACGTACGTCTTTGTCTAATGAACTAGAAAAGAAAAAGTGCGACGTATAGATTTATATAGATTTATAAATGACTCGGAGCGACTTTAAATAAACACCTTTAGAAATAACATAACCTATAAATAATAAAACCTTTTTAACTTAAATTTATTATTATTTAGAAGAAAATAAAGTAATTTAGGGCTTTTATTACTATTAGCAAATCTTGTAATGCTTCTAACGTATTTTTTGTACACAAATACAAGGTAAAATAAGATGTGGCCAATGTTAACAAATTGTGTTTACAGTGTCGCTTAGAATGGTTTGTTTTGGCTTCAAAGAATGTTACATCATCCCGTATCCTTTTATATAATAAATCCATGATATAGAAGCATTTCTTGCCATTCCAGAATTATTTATGTCTTGTGTATGTTCAACTTGACGTGGCTGAAGGTCAATTAATTGCCGCTGGCTGTTGCGGTTTGAAAGTGGTAGCCTGGTTTCGGAGGATCCGATGTGCATTTTGTTTCTTGTTTTGTAAAGACTTGTCCACATATCGTTCAGTATCTTTTGTGGACTTCCATCCACCATGGCGCTTAAGATTCGTGATGTCTACTCCACAGTGTACTAGCAGAGTGGCTGAAGACCGCCTAAATTGCGTTGCCAATGCGTCGCCGTCTTTTTACTGGCGAAACTTTTTAGAATTACTGGCTTTTTTTTCTGCGATTACTGGCACTTTTGTTAGGTTAAATGAAAGCGTATTATAATACAATAATAAGCGTTTTCGGAAAACGATTAATCCGATCAACCCTTACCATCTTGTATCCTTTTTGTTTGACCCTATTAAAGAGACAAAAGATAACACCTGATGATCTGATGAATCAGATCAATGTTCCCGAAAATCCCCAATACCTACAAAGCACACAAATAAAAATATAAAAATCTGTAGATATGGAATGGAAGTCACCAACCCACTAATATTATCCTTGGATTTGAGCTATTGAATTGGTTAGAAAAATGTCGATAACGACATAAACATAAACTTATAGCGAAATCCATTGGCTTTGGTAACTTCAGTGCGCACTGAGTGTATTACGTCAGTACTTGTTTCTTTTTTTAACCATAAGAATAAGCACAAGAAAAGGAGAGATATATTTTTATTGAACTTTTTTCGCCATGGAATTCGCTATATGGCATGGATTGGAATTAGAGCTGGACAAGACAACACACCATACTGACTTGACTCTCTATACATCCCCCCTGAACAAAATAAAATATCGTTCGACGCTTGAGCTTGCGCGCGACTCTTGGTTTAACGTTTAAACTGAAGAAAGATGGTAATATAAATCGACAGAATTTGAATCGATAATGGATAACTTTTATTTAACATTTAAATAGTTAAATAATATCATTAGATAACGTATGTATTTTCATATAAAGAAAAGATTACCTACTGGCAAATTACTGACATTATCTAAATTTTGGCAGTTTCACTGACAGCCCTAAATTACAGGCAAATGCCAGTAATTACTGGCAAATCGGCAACGCTGCGCCCAAAACAATGCCCAGTGTAGGGCTCGGGATTTGGCCGTTTCAGGTATCCAACCATGCCGCGGGCATCTTGCTAATTTTGTTAATTCCAATACATTGGACAGAACATTTTCCGTTTTGGTAATTTAGGAAAAATCTTCTATGAAGCGTACTTTTTGGTCGCAGTAATGCATATTTTTTTATATTTTAACTTCCGTTCCCCGCTTACTACAAAGCTCTTGCGGTGATGGGTTTTATTATCAGAAATCGTAATATGCATCAAGGATTATTTGTCTTCAATGTTATCTAGGGTAAAATAAGTTAATTCTTTACGACTGCAGGTGCCTACCACCCTACGTCATATGTAGCCTCGTTCAGAAATCGCTCTATATTGCTTCTTGTTAGAATTTTAGATTTTTTTGCTGAAATCGAACATAATTTTTCTTGAGAAAGGCGATTACTTTTTAATATTTTGTTATATCCAGATTATGTTTTAATTTTAACATAGATTTTAATGTTGAATACGTTGACCATAACTTGGATGGTTTGCAAGTTTTTGAAAAGTCGGAAAAGAATACTTGAATTACCTCTTCTTTTTTGAAAGTGTTTATTTTCTTCTTTGCACAACATTTGCTAAATGTTTCCAATTCTTTGGTATAATGGTATTTCGATTTTTCTGGTAACAGTTTACATTCTTGGCTTCTTCGAGAACATCTTCCGTTACTTGATCAACACATTTTCTTAAATTTCTGTTCGGATCTCCATTTTCTACTCAAAAGTTGGATAAAGGTCGAATAACCTTTGTATTTTCACTTTGACGTCTATTCTGATAATCAACAACTAAGTAAATACCATAAATTTATTTTTCTACAACCGAGCGAATAGTACAAATTTGCGCTTTCAAAAGAAAGCTCAAAGTTGGACATTTTCGAGGAACAAGCGTTTGTTTTACTTTGTCGCTCGCCGAGCGACAAAGTTACTTTGTCGCTCGCTTAGTTACCATGGACACCTTAATAATAATAAAGAAACGTCCAGCGTATCTGCGACTTTTGACACAAAATATAAACTGTCAAATTTGATATCAATAATTATTAATTACATTACAAAATATTTTTATAAAAATACCGGTTGTAGAAAAAATCATGTGTGTAGTTCGGGCGCAAAGTGACATTGCCGCTCTCGCGAGATGGCCGCGCTCCGCTACGCGTCGCGCGTCTAACTTCTCGCTCAGAGCGGCAATATATCACTTTGCGCTCTTAATACACAAATAGCTATTGCATAGCAACGATATAAGTAGAAATGCTCTGTAATTGTTCGGTGGATTCAATTTTTGGTTCTATTGGGTATTTTCCACCAATATTTAACTAAATATGTTTAATTGGATCTTTTCGGTCCCGGTCCAGTGCCATTAATTAGCACACAAAGTCCAATTAAGTGGCGATGTAGGTATGTGATTGTTGATGTATTGTCTCCCGCGTCAATGCTGAAAAAGCTTTCAGCAATAATACTTCCAGCACTAGTGCGGAAAAGGGCAGGTTTCTGTATCGTACACAGATCAACGGAAAAAGCTGTTGGTTCATAAATCTGGAGCGGAGATTTACAATAAAAGCACAGGGAGGAGGATCTCTCTGAACCCGGGGTCAATGGCAACAATGTTCAAAACTAAACTAGTGAGAATCAATGTTTGTGCTCAGATCATAATAACCGAAGACTCTAATCAAAAAAGAATATTTAAAAGTTTTATATTCTATAAATGATGGAAAAAATTGAGATCTGTGGTATACTAAAATATTTCCATATTAATGGTTCATCTCTAACACAGATAAAAGGTGAGCCTAATGCTACTTTAAGTCAGTCAGCTCGTTCTGTTCTACTAGGACAATTCTCATTGCCATAGATCAGTAATTGGCATGGCAAACATTTATCTAACCTGATGCTACTCATGCACCTTATTCATAATGGCATAGAAATCATAGCTTTGCGTGGCTATGTTTTCTGTGATAATGGTAAATAAACATCAGCCTAAATCATCGGACAAAGATACTCATGCAATGCCAGATAAGAGGAGGTGGCTACCTCTGAAACAATTTTACAGCCATGTTTGCCTGTTAAGCTAGTTTTTGATAATTTATGTTGAGATAAATACACCTGTAGGTCCTGAAAATTTCTATACTATAACAAAAACAGTAGATAAGAGTACTATAATTTGATCCTGTTTCTAATAAGACGCATGTTTAATATTTATTTTGACGGCGTAATTCTTTTCACATATTCCTTTAATTCTGGTTATAAATAATTACTATGGATTAGAATATGATTGACTGCCTCTGTTACTGAATTCTCTGAATTCTTGTTGCCACAGCTATAGGCTGGTTACATAAAAAAAATGTATTTTAGATCTGTTTCTTTAGCCCAGTAACTGTCCGTCATCTTTCCTTATTTCTATATCTTCAGTCATACAGTGTATACCATCCACAATATTACTTTAAAAATAATTTTAAATAGGTACAACAGAAAAATAAAAAAATGCACAATAAGTACACAAGTATGTACACTCACAAGATTAAAATATGAAATAATTTAATTTAAAAATTATGCCTCAACACCGATCTGCTCAAAGTATTCACGTATTGTATATGATGGATTTTCCAACAAAAAACTTTTAGTTTTCTTTTTAAATTTCTCTACAGAGACATTGCTGTCTCAAAAATATTCTGGCAAAGCATTAATACATCTTGTAGCTATGATATAGGAACGTGTTCTGTATCCTGGAGAGCCCGAACCTTGTATATCTTAAGATGTCTGCATTTATTGTACGATAACCATGAACGTTACAATTCGTTTCCATGGTTTCGTTTAGAGATGGGCCAAACCGAAAATTCCTCAAACCGAGTTAGTCGACTTGATAATAAATGCAAACCGGTTTGGAAACCGGTTTCCCAAACCGGTTTGGAAACCGGGTTGAAAATCGGTTGTGCACCCTGGTTTCCAAACCGGTTTGGCAAACCGGTTTCCAAACCGGTTTGGTAAACCGGTTTGGCAAACCGGGTTCCAAACCGGTTTGGCAAACCGGTTTCCAAACCGGTTTCCAAACCCGTTGACAAATCGATTCAAACCGAGTTTAGCTTGGACCGTGTTAAATCGGTTTAGACCCTTGAGGCGATTTTTTAAAGAAACCGCATCATAAGTAAGTATCATTGCAAAGATTAGCTCGCTCGTTTCCACGTTATGAGGGTTGTTACTTATAAATAAAGTGGGGGTCAATCAGATTCGTAAATTTAATGTTTTATTGCGGTTAATTATTTATTAAACCTACTACAACTACTGTTGAGATAATCAACTTCGCTTTAAAGATATAGTAATAAAATCTTGTAAAAAATTCTTTTTAAAAACCATCTTTTATTATTTAGATGTACTAAAACGAAAAAAATAAGCATAGTTTTTTCATTGTGGCAAAGATAAATGCTATTTATAAGTGGATGTAGTTCGCGTGGGTGGATCCTAATAAAACGAGTAGCAAAGGTATCACTGAAACAGATAGGTATATTATATTTATTTTCTTAAAAACTTGTAGCGCGCCAAACGTTCACATAGGCCTTAATTTTGTTTCGCATAAATTGTAAGTAGATACCTAAGTATGTATTCTTTTCTATTCACGCGACAAGCTTTTAAGACAATTAATTTAACATTAGTATATTACATCTGTTTCAGTGATAACTTTGATACTACTTTTATCAGGATCCACCCACGCGAACTACGTCCACTTATAAATAGCATTTATTAGCATTGCCACAATGTAAAAACTATATTAATTTTTTTTAGTACATCTAAACAATAAAAGCTTGTTTTTAAAAAGTATTTTTTACAAGATTACTATTTCAAGATTACTACCTTCAGTCGTTTCTTACAGTAAACAGAGAGTGTATCACCGAGTAGTACCTATCCAGTCAATAGGTTTACATAACTACATTATAATCGTAATGCCTAAAATTAAATCACACTTTTGAAAACTACTTAAAGAAAGATTCTTGCAGTTTGGCTTATCTACTTATATATTTAAATAACAACAGTCATATCCCTTAAGTTAAAATAGGCATTTCGAGTTTTGTAAGTAATAACATAAGCAAAAGTTTTAAAAATCAAAATAAAATAAAATAAAGTTTGTACTATCGAATTTAAACAGAAAAGAACTGCCGTACCACTTTTCATCTAATGTTGGATACGCATAATAAAATACGGTGTGAAAAATCTTTCTTACATATAACGAATAAACACAACAATCACAATTAAACTTAAAAAGTTAACGTACTTTCTTGCAACTATTCAGGAACAATATTTGGTCAACTTTTTTAGGAGCTAGCCGGTTTCTTCGTTCATTACATAACATACCAGCTTTTGAGAACAATCTCTCTGATGGTACTGAAGTTGCGGGTATACATAAATATTTGTGAGCCATTTTGTATAGTAATGGAAATAGACTTTTCTTATCTTCCCAAAATTCGAGTGGGTTTTTTTTCCGGTCGAGATATGGTAAATCAATGTATTGTTCCACCATACTTGCTGCGGAGGAAAAAGGTGTCATTTGAGTGGTTGTTTCTAATACTTTCTTGTCTAGAGTATCCCAAATTTCATCTTCCTGGATACCTATTTCGGGTTCGGTAGTTGTTGACGTGCTAGGTTGAACGTGTGAGGCGGACAAAGTATCCGTAAGGTAATCCTTTATTTCGTCTATTACCCACGTTTGCGCATTAGTAGCATTAGACTCAAGACCAAAACCTTTTTTTTTGAAGCGGGGATCCAGAAAAGTTGCTTTGGCTGCTATCCTATTGTATTCATAAACTGTAAGACGCTTCTCTATCATGTTAAGAAGATTTCGTTGCAACTGTTTACCTGATTCTGTAGTAGGAGTTTTGTTAGCAGTGGCCTTTTGCAGTCCCAGAACTAATGGTATGACACAGGACAATGAGGGGTATGACTCTCCTGATAATATGACAGTTATCTTTTCGAATGGCTGCAAAAGCATTACTACATCCTCTGTTAAAAACCATTCATTAGAGTCCAGATTAGATGGAGAAGATTTTAGCAGTGGCAATGTGGCTGAAAGAGGCACTTTAAGCTTTAATAAACGGTCAAGCATATAGAACGTGCTGTTCCAGCGCGTACGAACATCTTGCTTCAGTTTTAATGTGTCAAGTTTCATTTGTGTTTGCATGTCTTGTAAAGCGTATGAAGATTTTGTACTGTGCTTGAAATGAGATACGATGCTTCGACATTTGGGTAAAAGATCTTGTAACTGGTCATTTTTCGCGTTATCTTCCAAGTTAGTTATTTCTTTTTCTGTGCAATCTTTAACACCAAGATTCAATGTGTGAGCTACACAGAAATGGTTATGTTTACATAAAAGCTCATTAACTGCTTTTTTCATTGAAGAGGCGTTATCTGTGACAATAGCTACTATTTTAGAATCTATCTGCCACTCTTCTAATATTTTTCGGATTGCACTAGCTATATTTTCGGCAGTGTGATTATCTTGTAATTCAGAAGTTGAAATAACAAAAGATTTCAAAGTTGCGTTTTCTATGCAGTGCCCTGTTATGCTAATGAAACATTTATTACTGTCTGATGTCCAAATATCTGATGTTAGGGCAAGATGACAAACGTTCTGTAATTTCTGCTTTACAACTTCTGACTCGATGTTGTACCTTTCCTCCAGCATTTGTGTTAATTTTTTTCTAGAAGGAAGCTGATAATCGCCATTTAATGTTTGTGAGTATCTTCGAAAACCTTCATTCTCAACTATTTGTAACGGTTGAAAATCGAGGACTATCAAATCGATCAAAGCTTCATCTCCAGATGTTTGACGAATTTTCGAAGGCACTGTCAATCGCACTTGCCTAAGTCGCTTTGTGGGAGGTTCTGATAAATCCAGCTCTGATATGTTACCTTCCACTTGGCTTGTTGATGATCGAGCGGTTGAGCATTGTTCAGACCTTTCAGAAGTATTAAAATCAGCATCCGCTATGTCTGCAAACTCAACTGGGTGCTTTTTTTTATGTGAGTCATCATTGTGCTTGTATTCCCGGAATATTTGTAAGAGAAAGAACATTTTTTGCACATAACTTTTCCCTCTACTGGTTTTTTAAAAAACTCCCAAACAACAGATTTTTTTCTGTGGTCTGACATTATAAATTAAACACTTTACAGGCAACAACTTTTTTAAAAACACTAATTTTATAACTACATAAACATAACCAACCAAGATAATTAAATAAGTTTGTTAAAATCGCTGGCTGTAGAACAACGAGCAAATTGCGCGTCGATTCGTTGTGCGCGGGAACCAAGAGTTAGGTTTGATTCATACGCGGCACGGGTTAGTTTAGTAGTATAGCAAGCAAAGCGGCACGACGTCGACGTATGGATGGACCGCAGCGAACGAGCCATGCCAGTCCGGTCTGACGTAGATCTAAACCGATTCAACTCGGTCCAACCTCAGCTCGGTTTGAACCGGTTTGCGAAGTCAAGTCGTTACATCTCCGTAAACCGATTCAACTCGGTTTAAACCGGTTTGCAAAGTCGAATCGTTACATCCCTGTAAACCGATTCAACTCGGTTTGCGAAGTCGAGTCGTTACATCTCCGTAAACCGATTCAGCTCGGTTTGAACCGGTTTGCGAAGTCGAGTCGCTAGATCTCTCTAAATCGATTCAACTCTGTTTAAGCTCAACTCGGTTTGAACCGGTTTGCGAAGTCGAGTCGTTACATCTCTAGACTTTCGTTGCGCATAAAGAGCAAGCACTCAAAAATACAGCATGCTGGCAGTGTCAATATGCCCAACCTTTTAAACAACGGTTTGCATTGATCGATGAATCTGCAATGACAAGATGTTAGATCATCATTGCTTGGCCTCAAACTAAAACTCAATTTACGGATCTTATCAGGATTAAAGGTCAAGAAGTTAGCGAATAACCATTCTTTAGCGTATTTTCAGTCCTAAGTATTCACTGGGATAGTGAAGCTCTTGAGTTAGACCGGCATACGAGGTTTGTATCGTCGGCGTAAATTGAAGCAAAAAGAAGCATTATTTAAATTAAACGGCAAATCGTTAAGGTGTATTATAAATAATACAGGCCCCAAGACTGAACCCTGGGGTACTCCTTGTCTTATCACGAAACTCTTAGAGAAGACGTTGTTAACCTTCACAACTTGGTAGCGATCAAACAAATATGATCGCAAAAGCTCTAGTGGAATTCCCGTAAAATTTGGTTTTTTATTTAAAGGAATGTCATGACGAACGGTGTCGAAAGCGCTCGACAAATCATAAAATCCAGCCTCACAATAATTTCCCTTTGTTGATAAAGAAAAGAGATGTGTGATGCAAATTTTACCCGTTTGCTAGCAGCACGTATTTCATCCTGTGTTATCAACTAAAGTGCTTTCATTAAAAACAATTTCTTGATGTACCTACCTATACATTTTAAAACGTTTGCTGGCGTTCAATACCTGTTATGATGTTTATATTATTAAGGATATTCGTCAAACACTACATCAAATGGTTATGAATTAAATTAACATGATAAATTCGGTTAAGCACCACCACTCACACCACATTCATAGCCACCAAAATAATAAATAAGCAGTTAAAGACAATCTAAAGGTATTATTTTCACTTATTTTTCTCGCCAGGTCTCTTATCGAGTTATATTGAAGGAAATAAACTCAATAGGTAATCATATTCTGTCAAAGAGTATCTAAATTTACAGGACGAAGAGGTTTAGAAGAAACCTTGTAGACTAATAAAAGAAACAAATGCCTGTAGAGCAGTGGTTCCCAACCGGTGGTACGCGTGAGCATTTGGGGTGGTACGCAGAAGGATTCAATAATAATAAAAAATAAAAGTAATGGGTAAAAACTTCTCTTTAAGCGTCCTGATAAAGATATTTTAGTGTTGGAAAAGGTTAAAAATCACCACTGTAGAGGGTAACACTTTGTATTTCTTTGTTTCTTTCTATGATACCAATAAAAAAGGTTGCTAAAATATACAAAAATATACATCTTGTGTAAGAAATTCGGCTATCGTTTTTTTTCAATAGACCGATTTAGGGTTATTCGCAATAAAACACTGCTTCTAGCTTCTTTAAGGTCACGTAGTTAAAACGTACCCCTCTCCCGCACACTTGAAAGGTCATCTAAAAGAAATATATTGGGTATCCCCATATTATAAAAATGACCAGAACCAGAAAGTTTTCTACTTACCGTCATATTGAGAGAGGGAGCGAATTAAAACATCAAATAAAAGTTCTTTAAGTAGATTTTCCAGGGTGGAAAATGCTATATAAATTTAAAATTTCTAATTTCATTGCAGTAATTAAGAAATATCTGCTTCTATCCTAAAAAGCCTTTGGAGAATTAATAGAAATGCCTTTCAACAAAAAGGAACTTTAATCAGAGTAAAGTACACGGATCGGGGTTTTTTTTAAATTCCTTTATGTTGGAAGCCTGCCTATAATTTATATTTTTGTTTTTAGTACAGGCAATTTGTTCCATAATCTCTCCAGATCAGTGTAAATATTCAAGAGGAGAACGATAGCAGGAAGTTCTTCTGAGCAAAATCAGTGTAAATATCTGTAAAAAAAGAAACCTATTCCCGGTGACGAGCAAGAGAAAAGAGTTTTCTTGAGAGGACTGAATTATTGTTGAGTCAAATGGCTTGCTTTTGGACAGAATCAAGAATTTTAAGTGTCAAAGGTGATGCTGCTCCCAAAATGTGGGAACAATGTTCTAGGTTATTTGGATAACATAGAGAGTGTATAAATTGAACGAGGAGAAGTATTTATGACCAAAAAAGAAAACCTAGCTTTTTAGCAGTTGCTGTAGCATTGAAGTGAGGTGTTTGTACCAGCTGAGATCATGTTCAAAAGTGATGCCTACAGAATAATTTATGTTTATTCGGTAGGGTTCCACATTTATGTAGATGGAATAAGTGTTGCATGCCAGAGAGCAGGAACTAGGTTGTGGAGGCATTGAATGGAACAATATTTTTAGCACTTCAAAATTATTTGGTGATCTTGCAAAAGGGATGAGTCTGCGTCTATGATCAAGCTTTAGATTCGAGACTTGTTTGGGAAAGTAAATATTGGAGTAAAGGGTACTATCGTCCGCGTAACTGTGGATGGGATTGTTAGTTGAAGAAAGCAAGTACCTAATTAATGTAAAGAAGAAATAGGGTTGGTGCAAGGACTGAACCGGGGTACGCCGGGATTAATAGAATGTAAGTTAGATGAGTGACCGTCCACTATGACAGATATGCATCGACTAGAAATAAAGCTGCATAGTTTGGGAGGAATCCTGTAAGAAGGTAGTTTGTTAAGGAGTACAGCATACGTAGTCAAATACCTTGGAAATGTCAAGAGCAACAATTTGGGATTCTCCATGAAATTCGAGATACTTATTCCAGTTGTATATGACAAAGGTATGGAAATTAGCTGTGGATTTTTAATGACGAAATCCATACCGTCTGTCGCGGACGAGTTTAGGTTCTTCTAGATATTTTATAATTTGCAAACCTAATGACTTTCTCCATAATTTTGCAGACAACAAAGAGAAGTGAGATAGGCCCATTATTACATAAGATTTGTGGTCTTGTTTTTACACTTGTCATTTTAAATCCTTACGCTAAGATTCACTAAAAATTTTAAGCTTTACTACTGGTTTAAATTAATATCTTCTAGTTAATCAGTTTTGACGGCTTTTTATCCTGTCATTGTTAGTAAATCGTCCTTTAAAACTTATGATTTATTCTAATATTTCAGCGATTTGCTTGGTTTTTAAACTATTTTCATCTTGGAACGTGTTTCTATAATGAATTACGTTCCATTATTGTGGAACGTACTTGCTATAATTGCCCCTTTCTTCAATAATTTGCGAAAGAACCGTGAAACAACTTCATAGAATAATAGTTAACACAGTTCTCTCATTCTTACACATATCGGTTTAATGCTTTTGGTTGTCAAATTAGAAGAGTATAGCGTTGGAGAATGTGGCCGTTAATTCTCTAATAAGGTGGGCCGTAGCAGTAGTGAGTTTGTTCATAATTATTTAAAATTAATAGAATATTGAGGTTAGTTTAGTTAGGTTTCCTGGATTCTGAGTTAAAAATCTTATTTTACTTCATTATTTGAAGCATGAGAATAAAACAATGTATTAAAATTATTTTCGCATAGAGTAGTTATTATCAACTATAATATCCCAAGAGCACGAGATAATTTTATTACAGCTTTCGAAAGCATATTACTTGAAAACAGCTAGATGCCGTAGGCAGAGGGCTGTTGTTAATAAGTAACGTACATGGGGAAGTTGTAATAAAATTTTAAGGTATTTTTCAATGCTTGAGGGATATTCGGCGAGAATTTTTTTTTTAAATATTGTTCAAAATTGCTTATTTAAAATACAATTATTAAAAGAACAATTAGAAAAATTAAAACTAGATGCAGATGATGTATTCGATTCCATTGAAGAGTTGTTTCCACGCATATTGTTCATTATGTTATTATGATGGTCTTGATCAATATCTAGATATGATTTTATGGAATTAGCATTAGCATGTCCTGTAATTTTTAATAATTGCTGATCTTGTACTCCGCTTTTAGCCAGCTGACTAACTGCAGTAGATTTGTTCGAGTGGTTGGCCATTTTTGTTCTGTTTGTATCCAAACCTATTGCGTCAGCAAAATATTTTGTTCACTCGTTAACTATATTTCTCCTATGGGCATATTATCGTACCAGTTATCGTTTTCTGTCTTCCAGTGGCGATTTGGTCTTAAAAAGACTCTATTTTTTTAATGTTTCTGCCCCGTTTAGATAAAAATTTGAGAAATAACCTGACGGGACATGCGTCGTTGTTATTGTTTCGAACTAGCCATTTACTGCCAGTGCAGCTTTTTGAGCACCCCTGACAGGTTTTACTAAAAACTGAGTTATGATATTCTATGCGATTTGTTGGAGAACCATCATTATTTCTCTCGATATGGAAAAATTCAACCAAACAAGCAGCGGCTTCGCCACCTCTCTAATTCAACTGCGACGATATCGTAAAACATTCGCTGAAGTCCTTCAGGGATATTTTCATTCCACAAGTTGATTATTTTACTAATTTCCAATAAACTTGCTGCCACAGAGCTCATTTTATGTTTAGAAGGGTCCTTTTGTAGAATTCTTCGTGTTGCGTCGCGGGCATTACGCACTTGTTTAAAAATCACACTCTTGAACGGATCTATTATGATTTTGTATTCATTGTAGTACTTTTCTTGTAATAATTTACTTGTTATATTCCACATAGCCTCCTTAAACTCTGTGCCATCTCTTTTTCTCATATTAACCGCCCAATCCTGAAGTATCTATGCTAATTCTTCTACTGTACGATTACCATCTAATGTATATTTCCGCGTGCCCCAAAACTATTTTCCAAGTATACTTTCTACTGTTAACAGTATTTTTTGGTGTATTTTCTTCAATAATTTTCTCGATTGAAGCACTGGTTTGTTCACCAAATCTTGACGAAAGTGATTACATTTTAAATTGTAACAATTACAGAATTTCAATATTCATTGCAATTAATAAGGTCTACTTACTTTTCAGGAGTACATGTAAATATGTAAAAAATGAGAATCATTTCTCTAACCACTTGATGAAACCTTATACTATAAGGATTTGAAACAAATAATGTTAAAACAGCTATTCTCCGGGCTATATGCCCCTCCGAGCGCTGGATTACATACCAAAATTTGCCGTATTTTGACTAACACTGTTAGACAACAAAATACTTGGTTTGACTGCAAGAAACTATCAGGAAGAAGGAAGATTTTTCTTTTGTTAGGATGTCGTTACCTGTATACCGGTTTCAGTACATGATAAACGAACATACCTACCTTCCGAAACAGCAATCCTTAAAGCTAACCATGTCGAACTGCATAATCAGTATGACACAGGCAGCGCCATCCATTAGCAGTGTCAAGCAGGGGGAGTAGAGTTTACCGTGAGGTAAAATATTTCAATTTCAATATTCATTGCAATGAATGAGGTCTACTTACTTTTCAGGAGCATATGTAAATATAAGGTTTCATCAGGTGGTTAGAGAAATGATTCTTTTTTACATATTTACAAGTTTTATAACATAATTTAATTCTTGAGTTTTTTTCGAAAAAATAGGAAAAAATAGTTAAGCATGTTTTTCTCATTAATACAACTAAAATCATGTTAGCAATATTTTCCATCATTAAAACCTATTAGAAAAACGTGCAAATAGAAGAAATAATAAAATACAAATTTTAATGACACATAATATATTTTTCACAACCAAAAGTTGTCAAAACTTAATTAGTTAACCAGAAGGACTAAATTAAAACCGGACTGAATTTTATGAATTAAATGGTGATGGATCTGTTAACAAATATTAAGTTAAAAGTTTCAAGCAATATCTAATATGTAAAGTAATTTTTACTTTTCACGTTTTCCTACTGTTTATGTTAGTCAAGCTTAGAATTTAATATCATATCGTAAACTTGGCAATTTAAATTTAACTTTAGCAGAAATTATCAAGCAACTCGCACGTCCATATCTTCGTATATTTCGAAGTGCTAAGTAATTTAAAGTTGACTTGTTTCCCCGAAATTATCTGTTAAACTTAGATTTATTTTATAAGCAGTATTACCGCCATGCCACCTTTTAGCAGATTTGATCAGAGCAGTGTCATATATTTTTAATATCTCTGTGCATTTAAATTTTCACTGAAATTATATCCGAAACCACAAGAACTGAAGCAACCCAGACATGAATCTTAACCGGTGCGCCGAACGAAGGTATGTTCTTTGGTAGACTCAGCTTTCTTCCTAGGAACACAATCCCAAAATGGTGATTCATTAGAAAAAAATGTGTTGCTCCAGTCGGCATCAATATTGTCCCGTGTCCGACTTAGCCGCTTTTCAATATGTTTTGCAGACAATAAATTACAGTTTAAAAAACTAAAAACACGCTTTTATGAGCGCACTAAAAAGTTAAAAATAAATATTTTTCTTTTATAGTTAACAGAAAACCGGAGTGTGCAGTGCGCGCATCGTGAGGAAAGTAAAGCAACTAACAATCTGCGCCTCCCTTTACTCCGAACACCTGCATACCCCGTTTTTCTGTTAACTTATAAATCTAGAAAACCTTTGGTCTTTAAATTAGAGATGATACAAAATACTAGGAACAGTTATGAACGAAGAATAGATTATAACAGTTATCAGTTTAATAAAATACCTGTACCAAGGCTTCGACTGTTGCGAGGAACAAAACGGACGTTCTGCATTAAGAAATCGTTCTCAATTATTGGGAGCATTGCAAATTAGTGAAGGGACTATTCGAATTCAAAATATTTAGAAGTATTCGATTCTGGAATGTATTCGAATGAATTCGATTCTTAACGAAGTATTCGAGCGTTCTGCGAGGATGCGAGATATTACAATACAAGAAGAAAAGAATCGAAGGCTGAATCGGAATGAATCGACAAAATTCGCGTTGGCTCCGATTATCCAACGTAGGGTAGTTTGCCGTTGATTTTCTAATACGCGGCTTATTTAGTTTTAGTCCTTGTCCTTACAGATTTTGAAAATTTCGAATGGGACATATTATTCAAATTTTTGAATATATATATATATATATATATATATATATATATATATATATATATATATATATATATATATATATATATATATATATATATGTGTATCTGGTCAACAAAAAAATCGGCAAAAGCGATTTTAACTCGACTTTTCGAACTGCTATAACTTTTTTGAGAGCGGTTTTCGGATACCGATAGCTCGTCTTGCCCAGATTAAGTATAAAGTAGTGATTTGGCAATGGAAATAACATTTTCATGCTATACAGGGTGATTAACAAGGTAATGTAAAACTGCTAAAAGTTTAGGTGTGTGCCATATTGCCAATAATTTTTTTTTGGTCATTCCTACACAGCACGTTAGTAAGCCGATATCAATATCTCCAGACGTGTTCGCCGAAATTTCGATTAATGGTCTTTGATGGAAAATACAGGAGGCAACAAAAAAAAGCACACAAATTTTGGTAGGCATTTTTAAAACGCTGTAGCTCGAAAACGGATTGATAGACTTTGTCGGGCTTTTTAGGTATTGAAAGCCCTTTCGTGTGGCGTTGTATCTAATAAACTGTTTTTTTTTCTAGGTCAAAATGTTTGCGCTGTATAGGGGCGAACTAAAAAGTAAATGAAAACCATTGTTAAAAATGTTTTTTTTAATTTGTGAAAATTGAGCAGTGTGTGTTTGTTTTCTTCAAAAACGAGGGCGTTTTGTCCACCTCTCGGTTAGTTATACAGCGTGTCCATAAACCATCTTAACAAATCGGAAACATTTTATTTTTGACTTTACGGCAACAAAGGTATTCTTTATAAAAAGTTCTGCATCGTTAGAAAATGACATTGCAATTCAAAAATTTGATTTAAGACATACAGGGTGGCTCGAAAATGTAAGTCTTAATCCACGTGAAGCTAAAAAGACACAAATCGATATTTTAAAGGTAAACTGCCACTGTAAATATAGTAGAGGTAACTTTTATGTTAGTGAATTAGGTTTGGAACATACAAGAGGCCTCAAAAATCAAGTAAATTTTTAATTATTGACTTTACAAAAAAAGTATCTTCATAAAAAGTCGACATTGTGAAAAAAGAGCATAATTATTCAAAAACATGATATTGGACAATACAGAGTGGCTTAAAATGCTGAAAGTCTCAATTTACGTAAAGTTAAAGAGACACCAAATCTTTATTTAAACTGATAAACTGTATGGAAAAGGACGGAGGTTGCGCGGAGGTTTAAATTTATTTAGATATTTAGTCATGTTCAATATGTTTTTTACCCTAATATTTCATTTGTTATTAAAATTATGTTAAATAAAAATAAACCTTTAATCACGTAGAACATCCCACTTTTCTCCCTCATTCATATCGAGGGTCTCCAGATTATGGAACAAATTGCCTGCAGACATTTTTCCTTCCCCCCGCCCCAACTTCCAAAACTTTAAATTCAGTGTTAATAGATAACACTTTCATTTTCTTCAGACGCCCACGGTATGTTAATACTTTGGATTAAAGCCTAAGTGGGCTGTTTCAGATAAAAAACTTATTATAGTAAATTCTCAAAAATTGTTTTATGGAAACAAATTACGACTGTATTTTATAATTTTTTGGCAATAACTGATTAAGGAATTAAGCCAATTAAATTTTTATAAAGTGGTTATATCATATTAGGATTTTTACGGCCTTTAAAACGACGTATGAGGTGCCACTGGAAATTTTAAAGTAGGGGTAGCTGGAGGTGGGGTTGTGAAAGGTAAAATTTAATATGTATATTCCCCGTCGACATCTAAATTGAAATCCCAGTATTTAAAGTCAGTACATTTCTACCATTTATTTATGACCATTCTTGTATAAGTACACGAGGTTTTTATCGCGCCCAGAAATGTAATCCTTCAGTGTTTAAAATTTGTAAAATTTGTACATAGTTTTTGATGATTGTTTTTTATTAATATTAAAGACCCAAAATGCCAAATTTTAATTTATGAACTTCAAAACTCGTTACTGTCCAACTTTTATGGCCAAATTGCCTTTTTATATTTAAGATGAGTTTCTTTGACGACAACCGGGGGAACTGAAAAAAACTTTAAATTAGTCCTTACCCTTTTAATGGCAATAATGAAGCTCTCTACCAGCAATAAATATGTTTTTAAGTAAATAAAAAAGATTTTGCAGGAATTAAACTAGTTTATAATTTTATACGTGGACTTCAAGCCTAAGTACAAGCATACAGTGGGCGTCTGAAGGAAAGGAAAATGTAATCTATTGACACGGGATTTAAAGGATTGGAGGTTGGGAGGTGAAGGGAAAACATCTGCAGGTAGTCTGTTTCATAATCTGGAGACCTTAGGTATGAATGAGCGAGAGAAGTGGGATGTTCTGTGCTTTTGTTGCTGAACCGTAAAGGAATGCATACGTAACGCGCCTCTTGCTCTGTTAGAAACAGTCAAGGGAGGAGTAATACTGAGTAGTTCGTCAATGCAAAATCCGTGGATTAGTAGTTCTGTAATAAGGAGCAGTCAAGGGAGGAATTTTAGCAGTTAGTTCTTCAGAGCAAAAACAGAAGAATCGCTAGAGAAGGGATAAATCCTCAACAGGGCGGCGATGAGCGAAAGAAGGGAGTTCTCTTCTAAGGTCTGGGTCATTGATGAGTCGAATGGCTCTCTTTTGGGTAGAACCAAGGATGCTAAGTGTCGAACGTAATGTCGCTCCCCAGATATGGGAACAATAATCTAGATTAGTAATAATAATGAATGCTAATTCTGACTAGGATATACCTTTTAAATTGCTTAGGGATGCGCTACATGAAATACGTATATCAAATAGAAGTTGTTACAATATTTTGAGAACAATAATGTTTTATTCCACAAAAGGAAATTAAAGATCTAGTGGATGTTTAGTGGCAAGTTCGAAAAGTCGTCTTCCAACGTTCATTGCTTCTCCAACATTCGAAGCATATTTTCAAACACTCGTGCAATACACACAATACAATCTTTTAAAATTATTTCGGATCCAGGGTTTCCGGAAAAGTCTTAGTATGGGCAAATAGCTTTGCTGTTAGTAAAGACAGAGATATCTTATTGGTTAGTAAATCTACTTTTTTGTGTAACTTAACTTTTACAACCCCCTTGAGGGGTGACGCTAGGGAATTGACTTCAAAAATTTTAAATGCAACCCTATGTCATACGGAACCTTATTTTAAAGTTCTTTAAAAAAGATACATTTTGGCGCAAACCCGAAGTCTGTATCTTAAATATTAATTTTTAAATATCAAGACTTTAAAAATTAAAAATCACGAAATGAAATTAAAAATTTAAAAACCTTTATTTCTCTTATTATTTAAAAGTTGTTCAGAATGACCACCGTGACCTTCCTGGTACTAATAATGTCGATTTTGGAACTCACTTCTCCCATTCTTGAGAATGGCAGGTGTTACTTCTTGGCAGAGTTACAAAATTGACTTTATTACGGCCAAGAAGTTCATGGTGGTCATTTTAAACTACTCTTTTTTCTTTCTTACAACCCACGGAGGCAGCAAGCCTAAGTACTAAGGTACCGTGAGTTCTATATCACGTAACCGACTCACACACCCAGTGCTGGAAACATCTCTAAGGATTTCACCAGCCCTCTAAGGGGGTGTGTAGGGTAGTACCTCCTCGGTCGAGGAAGAATTCCTCTACCACCTTCCTTCATTCGACGTGCATTCACCATGCACACGCTCCATTCATACCGACACTCACAAACACCCAGACCTGTACCTTTTTGTTTTTTTATCGTACAGCACTGGAATCGAACCGGGTACGGCGCCGTTATCGAGAGAGCCTGCTTCGCATCTCAAAATAATTCTGAAATTTATAAGAGAAATAAAGGTATTTAATAGTTATTTATGATATAAGTGTTAAAAGTACAATTTTACGGCACGAATTTGATAGTTTGCAGAATGAGCGAAGCGAATTCTGCAATTCAAATGAGTGCCTTAAAAGTACTTTTAACACAAATATCATACAAAATTTTTTCTACAAACGCCAATAAAAAACAAAAACACAATTACAATTTTTAGAAAGTTTAACATATTGGAAACACATAGTTTTAAGTAGCAACGTAGATATAATATAAAATTATGAAGTTGACATTTGTCAAAAAATCTATTACTTTTAACACTAGTGCTATAAAGTACTTTTAACACTAGTGCCATAAAGTAACATTTTTAAGGCCTCTGCGGTGTGTTAAAAAATGCATTTTTAACACGTTTGTAGAAAAACTATTTTTTTCACGATTTTAAATTTTTAAAGGCTTGCTATTTAAAAACGGATTAGGTACGGACCTCGTGCTTGCGGTAAACTGTTTTTTTTTTCAAGATCTTTAAAATGAGGTACCACAAGGCATAGGATTGTATTTAAAATGTGTGAGCTTAACTCCCTTTTAATGTCTCTATCTTTACTAATAGCAAAGATATTTAATAAAAGTGAAAATTTGACTAAAATTGTCTATTATTATGTGTATAATGGATTTCCATCAAGTAAAGGCCGACACCATTCAAAGCAAAGATATTTGTCCAAACTAAGACTTTTCGAATACCCTGTATTTTTATTTAGTTTAATATCATCATCAAGTTTCCGGAGTGTCTATTAATATTACTCAAGTAAGGATATTTAAAACGATACTAACCAAATTTCCGGAGCCTGGATTGCTGGTCGGCATTGGCATCGTGAAAATTAAATCTACCGAAATTAAAATCCTAAATTATACAGTTTTGTTGATGATAAACATTTTTACCCTTTTGGTTAGCCTAGGCTACAAAAACAATGTGGCTAAGGAGTTCCTAAGTAACATTTATCGAAATCGATGGATCGGTAGGGGGCTGAAGAACCTAATCAGCCATGGCCACCAAGGTCCCCAGACTTAAATCCTCTTGCTTTTTATTTGTAGGGACACTTAAAGTCACTAGTTTCTAAAATTCCAGTATAAAATGAAAAGACCTAAGAAACCGAATAATCGACGGCTTTCAATCGATAAGAAACAGACCAGCAATTTTAGCGAGTGGACGACATTCTATGCGAAGACGGTTAGATGCCTAAATCAGGGCTGAAGGTTTAAACTTTTAACAATTTATCTGATTGCAATTTGACTCTTGTTATTTTTTAATTAAGTTATTAAATGATACTTTATTTTTTTTTTATGCCATCAAAAGGTAGTTACTCCTAAACTATCTCCTGTATCAAGAATACAAGAAACCTTTTTTATTGCGATTGAAGTGAAGACTCATAAAAAAATACGTTTAAAAATTCAGTGGCGTTGCATAATTTCCATAAAAAATATTAGAGCATAATTTCATACCGACGCGACGCCACTGCTTGACTCCAAAAATGTTTTAAAATTTTAAATTAAGGTTATTTAAGTGCTTATTTTATTCACCAAATTCCACAAAAAAAACTCGTTTAGAAATTATTTTAAAATAACTAATATTTAATTATCTTCTAAAAGAAGCTGTTAAGGAACATAGTTTATTGAAACTCTTTATCTTTAAATAACGCCAGCAATAACATTCCAAAGTTGGTCAAAGTATTTTTAAATCACCATGTAATTCAATCACCAAAATAATTTTTTCAATATACTATTATTTTATTTGTTTAAAACTATTATTTCCTTTTCTCGAAATAAGAAAATTGCTCCTCGAACAAATTAAATAAAACTAATGATAAACGACAAAATGTTGGTAGAAGTGGACTAAAATAGCAGATGTCCGTTTAACGTATATTATCTGGTTGCTCTCATATTTTAAGGGCACACTTCGAATTTTATTTATGACCAACATTTTTCAAGTAAAACCTTTGCCAACCCTACTTACGAAAATAAATTTCCTCAACATATATTAGGACGGTACATTTACAAAATGAAACAAATTGCCTTTTCGAGTTACGGTAGGAAAAAAATATTGAATATTTGCGAGTTAAAAAAACTTTTTCAGAACTTTGTGCATCAGAAGATTTTTATATAACGCTTGAAACTATGAAACGAAAGGGAAGCTAAAGTTGATTTTACGGAGGTCAATTTGGGGAAAAATGGCCTAAGTGACACAGATTGTGCAAGAAGAATTTAATTAGAAATTTCGGACTGCTTCTGATAAAAAAAGTTAATGAAATTATATATGACAATCCCCGATTTTTTTTATACCTTTAAAAATATCAAACCCGAACTCGACCATGGCGCATGCAGATTTGTTAATCACTGAATAACTGGTTTAGCGAGATTTCGATCACCGGTGGCGATAGTGATTCGTCTTTTACGGTGACTGGATCACGGTGATTGGATCACGGTGATTGATATATCTCGCCTCTAAAGTGAACTAGCAAACTAGCTTTCCTTATTCTATGCGTCTGTAATTCATCGGCTGGTGCTGGTACCTGACAATATATCTTAAAATTCCTAAACCCCTATTAAATTTATGATGTGGTCATAAAACTGGACAGGAAAGGCAGTTTTAAAATTTAGTTTATATAAGAATCTTAAAATATGCCTAATAATACATTTTTCATAATAAATATGCATTATACTTATTATTAAACTAATCAAAATATGTTAAAATTGCCTATATTCCGCTACCTACTAATTAGTTTAGTTTCCTTTCAATAGCCTAATATGCGAAAGGCCTGACATATAATATCCAAATAAATTTAATTATAAATCTTCATGTCTTTAGATAAAGGAAGTCTTAATATAAAAACTTAATTTACGTTTGTGTTTTTTTCAACCTGTTGTATACTTTTACTCTACGTAATGCGATTGTTCGTGCATCCAGTCTAATAAAATTGGAAGCGTTTTACGAAATGTATCCTGACCCAAAGACAAAACCTTATTTTGATATTTTTACAAAGAACTAGAATAAGGAAATGGATATTCGAAACCAGGTTTGTCAAAAGAAATCAGGTCTATTGTAAGCGCCTTTATATCCTGAAGGACTTTTGTTAAAACCCAAATCCACAAAAAGAGAAAGTAGGGTATTGACTTTCCTGAATTTCAATTTAGTTTGTGTGACAGAAACATTTTTTGTTAAGCTTAGTTTTTCGTTACGCGTGGCGACATAAAGTTCGTATAAATTCTCAAACAAATCTGAGCAATGCATATTAATACTAAAATAAAAGTTAAGTGGGGATACAGAAAAAGTGCCGAAATTAATTTCTTTGCTAGTGCAATATATAAACTTGAAAGAAAGGACTATGTTTGATCCTGGCCTAAGAGCCCTACTGCTACAACGACTTCTGGGCCATTACCGTCAGGAAGGTTCAAACCAAGGGTGGCTGAAGGACAGACCATATTCAGGGTCGGACCTAGTGTTTTCCGCCCCAAGCAAAACCCAAATCTGGCGCCTCCTTATTCATAAAAATTTATATGCCCATACAAAAAGAGTCATTTTATCAAAAAATATAGAGATATATATTTTTTTTTGTTTAATTTCCAACATTATAAACAAAAGTTTCAATCTCCTTTATTTTGTGGAACAAACACTAAAATAATAAAGAAAAAATAAGTTTATTAAAAAATTAAATAACATTCTAATATAAAATATACAAACTTACATTTTAATAGTTTAACAAGTATTAACTACTGCAAAAAACAATAATAATGTACTACATAAAAAATATAAGAGAGTACTAATCAAAACAACACCTTAGGCCTTAGAACAATGCGAGACTATAAGTAACACAGTTATAAGAAAACAAATAAGAAAAAGAGTACTAATAAAATCATTTAAGTAAGTACCTAAAACAATTTTACCTACAGTTTCAAACAACTAAAAAATTGCCATTTTACGCAAGTGCGAAAAAAATCAAAAGTACCTATACCGTATCCATTTAATTTTGAGAATGATGCAGAAACCCATTTTACAACGGGAGAGATCAATTATGTCTCTGTCTGATGTTCTTTCTCTCTAATTTTTTTCTCTCTCGTCTTCTTTCTCTCTCATACTTTTAAAATTCTTACAGCTGGTATTTAGTTAGGTTATGTAAGAGATAAACATGTCATATTATTTGAAGCCTGTCCCATAATATAAGTTGTTTTGCAGTGTAAAAATATACTTAAAAAGTTTATATAAAGTATTAGCAGCTTTTCTATGAATCTGGGACTGACTAACAACTATTGAAATATTACGCAAGGTACATATCTGTTCTCCTTTGCATTACTTGGACCGGGTGTTATGGGAATGAGTACCAGGAACGCCGACCCGATATAAAGTTGAGAATAGTGGACATAACAAAAGATTTCTTTAGGTATTGAGAAAGTAGTGAAAATTGTGCCCTAGAAACGTTTGGTTTCAGATTAAAACTGAAGTCACAGTGCCATTACAAAGTGTGTCTATCCTTCTTTAACTAAGACTCAACATTTACAGTTAAAAATTGTGAAACTACTTGGAATATTCGATTAAACAATTTTTATCGCGTCTTTAACTTACACAAATGTCACGTTCGAAGGTAGGCTGTATTCATGATCCATTTTCATTATATTATTGGAGAATAGGGAATATTTTTTAACCTTATTATAAATTGTTAATCTTAATAAAAATATTTACTCATTATTGCAATTTTTTCTTTATTTATTTAAAAACTTTTCCTCCGATCCTTTTATTGTAAATTATTGATTAGAGAGGGTATTGTTACTTGGGTAGGAAACAATTTTAAGTAGTAAAAATAAAGGTCTTTTGCTAAAACTTTCACAGTAGACAACCAGAAATACTTGCACAAACTAAGCCGCCTGTGATAAAATGTTTAATTTTTTTTTATTGGCAACAACATCGTTTTTATTTGTCTTTTACTAATGCCCCTTTTGTTAACAAGGATAGAAATAAATCGGATTCCGTTGGCATTTTATCAGGGAAAAAAAATAGCTATTTGTGTATTAAGAGCGCAAAGTGATATATTGCCGCTCTGAGCGAGAAGTTAGACGCGCGACGCGTAGCGGAGCGCGGCTATCTCGCGAGAGCGGCAATGTCACTTTGCGCTCGAATTACACACATGATTTTTTCTACAACCGGTATTTTTATAAAAATATTTTGTAATGTAATTAATAATTATTGATATGAAATTTGACAGTTTATATTTTGTGTCAAAAGTCGCAGATACGCTGGACGTTTCTTTATTATTATTAAGGTGTCCATGGTAACTAAGCGAGCGACAAAGTAACTTTGTCGCTCGGCGAGCGACAAAGTAAAACAAACGCTTGTTCCTCGAAAATGTCCAACTTTGCGCTTTCTTTTGAAAGCGCAAATTTGTACTTTTCGCTCGGTTGTGGAAAAAAGAAATTTGCGATGGCTAATCTTTCAAAGTATAGAACCAGCAAGCAAGGAATGTACGATAAAAATTTGAACAAATTCTTTTTTATTTCTCTTTATCTAATGCACTTTCGCCAACACGTATAGAATGAAATCTGATGCCTCCGTGATTGTCAGGAAAGAAAAATGAATATAACTATCCATGGAACTGACCAATAGGGTAAATTCTTATTCAGTTGTTTTTGCTGTCATCATTCTCACATAAGATTGGATACAATATATTGAAAAGTAAAATATCCAAGCTGGTGATAAAAAATTAATTTTATAACTAGTTGTGAAAAAATAAAACACAAAAATATAAATATTTCTTATTTATCTCTTGACTTCTCGGGTACAACAGAAGATAACGCATTTTGAGCTGCCTCTTTAATATCACTTGGGGTCTCGGAATCGGATATTTTCAATATTTTTAAAAGAAAAAATTTAATTTGTGGCGCGACACTTTACACTTGACAAATAAAACTTCAAAACGGCATCATGACAACCCAGAAAACTGTCTACTAGCTACCTACTAGATGAAATAAAAAGTTCGTCGTCTGATGCCTATTTAGATATTTTGATACAATTACTTTATTAAAACCAATAATTCTTTTTTAAATATTTGCGTCAAAATTAAAAAAAAATCTTCTATGAATTACGTTAGGAAATACAATTTTGTTTGTATTTTGAAGGACCTCGCTTCGCTCGTCTCTCAAACATTACGCTCGTTAAACAAAGTAAAGCATTTCCTAACTAGTTACATAAATAGCTATTTCCCAATTCGCAAAACTCCCCGAAATACGCATATACTAATAATGTTACAAAAACTTTATGCTTGTCATAAGAATAAGGCATTATTAAAATTGGAAACCAATTTCCTTGGGAACCTACGCACTCCTAGCTTGTCAAAAATTATAAAGATCGAAATCTTTAATATTCCACTCAAGATTTACTTCCGGCAGAATTTCATATTGTTAGATTTCCCCTGCTTGATGTCAATTTTTTATTGACACGATAAACCTTCGGAATACAAAATCCCATAAAGCCCAATACCTTTGGCTTTTATTAAAGGCAAAGGAATTTAATAGGGCTTCACTAAATGATCCGTAATATTGGTGTCGATTCGCCTATTATTTTTTATATACCTTTTATGAGGTGGTTCCAAATTACCGGAACTTCAGCCATCAGATTATGTATTAATTAGTGATGTAACGGACTTCCTCAAATGTGGAATTTCTTTATTACTTTAGACTTTTGCTTACACTTCCGCTTACGTTTAACAAAACTTTTTAAATTTTAGGGCGTAGTCGTAGTGGTGCCAGCGCAAATTATTTAGAGGAAATAAACCATAATAATATGACAAATAGGCTACTAAGTTTTTTTTTGAACCACTTGGAAACCCTTATAACATTATACAATTACGGCTGCCAATGGGTTGCGGCAGGGCTAGGTCTGGCACAACATATGATAGAATTTTTTGAAACCGACATTTTGACGTCAATTTCATTCGTGTACTGCAAGACAGTCAAAAAAGTAACGGAAAGTGACGTCAAAATTTCTATGTTTTGACTAAATTAAAATCATAATGACGATGGCTCCGTATTCGTCTATGTCCTATGTCACTGCTAACCTAAGGTGGATCCAGACATGATAAAAGAGCACGAACGAGCATTAAAAACCAAACGACGAACAACGGTTTGGACGGCGAGACGAGCACTGACGAGGGCAGAAGTACAAGACGAACACGTTTCACGGGCCTGTGGATAAATATAAGGATTACGTTCGTGCTTGTTTGCATGTGCGCGTTCGTCACGTCTGGATCCACCTTAAGATGATGATCATGCGAAAATAAGTAATGACATAAGCAGAGTTTTTTTTTTTCATCAAACAGCACAGAGTTAATATTATTATTCAGATTTTTCGTATATATTTCCATTCTCATTCGTTGAGAACTTGTTAAAGATCTGCATTTTTTCTATGAAAACCAACTCCCCGTCTCTTTAATTTAGCTTTGAGAACATTCACCTTACATGTCAGACCCATGATTATGAAAATTTTCAAACCAAAAACTGGTTTAAAAATGAAAAGCAAACCACTGCAAGCTCAAATTAATATATTTTTTTTTATTTTCAATTAACTGTCAAATTAGAACTACCTTAACAATAGTGAATCTAGCCGAAAGATTCTGATTCAATTTCTGCGCAATGATACATATTACAAAATACTTAAATATAACGGTATAAAATTTGCTAACGATTTAACCACTTTCCAAGTCCCTGGTCAAATTAAAATTCGTTGTTCTACTGGTTAATTTGGGGCCTCGAAAATCCTCCCAAATCTTATTTAATTGAATAAGTAATTAGCTTCCTGATTCTCAAGGCCTCTCCAGTAAAAGTCTGTATTTACATTTTTAATTATCGAAGAAGTTTAAATGAAGTTCTGTTCTGTTGCAAGACAGATCTGAAAAAATTATGAGAGGTATTTTTTAGTGTTATTTAACTTCTAATGAGTTTGTTCAGTCATTTCGCATTTTCAATAAATATGTTAATATTATTACACAGTTAATCAATACAAACACGCACACAAAAAATTACGTCGGATGGATAATAACAATAGTATTTCAAACAACAAGTTTTAAAATCGCAAGGGGCCACAAGTCAAATGAATGTGAAAAGATGTTTTTTCAAACGTGTTTACAATATTTTTTCAGGACTGCAAAGAAAACAATTTTGTAAACAGATATTATTTATGTAACAAAATAAATTACATTAAAATTCAGTGTAAAACTGGAGCAGTCATCGAGACATTTTGTATTAATGAAGATTGTGGAAGATGAATTTCTGGTTCCCTATCGTCTGCTGACCATTCTAATGAGGTATTCGTTCGAAGTACTCTTGGACGATTTTACTGCTCCATAAATTTCATTGAAAATTTGCATTTTGTTTTGAAATAAATCATCGATATATCCCTCAGCTACCGCGCTAGATTTCCAGCTTCCATGTGGCTTTAGTGACAGAAAATCTGCACCTGTGTTTACAAGAATGGTAGCAGACAAACGACAAAAACAGTGATCTGTACTCGTATATTCGTCAGGGTTGTTTGGTATTAAATAGGTTGCAATTTCTTCGGTCATATTGCAAATTTTATTTATTACTACCACTTGCTTTATGCACTTACCTTGTTGGTAGTTAAAAAAAATCTTTTTGCATAGAATGTAAGGACTAAGACAAATGTACTTTTTTAATATTTCATATAGATTTCCAGAGACTGTAAAAGGTCATGGAACTTATGTTTTGGTGTTTGTGATCTTGATCAGCATGGCTTCGCTGAAGTCTTCCATCTCATCAGTTGTCAGTTTCCAAATTTCCTTTCGACTGCAGGCTCAGAGATTCCAGCCGCCACCAACGCCTACAGCAATAAAAAATGGTAAATAAACCGTGCTTATTTACCAACTGCACTTGATTCACAATTTTGAGCAGCATAGCACTTTTTTCAACAATTCTCAAAAGGCCAAGAAGAGTGTTTTTGCTTACCTTAACAATTATATATTTTTAAAAATATGAATGAAGTCTACTTGTCAGGGGTACATATAGACACGTAAAATTGAGAATTAGTTCTCTAAACTACCTGAAAATTCCTTGTACAATAAGGATTTGAACAAATCATGATAAAGCAGCTATTCTCCGTGGTACATGCCCCTCCGAGCGCTGAATTGCATACCAAAATTTGCTGTATTTTCTTCTAACACAGTTAGATAATAATATACTTGTTTTGAATGCAAGAAACTACTTGGAGGAAGGAAACTTTTCTTTAGTTAGGATGTCGTCACCTGCAAGGTGACAATATATCCTCTAGAACTTTCGATACAAAACTATTTTTTATAAAACCTACAGGAACGGAATTACATGCCAAAAACTGATTTTGAGCGCCATTTTTTCAAGATGGCGGTGCAAGCGGCGCAGTAGCAAACTTAGGGTAATACTTAGGGCCAACAAGTCTACCATCCTGCCAAGTTTCGAAACTCCTCAACCTTTTACACCAAAAATGTATCTAATGACTGGCCTGACTTAGAATAGAGTACTTTTGTATTATGAAATTAAAAAAAATGCTAGATGTGCCCATTCTACTTGGTGAGTTTTTTAAAGTGTTAGTAGGCAATATCTCGAAGACGATCCAAAGTATTTTCATGAAATTTCGGTGAGATAATATACATAATAGACATATTTTTGACATTTATCCCCTCTCATTATTTTAAGGGGTGATAGGTAACTTGGGAATGTGATGATGTACTTTTATTTAGAAAATTTAAATATACGTAAAAAACTAGTTATGTGTACAATATTTTTTTTATTGCTCTTTCGGTTACGGAATTATGGTTAAATAAATTTTGATTAAATTTAAAAAATATATAAACTTCACCAGTAAATCAAGTTCACTTATTTGAGAATTACTATTCGTTTCCACTGAAACGATTTATTTTTACTTAAGCCAGTTGACAATTTTGACGTGTTAACTATTATTTCTCAGTTTATTGCTCAATTAAACATGAAAGCGAATTTTAATGTGCAAGTTGATATGTGGTTAATTTTAATGGAGTGCATAAAAAACTGCAGAGAAGCTACACTAGTGTGGATGGAGAGATTTCCTAAAAACCCGAAATCTCACATATTATTAAAAGGCTGGAACCCAGAATCGTACTACTGGAAATGTTCATAGATTTTTTTAAAAACCAATTACCCCAATTATTAATTCAAATCACAAATCCTGACATGGGATTTCAACAGGTCGGAGGTCTACCCATTATGCAATACAGGCCCGTAATCATTTAAAAGAAATGTTTAAAAACAGGTAAATTGGACGAGCTGGTCCGGTCAACTGACCTGCTAGGTCCCCGGATTTGACTCCCCTTGACTTTTTCTTATGGGGTTTTATAAAGGACAAAGTGATGGCGACTACTTTAGATGATATGAGAGACCGAATCCGCTTTGGCTGCTCATCAGTGACGCCTGAAATGTTACAACGAATATAAAATTCATTTAGAAAAAGAGTGAGAAAGTGTTTGGAAATTGAAGGGGGATATTTAGAACAACTTCTTAAGCATGACAGGTGATAAACAAGTTGAAATTGAATTGCAAATAATATTTTTATTTTATAACCTAATAAATCATATTTCCGTAACGAAAGAGCAAATAAGAAAAAATTCACATACGTAGTTTTTTACGTGGGTAGATAGAATTTAATAAACAAAACTACATCATCCCATTTAAAATTCCAAAGTATCAAAATAGAGAGAAGGGTAAATGTCGAAAATATGCTTAAATGTGTCCCCCCCCCCCATCCCCCTATTTACTCAACAAAATTTAATGAAGATATTTTTCGAGATATCGCCTTGTAACACTGTAAAAAACTCACCCTGTATAGCTGTAAATCAAATTTTAAAAAAAATTATTGTCATTATGTCTAAAATAGGGACTGATGTTGTATCCCTCCTAGTTCAATTTGGATTAACCCTAACTACTAATACACCCATAAACTGTTATTTAAATATCTTGATCTCATATTTTTTTGTTACAGATACATTTTTAAATTCCTTGTCCACAACTACTTTCCATAAAAAAATTTACTTGTTAGAATCTACAATTTAAATTACGTTACGCGTAAATACCAAACCCTATGATTGACTATTATTTACAAAATGACTGTTTACATTTACGGTCACAAACTTTTACTTTGAATATTTTGTTTTTCCATGAAAATTTTTATGAAGCGGTTTCTACTCTCGTATTGAATTTATTTAAGATATTAATGTTTTCAACTGCCGTTATTTCCAACGAAAAGTTAACAATCATATCTGGGTAAATTATGTTTAATTAAAAAAATGTGCATCATATAACTTGATGTTACATGACGTATGATTTTTAGTTCTGAAATGATAATTGTGAACCGTAAATATTCCCATATCGGTATTTAAGTTTTTAAGAATGTGCCGAATAAATCCATGCTTTTGTTAAAATTTTTGTATAATGAAACGGCACTAATATTTATTGATTTATCTCTGGTAAATATGGTGCTACATCTGTAATATAAAGAAATGAAAAGCAAGGAATGTTTCTAACTCTCGTTAAAAAAGTAGGTACTGTTATCGCGAAAAAGTCAGTTATAATATGATTTTTTATTTTTACTGTCTGTGATAGTGTGTATCCTTTGGCGCAGACGCCTAAAAATCACTTCTAAAAAAATATTCTACATAGGAACTCTTAGTCTAAAGCGTAATAAAAGAAATTAACAATATTTAGATGTAAAATTTTACACATATAACTTTTAAATTCAATTAATGTTAACAATTATAATATACATAGGTTAACCAAAGCTGATGGAATTCGCACACACTTCTTCATTGACGTGAAAATTTTCTCGATAAATTTAGCTGGAAAAAAACAGCTACGATTTAATTCATAGGGTATGATTTATTTGACACAATGGAAATTAAAAAAAGTATATTACTAATCCAATGACGGCATGCAGGAAAAAATAAATTATTTCAAGAAATTTAACGGTTTTTTATTGTGAAAAATAGACATAATAAAAATACATACAACGCAGTAGTTCATGCATTAAAGGACAACCTGTAAATTTAAAAGATCGTCACCATTTTGTTGTCCTCAATTTCCCGAGAAAATTTTTATCACCAGTGTGGTGGTATGCGGATTCCATCAACCTTCGCTAACCTGTGTATTTCTATTAATTGGATTTAAAATTTATTTGTATACACATTGTATTTAAATATTGCTTAAGAAATATGGAAAACCTGAAAAATTCTTGTTTTATCATTTATTGAACAAAGAATAAAAAAGGTTTTTTATTGCATTCTTAAGCTTTACCCTAGGTCTAAATTGAATATATGTCGGATCAAATATTTTCAATCTATTTTTCTTTAAATCTGAAACCACGCGTTTCTAAAAATAATATTTTGTATATAGCTAAAATCTGTATATTATTTGGATTTATGGATACAGTTAATGCTGATTATAAGTACAGCGGTCCAAAATATGCCGCGCGACATAGGCGTATGCGTCATAGTAAGTATAATATAACAGAAAAAAAATGAAGGAAATAAATCAGTGATAATTTTGAAAAATGTGTGAAGCGCTTACCCTCTTAAGTTACATAGTTTGGCTGGTTGCTGAAAGGCATGAGGACATTAAAATTAACCAAAACTCCACATAGGTTGGTGCAAAGCCTCGAACAGTATAGCAGGCATCCAATACATATAATATGTTAAAAACGATATAAATGTTGCGTAGTTTTATTTTGTTATCTCGACCAAAAAAAGGTAAAAGCAAGGAAACAGTAAACAAATGTATTTAGGATATTTGCACCTATGGTTCGCCATAGAGGAAAAAATAATTTTGCACTATTTTGTCAATATAAACCCAAAAAATATGGTGCTAACAAAAGGGTACAACAAACGGCTGGTGCCATTACCTTACTCCTGGTAAGCTCCTACGACGTGTTCACTTTGGTGTAGATATCATTAGTGTCAACAAAGGGAGATAATATATTTCGACCGCATGAACTACGAGTAAAATATGCGGGTCGTGTTAGTTAATTGTGGCCCCTCCGATGACTTCGTTGTAGATCCGCCACTGGACGCAACTTAACAGTTTCCTTAAAAAGGAACTTAGGGCTATGTTATGCGAATGCCTCGTAATATCACATCTAAAGTCCTGCGAGATCGTCTACGGATCATGTCTTACCTCTGTGGATGTCAATCGGATACAGAAACTACAAAATTCATGCCTAAGATTAATTTACGGAATAAGAAAATTTGAGCACATTAACCACAAACTACAGGAAATCGGTTGGTTGAGTATGCAGCAAGGGCGCAAGTTACACTCCGCCTGTTAATTTTATTCTATATTCTATAATTTGCCCAAAAGCTCCCCCGTATCTATCCAATAAAGTCAGGTTTCAATGTAATGTCCACAATATAAATGTTTGGTTTAAGGGTAAACTTACTATACCATCTTATTTAATGGAGATATTTAAACGCTCATTCCCGCTCCTATAACTTTGCTAAATATTTGAGTGATTACAATATTGACTATATAAACCGAACATTGCCAAAAAGAAAATTTAGGGCCATGGTCTTGGAAAGCGTCTCCGGTGCCGGCATCTAAACTCTCGTCTTCCTCTTTTCTCCTGTGGGTATGTCTATCTTCTTTAGAGTATCAGATCTTTGCAATAAATTGATTAAATACTTTTTTTCCGATTTTTTTTTGTATGACATTTTTGAAAAAATAAACTTTCGAAATATTTGTATTCGAGAAAATATTTTTGGTAAAAGTTCTGTTAATCTGTTTTTGAAAAAGCTGTTTTTCCAAAAAACTTACTTTCAAATAAATGTTTTTTAAAAAAAAAAACAATTTGATGATTTGTTTCCTGTAGAAGTCAAATCGCAGTGAGATGCGTATAGAATGTTTTTAGAAACAATCAGGCGCGGCACGTGAAATTATAAAGTGGTATATCTCTGTTGCTACTTATTGGACCGATGCCAAGTTCAGGTTTTTTAATAGTGAGCCCACTAGGAATGTTTTGGTAAAGAAAACAATATTTGGTAATTTGCAAAAAAAAGTTGAATTTTGAATTGGCCCACCTGTTAAAAAAATTAACACGCTTAGGTATTTTATTTACTGTTTTCCCTAAACAAATTTTACATCATTTTGTCGACAATTCTTAAATTTTAAAAGAAAAAAATGTGAGTGGAAAGTTATAGTCATTTGAATTTTTTTAAACCTAAAATATGATTTTAAAAAAAATTCAAATGACTATAGCTTTCTACCAACATATTTTTTTCTCTTCAAATTTAAGAATTGTCGACAAAATGATGTAAAGTTTGTTTAGCAAAAAATTAAAAAAAAAATACCTAAGCGTGTTAATTTTTCCCCTGGTCGGTTAATTCAAAAATTAAACTTATTTTCGCAAATTACAATTTTTTTCACCAAAACAGGCTCACTATTAAAAAATCTGAGCTTGGCTTGGGTTCCATAAGTAGAAACAGAGATATACAACCTTAAAATTTTACGGGCCGCGGCTGGAAACAATCAAAGAGCATGCAAATCAAAAATGCCAAAAAGGCTTGCATTTTTTATATGACATATTAGTATTGATCTATTATTCGTATTTTTGTGGTATAATTCATTTTAATAGACGGCAAATGTTTGTTTTTGTTTATAATATTTTGTAGAATATGTAGGAATGAGTAATGTTTGTTACAGTGTTTATTTTTATAAAATTGGCTATTGAAATCTTTTCGTACAAGGTTTTAAGGGAGGCGCGCTCCCCCTGTGCCCCGGCCCCTAAATCCCCCACTGGTAAATAATGACTAATATTATTTTTCAAAAATTACATAGTAATTATAAATAGTCGCAGAAATGTCTTTTTAAATTTAATGAAATCTGTAAAAAAGAGACTTCCTGTGAGAAAAAACACAAATAAGAGCTAACAGCACTGCTTAAGCACGCTTTACATGACTTTCGTGTGCCACATTCGACTGAAAATCCTATTTGATTTTCAAATTTTACCATTCTTAATTCTATCAAATCTTACATCCCCATTGATTTATTTTTCAGAAAAATCAACGTAACCTTTCTAACGAGCCCCCCTGCGAATTGTGCGACAGAAAATGAGGTGCCAAGGGAATACATCGTCTTTGCGAATTTGATGGACGACGAGATTCGTGCCGCTTCGGTTGCCAAGTGGGACGAAAGTGCAGATCAAAGGGTCTGGAAAGCTTTGGGTAAGGTATTTTCTATTGGCTTTTATTGAATTTTTGGGATTTCTTTAAGTACCTCTGGGATGCAAGGGATTTTTGTGGTTTCTCTTAATGTATAAGTTATTATTTATTTGGTCAAGATTATACGTAAAACTTTAAGTGGCTTTTGGGATTAGGAATTTCTTTATTTAATTAAATTCGTTAATGGAAAATCATGAAAAAATTATATTCCATCGAATAGGGAATATGTATTTAATCCAAATAAACCTGAAAGATTTTTTTGTATTCTCTAGAAAAATTAAATATTTATGGTGGTTATCTTTATCCATTTAATAATATGGTCTTTATTAACAAAACAAAAAAAGATGTTTTACTATAAATTTTCATACAAAATTCGAAACTTGCAAAACGCTATACTACTGGTTGTGACGTCACATGTCATGTAAATAAAAGTGTTATAATTTCTAGTATATGGTCATGTCCAGTGTTAATTTATTTTATTCATTATTTTCCAGAGGTTAGAAAATTTCGTGGATAGAAAATATAACATTTCAATAAAGGAAATGTTTAACAATGACCGGAATGAAATTTCATTACAAATACTCATTATTTATTGTGGCATGAAAATAAACGTGCAGCCAAATATGCTTACTTGAATTTGACGATACTGACAGTTAATGATATTTATGTAAAATTTTTGATTAACTTTTCACTAGGTATATACTTTCTTCCAAAACCGGCTGTTGTGGGCATGTGAAAAAAGAGATTTTCACGCTTTTACAGTGGTATTGATATCCTTCTCAAATCATCTCTACATCGTGTAGCGGGTCTGCCTCTGTGTCGTGCTCGTGGTCTCCACTCGAGCAGCTTTTTTATCCAGCGGCCACCTCTTAGCCTGGCGATGTGTCCTGCCCATTTACATTTCTCTCTCACAATGTACTCCGCAATGTCGGCCACCTATGTTCTTCTGCGTATCTCTTCATTTCTTACACGGTTTGAAAGTGTCAAACCTTAATCTTCTTATGGATGTTTTGGTGAGCGTTAGTGTCTCTGCACCATACCCATACCCACGGTACGTTAGTACTTAGGCTTGAAGTCTACGTGGGATGCCTTAGATAAAAAAAAAATATTACAAAACTGGTAAGATATATTGATTGAATGCCTTGCTCTTTAAGCTTTCGGGAATATCTGCTTTAAACACATCTTTCATTTTTCCGTATTCTGTCCATCCCAAAGTGATTGTTCTAGCCAATTCGCACGTTTGATTCTTCCGGTTAATTCTAATTTCGTGACCCAGATATATGTACTTCCATGCACATGTTTTCGGTTTGGATTTGTTGTTTGGGCACCATGTTAGTCATAATCTTTGTTTCATAAAATTTATGTGTAGTCCTACGCTTTTAGTTGCGTCTAGCAGCTCTTGGAGCAGAGTTTTGGCTTTTCCGAGGTTGTCCGATATGGGGACGATATCGTCCGCAAAGCGAAGATGATGCAGTCTCTCTTCATCAATTATTACACTTTTATGTTCCCAATTTAGCTTTCGAATGCGTATTCAAGAACTGTAATGAACAATTTCGGTGACAGTGTATCGCCTTGTCTGACTCCTCGTTTGATTTTTATTTTGTTGGTTGTGGCATGGAGTTTGGCCGTTGTTGTTGCATTTAAATATATATTCTTGACAATATTGCAGTACTGTTGGTGAATTATGCATTCTTGCAGCGCTGCTAACATTTCAGGTAGCTCTACTGTATCGAAGGCTTTTCGAAAGTCGGCAAATTTGATTACTAGAGGGAAAGGTCGATTATACTGATTTTTTTTTTCTCTATGAGGGATTTTAAATACTAAGGGTGGTCATTTGTGCCAAAACCAGAAAGAAAGGCAGCTTGTTCTCTTGGCTGGTAGTATATAGTTTTTACAGTTGACTTAACAAGCTGATGGGCAAGTAGTTCTTCAGATCTGTTTTGTCTCCTTTTTTGTGTATGAGAATCACAATTATTTCATTGTCAAGTCATCAGGGATGTTTTGACTGTAAAGGCATAGATTGAAGAGTTTTTGGATATTTTGTATTAGGATTTCTCCGCCCATTTTTATTGCATCTGTTGATATGCCATCCTCTCCAGGAGTTTTGATGTTCTTCATCTTTTTAAGCGCATTGTAAATTTCTTTACGGTTGATGTTAGTAATATCTTCTGATCCCTGGTTCATAACTCTTCTTTGCTTGTAGTCTGTTATATCCAGAGTATTTTGATTTGTATAAAGAGCTTCATAGAATCTTTTCACAATACGTGGTAGTTTCTGTCTATCGTTTGTTGTTTTACCATTTTCATTTTTTAGTCTGAAAATCTCTTTCTTCCAATTTGCTTTCCTTCTCATTATTTTCGCACTCTTGATTTTCTCAATTGTTTGTGTTATTTTCTCGTTCTTATATTTTCTTATATATTTCTTTATGGCCTTCGAGATATCTTTATTCATTTCTTTTATATTTTCTTGGTTTGCGTTTTTGTCTCTTTTTAAGTTTTTCTCTGTTCTATTTTTGCTTCTATTTCTGTGCTGATTTTTTATTCTGTTGTATTTGTTGGGAGGAGTTTTTTTCTTCTTCTGATATTTTGTCCACTATTATCTCATTTAGTGTATTAATATACATTCGATATTAGACATAATAATAGACAGTTTCGTAAATCAGTTGATGTCGGTACAAACGTACGAGAAAATGCGCACTTGCTTTCGAACTATCACAGAAGTTGTCGATTCATATACGTTTGTATGTAGCATCCCTAGATTAAGCTTTACGTTAACGTATAGGTTGACACTTACTTTTGCTAATTTCCTGACGTCACCTGTTACTGAGGAAAAATGTAGCTGCTTTTTAAATTGTAATAAATTATACCGAGAAGTGAAATTTTCTTTTGTTAAATTATTCTAGTACCTAATTTTCTTCAAAATACCATGTGTGAGTATGTAATGACTTCCTTAAATGACTTATGCTGCAAAAAAATACATGGATTATACGTATTTGCCAAAGTCGGCCTTAAGGATGTTTTACTAATACTTTTTGTAAATGAAAAGGTCTATTAATTGGGTATTACGCTACTCTAGTGTTAAGGAAAAAGTTAATATTTATAAATAATAAAAGTTTAAAATTGACAAACAAAAATCAAATCCTGTTAAGAATTTTTTATTGTAAATTTCCAGTGATTTTTAATTATGGAAAGTTTGCCCGACACTAATTTATTAACATTTTGGAACTTGTTCTCTCAAAAACTCCACCTGATCAAAAAATAAAAACTTCTCTGATGTTTCAAAACGAATAAATGCGAATTAGCTAGCTAACTAATAAGTAAATAATAAAAATTGACTAGGGGGACACATTTTGATGTAGAATTTCGCCTTGTTGCTGTACCTCCTACCCCCACCAAGACCAACATAAAAAACTTCAAATGAGAAGGAGTATCGAGTAACCCCTCATTTTAAAGGTCCTTTAATTCTCTATTCAGCTATATTTAATTGTTTGACATAATGGGCGCACTTTCTTTAGAAAATGATTTTTTTTTAATTAAGAAATTAAGTTTTAATTATATGTAGCAAAATCCGAAGCAAATACAAGAATCATTTTATTGCGCGCTAAATATGACATGACTAATTTTTAGTTAGGTCTAATTTAAATAATTTTGCGTAAAAAACGGTATTGTCAGTCAAGATACTTAATACTTACCTTAATAGGGAAACCGGAGAAACAGGAAACATGAATAATGAAATACGAAACACTTTTTAGTGTGATACACACACTGAAGAAACAAAACTAAAATGTGTTTTAGTTGACAATGGATTCCGACGATTGTCTAGACGACGCTGTTGTTGCTGTTTTCACAGCACTATTAATATCGAAAAAGAAAAATAAATGAAAGAAGCGACGTTACTGGGCTCATCCGTATAACGCTAAAAATCTTAAATATATTTCCCATACAGTGTCAAACGAACTAAGTGATCACCCAGACAAATTTAAATCATTTTATATTTAGAATGTCGTTGCAGACATTTACTAGATTAGTTTCCGTTGTTCACCAAACATTCTTAAATTTCATTAAGTTCATTAAATTCTTGATCGTCTTTGTTGCCGGCGAACGAACAAACTGAAATAAATTAAATGCGTAACGTAACGTAAAACAAAAATATAGAACTGAATCTATTTCATACAAGTTTCTACAAGATTTGTTTCCTTATGAAGTCACATGAAATGCATTTCGCTGATGGGCGAAGTTCAATTTAAAACAATGTGTTGTTGTTTAATGAAATATGTTTCATGTTTCCTGTTTCACGTTATATGTTGTAAGTTGCTTTGATGTGCGGCCTCCCTAACACTCAGTGTTCAAGATTTTTTGGATGTTTCTAGAATACAACAAAAAATTGTTATGGTCAACCGGTTGCTAGTTTGGCAAAAGAGTGGCCTCCCAGGCCCCCAGACCTAACTCTTTTAGATTTAATGGGATATTTAAAACCTTAAGTGTACTAAACATAACCAAATACATAACAAGATTTTTAAATTATATCTGATGCCTTTTTCCAGTAAAAATCTCTCCAAAAAACACAATTTAAACAATTTTAAAATAACATGGTATGTAAATATCAAAACCTTTTACACTGGTATTATTTGCAAATCGATTGTTTACTCTTGCGGTCACAAAATTTACTGCTTTCAACATTGTGTTATATACATAATATAACGTATATTATGTTAAAACTTTTAAAGTTGTTTCCATTTTCGCATTGACGGTTTTGGAATACTTACTCCTGGATTTACTGAAAGGATTTAATAGGTTTCCATTGCTATCTTCTAGTTTATAGTAAGGTTTTGTCAAGTTTTTATACTGTCACTGTTAATAATTCGTCAAAAAAAACTTTAAGTTATTCTAGTGTTTTTGTGATTTGCTTGGTTTCCACATAATGTTTATTTTGGAACTTGTTGCTGAAATGAATTTAGTTCTATTATTGTAGGGAATACATAGTTAAACTTTGCAAAACTATTGCGAATAAATAAATTCATAGAACAAAATTTAATTATCTTATTCTTAATCAATTTTAACGCTTCACTGTCAAATAAGACCAGACTTAGCAATAGAGAATTTGAGGCATTAGTCTTTACTTCGTACGTTTTCGAAACGTGTCGTCCGATGACCGAACGATAGAAAGTAAAAGAAACGCTATAGATCGTATGGATGTCTTGAAGATGCCAAACTACAAATTTTGTTCGCATTCGAGTCACTCTCATCACTTCTCCCTCGTTGTTTGGTGTAAAGGATAAGCCCTCTATCCTTTAATAAATAAAAAATAACTAAAGACTTTGATGTAAAAAGGTAATATGCCACATTTGAACAGTTGTAGGAAAATTGGGTTTAAAGACTCTGTTAAATGTGCAAAATCAAATTGAAGTCAAAATTAAATCGTAAAACCGGCAAATGGTGGAAAAAGTTCCAATCTCCATCTCCAAATCATAAAACTCAAGGTACATTTTTTAAGCAAGTTTATTTCCAAAAAACGTTGCTTGCACTCCTATTACAAAAATATTTTTATCAATATTTTGTAACTTAAATTCACTGAAGTCGCCACTCAAGGGAAAATTTCCATCCATCTTTTCCATAATATCAGTGTCAGTTTCAGTTTCTTAAGGATTTATTTGACATAATAGTTTACACTACCTATATACTATAATAGAACAGTTGTTTACGAGGGCATGTGTTTATTTTAACGTAGTGGCTATATGTCCGCCGGCGGTAGGTTACAGTTAGACTTAAAATTCCGCCGGAAGGCGGATTCATGCAAATAATAAGAATCCGCCTTAAAAATTATAGTGCGGCGGAACGCAATGGTTGATCATTCATTTCCCGCCTTTCGACGGATTTTACTACATAGTAGCTAAGATCCGCCGACAAAATTTTGGCAAGCTTGATAATTTATATATCTATATAAATAACACTCCAAATTTACAAGTTGTTTATCCCACACATTTTTAGATCAGCGCTAAAAGGTGGGGTGAGGAGTTGTGAAATACGTTCTCGGACAGGTTTGCTCAGTTTTAGGTTTCAGCAGTATTTTTTCAAAATTTTTTATTTATCTTTGTTGAGTTTTTTACTCTCAGGTAGTAAAAACATAGAAGGTCTACTTCCTTGTCAGGTAGTAATAACGTTCTCGGACAGGTTTGCTCAGTTTTCGGTTTCATCAGTATCTTATTTAATAAAATGTCAGTTGGATGCGGTGTTGATAAAATTTTATACCAACACGAATCGTATAGTCGCAGTAAAAAAACGCAACAAAGATAGATAAAAAATTTTGAAAAATACTGCTGACACCTAAAACTGAGCAAACCTGTCCGAGAACGTATTTCACAACTCCTCACCTCACCGTTTAACGCTGATCTAAAAATTTGTGGGAAAAACAACTTGTTAATTTGGAGTGTTATTTATATAGATATATAAATTATAAAGATTGCCAAAATTTTGTCGGCGGATCTTAGCTACTATGCAGTAAAATCGGTCGAAAGGCGGAAAATGAATTATCAGCCATTGCGTTCCGCCGCACTATAACTTTTACGGCGGATAAGTTCTTATTATTTGCATGAGTCCGCCTTGCGGCGGAATTCTAAGCCTAACTGTAACCTACCGCCGGTGGACATATAGCCACTACGTTATTTTAAACCATTCTTGAATTTTAAACTTGTGGTTTTCATCCTGAGTGTCATAAAAATTTAAAAGGTTGTTTATATCTAAACTTGAGAACTTTAAACATTTTCCCCATTTCCTAAAGTGCCCTAAAGAAAATAAAAAAATAAGGTCCCGAACCCTTATTTTACGACTTGTTAGGTAGAGAAATATGATACCAGGGCCTTTAAAAAAGGACAAACCTATTTGGTAATTTTGTATTTGGCGAGATATACCGAATCTTTTTCATTGACAAAGAAAATGGAATGAATGCGCACATCTGCGGGGTTTATAAATTCGGAAATCCATATCTTGTAAAATGCTTTTGAAAGTGACTTTTTTCTTTATTATAATAATAACATATTAACCAGAGCTTAGTAACGTAAAATAAAGGTTTTTCCATCACGTGACCTAGCAGACCGTGGTATAAGTTAGTATAGTTTTTCTAACCTTTATATAATATGCATAATCTTTTAACAGCAGAGTACAACTTAATTTTTTTCATACCCTTGTAGCAATGGATTCATGCTAAGGGTGAGTAAACTTCGGTAGGAGTGCTAAAAGGGAAATCTTAATAGAGGTACAGTTGCGGAAGAAAAATCTCGGACACTTAGGTTAATATTTTCATCATATTTTAAAAATTTGGCAAATCGTTTTTCTTTTACCCCTATGGTCACTTAGGTAAATAAACTGGTCCATTTCGTCTAGCCTGTTTTGTTAATGGATTCGTTGCAAAAAACTGTCCAGTTCTCACTTTTATCCATTACAAAATAATTGTTTAGTATATTTTGTTTCAAAATTTAATTTGTTTCAAAATTCATTTTGTTTCAAAATTCATTTTGTTTCAAAATTTATTTGGTTTCAAAACTCATTTTGTTTCAAAATTCATTTTGTTTCAAAAGTTATTACAAACAGAAGAAAAACCATAAAAATATTAGTAAATTAATATTTTATTTCTCCACCTTTTTTTCAATAATTAATTCTAAACGTTTGGGCATGGATGCCACCAGCGTTTAAGCATGATGCGGATTATAGTTGTTCCATATTTCTTCTATTTTGTTCCACAAGTTATCACTATTTTCTGGATGGAAATCATTTGTTTTATTAATTTTTTTGACAATGTAGCCCCAAACATTTTCAATCGGATTTACATCAGGACTTCTTGAGGGCCAAGGTAGTAAATGAATACTGTTTCCTGCGCCCAATACAAAATCCTTGTTGCCGTGCGGACATGGCAGTTGTCATGTTGATAAATAAAATTTCTTTGAGGAAAAATATTGTTCATTGAAGGCTGCATAACGTTTTCTAATATATCAATATAAACTTCCGCTGTAAATCTTCTATTAATGCTATGAGAAAGTCCAAGCCTTAGATTACCTAAGATCCAAGCCCTCTTGAGGTCATGTATCCCCATACATTAACTGCAAATCTACCACTTGTTTTATCCCTTTGTATGTACTGTTCTTCAAATCTGGTATTTGCAGGTCGGTAAATTCTTACCCGCCAACTGTAAATAGGATTAAAAGGTCTTTTCATCCGTGAAAACAACATTTTCCCAATAACCCAAGCAAATCCCACATCTGTTCTTTGCTGTCAGTGGTTAAAAATGGTTTTATAGCTAGCTCGATTTCTTAAATCAGATCTTTTTTTACGCGGCGCTGCGTCTTACTACCCTAACAGAGCCAGGAAAGCTTGTTTGTGTCTGCACCTCCACGACTGTTTGGAATGGATAGTTCTCCAAAAAAGTTACCAAGTCATCATCTTGTTCATTTAATATCATCCTCCTTCCACTTCAAGGCATTCTATTTAGAGAGCCGGTATCGTCCCCTTTCGGCTCCAATTCTTGAACGGTACTTTTGGTAAATCGATTTCTTCGGATATGCTCCTTACTGCGCGACACTCTTCAAATATGATCATCAAACTTGCTCTTTGTTTGGTTTATTCTGTTCATTTGATCAAAACTTAAAGTGATAAATATTTTTAAAATCTATTGATATTTATCACTCCATGGCAATTTTTAGGTAAAATTCAGGTGATCTAAGGTATAGAAAGTTGCATTACACTAGAAAAAGTGATGTATCCAGGATTTTATGCCCGCAACTGTACGTAGGTAGTACTATTGGAGTTTTTAGTTTTCGGGATATTTGGCTATTACTTTTTAACTGCAATAAAACTCCCTGGTCGGCTCCATTGTGCATACCCTGGAATTTTCAGTATTAGTCGACGGGGCCGCATTCTAATTATTAGAAAAATATCTAAAACTTGCTCTGTGGCAGGTAGACATAAATAAAATTTACTTTACTTGTTGACCGACTTTTTGTACCTGTTATCGGCAAGTATCTATTTCATGTTTTCGAAAACTGAGGCAAATAAGTCAGTCTTTATTTTGTACGAAAAAACTTCAGTTGTATTATAACATATTTACGTGATTTCACCATTATGTGGCGTCCATGGGAAAACATTGATAGTACTTCTGCTAGTGTTTCGCTGAATAAAAACATTTATCTATCGATGCTAGGGAAACTGTGAAAATCGTATACAGTTCTTTGGTTAACTGGGAACTTAATGTTAGTGCCACTGCAGCTAAAACGTGCAGTTTAGCTAAGATACCTCTGACTACAGTGAGAAGAATCGTATCAAATCCGATCAGATCGAGAAACAATCGTAAAGATTCCGGTTCTTCAAAATGGCCACAAAGACTTGATAAGACGAAAAGTCTACACCATGTATGAAGAACAACTTGTGCGTACACTACACACGTGAAAACATGACTCACTGTCGACCAGTCATAAGCTGTAGCATCATAATCCTGTGGAGAGTTTTGTCAGAACTGGGCTGCAGATATCATAAGATTGATATAAGAGGCAAATATTGATGGAATTATTAATAAAAGATATGAAAATATTGTCACACCCTCTTTTCAACCCTATATATATATATATATATATATATATATATATATATATATATATATATATATATATATATATATATATATATATATATATATACCTATATATATGTATATATATATATATATATATATATATATATATATATATATATATATATGTATAAATAATAGATTATTCCGAAAGCTGTTAGACATCATCCTAATACATTCAGGGCAAATTTATTTATATTATAATGTTTGACTTTATATAAATTTATACAAAAATATTATTGCCCATATTCAACATCCTCTTTTAAACCATTTTTAAACCAAAACGGTCTTAACTTTGTGCATTTAAATATTAATAATACAGTAAATCGTCGCATTTCTACAGCAGCCCTACCATGTACCGCAAGTTTGTAATAGTGCTTAGGCACTTGTCTACACAACGGGGCCGACCAGGTAATTTTATTGCAGTTAATAGCCCTGTTCGCACAATAGTCCGCTGATCGGTTTGTGATTCCTCTACGAACAGAGCTAATAAGTCATAGCCAAAAATCCTGAAAAATACTTTACTAAATCAACTAACCTTTAGCTTCCTTTCATATGGATTAATACAATGGCCGCAAGAAGACATCAGTGGCCTCTTTATCTTTTTATTTAATATCTAGATATATTTAAAAGAACTCGCGTTCTCGTGTTGCAGATATTGATATAAAAATATATTGCTAAGTCTGATATAAAAAAGGTTCCGATCTGTGACAATACTTCTCTTGAAGAAACCTTCTTTTTGTCTTTTTTTGGGTACCTACATTGGTACTTCTCTTTTTAGGGAAATTGCCTCCATATTATTAAATAACTAGGCGTTTTCTTTTCTGAAAATTACCCATTGTCCCAAAATCATCAAAAACTTTTTCTTTCGTGCTTTAAAGCAACACTATATAGCTATTGTTGCAACCACAGGGACGGCCTAAGGTTCTGGCTTTTATTTTTTGACATTTTCTCTTTATATAGATAGCGTGAGCCTAAATTCCTATGCACCTTTCGTAATATCACTTTATTGAAATTTTTCTTTTTCCATCTACTTTTAATTGCCTTTTTAGATATTCAGTTCAGGTTCTTGGAGGTGACTGGAGACAAAAATATAAATGTTACTAGTACTACAAAATTAGTAAAGGGAAGAAACTTATTTTAAGTTTATGATAATCGGGGACCACAAGATATGCAAAGTTATATATCCCATTCTTTTCGTATAAAAGTATACGCCACGTAATAAGCCACAAAATATACAAAATTAAGGAATATATTTTTTCAGTGAAAGGGTATATGCTACAAGAAATCAAATTCTTACCTGTTCTAGCTCAGATGCTGCGGAATCACTACCAGCACTCTCTTTAACACTATCTTCTGAATCTCATACATATGAATTTCTTCATCAGAATCGCTATGAAAGTAGTTGTTTTGACGAGACGGCTCAACGCTTTCGTCAGCCATATTTGTGGCTAATAACCCTATTACGAAATTTTATTGGGTATTTTATAGATCTGAACAAGGGTGTCTAATTTTAGTGGGCCCATCTCTCTGACGAACACTAAAGGATCCTTATTGACGGAGCTATTAGGCTGAAAAGCTCAATTTGTGTCAACTTGTGGCTTGCATCATTTTTACGCCAAGGGATTTAATTTATAGCACAGAATATTATTTCTTTAGAAATTACCTTTTTTGTTTGACTTTATGTTTTATGCTGCAAAAAAACTCTTTTCCATTAACTTCAAAAAATATTCTATCAAGATCATGTTATTTCAGCTGTGAATATTTTTATCTTTCCTGTACTTACTCGACAAAAAGAATCAGAATAATTCCTTTTAAACCCCCGACACAATCTTACATTCAACGTAATTAGAGAAGACATTTTAAGAACAAATAATTCAACTTTAATTCCTTTGAAAACTAAAGCGTCTGCGACAGCACTTATAGGATTTTAACTTTATTTCAAGTCATTTCTACTTCTTAGAATTTCGTCATTTCAAATAATAAAAAGAAAAGTTTTCTGCAGTGGTAATTTAGGTGATTACACTTCACCCTAGTTTGTTCTTAAGGCTTTAGAATTTAAATTTTAAATATGTCAGACGACAATATGCCATTGGGAACAGTTTGAGGGTGAATTTTGTTAAGGAAAGAAAAAGTTTTAAATTAAAATAATAATAGTAGCGACTGTGTCCTAACCAACAAATGAAGTAAAAACTGAAGACTCCACTGCAAAAAACATGAAGGTCACATTGTTTTTTAGTAAGTATTATCCCAAAAAAATAGCAGAATTCCGGTAAAATATGTTGAGTAAGTCTACTACTTGGCAATATCAATGATGGTCGCAGATTTATCGCTAAAATAAGATATCCTGTACACGTACACAACAAAAATCATGAATGCCCATCGCGACCACGACAAAAACTCTGTAGGTACATACATATGTCCGTTCGCACATGTAACAGGTTAACTTACAAACACGAATGCAAATTAACTTTACAAGGCTATTGAGACCAATTCTGAAAAAGAGGAAGACGACACAGACCTTAATAAGAAAAAATTCGGTCATGTGCAAGATAGACTTGCACAATTATTGTTCCGTGCTATCACCCCCACTTAACCTGAGCAAACCTCGGCCACCCGATTTTTCTGAGTGCTGCTTTTGGTGATAAGGGTGGGAGACAGCAATTTTTAAGCGTTTTTTACGAAAAATGTTTAAAAAAGACATTGTATATATTGTTGAATTCGTGCTTCAATAAGCTTTTATTTGATACTCTACACGATGCCCTTGAATTTTTTTTGTCCATTTCTCAATTTGCGCCCCGAAATTAATCCCAAAATTTAACTTTTTGTACGTCACATCTATAATTGGGCCACCACACTCTATCTCTGTGCTAAATTTAAAATTTGTACGTCAAATATTTTCAGAGAAATCGCCTGCAACGGATGGACAGGCGGACACCAAGGGATTCCATAAGTGTTCCGTTTTGCTTGGGTTTGATTTTTCGGCCCTAGTAGCTAGAAAAGTTTACGATAATAGCTGGGAAGCTCAAAACGTTGAACTTTTACGTCGCCGGATAAACCAAAAAATTCGAGAGATCGACATTGGTGCCGTCCAAAGGCTAATGGAGCATATTTGGACTAAGTTGCGTGCTACTGAAAAACATGGACTCTTGTAACCTACGGGACCCTTAAACGTACTTTAATAACAATAAATGTAGAAATAACGACTTATAATTTAGTATAATAAAAAATTAAAAGAATACAAAATATGAATATTAATATTTTTTCTCGAGGCTTACGAGGCATACGATACTATTAATTATGTTAGTTATTTCTGACAAAATCAGAAACATTCATAAAAATCATTTTATAAGGTCCTCAAAAGGATGCCATTAATTTTCATACAATGGGAATAATTTATTTCTCTGCAATATCTTTCTCTTGGACCTTGTAATGTATTTGGTTTTTGTTTAGTACACTTTAGATTTCAAATATCTACAAGAGTTATTTCGGAGGGCCTGGGTGGCCATTCTGCCAAACCAGGAATAGGATATCCATAATCATTTTTATGGTACTCTAGAAATGATCTAAAAAGCTTGGACACAGACTGTAGATACGAGTATCTTGGCGGACAACACCGTTTTCTTCCTGCGTAATAATTCAAATTAGATCTACGATTAAATCAACGTGTTCAGCACTTAGTAAAATGACTTCTCTGTTTATTTTTAATTTTCTTAGAAATAATTAAGATTACATTTTTTATTTAAAAAAAAAATAATTTCTGTTTCTGAAGAAAGAATGCGCATTATGTCAACAAATGAAGTACCTAAGACTAAACAGGACATTGAAACAACTGCGAAAGGGTGAAATTTTATATCTAAATGTGTCCCCCTAGAATCAAAAACAGACGACTTTCAGAATATTTTGACAAACATAACAGTAACAGATCTGTATAGGATGGCTCGTTTTAATTGAAATGCTCTGTATATATCTAGACCGAATAGAACACAAATATTAATATCCTTGGCTGTGTACGCTATAATATGATTTGAAACACATAAATTTCGAAAGCACAAAACAGAGACTAATTAAATAATAAGTTTAGACAAACTACAGTTCCTCTGTCTCTAATTATGTTAAATATTTTAACGTGACAAAACACTCATTATAATCCGGAATAGAGTGTTTGAATAAACTTTGCAACAATAGTTAACTTATTTCGTTATTATACCCAGGGTATCTGATTTGGATTTCGGTAAAACGTGGTCTGCTTTTCGGGCGGCGGAACTTTCGGCCCCATATTGGGTCAGTTACCTGCTAGAAATTATAGGTCAAGAAATTTCGGCCCCAGACATTGCAGGTAAGCTCAATATCAATTAAGTACCCACCCTGGGTATTTCCCGACCCGGTACTTTAGGTATACTTAAGGGATGGTGTTGATATAATTAAATTGTCATAAAAACGACATGAAGGGTATTTATTCATGTTTAGAGACCGATTATAATCATTCCTCTTCGGTTCTTGAAGTTGTATATTTTATGTAATCTATTAAAAATGAGTTTAATAAAAAGTTCCCGTAACCGCGATTTACTTCTTGTAGAAAATTATACGGTTTGCAAAAGCAAAGAATTAAAAAGTGGTGAAGTATCGTGGCGGTGCATCCAGAAGAATTCTAAATGCTTAGCGAATGTGGTGACAATCGGTTCTGACGTTACAATAACGAAAGCAGAGTTAGTGCATAATCATGGAATAGATGAACGCAAGACACAGAGAAAAATAATCACCAATGCGTGAAAAAGAAAAACTGAAGAAGATTTAACAGAAAAACCTGCTAAGATTATTCGACGTGCTATTGCTACAAATTCTTCAAATGATGTGACAATCTCAGACATTGAGGCTATTCGAAAAAATATTTACAACTGTCGTCGGAAATTGCTACCAAGTTCATTACCAAAAACAATTGAAGAAGTTCATAGTGCAGTGAGTGCTTATTCTCTTAAAACGAACATAGGTGAAGATTTTATATTTTTAAATAATCATGAACATAATATAATTATTTTTTCATGCGAAACAAACATTCGTGCATTATGTGAAATGGAAAAATTGTATATGGACGGAACCTTTTCGTAATGTAGCAAATATTTTTGCCAATTATTTACTATATATGGGCTAGAAAATTGACATTATATACCGTTAGTATATTGTTTGTTAAGAGATAAAACAGCAGCCACATACCAAAATCTATTTTTTCTGCTAAAATCAAGAATATTTATTTGAAATTTTTAGATTGTCGTTATGTCCTGTAGAAGTCTTTGTAGATTTCGAAAAAGCAATTCATCTTGCACTGCTAAGTATTTTTCCACAAGTAAAAATTAGTTGCTGCCGTTTTCACTTACATCAAAGTTGGTTTAAAAAAATGCAATTGCTTGGTTTGGTTCCCGAATTTAAAAACAAAAATTCAGATATTGGAAAATGGCTGAGACATACATTTGGCTTAACATATTTAGCTCCAGAAGAAGTAGAGGACTGTTTTGTATTTGATTTAATGAGCTATAAGTCAAATAATGACATTCTTGATATATACGCTGATTACCTTTTAGAGGTGTACATTAGTCAAAGTGCCCAATTTCCGCCGACAATATGGGCAAACAAAAATCCATCAATTATTAGGACTACAAATGCTTGCGAATCTTTTCATTCTAGATTTAATTCTTCTTTTTATGCGCCACATCTTTCTATATATATTTTTATGGAAAAATTAAAAGAATTCCAAATAGATGCTTATATAAAAATGAAAAGTATTCACATAACGGCAAAAATTAAAGACAAAAATGTAAAAAATAAGTTGACATTTTTAGAAAAAATGGTACAGAACTTCCAATTGGGGCATATCTCTAGGTTAGATTTTGTAAAAACTGTAGCATATTATTCCTGTAGTAGCAATAAGTAATTTTCAGATTTTGTGTAAAGTATGTTGTAATATGTAAATATATTTTTTTATGTATGTTAGTGATGAAATATAATAATTTTGAAATAAAAAACGGAAATATACAAACCTTACCTTGCATTTTCATTTCATAAATGATTCAAAACACAAAAGGTCATAAAAAAATTTAAATGTTATAATATTAGACTGTTGGGTCGAAAATACCTGTAATAGAAATATGACCCTTCCATCCCGGGGCCGAAAGTTCCTGTCAAAATCTGGTCGCTAACTGGCCGGGGCCGAAATTTCCTACGCCCTGCTTTTCAGATACCCTGGGTGTGAGTCTCGCCTGTGTGATAAAGGGCAAGGGCCTAAAAATCAGAAAATAGCTGTAGGGCACCTGTACCTGCCATTGATAGTTTCTTGTCAACTACTGCTACATAATATGTATAAACATGGTTACTAATTTTGATTGAGATTGTTATAGTCTTTCTGTAGATGTTGCTTTTTTATTAGCAGTAGCCTGCTATCAACCTAATACAATGCAGATTTCAAATTGTTGGTTAAAATTGTGTTGTTCCCTTTATTTAAGTTTAAAATTTAAAATAAATTCCGGCGCAAACTGTGTTAAATTAGTTTACCTTAGCCTAATTTTTCGAATTTAAGCCAATATTTGAGTTAAATAAACCAAAATTGAATTGTTAATAGCGTTCCTTATTTACAGGATGGAGTAAATGGAGTGACTGGTCCGCCTGCAGCGTATCCTGCTCGTCAGGAATTCAGCAGAGAACGCGCCATTGCTTGCAGGGCAAATGTTTTGGATTTAACGTTCAGCAGAGGCACTGTAATTTATTTAGGTAAATCGTATATTTGAGCATTAAGACAGATGTGGCGCAATAAATTTTATTCCATGACATTAATAAAAGCGTAGCAACAGAGAATATTTTATTTACTATCTTATTAGTGACAATTATATGTACGATCTTTTTAAATCTTCCATCGAAATCGCATAAAGCTCACAACGCTTTACTGTCATGAAAATAAAATTTTTATTTGGCCAGTTTTGTTTTTATATTCCAGTTTTAACTCTCAAATTTAAATACAAAAGCAACTCACTAAGTAAGTAGCCATTTTAACTTAGGGTAAAATAAACGAGCATGTCAAAAATGTATTCTATACATTACACAGCCGATTTCATAATTTATCCACTTTCAAGTTATTACAGGAAAACCTCTTATCTATAAAGTAAGAAAAAGTCATTTTTTTCATTATGTTTATTGACACCTCTTAAGTATCCCAATTTGTTGATTTATATGTATCTTCTGGTCTTCCAGCTTCTCCTTTCTTATATGTTCTAGCTTCAACATTATCTCAATGCAATGCACTGCATTATATAAAAACTATTTTATAGTAGCCTTGTTAGTGATTTTTAGTTTACTCTGATAAAGATAATGCCATTTCCTCAACTTTCTGTCCTAATAAGGGACCTTTGAAAACAAGATATTATTTTTTAAGAGATTGTAAATATTGGCAATAACTTTAACTATCACTTAATAGTTACATTGGACTGATGATATCTTATTTGAGCCCTCTAACCAACTAAGTTAGAACACATGTACTCACTATGAAATCAATCAATAAATTACCTTCCAAACCTAAATACACGCACCAGCTTAATAAGTTTCTTAACCAAAATACTAGTCAAAGTCTGACAAATTTAAAAATAAAATAAAAGGTTAACTAACCTCTTTGAAATATTATTTAACCAAAAGTTACAGAGAAACGTAAAAATAAATCTAAATTTTCCAACATCGTAAAAATTAAGCACGTGAAACTCCAAGCCCTTACAAATTCTAAACTTGGGCGCATCGTTCAACTTTTGGAACAATGCGCAACCGCAAGATATCAACCGATTTTAATTTCTTTTACGTCGATTTTCTTCTTATTATAGGAGGCAACTTTTCCGTACTATAGCGGATCAAAAAAAATTTTCTATCTACCCTACTAGCCATAATACATAACCCAAGGTAAATGCAACTTCCACCGAGGTAAATTTATCTATCAATGAAAGTTCCCTTACACGAACAATTTGCAAGGCAATTAGTTGCCCGACGACTATTTACAACGCTAGTGGAACCAAGTCTTGCCAGTCTTGTATAGTAGCCCTGTTAATGTTATAATGTTACTTTCATAACGACAATGCCCTTTTTAAACTTTATTTTCTAATAGGAAACCTTTGAAAACATTATATTATTTTTAGGTGATTGAACATATTTTCCAATAGTTTTAACTATCAATTGATAGTTACATTAGACACAAGAGTCTAGGGGATGGGTGAAACTTTATTACCCGAGCTTCCGCATGCGCAGAGGAAGGAACAATAGTGGTTTTTTTTCGCACCGAACCCTCTTCGCCTGCGAGGAAAGAGACTGGTCAGGGCTCCTAACCAGGTGCTAACTCTGTTCCGACCTTAGGGTGCCCTCCGATCCACCGTTCGCTAGATTTTCTGGACAACAAACAAAACATAATTTTTAGGTACATTTTTTGCTCGGGACCTTTAAAAAAAGACAAAACAAAATTTTTATCGAAGAAGTAGTGCTAACCCTTTTCCAATACACCTTTTAGAGCTGATTTCCTAATTTTTTATAATATTTTAAGTGACAAAAATTAAAAAAAGATGCGTCCGAGCACGGATTCGAACCAACTCATCTCGGTCAATAAGCGGATTCTTTACCACTGCACTACGTGACTGATGCTAGAAAGTCGGTAAACTTATTAACAAGTGCATCATTTATAAATTTCTGAGGTATTTAGGCATGCGGAAGCCCGGGTAATAAAGTTTCACCCATCCCCTAGACTCTTTAACATTACACTAATAATGTATTATTTAAGCCCTCTACTCCCTCCTATAATAGTTTGTTGCTGATCACACTAAGTTAAAACACATTTATTAAAAAATCAATCATTCACTCACCTATCAAACCTAACTACGGTTGCGCTACAAGAGGCCAAGCCGGCCACAGCGAAGGGCCTGAAATAGGCCTATATACCTAACCCAAGGTAATTGCGACTTCCACCCAGGTAAGCTTATCTATCAATGAAGCTTCCCTTACACGAATGATTTATAAGGCAATTAGTTGCCCGACGACTATCCACAAATCAAGTGGAGCCAAGTGTTTCCGGTCTCATTTTTTTTGTATCCAATGCATACTATGCTAAAATATTATTGTCTTCGTTTAACAACAGTTGCCCTGTAACTGATGTAGCCTTATGTTTCGGGATGATTGCCGAAGACTGAGCAATTCTTGTCGCCTCCCGTAAATGCATCTTTAGATTTATCTACATATGTTTATTTTAATAATATAGATATTAGTGTATCTTTTATTTTGTATTCATTTTCCTCTTATTGCTATTATGTTTCATCTTCTTCTTTGAGACATCGTAAAATCGCGATGTCTTAATTTTATAGAGCACGTTTGTTTAAATGTAATAAAATATTTACGACCCAATAACCATCCCATTACGAGATTATTGGGGAATTCGTAATGATTTTATTTTGTTCAGAAGGAATAATAAAATTTCAGTTTAGTGTGTTAGATTTTGTTCTGTTATATTATAGAGAGTCACAAAACTATACATTTTTGTTAAAAAATGTTTATAAGTATATAAAGAGAAGCAGTTGCAGAGAAAAGGAAGGTAGTAATAAGAAGCGCTGGCACACAAATAAAAAAAACACTTCGTGTAATGATGATACTAATAATGGAACTAAAATCCTTCAATACTTCTGGGTAATTGTCATTATATATTTTTCACAGACATTGTTTAATAAAAATGTTATTAAACACTGTCTGCTTTTTAAAGTAGTATCACGTTTTTAAACGATCTCATTCATAGTATTGAAATATCGTTAACGTCCAATACCAAACATCCAGCCCTTAAGATATAAAAAAGAATTCTCTACAGGGTTATTAGTAGAATAACGTGTTGAAATAATCTGCAAATAACAAGAAAGTGCTGGTCGGGCGTATTTTTTGTTGAATTGATTTGTCGTTATGCTTTTCCTATTGCATTCCATCCTCATAGAAAATGACGCGACTGCTGAGTTTTATGAGGCTTTATATTTCTGTTTTATCTAGCACGACTATTTAATGCCCATAAAATATTTACGACCCTGTGACCTTATTACCAAAATATTTAACCTAGTGAAAAATATACCATATTGAAGAGATATTTATGTCGCATTTCTTAAACGACACAAATATTTAACAAGGAAAAAAAAATGACAAAGTGCAAGAGACATTGAGTAATGTATATTTTGCGACGATTATGTAATGATGGCATTAATACATGGGCATAAAGTAACGACACGAGCCTTGACGACTGTCATTACATGACGAATGCAAATTGACCATTACATGAAAGTTGCAGTCATACAGTATTTTTTTGTACGACCATTTATTAATAAATATTAAACTGGTCGTTTATTTAATTTAAAATATTCTTCACTATCACCAACACCATAATGTGATATAATCCCTAATTCAAATGTTCTTAAAAATAATTGTCAAGGTCAGATTATTTGTATTAAAAAGATGTCACTTGATTAAAAGAATTTCTTGTTGAAGGCAATATTTATAGGCTGAGTTAAGGGCTACTGGTACTATGGTGTGAGCCAGTGACACTCACTTGCAAGCCGTTTCAGTTTTCTACAAATTTGTCTGCTAACTTAATTTTTCCAATTTCTCGGGAATTAAACTCTATTCGCTTCTCAAATATTCCCGATATAAACAAAATCACGCGAACGCTGCGGTAGGTAGATGGTCTGTCGTCCAATAGCGTTGCGTAAATTGCCGATCACGAGGCTAGCATGTTGTTTATTTCGGACGTATTTGAAAGGTGAATAGACTGTAGGCAATTTTTCAGAAACTAGATATATAAACATTAATATTTACCAGGTAAGTTTAGAGCTTATAACACTATTTTTTGCGGCACGTAGAGTTCACTGGCAAGCCGTTTCAGTTTTCTACAAATTTAGCTGCTAACTTAAATTTTCCATTTTCTCGAAAACTAGACATATTACAGGGTGAGTTAAGGGCTATTAGAATTATAGTTTGCAGTGCAGTTCTCTTGCAAGCCATTTCAGTATTCTACAAATTTGGCTGCTAACCTAATTTTTCCAATTTCTCGTAAACTTGACTCGTAAACAGATTAATATCTGCAGGGTGAGTTAAGGGCTACTAGCACTACAGTTTGCAGCTAGTGGCGTTCACTTGCAAGCTGTTTCACAATTCTACAGATTTGGCTACTAGCTTAATTTTTCCAGTTTCTCGAAAACTAGACATATTACAGGGTGAGTTAAGGGCTATTAGCATCATAGTTTGCAGTGCAGTTCTCTTGCAAGCCATTTCAGTGTTCTACAAATTTGGCTGCTAACCTAATTTTTACAATTTCTCGTAAACTTGACTCGTAAACAGATTAATATCTGCAGGGTGAGTTAAGGGCTACTAGCACTACAGTTTGCAGCTAGTGGCGTTCACTTGCAAGCTGTTTCACAATTCTACAGATTTGGCTACTAGCTTAATTTTTCCAGTTTCTCGAAAACTAGACTAGGGTGAGTTAAGGGCTATTAGCATTATAGTTTGCAGTGCAGTTCTCTTGCAAGCCATTTCAGTATTCTACAAATTTGGCTGCTAACCTATTTTTTCCAATTTCTCGTAAACTTGACTCGTAAACAGATTATCTTCAGGGTGAGTTAAGGGCTGCTAGCACTACAGTTTGCAGCTAGTGGCGTTCACTTGCAAGCTGTTTCACAATTCTACAGATTTGGCTACTAGCTTAATTTTTCCAGTTTCTCGAAAACTAGACATATTACAGGGTGAGTTAAGGGCTATTAGCATTATAGTTTGCAGTGCAGTTCTCATGCAAGCCATTTCAGTATTCTACAAATTTGGCTGCTAACCTAATTTTACCAATTTCTCGTAAACTTGACTCGTAAACAGATTAATATCTGCAGGGTGAGTTAAGGGCTACTAGCACTATAGTTTGCAGCTAGTGGCGTTCACTTGCAAGCTGTTTCACAATTCTACAGATTTGGCTACTAGCTTAATTTTTCCAGTTTCTCGAAAACTAGACATATTACAGGGTGAGTTAAGGGCTATTAGCATTATAGTTTGCAGTGCAGTTCTCTTGCAAGCCATTTCAGTATTCTACAAATTTGGCTGCTAACCTATTTTTTCCAATTTCTCGTAAACTTGACTCGTAAACAGATTAATATCTTCAGGGTGAGTTAAGGGCTACTAGCACTACAGTTTGCAGCTAGTGGCGTTCACTTGCAAGCTGTTTCACAATTCTACAGATTTGGCTACTAGCTTAATTTTTCCAGTTTCTCGAAAACTAGACATATTACAGGGTGAGTTAAGGGCTATTAGCATTATAGTTTGCAGTGCAGTTCTCATGCAAGCCATTTCAGTATTCTACGAATTTGGCTGCTAACCTAATTTTTCCAATTTCTCGTAAACTTGACTCGTAAACAGATTAATATCTGCAGGGTGAGTTAAGGGCTACTAGCACTATAGTTTGCAGCTAGTGGCGTTCACTTGCAAGCTGTTTCACAATTCTATAGATTTGGTTACTAGCTTAATTTTTCCAGTTTCTCGAAAACTAGACATATTACAGGGTGAGTTAAGGGCTATTAGCATTATAATTTGCAGTGCAGTTCTCTTGCAAGCCATTTCAGTATTCTACAAATTTGGCTGCTAACCTAATTTTTCCAATTTCTCGTAAACTTGACTCGTAAACAGATTAATATCTGCAGGGTGAGTTAAGGGCTACTAGCACTACAGTTTGCAGCTAGTGGCGTTCACTTGCAAGCTGTTTCACAAGTCTACAGATTTGGCTACTAGCTTAACTTTTCCAGTTTCTCGAAACTAGGCACATATATAGATATAATTTTTATAAGGTAAGTTAAGGGCTAATAGCACTTTTGTTTGCAGCCAGTGGAGTGCACTTGCAAGCCGTTTCAGTTTTCTACAAATTTAGCTGCTAACTTAATTTTTAGAGTTAAGGGCTACTGGCCCTATAGTTTGCAGCCAGTGGCGTTGCAAGCCAGTAATATATGAACTGGCTACTGGATCGTAAAACTCGTATATTTATAATTTATTATGACAAAAAAATAAACAGACGAACTTCGAAAATGATTTAATTTACACTGGAAAACTCTTTAGATAAATTACAGTAAAAATCATTGGTTATATGAGTTGCCAGCATTAACTGGGAATATTTTATCAAGGTAAATTTACTAAAACTAGGTTAAAGTTAGTGTTATTATTAGTACTCGGAATTTAACATTTTCCACTGAAATAGAAATTCGATAGACATGGGCGTGCATCCTGCATCCTATTATAGTGACAATTATTACTAAAATTATTTATCTTATGTTATGTAATGAATTAAGGCCTTGAAATTGCAATATTTTATTAAACAGTCATGACGTAAATACCTGTATCCCTGCCTAGGTAGTCGTAACGGCCCTAGGTACATGTATAAAGATTTTGTGATGAAAGAAAACAAAGGTTGGAATTTAGAGAGGTAAAATTTTCTAAGAACATTTGACATGGAATAAATGCTTAATTGCCCTTCAAATAACATTACAGAATTCTTTGAACTTTGTCGTTATGAATTAATTATTTTCTTTTATTGCATGCACAGTACCTACCATGCCTTATAAGAAGGAATCGCTTTTTTATAGATCAGCTGTAGGCGCTAGTCAAAGCAGTTGTGTTGTAAATAGTGATTTCAATGTAATTAAAATGAGTACAAGTAAAAAAATAACGTTAGAATGGCTCATTCCATATTCTGATATATTATTTGATAGTGAACAAGATGTATGGTGATCAGTAAGTAACTCTGAATTTCTGTGCACAAAGTATAACATAGACCGCCATGTAATCGGTCCACAGCATTTAGAAAAGATGAAGATAAAATCTCTTTCTGGTCCGTCCAAACCAAGGCAACAGGATGTAACGCAAAAAGAATTCTACTTGGACTTGTGTGAAGCCTTTGCCAATATCCCATTTCATAAAATAAATAATTTTTTTGTGAAGACATTTTTAGAAAACTACTGCACCCACATAGTACCAGAAGCATCAACACTTCGCAAGACTTATGTTGACAAAGTGTTCTGCAAAACTATGAACAGAATAAGAGAAAATCTTACAGGAAAAAAGTTATGTTTCAGTATCGACGGAACTACCGACATCAAAGGACGATACATTGCCAATATTTTAGTTGGACCTTTAAATCCGATTCAGTCCGAACAATCATATGTGAACGCAAGTAAATTTCTTTCTAAAGTCAGTAGCGATACAATAACCCACGCTGCAGTAGAAAGTATCAGTATACTTTTTTCCGATACAAATGTTAGTGAAAACGTTGTTTTGCTTCCGTCAGATAGTGCAGCGTATATGCTGAAAGCCGGAAGACAATTAAAAGAACATTTTCGCAATTTAATTTTAAAAATCTTTTATATTTGTTAAGCCGAAATGCGTTTAAAAACTTATTTACCCATTATTGCCAATATTTGTTGTGAACATGTAAACGACGCCGCTGGACGTAAGGAAAACTGGGAAGTGGGGAGCCCTACTTGAAATAAAAAAGGTTTAAAATCATCATGCAGGCCAGCCCCAAACCCTTTATTGAAGTTACCTGCGAAAGTCCGCCAGTCGGCCAAGCAAACCCTAATATAAAAATAATATTCTCAAAAAAAAGTTTTTTATATATCTTTTATATTCTGGCAATTCACTGGGAATAATAAAAGTATAAAATTTTTATCACGTGATAACATAAATACTGAAAACAAAAAAGGACAGTTTAAGAGTTGGACGCCGTCAATAACTTTTTATGCTACAGAACCAAAGTGTTTTACGTACTTTGTAGATTATGTGTTATTGCTTCGCGAAGTAATAAAAGTAAGTAACGAAAAATTACTCATTTTGCATTTTATATGTCGTTTGGTGCACTTAGTTCTTTGATGAAATGTCTAGACAGTTTATAATAAAGTGCTCTTTGACAGTGAGATAAATTAGTTTCGATAAACAATCTTAGACTGGGGTGCCAAAAACCTTGCTCAGTTCAACGCCTCCAAAAACCAGTCGTACTTCCTGTCACGCAAAAAATCCGGCAACACTTACCTCATCCACATGAATGGCCTAGCCCTACCGAACAATGAACCTTTCGATCTTGTTGGCATCGCTTTCGAACATGATTCCAGCTGGCAAAAACACATTACTTCAATAGCCACATCATCAGGTAACAACTTGATTTTCTCTTTCGAGCCAGAAAATGCTTCTCCCCTTCCAACTTCCCTCTATGTTTTCCGAATAAGACCTAACCTAGAGTAATATTCCCATATCTGGGGAGCTACATCACCTTCGACACTTAACGTCCATGATTCTATCCAATAGAGTCATTAGACTTATCAATGACCCAGTCCTAACAAGAAAACTCCCTTTTCTCGCTCATTGGCGCGTTGTTGGAGATTTATTCCTTTTCTACAGATACCTCTACGAATTTTGCTCTGAAAATCAAGCCGCTATAATTTCCCCCTTAATCCCTTTTCTACAGGTACTTCTATAAATTTTGCTCTGAAGAACTAGCCGCTATAATTTCCCCCTTGACTGTTCCTAACAAGCCTAGAACATTCCTCTTCTCTCGCTCATGCATACCTAGGGTATTTAGATTATGGAACAAATTGCCTGTAGATGTTTTCCCTTCCCCTCCCAACCGCCAATCCTGTAAATCCTGTATCAATAGATTAAATTTCTCTTCTCCTCAGATGCTCATGGTACGTTAGTACTTAAGCCTGAACTCTACGTGGGCTGTGTCAGATAGAAAAAGGGCTAGATATTTCAGACATTACATACCTATAACGCTAAACTATTTCTGGCCTTTAGTGACACCGTATAAAATACCATCGAATTAGGTCGATTTTAGGCGTTTTATGTAATGCTAAAAGTGATAGTCGCAGTTGTTAAAATAAAATTGCTGACATATTTGTTTCAATAACAATTTGTAAGTAATTGTTGTTATAAACTACATAATATAAGATGTGCACTATTATAATATATTATAGAAACCAATTTATCAAACAGACGCTCACTAGTACATGGGTACACGTGCTTGACATTTTATGCCAGATGTCCCGGATTCAGACCCAACCGAATTTAAAAAATTTTAAACCTTTTTAATTTTTAAAAATTTTTGCTTCATAAATTATATTACCAAAAGCAGTGATTCGCGCCTGTTTATTAAGTTTATATTAGGTAAAAATGTCACTCATTATAAAAGATTTTGCTTGTAAAATAAATAAGAGTCACGTTATGGAAAATTTAATTTTTTATACAGGGAGCATAAAAAATACGAAAACATTATTTTGTGTAACAGTGAACACACATTGTTCATCATTTTCTACCAAAACAACCAATATGAAAAATATGTTTTAAATTAAACCCTTAGCCGAAGTACAACATTTAAAAAATTCAAATATTAAAAGTAATTAATGAGTTTTATTACATTATTTTCTTAGTCCCAACTATTCTCTCTCACACCTGTAACCAGAGTGATAGTTTCTACATAATACACAATAATAATACCTATGGTGTATTTACTTCTTTATCAGGTAACACTCATGAAATATCTAGATACTTATTTCAAGAAACGACTAATTACACTAATCAGCTATAACTCATATATTTTTTGAACAAATAAAATTAATAATTTTCGTGGCAATTGTTTGTCTTTAAATTAGGAATCTTATTTACAAATAAATTATAGTTTAAAAAACACGCTTTTATGAGTAGCGCACAAAAAGTTAAAAATTCCTATTTTCCTACCATAGTTAACAGAAAACCGGGGTGTGCAATGCGCGCATCGTGCGAAAAGTAAAGCAACTTACAAACTGCGCCCCCCTTTACTCCGCACACATGCATACCCCGGTTTCTCTTAACTTGTACAGCTATAAAACTTGGTCTTTAAATAGGTTATGAAATTTAAAAGCGTGGGGCGCATATATATAGTATATATATATATATATATATATATATATATATATATATATATATATATATATATATATATATATATATATATATAGCGGTCTAGGCGTACCTTACATTTTGTTTTTTATGCCTAGGCCGCTATATAACTGCGCCCCAGATATTTAAATTTAATTACCTGTTTAGAGACAAAAGGTTTTATAGCTGCACAAGTTAACAGAAAACCGGGGTATGCATGTGTGCGTAGTAATGGGAGGCCCAGTTTGTAACTTGCTTTAATTTTTGGTACTATGCGCTCACTGAACACCCCGGTTTTCTGTTAACTATACAAGGAAAATATTTATTTTTAACTTTTTAGTGCGATACTCATAAAATCGTGTTTTCTAGTTTTTAAACTATAATTTACTTAAACTTTTTAGTGCGCCACTCATAAAAGCGTGTTTTCTAGTTTTTTAAACTATAATTTATTTTTAACTTTTTAGTGCGCTACTCATAAAAGCGTGTTCTTTTAGTTTTTTAGTGAATTTGGTTTGGAACATACGCGAGGTCTCAAAAATAAAATTAATTTTTTTATAACCTACTTGACAAAAAAAGTACCTATATCTTCATAGAAATTTCTACATTGTAAAAAAAAGCATGGTTATTCAAAAACTTGATGAAGGACAATACAGGGTGGCTGAAAAATCTGCAGTGTCACAATTTCAATTTAAATGCTTTAGTCACCCTGTATGCCCTTGATAAAATATATGAATAACCATGCTCTTTTTTCACGATGTAGAACTTTTTATAAATATGTACCTTTTTGTAACGGCAATATTAAAAAATTTATTTTATTTTTGGGACCTCCTGTATGTTCCAAACATTCACTAACATAAAATTAACTCTGGTAGGTACATTTGCAGTGGCAGTTTACCTTTAAATAACTATTTTGTCTTTTTAGCTTCACGTGGATTAGGACTTTCTCATCTTTAAGTCACCCTGTGTGTACTAGATCAAATATTTAAATGGCAATGCAATTTTCTCACGATGTAGAACTTTTTAGAAAGAAACACTTTTTTTTCGTAGAATCAATAATACAAATTTTTCCATTTTGAAGACATGCTGTATATTTTTTTTAATGAAAAAAACACAACATATTGTCTCCGGAATCGATATGACATTATAAGTGGGTGAAAAGTGAGTTGTAAGATTCCATGGATTTATTAGGACTGGATACGGGATGAGTTCACATTCTTTGAAGCCAAAACAAACCATTCTAAACGACACTGTAAACACAATTTGTAAACATTGGCCACATCTTATTTTACGTTGTATTTTTGTACAAAAAATACGTTAGAAGCATCACAAGATTTACTAAAAGTAATAAAAGCCCTAAAATATTTTATTTTTCTGTTAAATAATAATAAATTTAAGTTAGTAGTACAAGAAGAGGGACTGACCATCCGCCGCCCGCCGGCGGGATCTTATCTTGTGATCTATGACGTCATATCTCGGCCACCTTTGCGCATGTGCAAATTTCAAGTACGTCATCGAAGTCTACGTCACTGGATCTTACGTCAGCAAACCCAACCTGCGCGCGCAGCTGTCAAATGTCACCTGTCAACTGTCACCTGTCACTTGTCAAATGTCAAAATTAAAATTTGACATACGTGGCGTATGAAGGATGACGTCATAAGACAGAAGAAGAAAATTAGCCGGCTGTCACTTGTCATTTAAGATCTGTCAACTGTCACCTGTCACTTATGAAACGTTAAAATAAAAAACTGACATACGTCACGTGTTCAAAATGGCGTCAGAAGACATGCGTAAAAGTATGGCGGCTGTCACCTGTCATTTAAGATCTGTCAACTGTCACCTGTCACTTTTGAAACGCCAAAATTAAAATTTAACGTAGGTCACGTGTTCAAAATGGCGTCAGAAGACATGCGTAAAAATATGTCAGCTGTCACCTGTCATTGAAGACCTGTCAACTGTCACCAGTCACGTGTTAAACGTCAGAATAAAAATTTAAGATACGTCACGTATTCAGGGCGGTGTCCGAAGACGTTTAAAAAAAGAATGGCGTCGATCGGCCTTAGGGTTCCGGAGATATAGTTTTTTGCGATTAGCGACCTAACGGCTGATGGTGGAGAGCCGAAATTCGCATGGGGGATAGTGACGGAGCAGATCTTTCGATTTGTCAAATTAGTTTTCAAAAATCTCGACTTTGAGGAAAAAATTAGATTTCAAAATTTTTACATCACCCTGTATAGTAAATTTTGGATTAATTATATAAGTTATGAATATTAGGGGGTTTGGTAATAGAAAAATAGGTATTAGATCATCGGAACTAGTAAAAAATTAGATCTCAAAATTTTTATATCACCCTGTATAGTTAATTTTCGATGAAATATATATAATTTAGGAATTTTATTTAAGTTAATAACAACTAAACAACTCACGTTAAAATCGTCAATGTTTAAACTGAGTTGTTGAAACACCCCTGTTTAAACAGCCCTGTTCAAACAGCCCTGTTGAAACTTCCCTGTTAAAAACGCCTCTGTTTAAACAGGGTTGTTTAAACACCCTCGTTTAAACAGTCGACGGTGGCACTTCCGGTTGATGATAAGGGGGTCGAATATGGTAAAAGTCATGATGGATATCAAAGAAAAGAGAAAAATTTAAATAAAGTAATAACACTATTCGGGTTTCTTAATTCCGAGAGGTAAGGGCATTAGCAATTAAAGAAAATTAATGATTTAATTTGAAATTGTTTGCAAGGAAATCAAAACGTATTTACATGTCGTTTAGTGGCAATAGAAATGAGTATACAGCGATAAGGACGGTGGAAGCCGTCGGCCTTCGCAACTTCCGTCCTTATCAGGAGAATATGAATTAGTTGAAAAAGCTATTTACTTGTAAAATAACAGTCGGTATGTGAGTTTAGATACAAGCAAATATGTACGTAGAACCGATCGGTAAAAATTAAGATTTTAAAATTTTTGAAGAAATAGAATGTATTAATATTATTTAAGTGAATAATAATATGTAGTAGTGCCGCGTGCAACACAGGAAGTTGCGGTTAACATTTCCGGTGATAAGGTGGGCTCGAACGTGCGAACAACAGAAAGAATTGCAAAATATTAGTATTGTACTGATAAATAAAACACACAATTAGAAATTATTAACTTTATTTGAAGCAGCAAACTGCGTCGTTAACTTGTTAGGACCCGTCAGTTTCCGGCTGATAAGGAAAAGCATAAAAGGGAGAAAGAGGCAATTTGCAAAGCACAGTCGGCGTCTGAATCTCCTAGTGTGCACGTTAAGTTCGTTGCCAGCCAGTCGGAGTGTTCTTTGTTCTTTGTTTTTTTTGTGAAGGAAGTGTACTGTGAAATTTTTGGGTAAGTACCGATTGATATTAGCTTAAAGTTTTGTAGTCTGCACGTATTAACAAAAATGAAATATCGAATAGTTACAAGAATAGTAGTGCCGTTGTGTCAGGGAAAATCAAAAATAGTCTGTCGATGTGTTTGTCTTACAACCTAGTGCCGCTTTGCCAGGGAAAATCAAAAATAGTCTGTCGATGTACCTGTCTTACAACTTTAGTATACAAAATTATGATTTTAATTTCGCGTTTAAGTAACAGCATGGAAATCTTCAATTATTTACAGTAATATTAGAATCGGGATCGAGTAATAGAAAAGGAGGTTGGTCTTAAACCCTTTTTTTATTTTTTAAACTATATAGATTAAGATCAAACATACTTTTTAGAATTAAAAGTCGCTGACAGTGTTCAAAATATTTCTTTTTTCATTAGTTGTTTGATGTTTAAACGTAGTGACTTTGAGTATTTTTAAAATATTTTTTAAAATATTTTACCAAAGCAGTAGAGTGACATAGCTTCCAAACAATAAATCTTTTAAACTAGAACCTAACAAAGCACTCGTAGTCTTCATACATGTAATATTGTTTGAAAAAATTTTAAAGTCGCTGACAGTGTTCAAAACATTTATTTTTTCATTATTTCTTTTTTTTTTTGTTTAAACGCAGGGACTTATTATTTTTAAAATATTATTTTTAAAATATTAATTTACCTTAGCAGTAGAGGGACGTAACACCCAAACAATAAATCTTTGAAACTAGAACCTGACGAAGTAGTCTTTATGCATGTAATAGTGTTTTAAAAAATAATTTCTCTATCGGGTATGTAGAAGCGCTAGTTTTGCTTGAAGTTATGCTAAAACTGGAAATTTAATGAAGGAAAAAATTTATCAAACGGCGAGTAGGGAAAGATGATGTATGTTCGGTTTCCACTCACATCTCGGAGTCACATAATAGTAGGAGTATACCAACAAGGGTTCGGAAACATTTTCCTCAGTCAAAATATTTTATTTTCCAGAAAATGTTTGTGTGCGAATTCTGTAGCCGGGCGTTCACCAGGAAGGACAGCCTCAATCGTCATGGAGATTGCCGCTTAGCAGTCAAGATCTGCGACGTCTGCAGTGGGATTTTCAAGTCGGAGGGGGCTCTTCTTCGCCACCAGAAGGAGAAGCACCCGGCCCCCAAAAGACCAGCGAAGACCACGCAGACATCCATGGCGAAAAGAGCAAGACTCGTTTCGACAGATGGTGAGTAGTTAAAAATTGAAATTTTCTTTTAAGACTAGAATTGTTTTTAGATAACTTTGATACTAATTATTTTTTCTTATCTCTAGAACCATCTACATCAGCCACGCAGCATTGCACAACATGCCGGATAGATGTCCCAGCGAACCGATGGGGTGGTCATCTAAGGACCCTGGGACATCGGGAGAAATGCTGCGTGATGCAGGAGGAGGAAGGAGTAGAGCTGATAAGAACATCGTTCAGGAGCCGAATTGCGACGTACCGACTGACTTCAAGCCAGGATCCCACCAACGTAAAGCAGTATCTACAGCATCAGAAACAAAAATTCGTCAAGTTGGTGGGAGACATCTGCGCAAAGTATGAACAGCTGAAGGTCGGTCTGGAGCTTTTCGGCCGCTTCCTCCTGCAGTCGAACGAGTCAGAGGAGGTGAAGTCCTTCAACACCAAATACCAGCTGGTGAGCAGGGCTACGGACTTGGAGGAGCTGTTTGAGCAGTTCAGCACTATCCTAGACCGGAAGTATTCTGAATTTATGGAAAAGGATAGTGGTAAGTGGAAAACTATTGCAGATTTTTTTAAACTTCAATATTTCTTACTAATACCTATTTCTATTGTTACAGGGTGGGCGCTCCAACAACTCCTCCACTTAGAATTAGGTATCAACAAGATCCAGCCTCTAAAGCCATCTTCCTACATCCCGCTGCCAAAGGAGATTGAAGCAAAGAAAGCTGTTCTGAACATCCAGAACACGGATCAAAAATGTTTCATGTGGTCAGTCCTAGCTGCCCTACATCCACTTCATTGGACTCAAAATGCAAACAGAGTCGCGAACTATCTGCCTTTTGAGAACGAACTGAACTTTACAGGTATAGAATTTCCGATTAAACTTATCGACATCGCTAAGTTTGAGCGACTCAATAATATTTCTATTAATGTCTATGGACTTGAAAGAGTTTTTGACAATGGTAAAAATAGTATTGAAGTCGTGGGTCCCTTATACTTTACAAAATCTCGTAATAGGGAGCGACACGTAAATTTGTTAGTAATCAGTGATGACTATGGAAATAGTCATTACTGCTTAGTAAGAAACATGTCTCGCTTGATCTCAAGTCAATTATCCAAACGCAGGGAAGCTAAGTATTTATGTGATGGTTGTTTATCATATTTTTATTCAGAACAAAAATTAAAGACTCATCAGGAGCACGATTGCGGGCACGTTTTAGCTAAAGTCCCAACGACAAATTTAAAAAAAAATAAATATGGTGAAGAGATTCCCGAGAATATTTTGAAATTTACAAACTTTGAAAAAAAATTAAAAGTGCCTTTTGTTGTTTATGCCGATTTCGAAACTATCCTTGAACCCCTGGATACAGAGGAAAATGCGCAGGATCCCGATACGTCATACACTGTGAGAACACACAAACATGTTCCGTACTCGTTCGGTTACTACATCAAATGTGACTTTGACGATGCTCATTCGATTTACCAAAGTTATAGGGGTCCGGATGCTCACAAAGAATTCGTAAAACGTTTAGAGATTGATTCTAAATCAATCTATAATCGCTTTATGAAGGAAGTAGTACCCATGACACCTATTTCTGCGGAACAAGAGAGGGAGCATCAAGAAGCTAGGGTGTGTCATATTTGCGAAAAGCCATTTGATGCAGCGTTAAACGATCGTGTGCACGAACATAGCCATACAGACGGCTCCTATCGAGGTCCCGCGCACTCTGTATGCAACCTGAATTACAAAATCCCTCAATTTATACCCATCTTTTTCCATAACATGTCCAACTTTGACTCCCACCTGTTTGTTAAGGAATTGGCTTCCAACGAAGAAAAGTTGGATGTTATCCCCCAAAACAAGGAAAAGTATATCTCCTTTACTAAACATGTTTTGGTGGATAACATCGAGAACAGAGATGGTAAACAACATCAGGTATTTTTAAAATTACGCTTCCTCGACAGTTTTCGTTTCATGGCCAGCAGTCTCGATAAACTCAGTCAAAATTTAAAACCAGAACAATGTCGAGAAGTGAGAAAATATTTCGCGGAAGAAAATAAGTTTCAGCTTATTCGACAGAAGGGTGTCTTCCCATATAATTACGTGGATAGTTTCGCGAAATTGAATGACACAAAGCTTCCATCACAAAAAGACTTTTATAACCAGCTGAAAAAAGAAGACATCAGTAACGAGGATTACAAGCGTGCTGGGGCTGTATGGAATTTATTTGAATGTAAAACTTTAGGCGAATATTCAGATATTTATTTAAAATCCGATGTACTATTATTGACAGATGTTTTTGAAAGTTTTAGAGACGTGTGCCTTAACACTTACGGTCTAGATCCTGCGCAGTACTTCACGGCGCCCTCTCTTGCGATGGACGCTGCACTCAAGTCCACATCAATTTCCTTGGAATTACTGACGGATCTAGACATGGTACACTTCTTTAAACACGGTATTCGCGGTGGGGTCAGTCAGTGTAGTGTTAGAAAAGCTTTTGCTAACAATAAATTTATACCTCATTATGACGCTTCCAAACCTACTTCCTACATCATGTATTTGGACGCTACCAACCTCTATGGTGCGGCTATGTCTCAATATTTACCAACGGGGAATTTTAAGTGGTTGGATGAGACCGAAATTCAAAGTTTAGATTACAGGAATGTCGCGAATGATTCTAAAACTGGCTATATATTAGAGGTAGATTTAGAATATCCCGAACAGTTGCATTATTTACACAACGAACTACCCTTTTGTCCACAATCAATAGCTCCACCAGAATCAAAATTCCAAGATATTGAAAAACTAATTCCAAATTTTAAACCTAAAAGTAAATATATAATTCATTACCAAAATTTGCGTCAGGCTTTAGATTATGGGCTTAAGCTCACCAAAATTCATCGCGTTATATCTTTTGACCAATCACCGTGGCTAAAGAAATACATTGACCTAAACACAGCGATGCGCAATCAAGCGCAAAATAAGTTTGAAAAAGACTTTTTTAAACTTATGAACAACGCCGTGTTTGGGAAAACAATGGAAAATGTGGAGAAACGGGTAGATGTTAAACTTGTTTCTCATTGGGAAAATATTGGTAGAAGGTTGGGAGCCGAAGCGTTAATTTCAAAACCTCATTTTAAAGATCGCACTATTTTTAACGAGAACCTGGTAGCCATCCAGATGAAAAAACAAAAAGTCGCATATAATAAACCGATTTACGTGGGTTTCAGCATCTTGGAAATATCCAAGACGATTATGTATGACTTTTTGTACGGGTATATCAAGCCAAAATACGGCAACAACGCGGTATTACTCTACACTGACACCGATTCCCTTGTGTTAAAAATTACAACCGAAAATTTCTATAGCGATATGGCACAAAATTTAGATAGATTCGACACGTCTAATTTCTCACAGGAAAATCCACATGATGTTCCTGTAAACCAGTCAATTTTGGGCAAAATGAAAGATGAGTATGCAGGAAAAATCATTTGGGATTTCTACGGTACCGGGGCGAAGGCATATTGTGTAAATGTGGAGGGAAAGTTAACCAAAAAAGCTAAGGGAGTTCCTGACTACGTCACCCAATCCGAACTGACTCTGGACGATTATAGGGAGGCGGTTGACGTAGAAGGAACTCACATTCATCGTCAGATGAACACTTTCCGTTCGCATTTACACGATATGTATGTCGAACTTAAAAATAAGGTAGCGCTATCACACGCGGACGATAAGCGTTACCTTATTCCCGGCGACTTGGAGAACACGCTTGCTTGGGGTCATAGAGATATTGAAAAGTATAAGGAATCATCGGAAATTCCATGAGCGAAGACTGATCACGGGCAGCTAACTTTCCTTCAATCCCCTTTGGTAGCTAAATGTATGACTTTAGAGGCTGTGATATTAGATTAAGCATATATGTTATTTATTTTCTTATTTATTGTATTCATTTATTTCCACTCTATTTATTGTATTAATGTATTTCACCCTAGTCTACCCTATTTATTGTATTCATTTAGTTACTGTATATGTATATTTTACCTAAGTTTACCCTAGCTTTATTTTTCTATTATTTGTTTATATGTATATTTTACCCAAGTTTATCCTATTTTTTATTTTTATATTGTTTGTTTCTATGTATATTTTACCCAAGTTTACCCTATTTTTTTTTGATTTTTTATATTGTTTGTTTATTTTACTATATTTACTATTTCCAGACCGCTGTTCGGTCAGATTTTTTGCTTTTTTAACTTATTTTACCCAAGTTTACCCTTTTTTGATTTTTATATTGTTTGTTATTTTACTCTATTTACAGACCACTGTTCGATCACATTTTGTGTTTTTTTGAACTTTTTTTTCCACTTTAATAAATTTTTGTGTTTATATTGGTGTTTTATTTCCTTAGTTAGAACAAAGAAAAACAAATTAACGTTAGACTATTTATTTAGTAACAGTATAATATTCAATATTAAGCTTATACAATTCATAAACATGTTTTGCAAATAGGTGTATTAGCTTCTCGGTCCATCGAAATAGATACTTGTCTGTTGTGGCATCTTCAAACTTGAGACTTCTCTTCTCACCATTGCGATGAAACACTAGCGTGTACTGTCCAATTATCATAAATATATCCACCCAATGGGTATTGAAACAATCAAAAGTGCTTAAAAATTCTTCAAATTCCTCACTAGAGAAAGAAATTTTGCCATAACCAATAGTATCCAAAATTACTTGTTTGCGTTCCTCTTCGGACGTAGTAAAAATGACAGTTATAAAGTCATCAATCTCGTAAACTCGGTTAGGCTTAGTCTTAAGAACTTTCGCTGGAACATCAGGACATCTAGAGGACGATTCAAACACCTTATCCCAGCCGGAAGAGGAGGAGGAGGAGGCCGCCATTGGTAAGTTGAAATGGTAAGTTTCGAAAACAATCTAACCACAGATTTATATTCTTGGTAAAACTTAATATCTCTTTTCAGCTTGCGTATTTTTTTCAAATGCTCGTCTAATCTAACTGACAAGTCGACTGTCTTTGTCATAAGCTCGAGACTAAATGATCAAATTTCTCAAGGGGGGCCTAATAATATAGGATAAAATTAAACAGGGAATACAGTTTAACTTCTTTATTTAGGTAAAAAATCATAAATATATTCATACAAAATTTTTGAATTCTTAGCACTACAAATACAATATTCTAAAGCATGATAAGAACAAGTGGTTTTACTTAGAGCTAATTTCGGTACAGCAACACTGTCCCCAGTAAATTCTAAATTAACAATATCGGGTATATGCTTAAGATATTTCATCGTGGAAAAAGTTTCCAGTAAGAAGGTCTTCTTTACATGCCCCTTCACATAGATAACATCAACATCCCGTAGATCGTTGTAGATAATGCGGTGAAGTTCATTGTAATCGGTTTCGCCGGAATTGTAGTATAAACCATGTCGGTTCCCATATAGAAACATCACTTGCTTCTGGCAATCATAGGACAGCTCATAAAACGGCTTAACGGGTTTGAAAAGATAGTTCCGTATTTGCTTTCCATCGTAAATAGCCAATTCTTTAGCTTGAAATTCTGGAACGCTGAATCCCTGAACGTCAACCACAACAAACTTCATCGTGCTGAGAGGGTTGAATAGTAACTGATTACAACAGATCACGTACTTGACCTGTTAAAGCCTGATACTCGAGAACTCGATCATGAATAATTATACAAAAGGCTCGTGACTCCTTCGAGAAGTTTTCGGAACTTTGAAACTCCAACTTAACGTCAATAGTGTTACTCTTGAGGGCTTCATTTTGTTTGGAGCAGTCAATAACAAATAGGGCTCTAGCAGCGAAAGCGAGAAAATCCAAGAGCGGCTCCGACCGTTGTTTTCCCAAATAGGTTTTTTGAAAGTCCGTATACATCTGATAGGCTTCTGCAAACTGTCTATTGGCAAAGTTTAGGTTTAACGACTCATAGGGGTAAACTTCGGAATTCAAATGCAATTTGACGTCGGTGATGTTTAAATTATCAAAGTAGGTACAATCAGCGTCAAAGTTATCTTTTCGCTTCTTCATAAAAAATACAATGACGTATCGGGCTCTCTCAGACATGGTCTTAACGGTCCAAATATCACGCTTTGTTGTTCTCAAAGCAGGCAGTTCATGTAGTTCCCAGTTTCTAAATGGAATATATATCGGTTTGTTCTTGGCAATTTCATCCAAAAGCCTTAATTTCACTGCATCACTCGGGTAAATATGCTTCACTTTCAACTCAACCGTTTTTAAGGTTATTGTCGCCTTCTTAGTACCAGTGGACTTGTAGCAGTTGTCATCATGACGAGCACGAACCAGTTTAATTTTCTGTTTACCCATTAATACATTGTGGTAATCGGCAAACACGCCAAACAATAGGGAAAGGGGGATACGAAAATTAAAGTCTTTGGATGTTTCATCCAAGGTCTTGACAGTTCCACTTGGCCAATTCCATCCAGCTATGTCTAGAGCCCGACTTTCCTGCTCATTTAAACATAGCAGATTTTTAACGGTGCTAACAATACCAGGATCTCGAATCTTTTCAATCTCCTTGCCATTAACTTCATAGGAAATGTTGTCAAAGAGAAAGGCTCCGGCATTATTGGTTAGATCGCAAGTACCGGTCTTACCAGTGGCATCTGCTTCCACCTTAAACGTACCCTCGATGTAGAGTTGAGCTTCACTCATATCCAAAAAGACATCTTGCTGATTGATAACAATCTCGATTTCGTCATTGTTATTAAAGGAGTTGGTAAAGGGGTGATAAGTGTGCCATTCTTCGCGAATGACCGACTCATCACTCTTGATCTGATTGAAGATTTGAAGTTTTTCTGACATGGTAGCCGTAAGGACTGCTTATAGACTGCAAATATAAGATATTTGAAAACGTGAGTGACCCCTTCGACTTCTGACCACTGAATGATCTGCCGGCTGAGGTATTAGTGTTTAAATACCTTTTAAATACTAGAACCATTTCGTCTAAGTTCTAATCGAATTACTACTTCTTTACCTCGAAAATTAAGAGGTCTAGAATCCTGGTCTACTAGCGTGAGAGTGATGTTATAGATGCTTTTCTGGTTCACAGGTAAATAGATTAGATTCCTTGGCTCGATATTTATACTGTAGCCGGGGTCAACAGTTGGTGAAAATTCGTACAGAGTATGTGAGGGATTATTTGTGTAATACGAGCCGGAAATGATGTTACACTCTACTCGAATAGTAACAACTTGTATAATTTCCACAGGTTGATCTGATTCGTGGGATTTACCAGACTTTAACAGTTGAGACGAAAATCCCAACACCTTTGCAATACTGTCTTTTGGCTTAAAGTTTATGTCGTAGACACTGGTTAACTCGCACTTTAACGTATTGTTATTGGGTTTAAGCGATAAGATACGATTCCGTTCGTCTGCGGGAGCACTGGGATCTAGGAGCTTACGTTGTAGAAACTGCTCGATATCTTCCAACTCGTAGGACCCTGTTGGTATTTCCAATACTCGTTCCTCCTGATTATTGATAATATAATAAAACTTGTTTCGTCCCTCTTCTATATTGGGAATCGTGTTCCAAGTGTTTAGCGAAATTAATGCTAACGAGTAATCAAACCTGGAATCGAGCTCTATGGGAGGTACAAAGTATGCTTCAAGTCGATGAGAGCGACCTTTTAACGTGAATGTCTGTGACATGACTGCGAGCAATAAGCATCAACACCTGCATTTATAAAGTTTCATTGTAGAGAAATGCTAGAGCAAGATGACCACAATTGGTCATTCCATAATCCTGATACTGATCGGAATTAAAATAGATTTTCACATTTTTCATGTACCTGACAAATTCCTTGGGTGGTTTCAAGTTGCCAAAACTATCGAAATAAACAACTCGATTACCGTGTTTCTTGTAAGCTACCCAATGTGTTCCGAAGCCTGTGTTCCGATCCAAATTAATAACACCACACTCTGTTTTGAGGGGTGCGTTCGGTAAAGTGTTTCGCATAAATACTCCTCTAAAATGCGGTATTTTTAATCGAGTGACGTACGACTTAATATCATGATCGGATAACGGTTTGTCAGGTAGCTTTATTGGTAGTTTTTTGGCAGTTTTCGTAAAAACAATCCATAGCCAGTTTTGTGTTTCTTTAAATACATGCCGCTACCCTTTTTTCCCAATGCAATCGCTTCCATTGTTTCGTTGTGTCGTTTCGATTCTTTCAACTTCTCCTTGGCACTTTGAGCGTCATTAACGGCCTTAGCTATCCCCGCGGCGCCTCCGCTGAGTGCTCCCAGGGCACTAAGTCCTGCAAATATGGGAATAAGTGGTAGAAACCCACCCTGTTTCGGTAAGGGTATTATTCGTGGTACGTTAATCCTCTTACGTCCTCCCACCTTCTTGACCGTTACTCGCGCAGCTTTAAGTATTTTACTGAGAGTCCTTTTCTTCCTAACATCACCAGTACCCGTATGTCGAAGTTGTTTCTTAAGCAGAGTGACCACTGATGATAGGGGTTTCATCTTCTTCTTGCGAGCACCCAACTTGCGTTTCACCTTCTTGCCAGCACCCAACTTGCGTTTTACCTTCATAGCGTTCGTTACTAACCACGCTGAAGCTTTTTCACCCAAACTGGAATCGTTTGCCTTTACTCGTTCCCAAGCTCGGTTCTCCAACACTCGATCGGCTCTATGTCTTTGTTCCAACTCTGTTGACTTGGCGTATTCGATATCGTGATCGCGACAAGCACTATCCAATTTGTTCTTTGGTCGATCGCCTCGAGCCAGTCGCTCTTGAAGTTTGGTTCCCGGTCCGCAATAGGAATAACCAGGCAAATGAAGCTCGAACGGGAGCTTGTTGATAGCTGTATTTAACACACCTGCACCCTGCAGAGTCTTCATTCGTAATGAAGCCCTGGGAGGGTGTAGAGTAGTATTTATAGAGATGCGTCAAGAGAAGCAGAAACTCAAAATCCAAGTTTATAATTGCGATATGAAAAAAGAAAAGTGCCTCAGTAGCAAACATGGTCAACTTTTGCCTTCTACAATTCGAGCGTTAATATGTGGTCCGAGTAATTGTGGCAAAACCAATGTAATGATTAGTCTTTTGATTGATGAAAATGGTTTAAAATTCGAGAATGTGTACGTGTATTCCAAATCTCTACAGCAAGACAAGTACGACTTTCTTCAACAGGCTATGAAACATTCCCGTTTAGGCTATTTCGGCTACAGCGATAATGATGAAGTTTTAGATCCTGCCAGTGCCCGACCTCACTCTGTATTCATATTTGATGACGTAGCATGTGAGAAGCAGGATAAAATACGTAATTATTTTTGTATGGGTCGACATCATGCGATTGATTCATTCTATTTATCGCAAACTTACTCGAAAATACCTAAACAGCTGGTTCGTGACAATGCCAATGTATTAATTTTATTTAAGCAGGACGACTTAAACTTGAAACATATCTACGACGATCACGTTAATACAGACATGACATTCGATGCATTTAAACATATTTGCTCCGAATGTTGGAAGGATCGGTATGGTTTCCTAGTAATGGTGAAAGACAATGATATTGCTAAAGGCCGATATCGTAGCAAGTTTGATACATATATCATACCCTAAACCCTCGGGACTCAGTGTGACACTTGACGTTCTAGAAGCTAGATGTGTTAAGTCTCGAGAAACAGGGTCTGTTTAGTAGTTGTTTTAGCTGTTTCCTAGCTGTTTTTCCCGAACAGGGTCTGTTTTTTAGCTGTTTTTCCCGAACAGGGTCTGTTTTTTAGCTGTTTTTCCAGAACAGGGTCTGTTTTTTAGCTGTTTTTTTCCAGAACCGGGCCTGTTCTTAGCTGTTTTTCCAGAACAGGGTCTGTTTTTTAGCCGTTTCTCTAGAACAGGGTCTGTTTTTTAGCTGTTTTTTTCCCGAACAGGGTCTGTTTTTAGCTGTTTTTCCCGAACAGGGTCTGTTTTTAGCTGTTTTTCTAGAACAGGGTCTGTTTTTTAGCTGTTTTTTTCCAGAACCGGGCCTGTTTTTAGCTGTTTTTCCCGAAACAGGGTCTGTTTTTTAAGTATGTCTACCCCCATGAGCCAGCTCGATAAAGACGTTAAACGTAGGATTATCCAAGCTGCACGAACAATAAGAAAGAAGTATTTAGCATTAAAGTTGGAGCGAGGCGAAGAAGATGAAGCTCTTAATAAATTATTAATGTCGATTACCGATCCTCTGAATAAGCTTGTGAGTGCTTCCGCCGCCACTGCAAAATCTAAGAAACGTAAGATTAAAGGGGAACAGAGTGTTGGTGTAAAACCCAAAGTTAAACCACCCATAGGAACTCGAGAAGTGAAACCTCCTGTACAATTCTTAACCGAGGAAACTCACTACGGGGATGATGCTGCTGCTGCTGCTGATGATGTGTTTGAAGAACCAGCTCAGGATCCTGCGATACAATCATCGCAGCACATAAGAAAGAATTTTGAAGATTCTCTTCAAAAATCTGAAGTGTTTGAGACTTTTATCGAGCAGTATCCGAAGATTGCTCAAGACTATCTGAAACTATATTGGACGGACTCTAGCGAAATAGATGCTAACAGCCTGAAATATGATTTGGTGACTGATTCTTGGAGCTTAGGTTCAGAACCGGTTAATTTCTTAAAGAATGGCGATATTCAAGTTGGCCCCCTTACGTATAAAGGAACTCTGGGGCTATACGATTTATTGTTTCTCAAGGTTCCTCAATTTAATACCGCTGCCGATGAAGAACAATACAAAGATATTTTAAAGCGAACAGATTTATACTTGAAAGACAATGGTCAGTTGAAAGGTAATAGATCCCACAAATACAAAGCCGTTGTGAAACCACTAATTTCGAAAGGTTCTACCAGTAAAATTCCTTCGCCCGGGGTTAAAATATTGACAAGATCGAAGTCGGAGAAATCTGGATCTGTGAAATCCGGATCTGCCTTAATGGAATACAACGAAAAACCCAAAGAATATGTCTACTATGATGACGTAAATGAGCTGGTTGACAGGTTAAAAAAGCTAGACGCTTCCAATCAGGTTGGCAACAATAATAACATGAACGAGATTTGGAGCATTTTGAACGAATTGGAACACCTTGGAGTAATTGAATTCTATAAATAAGTTTGTTAAAGCTGTTATGTCTTAGTACCGCAGTAATCATGAATAAGTTTGGACGTTCCTTGCCCACGTCGTCTAATCAGAAAAGAGTGAGAGTGTTGCAAGCACCCAACTTGATCACTCTTACAAAAGATGGTGATTACAATATTCGAGATCATCGGCTTTGTAACGTTAAATCACCAGCAGATATCGCTGATGCTGTAAATAAAAAGTTTGTAGAGCGTATGCTAACTTCACTTTCTACTACCATTGATAGATCGCTGAATGATAAAATACAAGTATCCCACTTGGAGATGTTGAGACAAGTAACGGGGTTGGAACAAAAAGTAAACAACTCTAACGGTAGTATTGTAAAACAAATGGTGACCTTTACAAAAACTAATAAGGGTTCTGTAGACTCGGTATCCAGCCAACTTAAGCTGCTTGACAACAAATTAAAGAGCGAGACTTTAGTTTTGAATAAAAACCTGGATCGCCTATCTACCCAATTCAAGGATCTCGAAAAACGCCTAAAAGTTTACACCAATCAGGCTATTCAAAATGCTCTCAGACCAGTTAGGACGGATGTGGGAAAGATTCGTGAAGAACTCTCCAAATTATTACAAACAGTTGATTTGCTAAAGAAAGGATCTTCCCGTCCACCAACTGTTTAAAATGTAGACGTATATAATTCGATATCTTGCTGCAGAACCTCATTCTTTGAGAAATAATGGCCAAGGGCATTACGAAGGCTAGAGAACAAGTTGTTAAGGAACTACATAAACCCGCTAGAATCAAATTTAAACGTCGCAGATTTATCCAGTATGGTTTAGACGATACGTTTGCCTCCGATCTTGCGCAGCTCGATCAGTACGCTCGTGAAAACAAGGGATTTAAATACATCTTGGTTGTAATTGATTGCTTTTCAAAATTTCTCTGGACCCGGCCTCTCAAGTCAAAAAATGCTCAGGATGTGACTAATGCCATGGATCATATACTCAAACAGTCTCGGAGGATTCCGAAAAAGCTGGTGACAGATAATGGGAAAGAGTATTACAACGCTAGCTTTCAAAGTCTTATGAAGAAGCATGGGATACATCATTACAGTACCTTTAGTATTTTAAAGGCTTCTATTGCTGAACGAGTAATTCGAACGCTCAAAGAACACCTGTTTAAGTTGTTTACCTTGAATGGTAATCATAAATGGATCGACTTGTTGGAACAAGTTACAAATACTTACAATAACACCAAACATCACACAATCCGCATGAAGCCGAAGGATGTTAGCAAGAGTAATGAGAAGAAAATATTGAACTCGGTTTATAGTCGTTTAAAGGTTGTGGGAAAGCAAAAATTCAAAGTTGACGACATTGTTCGCATCAGTAAGGCTAAGCACGTGTTTGAAAAGGGTTATGTACCTAATTGGACCACTGAGTTGTTTAAAGTATCTCAGGTTAAGATTACAAATCCAACGACTTATTTGCTCGAGGATTCGAGTGGTCAACCCATTAGTGGGGGATTCTATGAAGAGGAATTGCAAAAAACCAAACAATCTGATGTATTTCTTATTGAACAAATTTTGCGTAAAAAGGGCAAAAAGATGTATGTAAAATGGCTTGGGTTTGATAAGTCTCATAACAGTTGGATAGATATAGTGAAGGATGTGGTTTAAACGCTCGTTCTTTGTATAAATAGATAGAATTTTCCTGCTTTCGATCAGTTAAAACTATGCCGTATTGCAAAGAGTGTGATAGTGAAATTTTATCTCATAGTGCTCATAACCGCACTCTAAAACATAAGCAGCAATGTAGTGAGAACTTGTACTCTCAGGTAAAATTAGTTCGAACTGCTTGTAAACACCGCATACTAACTTACCATCTGACAAGTGACTTACATTCGACTGATGTTAAGCAATATTTAGAAGATCTAAAAGATACGGTTATTACTTTACTCACCGATCCTTTAAAGACTTTTCCCCAGCTTAAAGTTAATATGGAGCTATATGGACGTTATCTGTTGGCATCAACACAGGAACAAAACATAAAATCGTTTAATACAAAATTTAGTGTTATTTCTCCCAACACTAATTTGGACGACTTTTACAGCGAATATCAGATCTCTCTAGTGAAAAAAGCTTCCGAATTCACCGAGATGGGAAGCGGATGGGCGTTATCCAAACTACTGTTTCTCGAACTTAACATCAATCAATGTGGAGTGGGGGTATAGTTTCCTCTAAACTCATACTAATCCTAATACGTTGGCTGACGTCATTATTTTAGTGCGAACCATGGCCAGTAAACGTTGTACCGCTCCTGCTGCTGCTTCTGAGGTGATGGAAGACAACGACGACAGTTCCCGAAGCTCATCGCCCTATTGGACATATCTGGACAGTATGATTCTCCGAAGTAACCGAGAAATTCGCAACGAGAAGAAACTCTTGGGTGAATTTTGCTATCCTACTGGCAATGTTACAGTAATTGTGGGCCTTAGTATTGCCAGGGGGATGATGCCAAGTGTAAAACTAACCACAACAACAACAACAACAACACCCGAACATCTTCAGCTCTCCCTCTGCCATTCTGATTGGATCGAGTTTTTGGAGATTATCGACAAGATGATTGCCGATACTGATGGAAGTGTGACAACAACGCAGATGTCTTCATCGGAAAATTTTACCGTATCCAGTGCTATTCTTTTGAACGATCGATTATTTAGACTCAAGAGTAATGATGTAACTTTAACATTTTCTTACAATGATATAAATTCTATTGTTAGCATTAGGCATTTAATTAACTATAGATTAAAGTTAGTCGAACGTTTACAATTTAGAAGCTATTATGACGATACTTTGCAGTATGCAAAATGTTTTGTTACTATTAAGGATACCTTTTTTGAAATTGTAACCAATCTCTGTAATTTAAACCCATCTGAACAAAGTTATTACATGTTGGAATTATTGCATTACAACCTGCAAAAATTGTTAGATGACTTTGATAAACTGTACATGTATTCTGATGACTTATAATAATAAATCTTTTACAACTCTCGGTTCCTTTATTTTTTTCCTCTCACCCTTATCCTACTGTTCCTCATAAAACCACTCGATTTCCAGCAGAGTTTTCATAGTTGTTCCGACGTTCCTTGCAGTCAGTTGTAACCTGTTCAGGCCTGTCGCGACTTGTTACATAACCTTAAAACACACGTCTTTGAGTCTCATAAGCGTGTCTGTGCAAGATGTCAAAAGAACGTCAGGAAGTTTGCATCGATCTTCAAGGTTACCCCTTAGCCAGTGGGTTTATACCGAAGGAGTTGGCTGTGTATGATGGCGTACGATTTTGCAGCTTTCTCTTCAAACCTCCGTATGGCAGGAAATTTTTAAAGCCTGAAGATCTCAAGATTGTCGAATATTTGGAGGAAAACTACCATGGACTAATGTGGGAGTCTGGCTGTTTGGACTTGAATCAATTTGAAAGTGTTTTACGTAACATATGGCTTCAGTATGACTCTCCGAAATTTCTGGTTAAGGGCGATTTAAAGGCAGCTTGTTTAAAGCAGATTTTTGATTCTTCCCTTATATTTAGTATTCCTTTAAAGACCGAACCTAAATTAAGTAAATATAAGAAAGTTGTGGAATGTTTCCACCATAAGGACTTTAATGTTTGGCATTGTGCCTGTAATAATGCTAAGTTATTGTATAATTTCCGACATTGTTTTTTAAATGATCTGGAATAAAAGTATATAACCTATTTTGTCTGTTTTATTTCTTAGTATTGCTAGATTAGTCTAAGTAGAAAGCCGTTGTAAAATGGCTGGTCGTAGTGTCGATTGTACTGATTGCTTAGACGACGGTCTCGGCCTTATTCGTACTTTTGAAGAACGACTGATCACGTTTGCAAATTGGACCAATAAAGTTAGTCCTAAAGACCTAGCACAGGCTGGTTTTTATTACACCCAGCGATTGGATATCGTTCAATGTGTCTTTTGCCGCTGTGAGTTTACTGATTGGAAAGAGGGAGATGATCCGCTAGCCGACCACTACAAGTACTCCCAACATTGTCCGTTAGCTAAAGTATTGTGGAAGTGTCGCCAACTGAAAAAGGTAGTTCCACCATCATCATCATCGCCCCAAAGCTTGAAGAGGAAGACGAAGATACAACAGCCGGAACCGCTCCCAACTCTCCATGTTAGTTCTCTGTTCTTAATACCGCTTTTGGTACTATCGTACAGCGGACTGATACACATATACGACCTTATAAATATCTATCAGTCCAAGTTTTAAATCATTTTGACATCAGTCATGGCAGCGTTAAGTTCGACCTACATTCTGCTCGTTGCGGTAGTGCAAAACGTATTCTACGTATACATGCCAAATAATGTTAAGGATGCCGCCATCATGATTGAAACCGAGGATTTTCCCTCCAATAATACGTGGCTGCATATGGTTTACGAAAGAATAGACCATCAGCAAACGCCTGTTTTCTCTATGAAGATTCCTACGACAGCAGCAGCAGCATCATCAAGCAACCTTCTTCGCTACAAAGTAAAGTTCATCTTTCGAGATAACACCGTTGGCGAAACCGATTGGAAGACAATACTTCGTGGGGATACATTAACTAGCACACCATCATCATCATCATCATCAAACACAGTTTTGAATTTACTTATATTTATAACTATAGCTTGTTCATTATTGTTAAGTAATGTAATATTTAATATTTGTAAGACAATTCGACAACATTATTAAATAAAAAACTGATTTTTTCCTATTCAAGGTTTTATTTATCTACATCTGCTACCTACGATGCGGTTACCATGCATAAATTAAAACAAGTGTTCACCTTATCGACCGGAAATGGCAACCACAAAGCCAGCCTTATCACCGGAAACTGCTAACCGCAGCTTCCTATGTTTCACGCGGCACTAATACATATTTTTGCTGTTATTAGTCCATAAAATTCAATCAAATAATATTCATAGTTTCTATAATTAAATTAAAAAATTTCCTATGTCCAGTGATATAAAAATTTTGAGATCTAATTTTTTACTAGTTCCGATGATCTAATACCTATTTTTCTATTACCAAACCCCCTAATATTCATAACTTATATAATTAATCCAAAATTTACTATACAGGGTGATGTAAAAATTTTGAAATCTAATTTTTTCCTCAAAGTCGAGATTTTTGAAAACTAATTTGACCAATCGAAAGCTCTGCTCCGTCACTATCCCCCCATGCGAATTTCGGCTCTCCACCATCAGCCGTTAGGTCACTAATCGCAAAAACTATATCTCCGGAACCCTAAGGCCGATCGACGCCATTCTTTTTTTAAACGCTTTCGGACACCGCCCTGAACACGTGACATATGTTGAATTTTTTTTTTGACGTTTAACACGTGACTGGTGACAGTTGACAGGTCTTCAATGACAGGTGACAGCTGACATATTTTTACGCATGTCTTCTGACGCCATTTTGAACACGTGACCTACGTTAAATTTTAATTTTGGCGTTTCAAAAGTGACAGGTGACAGTTGACAGATCTTAAATGACAGGTGACAGCCGCCATACTTTTACGCATGTCTTCTGACGCCATTTTGAACACGTGACGTATGTCAGTTTTTTATTTTAACGTTTCATAAGTGACAGGTGACAGTTGACAGATCTTAAATGACAAGTGACAGCCGGCTAATTTTCTTCTTCTGTCTTATGACGTCATCCTTCATACGCCACGTATGTCAAATTTTAATTTTGACATTTGACAAGTGACAGGTGACAGTTGACAGGTGACATTTGACAGCTGCGCGCGCAGGTTGGGTTTGCTGACGTAAGATCCAGTGACGTAGACTTCGATGACGTACTTGAAATTTGCACATGCGCAAAGGTGGCCGAGATATGACGTCATAGATCACAAGATAAGATCCCGCCGGCGGGCGGCGGATGGTCAGTCCCTCTTCTTGTACTACTTAAGTTAAAAAGGTTTTATTATTTATAGGTTATGCTATTTCTAAAGGTGTTTATTTAAAGTCGCTCCGAGTCATTTATAAATCTATAAGTCGCACTTTTTCTTTTCTAGTTCATTAGACAAAGACGTACATGTAACCGAGTGTTCAGACCGAGGTTCAGCCGTGTTCCTAAACAACCATAACAGACAGCAACACTTCTGAGCTCCAACACTCCAATGCTATTTTATCTCTTTCTACTACCATTCTTGATTCAATTAGGTACGTGGTAATTCGTAGCCTTGTCTATGTTCGTAATTCGTAAACTGCTCCCCCAAGAGAATAACAAACAACTAAATATAAGGCTTCACGTTCGATACGCTCACAGTATACAGATATCGAATCCTTATTATAATAAATCCATGTAAGATTCCATTTCAATGTTACAAAGTCAAGCTAATAAAAGCATGACCCGCAGCATTTGGTCTGTTTAGCAGGAATTGTTAGTAATTAAGTTAAAAAATCGTTTTCCTGCACCAAATCTCGTTTTCTTTTATTGATGGGTCAACTGTTCTCTCTTTCCGCTCTAGGTCTAATAAATAAAAGACAAAAGGTAGGTAATTAAACTAAGATGCTAGTCCATCGTGTCCCTGCTGCCTGTGCTTGATAAATTTCATATAAAATGACCTGGATCGTGGTAGTAAAGAGGAAATAGCTTTTACATGGCCTCGGTAATGAAATAGTGCCGGGTCTTTATTATACTGTTCTATTTATAAATTTCCTTTATTATGTTTTTAGATGTGCGAATAACATTTCATATATCGTCGCCTTAGAGCTACAGTAGGACATGGTTGAAAGCATCAATTCGGAGAAAAATGCAATTGAAGATTTGGCGGGGTTTCAGGTTTCAATAACTTTTCTATTTTTTTATGAACTGAAATTAAACTTTGGTAACTTACATAGGTTTATAAGCTTTATAGGAATGTACTAATTAACAAAAAAAGATGGATAAATAAATCAGAAAAAAATTACTCGACCGTTGCATTAAAATATAATTAATTTTTCTAAGATACGTTCGCATTTTTGTTAGATATCTTAGTGTAACACTTATCATGTTTGTGCTTTCATTATGTTTTAATTTATATAAAACACATTTAATTATAATTTTGATCTTTGTATTAAATAAATAGAAAAAATGCAAATAAAGTACTAAGTTGGTACAGGTGTGGCCACAAAAAAGTTTCATCTGACTCACAGCGATATTTTCCTAAGGAAGTCATTTACACTGTAAGCTAAATGGAACTTTTTTTTGGCCGCGCCTGTATCTACCTAAAATAAAGCCATTTTAACAACCCTTCCAAGTACTAACCGCGCCGGGCGTCGCTTAACCGCTGTAATCGGGCTGGGAATTGTTCGACCAGCGAATAAATAGCACCAGCCAGAAGGATGCTATACTTGCGGTTCTTTATTTTTAACTTTAACAAAGAATGTATCAAAGTAAAGAGTGATGTTGTCAAAATAAATGTCGAGAATGTGGGATTTAAGCAAAAATGAGAACGCTTTTTATCCAAAGAAGTAGAACAAACGAAGAACTAAAAGCAGTATATGGATAACCAGCTAAACAAGGCTAATAAGGCAAGAATGATTTAGGCCAGAATCGCAACCGTCTCTCGATTGTGACAAAGCCTCCAGTGTCTGTAGAGTATAAGTTAATGTACAAAATATACGAAATAGTAAAACCTATTACCAGAGAAAAACCAAGACAGAGAGAAGAATAACTGTTCTTCCCGCCAGCTCCACACCGCCATGGCCTTTAAACGACAACACCCCGAGATTGGCACGTGGGATTCTCACAATTCACCCGGACATAGCCAGTGTGGTACCAACACGGCAAGCAGAGAAAGTTTTCTGCGGCGCGGCGAGTCTCAATACTCACTCTTACTGTGCTTTATACCATTTAACGCGTGCCTACATTTTTGGAGACTCTTAAACTTTTGATTGTTGTTTTTCATATTTTATATGCTTTTTATTTTGCAGCATTTTTTTATAATATCCCACAATCTGCAAAGCACGCCCGTGGCAGCTTTATTTAAACGTCGTTAGTCGAATGCGTCAGGCCGCTTTGGAGGTCATAGAAAGCAAATCGTATTTATGAATGAAATCAGTACGAGATATTTTTCTCTCTGTCTTGGTTTTTCTGTGATATTACCAACAAATTGAAGACTAACCAGATTTATATTTAGTCGGACCATTCTCCGCTCGCTTACTGATGTTAAACGGTGCTCGGCACGGTTAGTACTTGGATGGATGACGCTGAAAATAAGGAAGGTGGTAGAGGAGTTCTTCCTCACACTTTCCCCACTTAAAGAATTAGTGAAATCCCTAAAGATGTTACCATCTCTGAATAAGTGACTCGGACTTTCCCAATATACTCACGGTACGTGGTACTTACATTTCAGCCTTTGTTGGCTGTCAAAAGATACAAACAAAACCTTTTTAAATTTAAAAGAATTGTTTGCTCGCAAGTGGAAGACGTTCTAAGTGGTTCTATTTTTTACAATAAAAATAATCTTTTAGGCAGTCACTACTTCTCCGGTGTTTTTTTCTTTAATGTGGTTACTTTTATTTAGCTATTGCCAAACACAGAAACTCATACTTATACGATCGGTCAACATGGTATTAAAACTGGATATTGTCACTTCTAGAATCTTGTCTTAGTGTAAAGATGTTCTTAAAGACTCAGTAGAATAAGGCAATAATTCATTGGATTCGTATAACTATCTCGAGGATCTTGAGCAACCAGTAGATGTGTAGGCTAGCTAGAGCCAGGTCAACAAGAGATCCTTAAATCCTTAAATCCCACCATCAGTTAGGAACACGGAACTCATAGAGTTACAGCGGGTTGCACAAAGCTTTTAATCAAGTAGTAAATTTCGTTGACGTTTAGAGTCATCTTTGGCAATGACGTTAACATAGGTGTTGTCACATTACAAGTATCTAATTAGTTTAATTTGTGATTGAACTGTTTGTGCAACCGGACGCTGGAGTTCAAGAAAGAGGCCAGAGGTGGGTCCAAATGAGCATCCCACCAAGAAACTTCTATCTTAAACTACGCCCTGCGGCTGCACCTTTGCAAGATTGGTGTTAAGGATGATTCCCAATGTAGATGGTGTATGATCATGAGATGTAGATGATGATGTGCGTTCGCGACTTAGCAGGTTGAAAGATATTTTTTCGGAAACACTACCTTTTCCTAGGTTTGATAGTAAGACTCGTAAAATTCACGAAGGCATTGAAGAGTATGGTGTCAAGGGTCTAGTAAGGCCAAGCATTAAATATTATGACAATCATCACTTAATAATCATTAATTTAACTCATACAGATAATATAAATTACATCCAACGTTTAAGTTATGCAACGCCAATTTTAGCAGCCTTAGCAACTTTAGCAACTTTATATCTCTTTCAGCTAATCCATTTCTCCTTTATTGAGGGAGAAATTTTTTTGCCGCTCTGCTCTAGGTCTATAATTAGAAAATAAACGGGAGTCAGACAAAAGATAATAATATAAAGATCGTATTCCTGTCGCCTCTGCTTGGTAAATTTCATAAAATGACCTGGCTTTTGATAATAAGGAAAAGATAACTTTAACACGGCCTTACTAATGAAACATTATCGTTCTCCGTCGCCTTTTGTTACAGTGTTGGTTAATTTCCTACACACACACACACACACACACATATATATATATATATATATATATATATATATATATATATATATATATATAATTTTTATGTTTCTTGAACCATTTTTCAATATATATATATTTTTTGGGACTGTTTCTTGGGGATAGGTCCATCATTTAAACGACAACATAATAATTATTTTGTCGCTTAAATGATGAACCTATCCCCAAGAAACGGTCCCAAAAAAAAAAAAAAAAAAAAAAAAATATATGTATATATATATATATATATATATATATATATATATATATATATATATATATATATATATATATATATATATATATATATATATATACAGGGTGTTTCATTAAGGGTGATGAGGTACCATATCTCAGGAATTGATACTCCAGGAGCTTTGGAAAAAAAATCCTAAGAAGGAAAGCGGCCAAGAGAAATTGCTGGAAATAATTTTTAAGTTCCTAACTCTGCCGCTAGGGGGCGTCATTGCTGTGGTCATGTAAGAAAAGACATTTTTCTGGAAATTAGCCCTATAAAAGCTATCAAAAAAATATTGCACTGATAATTCTACTAGAATTCTACATCTTTTTGGTTTAACACTTTTTGCTGTAAGATGTAAAATTAGGGCGGAAGAGGAGGGGGAAAGTCTACTGATAAAAGTGTCCATAACTTTGGTTTGACTCAACCGAATTTGATGAACTTGGTCTCGTTTAAGAAAGGAAGGCTTGCTAATTTAAACAAAATAATGGCTGTGTTACATTGATTTTCGCGGCACTCGCTAGAGGGCGTTATTTGAGAAACTCTTTGTTTTTCCAATTTTTCTCCAAAATTTTAAATGGAATGACCTAGTTATTATATCATAATCGAAAAGTAGAATAAATTTGCAAGAGAAAATGTACAAAATTCGATTCGATATCTTCATTAGTTTCGGAGTTATGGCCAAAAGAATAATTAATATCATGTTAATTGAAAAAAGCAATTATTTTTATAGGTCCGTGGTCAAGCGTGCCATGGAAAATAAAAAAAAATTAAACTTTTTATTAAGTGTTTTTTTTCACTTTTTACTCCATTACTATTGCCTTTAATTTACTAACCTGACGTATTATTAAAAAATTACCTAGTAAGCCATGAAACAAAATCGGCAGGTTGTCAGGGAAACAAACAAATTGAAATGTCACTTTAATCAATCTTTAAGTATCTCTCAAGATTTTATCTTGGATTTTCTGTGAATTTTGAGTTCATCGTTATTCAACTTTTGTGCTGCATCTTTCAAAAATGGCATATACCAACGCCGAGGCTTACGATATGCTTGCCGTATATTTTCAGTGTTTTGAAAATGCTCCTCTTGCGGAACGTGAATATGCTCTCAGGTATCCTGAGCGAAGACCCCATAGTAGAAATGTGTTTCGGCGGTTGGCAATTCGTCTTAGAATAACGGGTAGTGTACGTCCCATTCCAGTGCCCATCAGGAGACGTTCAGTAAGGAATGAAGACAATATTATAAACGTTCTCGCGTACGTGCAACTGGATCCGCAGTTGAGTATCAGAAACATTTCTTTAGACTTAGGTATAAGTTGCACTACAGTGTTCCGAATTTTAAAGGATTTTAAGCTGCATCCATGTCATGTAGTTTTACACCAGGCCCTTTCAGATACTGATTTTGACAGGCGGCGGGATTATTGTTATTGGTTAAGAGGTATGTGCAACGGAAATTGCCAGTTCCTCTCCTTGATTTTATGGACAGATGAAGCAACTTTTACTAGATGTGGTAGAGTCAATTTGCACAATATGCACTACTGGTCAGAAACAAATCCTCATTGAATGCGGGAAGTTGATCACCAAAACAGGTGGAGTGTCAACGTGTGGTGCGGAATTTTAGGAAACAGAATTATCGGACCGTTTTTTTTTCATGGCCACCTAAAGGGTGACTCATAGGTACTTAAACTTTTTACGAAATATCCTGCCTATCCTTTTAGAAGATGTGCCTCTTGATAAAAGAAGATCCCTATGGTATCAACATGATGGATGCCCGGCCCACTTTTCTGGAAGAGTCCGTGACTTTTTAGATGCTAGTTACCCAAATCGTTGGATTGGAAGGGGTAGTTTGTTTCCGTGGCCACCTAGATCCCCCGATTTAACCGTGCTACATTTCTACTTGTGGGGAAGACTAAAAGAGATTGTTTATCAAACACGACCAACCACACGGGAGAATATGATTGAGAGAATTCAAAATGCCATAACTACGATTTCACGAGCTGAAATTGAAACTGCCGTTTCCAGCACTAGAGAAAAATGTAACAGTTGCATTTTGCAAAACGGTGGTCATTTTGAACATTTATAAAGTATTTGTTTGTTGTTTGTTTTTAACAAGATTTCTATGGGTTGATAAAGAACGTGAAGGTGGTTGTGGTTTTTATTGTTGTTTTGGCCCGTTGGCCCATAAACACGCTTCAAATCTTGCGTTTCGCGTGGTTTGGACCAGTCCTAAGCCTGAAGGAAGGCAAACAAAAACAAAACAATAAATAAAAATCATGAGTGTGAAATAATAAAATCAGTTTAAAAATTAAATAAAAAGAGAAAAACACACTTAATAAAAAGTTTAAAAATATTTTTTTATTTTCCATGGCACGCTTGACCACGGACCTATAAAAACAATTGCTTTTTTAAATTAACATGATATTAGTTATTCTTTCGGCTATAACTCCGAAACTAATGAAGATATCGAATCGAATTTTTTACATTTCCTCTTGAAAATTTATTCTACTTTTCGATTATGATATAATAACTATGTCATTCCATTTAAAATTTTGGAGAAAAATTGGAAAAACAAAGAGTTTCTCAAATAACGCCATCTAGCGAGTGCCGCGAAAATCAATGTAACACAGCCATTATTTTGTTTAAATTAGCAAGCCTTCCTTTCTTAAACGAGACCAAGTTCATCAAATTCGGTTGAGTCGAACCAAAGTTATGGACACTTTTATCAGTAGACATTCCCCCTCCTCTTCCGCCCTAATTTTACATCTTACAGCAAAAAGTGTTAAACCAAAAAGATGTAGAATTCTACTAGAATTATCAGTGTAATATTTTTTTGATAGCTTTTATCGGGATATTTTCCGGCAGAGTTAGGAACTTAAAAATAATTTCCAGCAATTTCTCTTGGCCACTTTCCTTCTTGGGATTTTTTTTCCAAAGCTCCTGGAGTATCAATTCCTGAGATATGGTACCTCATCACCCTTAATGAAACACCCTGTATATATATATATATATATATATATATATATATATATATATATATATATATATATATATATATATGGCTGAGTGACATTGATCAGGTGATATAGTAACTTGAAAATTCCCTCAGCTTTAAAATTTCATTAGTTCCTTAATACCTTCTGATATTGCTATTTTTACCGTGTTTTCTATTCGTTTCCGAGTGGCGTTTTCTTAAATTATTATCTTTGGATAGTATAATTTTGACTCGGATGATTAATGTGTTTATGCTGCAATTTATGTTAGAAAGTATTTTAAATTCTCGCCAACCTTCAAAAAGTAAAACAAACTAGAATTAGACAGATCTGACATTAATGACATATGAGTTTGAATGGGTGCAACGCCAATTTTAGCAGCCTTAGCAACTTTAGCAACTTTATATCTCTTTCAGCTAATCCATTTCTCCTTTATTGAGGGAGAAATTTTTTTGCCGCTCTGCTCTAGGTCTATAATTAGAAAATAAACGGGAGTCAGACAAAAGATAATAATATAAAGATCGTATTCCTGTCGCCTCTGCTTGGTAAATTTCATAAAATGACCTGGCTTTTGATAATAAGGAAAAGATAACTTTAACACGGCCTTACTAATGAAACATTATCGTTCTCCGTCGCCTTTTGTTACAGTGTTGGTTAATTTCCTACACACACACACACACACACACATATATATATATATATATATATATATATATATATATATATATATATATATATATATATATATAATTTTTATGTTTCTTGAACCATTTTTCAATATATATATATTTTTTGGGACTGTTTCTTGGGGATAGGTCCATCATTTAAACGACAACATAATAATTATTTTGTCGCTTAAATGATGAACCTATCCCCAAGAAACGGTCCCAAAAAAAAAAAAAAAAAAAAAAAAAAATATGTATATATATATATATATATATATATATATATATATATATATATATATATATATATATACAGGGTGTTTCATTAAGGGTGATGAGGTACCATATCTCAGGAATTGATACTCCAGGAGCTTTGGAAAAAAAATCCTAAGAAGGAAAGCGGCCAAGAGAAATTGCTGGAAATAATTTTTAAGTTCCTAACTCTGCCGCTAGGGGGCGTCATTGCTGTGGTCATGTAAGAAAAGACATTTTTCTGGAAATTAGCCCTATAAAAGCTATCAAAAAAATATTGCACTGATAATTCTACTAGAATTCTACATCTTTTTGGTTTAACACTTTTTGCTGTAAGATGTAAAATTAGGGCGGAAGAGGAGGGGGAAAGTCTACTGATAAAAGTGTCCATAACTTTGGTTTGACTCAACCGAATTTGATGAACTTGGTCTCGTTTAAGAAAGGAAGGCTTGCTAATTTAAACAAAATAATGGCTGTGTTACATTGATTTTCGCGGCACTCGCTAGAGGGCGTTATTTGAGAAACTCTTTGTTTTTCCAATTTTTCTCCAAAATTTTAAATGGAATGACCTAGTTATTATATCATAATCGAAAAGTAGAATAAATTTGCAAGAGAAAATGTACAAAATTCGATTCGATATCTTCATTAGTTTCGGAGTTATGGCCAAAAGAATAATTAATATCATGTTAATTGAAAAAAGCAATTATTTTTATAGGTCCGTGGTCAAGCGTGCCATGGAAAATAAAAAAAAATTAAACTTTTTATTAAGTGTTTTTTTTCACTTTTTACTCCATTACTATTGCCTTTAATTTACTAACCTGACGTATTATTAAAAAATTACCTAGTAAGCCATGAAACAAAATCGGCAGGTTGTCAGGGAAACAAACAAATTGAAATGTCACTTTAATCAATCTTTAAGTATCTCTCAAGATTTTATCTTGGATTTTCTGTGAATTTTGAGTTCATCGTTATTCAACTTTTGTGCTGCATCTTTCAAAAATGGCATATACCAACGCCGAGGCTTACGATATGCTTGCCGTATATTTTCAGTGTTTTGAAAATGCTCCTCTTGCGGAACGTGAATATGCTCTCAGGTATCCTGAGCGAAGACCCCATAGTAGAAATGTGTTTCGGCGGTTGGCAATTCGTCTTAGAATAACGGGTAGTGTACGTCCCATTCCAGTGCCCATCAGGAGACGTTCAGTAAGGAATGAAGACAATATTATAAACGTTCTCGCGTACGTGCAACTGGATCCGCAGTTGAGTATCAGAAACATTTCTTTAGACTTAGGTATAAGTTGCACTACAGTGTTCCGAATTTTAAAGGATTTTAAGCTGCATCCATGTCATGTAGTTTTACACCAGGCCCTTTCAGATACTGATTTTGACAGGCGGCGGGATTATTGTTATTGGTTAAGAGGTATGTGCAACGGAAATTGCCAGTTCCTCTCCTTGATTTTATGGACAGATGAAGCAACTTTTACTAGATGTGGTAGAGTCAATTTGCACAATATGCACTACTGGTCAGAAACAAATCCTCATTGAATGCGGGAAGTTGATCACCAAAACAGGTGGAGTGTCAACGTGTGGTGCGGAATTTTAGGAAACAGAATTATCGGACCGTTTTTTTTTCATGGCCACCTAAAGGGTGACTCATAGGTACTTAAACTTTTTACGAAATATCCTGCCTATCCTTTTAGAAGATGTGCCTCTTGATAAAAGAAGATCCCTATGGTATCAACATGATGGATGCCCGGCCCACTTTTCTGGAAGAGTCCGTGACTTTTTAGATGCTAGTTACCCAAATCGTTGGATTGGAAGGGGTAGTTTGTTTCCGTGGCCACCTAGATCCCCCGATTTAACCGTGCTACATTTCTACTTGTGGGGAAGACTAAAAGAGATTGTTTATCAAACACGACCAACCACACGGGAGAATATGATTGAGAGAATTCAAAATGCCATAACTACGATTTCACGAGCTGAAATTGAAACTGCCGTTTCCAGCACTAGAGAAAAATGTAACAGTTGCATTTTGCAAAACGGTGGTCATTTTGAACATTTATAAAGTATTTGTTGGTTGTTTGTTTTTAACAAGATTTCTATGGGTTGATAAAGAACGTGAAGGTGGTTGTGGTTTTTATTGTTGTTTTGGCCCGTTGGCCCATAAACACGCTTCAAATCTTGCGTTTCGCGTGGTTTGGACCAGTCCTAAGCCTGAAGGAAGGCAAACAAAAACAAAACAATAAATAAAAATCATGAGTGTGAAATAATAAAATCAGTTTAAAAATTAAATAAAAAGAGAAAAACACACTTAATAAAAAGTTTAAAAATATTTTTTTATTTTCCATGGCACGCTTGACCACGGACCTATAAAAACAATTGCTTTTTTAAATTAACATGATATTAGTTATTCTTTCGGCTATAACTCCGAAACTAATGAAGATATCGAATCGAATTTTTTACATTTCCTCTTGAAAATTTATTCTACTTTTCGATTATGATATAATAACTATGTCATTCCATTTAAAATTTTGGAGAAAAATTGGAAAAACAAAGAGTTTCTCAAATAACGCCATCTAGCGAGTGCCGCGAAAATCAATGTAACACAGCCATTATTTTGTTTAAATTAGCAAGCCTTCCTTTCTTAAACGAGACCAAGTTCATCAAATTCGGTTGAGTCGAACCAAAGTTATGGACACTTTTATCAGTAGACATTCCCCCTCCTCTTCCGCCCTAATTTTACATCTTACAGCAAAAAGTGTTAAACCAAAAAGATGTAGAATTCTACTAGAATTATCAGTGTAATATTTTTTTGATAGCTTTTATCGGGATATTTTCCGGCAGAGTTAGGAACTTAAAAATAATTTCCAGCAATTTCTCTTGGCCACTTTCCTTCTTGGGATTTTTTTTCCAAAGCTCCTGGAGTATCAATTCCTGAGATATGGTACCTCATCACCCTTAATGAAACACCCTGTATATATATATATATATATATATATATATATATATATATATATATATATATATATATATATATATATATATATATATATATATATATATGGCTGAGTGACATTGATCAGGTGATATAGTAACTTGAAAATTCCCTCAGCTTTAAAATTTCATTAGTTCCTTAATACCTTCTGATATTGCTATTTTTACCGTGTTTTCTATTCGTTTCCGAGTGGCGTTTTCTTAAATTATTATCTTTGGATAGTATAATTTTGACTCGGATGATTAATGTGTTTATGCTGCAATTTATGTTAGAAAGTATTTTAAATTCTCGCCAACCTTCAAAAAGTAAAACAAACTAGAATTAGACAGATCTGACATTAATGACATATGAGTTGTCAACAATGTCGCAAGATCATTCGTAAATTTAAGTATACATTAATAGTGACTTACATCGCGATCTTGTATCCTGTATGTCGCTAGTGAAATCAGGCTTCTTGGCAACCAGGACCTATTTAGGAGGCTGAAAGGAACCAAGCCCATTAAACTAGCGTAGATTTTTCAAAAAGTAGAGTACAATGCGCAAGTGTGTGGGTACTTAGCCATGAATCATAACAGATAAACCTCTAGGACTCCATTGGGTGAACTTTAGTATTTAGTTTTTAAGAATTTATAGAAAAATTAATGGTTGATCTAATAGACCGGTTTTAATAAGATAAATGCAGCAGGCTTTAATAATAAATAAGAAAACAATTATCGTCGCCACGGAGGCAACTATAGCTACCCTCCATGGTATAGTTGCCATTGCGCTGGTATTTTTTTTTTATTTTAAAAACACGAAATGACCAGGATTATTTTAATTTTTGTTCTATCCCCTTTGATTTTAAAAACAGGGAGTGACCGTGATATGTATATTATTTGCATACTACGTAGACTCCAGGTGGATTCCACTCATGTTTGTTCGTTTTAGGTCTTGGATATTGGGTAATAATCGTGATACATACGTTTTAAGGATTTACATAAAAGCAATTTAATTCCAGCAAAATAAGCCATTTTAAATCCTTCCTTTTCTGAGTAGAAGACAAAGGTTCAGGCTATTTAATATAAATTTGGCCCAAATCGCAGTGACATGGGAACAGGCTGTAGGAAACGACCCAATTGGTAATTAAAAAGCTTTTAAATAAAATTAATGTGGGTAGGTTTTTACAAGATGTCGCGTATTTTTAATTACATAAGGCAAACTCTTCTACAAAAACAATTTTCATTGTCAGATTCCTTATTTTTGCCACTTTAAAAGATAAAAGCTTATTGGTAGCTGCATAAATCTGAAATTAACGAAATTTAATTATTTTTATTATACAGGGTGGGCCATAAGTCCCGACGGGGCTTTAACCAATCATAACTTATTTGTTTGTTAATCATTTTTATTCGTTTTTAGGTACAATAAAGTTAAGAGATTGAAGAAATGTTTCCCTTAGGTATGAGAGATTACATCCTTCAAATGACGTTTATTGTTAGCCTCGCAAAGACGAGCGCTTCATACGGCATGCTGGCTGGCTGGCTGCATGGCTCTTATTTCCGCACTTATGTTCTACTTTACTTCCTTGATGGTCCGAGGTTTATTTACATATACCCTTTCAAGTGGTGGCTCCTGAAATTTAAGATGTGTTGTATCTCAGTTCCTATGCATGGGACCCAAACCAAATTATAGGATGTTACTATTGGGTACTCTAGAAACATATTCGTGAAAAAATATTTAATTTCAGGATTTCGGAGAAAGTTCTGATGAAAATTTTACTTCCAAGTTTTTTTTTTCATAAATTTTATCAGATTTTATCAGATTTTATCGATAGAATTCAAATTTCATTGAATTACTTCTAATATCTTGAAATTAATTAGTTTTTAAAATTTTTACCCTAAAATGTTTTGTCTAAGAAATAATTTACAATGTCATTTCTTTAAGGAAAATTAGAATATTTTCACCAAATTTGGAATTTGCTGATAAAATTTGATGTACTTTATGAGAAAATGTGGTGAGTAAAATTTTCTGCAAAGCTTTCTCAGATCTCAGGTAAAGCGGCCCAGAGAATTAACTTTTTTTCGCAAATTTCAAAATTAAATATTTTTCCACGAAAATGATTGTAGAGTACCAAACAGTAACATTTGATAATTTGGTGTGGGTCCCATGCGTAGGAACTGAGATACGACAATCTGAAATTCCAGGAGTCGCCACTGACCCTCTCCTTTAAAAAAATCCCACAAAAAGACGTCCGGAGCCGTTAAGTCTGGATGACCGTGGAGGCCAGTCGATCGTAGACGATATGGACGCTGCGATGCGTCTAAATAATTGACTGATTACTTCCAAAATAATTCTCTATGATTTGCGTTCGCTGAGCACTTCTAAACTTTTCCACGATGAAAGTCCTTAATGTGGCCTGCGACTCCTGAAAAAATCAAGAGAAAAATTCATATTAAAAAAAGCTATTAGCTGTTGACACCCCGTGGTGACTTATGACCCACCCTGTATATTCTCTTTTAACCCAGGACATTTATATAAAGAAATCTAAAATAAACATACAAAAAACATACAACAATACAAAACGATTTAAAATATTTTCATGAATTTTTGGTGAGTTAATAGGGAGACGGGGGGAAATATTTAAACATATTTTTGATATTTAATCCCCTCTCTATTTTAAGGGGTGGTGGGTAACTTTGAAATATTAAATGGTATGATGTACTTTTGTTTATAAAATTCGAATCTAGTACTTAAAAAACTACATATATGTACAATTCATTTTTTGATATGCTCTTTCGGTTACCAGATTAGAATCTCCTAGATTCTAAATATAAAAAATCATTTACCTTTTAATTTCAACTTATTCATGATCTGTCATGCTCGAGAAGTTGTTCCAAATGTCCCCCTTCAACTTCCAAACACTTTCTCACTCTTTTTCTAAATGAATTTCGTACCCGCTGTAACATTTCTGGTGTCACATAAGCAGGCAAAGCGCAAGTAAACTTGTAGGTGCAGTCGCCATGACTTTGTCCTTTATAGGACCTCTCAAGAAAAAGTCAAGGGGGCCAAATCCGGAGACCTAGCATGCCAGTTGACTGGACCAGCTCGTCCAGTCTATCTGTTTTTAATTATTTCATCGAAATGATTACGGATCTGTATTGCTTCCATAATTAGTTGAGCAGTAAAATGAGAAATATTCGTTATAACCTCAAAATTCTCAAGTAACTTAAGTAAAAATAGCACATTTCCATGGAAACGAATATTAATTCTGAAATATGTGAATTTCATTTATTGGTAAAATTTATTTATTATTATTATTATTATTAGTAGCCGAGTTTAGGCGGCACTGCCGTTCTAACTGTTAGTGTATCACTGTTTGAGATATGTTTTTGCTTTTAAAGGTATCGGATTTTATATATGTCGTAACGGTTTTTGAAGTCATTGGTTGAGTCTGCAGTAACACAGTCATTGGGCAGGTTATTCCATTCTCTATTGATTCTGTTGCATAAAAACTGCCGACGGCAAAGTTTTTTAAAGCTCTCTCTTACTAATTTGTAGTTATGGCCTCTTGGTCTCCCATCTGGGTTTAAAGTAAAGAAGTTTAATTCTACTTTGTAGTGGCCATGGATTATCTTGAAAGTTTCTATGGCATCACCCCGGAGTCTCCTTTGCTCAAGTGATGTAAGATTGATCTTTTTCATTCTTTCTTCATAAGGAAGATGATATATGGCGGGTGCTAACTTTGTGTTTGCTCGAGGGCGTGGATGTCTTTGGCAAAATGAAGATTCCACGCTGGTGCTGCATATTCTAGGGTGGGTCTGATGTAGATTTTATATATTTTCTCGAGGAGTTCTGGAGAGGGACTTCTTAACGTTCTTGATACCATGTAGACAATCGAGTTTGCTTTTTTAACAATATTTCCTATGTGAACTGCCCATTTGAGGTCTTTGGCTATAGTTACACCTAAGTCTTTTTGGTATTCCACTGGTGTAATTACTATTCCGTTAAGTGTGTAGGGCTTAATCGGGTTATTGAAGCCGACATGAAGAACACTACACTTACTTTGGTTAAGTTGTAAATTCCATTTGGTGCACCACTGTTCGATTTTTATTAGGTCTCTGTTAAGTTCATCATAATGTGTAGAAGGGTTATTAAATATTTTTGTGTCGTCTGCAAACATAGATATTGCAGAGTTTAGTCCATTCGGTAGGTCGCAAGTATATAGGTTGAACAAGATCGGAGCCAGAACATTAAATCATTAAATTTGGATATGCCAAATTGAATGGTTAAATAATTCCATTAAAATTTAGTTAACCATAATTCCGTAACCGAAAGAGCAAATCAAGAAATTTTTGTACTCACGTAGTTTCTTACGTAGATTACCCGAGCAAACCTGAACAAAAGTACATCATCCCATATAAAATTCCAAAGCTACCCCCCACCCCTCAAAATAGAGAGAGAGAGGGTAAATGTCAAAAAAATATCCCCACATTTCCCTATTAACTCATCAAAATTTCATGAAAATATTTTAAACCGTTTTCGGGATATCGCCTTGTAACACTTTAAAAACTCACGAACAAACTAAACGAATTTTCGATTTGCCGGTGGCTCGGTGGGTAGCGCCGCAGAAATGCGAAGCAAGCTCGCTCGACAACGGCGTACCTGGTTCGATTCCGGTGCTGTACCATAAAAAGAAACAAAACGTGGGCCCATCACTATGACCCAGAGACTAAAGAGCAATCCAAAGACCTAAATCTGATTGTCCACGACCCAAACAATTTTATGTTCCAAAATCGGCTGGCAAGATTCTTGCTTAAGTTTCCTGAGACAAAGATGGGATAAATGTAATTGATTTATTTGAAACAGGATAGAAGTATCACGGGAGCTAGATGCTAACTAAATTTCGTCAGACAATTGTGGAAAAACGCTGCAGCTCTTTTTGTAAGAAAACGCTCCTGTTCGCAAGTCGTTGTTACACTGCAAAAAATTGATGAAACTGATTTTGAATTGGTTGACCATCTACCCTATTTTACAGATTTAGCACCGCCAGACTATTATTTGTTTCCAAAAATCAAAAAACATTGGAAAGATAAAAGATTTTCGGCGATGTGCCCTGAAGAAGTGGTTTGCAGACCAAGACGAATATTTTTTTTAAAGGGCTTAGAATTACTGTATGAACGTTTTGCTAAATATATTATAAGTTTCAAAGGAGATTATGATGAATAGGTACTATCTAGTTTTCAAATTTTTAGATGGCAGGCTAAGTACTTATCCATACTCCTCGTATACCAATTTAGGTTAAGATTGAGATTATACTTTAAATACCGAGCGAAGCTGCCGGTAAAACTAGTTTATTATTAGCCATCACTTTTTAGTTGCTAAGTATGCGCAGGAATCTCGTAACATAATACAACAATTTTGTACATATCAACAGTTTATAAAATAATAGTAATTATCCTTGTTTAATAGCATTTTGTTACAAACACATTTTTAACATTTTATTTTAAATCTCTGATGATTTTCCATTTATTCACTAAGAAATTTAGCTATCCTCAGTGAAACTTAATAAAGTTTGCAATAAGCTTATGAATATTTAACTAGATTTTGCAGGAACATAAAGGCTACGGAATAATTTTGCTTTAAATTTAGTATAAAGCTTTTTGAGGTAGGTATTTTTAGTAATGTGTTTTAGTAATGTATTTTTAGTAATATTTCCGTAGGTTTATTTATCAATGCGAAAATAAAAAAAATACAGGGTGTTTGATAACGAATAGGCCATACCTTAGCATTGGCTTTCCTGACTCAATTTAGGTCGATTTAATCTAACTTTTCTTAGTACATACAAAAATTGATAATAAGAGAGATACCGGATGTTAAAACTAAGTTTCTTACTTAAAAATGACGTAGTTTATAATGTCCTTAGGAGCAACTATTTTTAAGAAAAATACATTGAGTTCGGTGTTGCACAGAATAAATAAGCAATAGAAAACCTAATATTACAAAAAAATAAATCTTTTTATTAAGGACATGCAAACATCAAGTGAAAATAATAAAAACAATTTTAAACATTGTTCTGAAAAATTCTTATTGTTCTTATTTACCTTGCATCATGTTAATTATTTTATTGTTAGGCAAGTCTTCAAAATGAAATGAGTTCATACTTAGGGGTTTATTTTTTTAGTGTTCATTCTTATTTTATTTGGTTTTTATTATCGTAAGATCAAAAAAAAGTTCTCAAGGTACGCCGTGGAATCAATCTCGCATGCCTTGAATGATTACTCTTGAAAGATAACATAGGTAGGTAATAGGTATAGGGTGAATGAAAAATAGACCTGTCAAGTTCTGAAGTTTTTATTTAATACATGAAGTTCGGAAGTTTTCATTTAATTCCTGAACTTGAATCCATTTTGAAAAGCTGGGCCTTTAATATGAGGAAGAAAAATAGTGAAGAATATAAAGAAGACACAGTAAAAGTCTTTTGGAATGTCACTTCTAAATTATTGATGAAAAAGCATTTTATGGAATTAAAATAAATGCAATAAATGCCAAAAGAAGGACTTTGAAAGTTTTGGAAAACAAATGCAAAAATTCTGCCACTTTCTTGACCTACGAGGAACTTAAAAAAATAGAATCATTCGATGAAGAAAGTCCAGAAGGGCTACAGAAAAAAGTTTATTTTCTGCTCTTATATGAACTGGCTTGGAAAGCGGGTGAAGGAGCAGGGGCAGAAATCACCTTCTGCAAAGAAGAAACCACCAACACCGGCATCGTATCCCAGCTTTGGCCAGTCAGACTATTTGTAAAACTCCAAGATAAAAAATGAAAAACCACCAGTACTCGATTATTTTTGACAGCAAATCCAAATTGCAAAATATTCGGAAATTGGTATATTGGTATATGCCCCATAGGAGTGAATGAGATTTCTGCACAGAAAAAACACCATCGTATAGTGAATTGGATACCCATTCACTCAATGACACACTCTATTCCACATTGCACTATACAAATTCGGGTTATTTCAATGACTAGTTTACCATTGTTAACCAATAGGTTATAAGAGTGCTTGAAATATAAGGTTTTATTGATTTTTAATGGATTATTCAAATATAACAATTATTTGATGCCAGTGATACCCTGTTCTAAATTCAATGCAAGCTATCATTGGTTTCACTAGAAGTTTATTTGTAAGAATATGCACCTCATTTGATGCAAAATAGCTATTATTGTTCACAATTAATTTAATGTAACTTCTAATTGAAACAAAATATTTTTGTTTAAATTCAAACATATATGTGTTTTGAAGAATAATTACCTACTCTTATTTAATATAATGAAGAATTTCTATTACATCAATTATACTTATATTTCAAACAATTGTTTTAAAATCATTTTTATTTAGTATTATTAAACATACACTGTTTAGACATTCTGTAATCACTTAAATATAAAAAAAACACCACACTGCACTGACGCAAACACCGTAAACTTTTTATATTTATTTCACTCCAAATATAGGATCTGCTTCTTTGTAAAACTGTCTCCTTTGGCTTGTATGGGTACAGGATGCTAGATGGAACAAATTTGACACTGCATTCGAATTTCCTAAATTTACAGCTAGATTTGGTGGAAATGTCTAAAAAATACAAACTCAACAATAAACTTGCGATCATATTTAATGTTAATAGTTTTTTAACAATACGTATCGGCTGAGTAAACAGTCATATAAAATAGACTAACCAAGTGAGATTTACAAATAAAAAACACACTTATTAGTGCGAATCTTTTTAGATTTGTATTACTTACCATAAAACACTGAAATAAGTTGCTCCAGTCTCCAGTCTTGCAAAATATCTATTATTTTTGGCGTACGACTATTCAACAGATAAAGAAAAATTCTAACCTCTCCAAGGGTGTCCGCGAGCAATAGAAATAATACTTCAGCCAAAAATAGGACACATTGAATTAATATTTTTTATTATTTCTCTAATAACTTACCTATATGTTTTAAAGGAGTGTTTATTTTAATTGAAATGCTATAAGGATTATTGACTTAATTTTTACATTTGTTATTTAAACCGTAGTTCTTGTTCGTTTAATAAAATATATTGTAATTTGAATCACACCGCCTACAAATAGCTATTTTTCGCCCAATTATATTTAGGCATTAAAATTAAACAGTTTAATATTTTGACTCTAACAATTCCACACTCCAAGGAATATTAGAAATTAATTGGATTTCGATAGTATTTTGTTCCTTAGAATAATGCTAATATAGTTTTCAAAGAAGCAGGTCTACTTTTGAAGTCCTAGAATAAGTCTAAGTTTAAAGCAACATTTTCTTTTGATTATTTCAATGATGTCTTGTTGAGATAATATTAACTTTAATATAACTAATGTGGTAGTGGTCAAAAACAGTACTATTATTGAAAATAGCATAGCAATTTTTTCTGTGTGCTTAGACAAAAAAACAAGCAGCAATATCAAGCTTTAAAACCACCAAAAAAATCACAAATCATTCACTTAGAGCCACTGGCGTATCAACACTGACCAATGGCGGAGTAAGTGAACAAAACCTTATAAAAATGATAGGCCACTCCAATGCAAATCCATGCAATACAAATGGGCGAAGAGCAACATCAAAAAATCATTGAAGAAATGAGGGAATATGTGGAGTTTGAGCCCCAACAGTAGCGATTTCGTAGCATCGTCATCGCAGAATCAAAATATCGTTAACTGACATAGCTGCAATTTTTACTATTCAATAAATAGATAAATAAATATATTGTTTGTAATAAAATATTAAATAAGTAAAATAATAAATTATATTTATGGGTATTTTATAGGTATAATAAAATGATAGAGTTTAATTAAGATTTTTACTTGTTACAACGTTGTTACAGCAACGTTTAACTTCTCTGATCGGACTATTCCCGGCTCGATCACTGGGGTTAAACGACGCCCGGCACGGTTATTACTTGACTGGGTAACCGCTTAGGAACGCCGCTCGCCGCTTTAAAGTAGGAGTGTGGTAGTGGAATTCTTCCTCGGTCAAGGTGGTACCATCCCCCACATCCTCTTAAAGGGCTGGTGAATTCCCTATGGATATTACCAGCTCTGGATATGTGAATCGAACTTCCCCAGTAGACCCACGGCCTTCGGTCTTCGTGAACTGTCGGAAGATAAAATACATTTTAATAAAATTTATAAGAATTTTTATTCGAGAAATATTCTCCCTAAATGGCCCTGGTAATTCAAAATTAACCAAATAAGTTTTCATTCAAGCGTGTTTTCTTTACTAATTTCACTCGTCCTACGGGACTCGTAAAATTATAGATAACACGCGTTTATAAAAAAGTATTGGTAATTTTGAAACACTCGTGGTATTATCCCCGAAAATATTATAGTAACATATAGTCGGGTCCTTTATAACTCTCCAGGTATACCCAGATTAAGAAAATATTCGTATATATACCGAGATTCACTAGCAAGGTTTAAGATTTAGTTCGGTTTCTATTAGGATCTTATTGATATGTTGGGTATTGACAAGTTTTTGTCCTGTCATTGTAAATATTAAAACTCGATTTACGAGTTTTTCTAACAGTTCATCGATTTGTTGACCTTTTAAATGATTTTTACCTTACACTTGTTACTAAATATAATTAAGTCCTGTTATTGCGGAGAATAGCTACATATATTTTTTGGTTGCTAAATTAGACCGATCTTAGCAATAGTGAATGCTAAGGATATTTTTTAAGTAATCAAATTTAGGGAAGAAAGAAATTACATAAAATTATCGAGTTTTACTTAGATATTATACCCACCCATCTCTTGAAACATGGACCCAAAAAGTTAGGAATTCGGAAGTTACGTTAACTTTTTTTCCCTTTACCCTTTTTATTTTTGCATAATATCTCCATACCGGGCACATAAAATATGGAAATTCAAAACCGAATATATTACTTAAAAAGTAGAAGTAATTTTATATGATACCTAGATGTGTATATTTTAAAAAATTCCCATCCTTAATGTAATGTACAAGTTATCTGTAAGAACGTATCTCTTTAAGCTTTTTAAAGGTCTTAGGAAATACATAATATATTGAACATTGATGTAAGACGAAATTCCAACGAACTACCCACAAAATTTTATGTTTACGTTATTTTGTTATAATTTGACATGCTTAAGTAATATCTCGCATTAACACATAAAACTCTGGCAGCACTTAAAAGCTTTGTTTACCTACAAGAATACATAAACATAAAATCCCTAAACAAAAATACTTTACAGTTTTTATGGTTCTGTAAAACTCATTTATTATTCATGAGCTGATTTTCAAGTTAATCAGAATAAACGAGGGACTGCAGGATTTTTTGCAGGGGGAAGCAAAAGGTCCAGAATGCGTTTATAAAGTATAATAAAGTCCTATACATAAAAATGAATAAGAAGTAGTAGCTTACGCAGCAATTTTTTTATGGAAAATTCTTTAAATAATTTTTTTGGCTCTATAAGCGTAAGGATAATATTTTATAAAGTTAAGATTATGGTTTTGGGAGGGCGTATAATAAGTGAAGAAAAAGTAGGTGATTTTTTATATTCTTAAAATCTTTACCACCAAAACTGACACAAAATGCAGATTTATAGAAATGTGTAAGTGCTAATTCTTGAATAATAGAAATGAAGTGAATATTTTGTACAAAATGTTAAAAGCCGTTTAAATACGATTTTTTTTTCTAAAACATAGTTTTTTAAAAATTTAAATTTAAACCCTAACGGCCCAATTCTTCAACTCTGGACTGGTCTTATATGACAACTGAAAGCTTTAAACTAATAGATAGTGAAAGAATAAAACAACAGAGTTTTGTGAAGAATTTATAAAAAAAAGGGCAATGTTCGTACTTACATTTACGTAATTTCCGCAATAATAGAACTAAAGTCAGTCTAGTAACACGTTCCAAGATGAAAATCACTTGAAAACCAAATCGATGAAATATCAGAATAACATAAGTTTATAATGACCATATATTAACAATAACACGACAATAACCTATCAAAACAGAAGATCTTAATTTAAACCACACTGTAAAATGTTGTGGAAAATTTACTACAATTTTATTATCTTGATAAAAATCCTAAATTATTACAGAAAGCTGTTTGTAATATTTTAGATTTGATGTAAAATTTAAGGATTTTTCGCGTAAAATGTAATTTCCTTGTGAAAATACCTAGCGTGTAGTAAAATTACTAACTATTTACACGACATACTGGTAAACTTACACAAAAAATACAGTTAACTCTTAAAATCACGGCGAAAATAGAAATGTTTAAATTTCACAACATTAATTGATGTAGATTCACATTGAAAGTGTAATTTTGCTCCTTCCGAGACGTGCATGTACGCATTGGAGCTGATGCAATCATTTGTTTATGGGCTTTGAGCGCTTTAGCTGTGTGCGTAATATTTGTGCCGTATTTCTGGTGGTTCTGCTGTGCTAGCCCTAAAACCTAAAACTGGTCTAATTTGACAATTGGGAGTTAAAATTGGTAAGTGCCAGACTAAGGCAACTAAATTTTGTACCATAAAATCATTTTTTGCTCGAAAATCATGAAATTAAACATTTTTTTGCATGACATTTTATATAACAGTGTCAATCTGTCAAAACTTACCTGGGTTACTAGATCTAAATTTAAGACCCTACTAAATTTAAACCCCTTTAGTGAATTTGGACCTCACTGTACATGTCGATATCTAATAATTGTAGTATTTATATATATATATATATATATATATATATATATATATATATATATATATATATATATTTTACACTGATTTCACAGCGACTTTTTAGGGGAATGTACAAATGGTATATTACAACATATTTACCTAATAAGTGTCAAATTACAATTAGAATGTAAATTCGCGGTGATATTTGGTGGCCAAAAGTAACCAAATATATTTATTGTAATTTTATCATATTTTCGTTTACAGTGCAGTAGGTACTAAATCTTAAACCTTTTTAGTGAATTAAATAACTACATAAAAAATAGTCAGCATTCTAGCAACATAATATAAATACAAAATATATTTTTGAAAAGACCAACGTTGAAAAAGATACATTAAAAAAAAATTTCAAAATAAGTATTTTCCAAAAAACATCGAATTTTGAAAAAACGTTTTCGAAATATTTTTGTAAATTTATAGAAAAGGACATTTTGCGTACTGAAAAATGATTTTAATAGTCTAACTTCACGAGTTTGTTCCAAAGTATGATTTATATATTTTCCTACAAACATGTGAATGTCATATATCAGGAAGTAATGAAAATAATATCTTGGAGAAATGTCGACAAATTTCAAAATATACGAGTACAATATACAGCGTATCTCGAAGAATTCCGGTTAAATTACAGTTTTCTGTTTATTAATGGAAGTTATTTATTGTTCAATCACAATAATATTTTGCAATTTAATATTAATAGGTGAATGATAAGAAACAAATCAATAAAAATTAAAAATAAGTAACTTTGTAAAAGAAATAAATTCGATAATACGCAAATACTTAAATCTTACATTCCATTGAGCTGTAATTTTCTAAGGCAGTTGGTAAAGAATATAATTACTTATATTCTTTGCTTTAGAAGAAATGTAATTGTTTATTCTAATCACTTAAATTTTTTAAAATTCTAGATTTTGATTATGTAGTTCTTTATGATAAATATATTCGGTCCTTTTATAACATTTAATTCATCGGACTTTTTGATATGCCAATAAAAGAAAATTTTGTCGAAATTTTGTTTATTGTTATTCAGTTTGTTGCTTGGGATTTTCCAGAATGACATTTTAAACAAAGCCACGAGACGTCATTCGAGTGATTTTGAATAAAATCTCATCAGTGAGATTGCCAAAAAGCAACAAACTTGAATAATACAAGAGAAAAATTTTGTCTACACCATTTTATCTCGAACGGTATTCGACCTGACTATTTCACGAAAAAAAAAATAACAGTTTTGGGTAAATAGAGTTATTTATTCAACCAAAAACTTTTAGCTGACAGATTACAGTGAAAAGGTAAAAAATTTTGCCGCTGAGAAACCATGTACGTTGTTTGAATTTGTAATAAGATTGGTTCAGGTAGAGGCAAAAAAACCGCTAGGTAGATGTTTTCTCACTTATTAAACCAGGTCGTTGTTATGTAGTTTTTTTGTATGTAAAATAGGACATGAGTGAAATAATCATATAGTAATTTTTTTCTTGAAACCTTTTCTCATTAGATTATACCTGTTAAGTAATGGGCTATTACTGCACCCAAAAAAATAATTAACACTATTATTCATCAAAATATACGTGAATAATGAATGTGTTAGTAAATGTTTAGTTGTAGATAGAAGTATAATATTCTACTCGAAGTAATGGAAATTACTCATTCGGATGGCATTTGTTTTCAGCATATACCACAAATGTTATTATTAATAAAAGTCCATGTCGTCTATCATTCCTGAGTAGGAAGCACTGTTTCTAAAGCAGCCAATTTACTTAAAACTAGTAAATTTTAAAGTGAATGTGAAAAATACCATTTCTTTATAGAAGAAATACATACATAGTTAGTAAATTCAGTAGGTACAACAAAATTATTTGTGCCATTTTAAATTTAATAAAGCATTATTTATTAAAACCACGTAACTCAACAAATACAACTAACTTTATTAGCCAGACCTACCTACAGTAAAAAGCATATTCTTCATATACGTATTATATACCGGATGTTGCATCGTCTGGCGGGACATAGGAAATCCCATGTAATTTTTAGGTGGATCAATTATGGGCTTTCCTATTCGAAACCTACGAACGAGAATAAAAACACCAGCAGTTTTGGCAATAACGTTTCGTGTCAATATTTTCAAATATCGAAATTTCATTCAAATTGCCAAATACATTACAAATCGAACGAATTCGCAATAAACTGCACTAATACAAAGAAAATAACTATGATTAGGTGGCATTATCGGCAAAATAGCTATCAAAGAGTATCAAACATGTTTGCCGCTCATTTCCTCAACAGGCCAATACTGAGTAAATCGACAGAAGAAGGGACTGCAAAGAAATTTTAGACTCTGTGCACTGCACTGTTATAAATAATTATTGTAAATGTGCATCAAGTGAAAATCAAAGGGATGATCCAAGGAATGATAGGGATTTAAATGTATTACAGCACGTAGAAGAAAATGAAGGAAATATTAGCACAAGAGAATTTAAGGCTCTTACAGGAAAAGACGATACCACAGCATTCCGTATTCTTAAAAGGCATAAATACTATTCCCATAAATACGAAAAACACCAAAAGTTAAGAGATGGGCACGAAATACGACAACAGGAATTTTGTTTTGATGTAATGGAAAGGGCAGATATGGATAGGAAATTTATAAAAAATATTTATTTTACCGATGAATGTACTTTTATATCAAATAATGATCCCAATGTTCAAAATTGTTGATACTGGAATCAAGAAAATCAGAGTAGATTTATTGAAACAAGAATACAGTATCCATAAAAAGTTAATGTTTGGGCGGGAATTTTCGGGCAACCTATTATTGGACCATTATTTCTTGACCGATATTTAACAGGGGGGATACTTTTTAATGCATTAGAAGACCAAATTTTACCAACATTGAACAATGTTGTCCGTGAAAATCAGGTTGGGTTGGTTAGGATTGGTTTCAAATAGAGGGTTTTCCGGCACGCAACACCGCGGTTGTCCGCAAATATTTAAATAACGCATTTAATGGTAACGTTGTTGGGTCAAATCACACAATAAATTGGACAGCCAGGTCTCCAGATCTTTCGCCGAGCGATTTTTTCTCTGGGGCCACTTAAAATCAAGACCGTTCAGAAATGAAAAGTATCGAAATCTGGTTAAGCTAAAAAATGCTATTTCAGCAGAATGTACAGGGTCTTCCAACGAGGACTGAACAGGGGCTCATTTTTGAGCTTCCTTGTATTTAAAGAAAAATCTAAAATGGCCAATCGATGTACTTTTTCCTGCAGAATTCAAAAATGAAGCCAAAAATTTATTTGAACCAGAAACAAAAGAGTTACGCTATGGATAAGGTGTTTTTTAAATGGAACATAGCTTTTTTTATACGATTTTCGGAACGAGTGATTTTTTTTATGTCCGTTCTGATTAAAATATTTAATATTGTGACAGCTATTTTTATTAAATTTTAACGTTTTATCCAGTATAATTTAACTTCAACCTGTTTGAAACATACACTAGGTAATAAAGGTAAAATCACCTTGAAATCCTTCAAAGTCAAAAAATTTGACAAACTTACTATAATATTGCCGAAATGAAATATTCATTAGATGAGAGATTGCTTCTCTTGCATTTTCTTGGCATTTGTAGAACAAGATAACAATCTGCAATCTCTCATCTAATGAATATTTCATTTCGGCGATATTATAGTAAATTTGTCAAATTTTTTGACTTTGAAGGATTTCAAGGTGATTTTACCTTTATTACCTAGTGTATGTTTAAAACAGGTTGAAATTAAATTATACTGGATAAAACATTAAAATTTAATAAACATAGCTGTCACAATATTAAATATTTTAATCAGAACGGACATAAAAAAAATCACTCGTTCCGAAAATCGTATAAAAAAAGCTATGTTCCATTTAAAAAACACCTTATCCATAGCGTAACTCTTTTGTTTCTGGTTCAACTAAATTTTTGGTTTCATTTTTGAATTCTGCAGGAAAAAGTACATCGATTGGCTATTTTAGATTTTTCTTTAAATACAAGGAAGCTCAAAAATGAGCCCCTGTTCAGTCCTCGTTGGAAGACCCTGTACCTATGAAAATTTCATTGAGTCAATTAGCCAACTTACGAAAAGAGTTTTATAATCGTTTGGGGTATTGCCTGGCACTCAATGGAGGAATATTTGAACATTTAGTTAAACCTTAATTTTATTTTTATAAAATTTATTTAAAGCTATTGAATGTTAAAATAATAGTTATTTTTTAACTATTTATGTTGGTAAAATTAGCTCTAAAAAGTCTTATAAAACTTTAAAAGTAATCTGGTGTTCTTATTGTTGCCTATTCAGGCGCTGATCCAGGATTTTCTTCAGGGGGAGGGACGCAAACAAATCGGTAATTAATACTTTTTATATTGTAACATCTATTAATAAAATAAAAAGGAAATTGTTACAGTTTCAAAAAACGAAACAAAAAAAAAACAAAACTGGAAGGGGAAATATAAATATTATTATTTTTCTTATTATTTATGGAAAATTTTGAATTTGTTTCGACAATTTTTATATTCTGAGGGAGTCGCGCCCCGTGGATCCGCCACTGTGCCTATTAATACGTAACAATTACAAAATTATAAAAATATTTCAGCATTTAACTCTTTACTGGTTCACCGAATAAGATTTAAAGTTCTTTGGGCACAGCTCTTAGTGCTCTTTAATAAACACTAATAGATTTTTCCTCTAACATAATTAAGAAAGCCAATAATTGACCCACCTTAAAACTACATGGGATTTCCTATGTCCCGCCAGACGATGCAATACCCGGTCGGGTAGATATAAGTAAACACGTAACATTTTGTGCGTTGTATAAAAGTGGCAAAATAACACTAATGGCCTGCGTTGAATTTTTTACGCTTTATTTCTGAGTTTTGTTTTCTTTTATTAATGGTAAATGTGTATATACCTTAATATATCATTTTCCTCCTTTTTCTTTGTAGTTGCAACAACACAGTGACCCCACTCAGCCTTAAAGAGGGCCAATTCTTTCATCCCTCGAGGGATCGTTGGCAGTCCATCCCAGACAGACCGACAGCATGGCGTCTCACGCCGAACTCCTACATCTGGATTCCGGCCGCCCTGCTTTTTTTCCACGATGAAGCGCATAATTTTCCCAGAGAATTTTCTCTGGCACTGACGTTGAGAATACAGAACGTAAGTAAAAAATGCATAATTTTCAGTTCGCTTTTATTTTGGTATTCTAGACGTTTTGATTATGACTGGAGAAAAATGTCATATTAGATGGTCTCTACATTTTTTCATTGCTGGAAAAGAATTTTTTGATATCTAATTTATTAAAATTTTGGGATTCTTGAAGAAAAGGTGTCGTATAAAATTAGATATTTTATGCCGTCAATATGTGAACGCTATCGCTTTCGGGCATTCGAAATCTATCAGATGCAGCTCTACTCATTGAAAAATGGCGGATTTACGAAAAATTTTCGCCAATATTTTTGAAAGTTAAATTTTTCGTAAATATCTTTTTCAAAAACACATTTTTCGCAAGTACATTTTTTTTACAGTAAAATTTTTCTAGAGTACCTTTTTAAAAAACACATTTTTTCAAAGTATATTTTTTTGGAAATACAATTTTTTGAAAATAAAATTTGGCCAAATTATATTCTTCTAAAAATATTTTTTCCGATATAGGTTTTTCCGAAAATCGATTTTTTGAAGTACCTATGAAGTATCTCTATGTCACATACGTTGTTCTGCCGGTAAGGTATCGAATTAGACGCACTGCGTCGCGTCGCTAAGATATTACTTACAACCAGTTTGTTATGCAAAGCAACTACAACCAACTTCTCCAGTGCCCTTGTTAGTATTCAGCCTATAGTTCAGATTTTTGATTGTTTTTGTCTGATGTGAATGGGTTTGCAGTGATTCGCATTTAACTTAAACAGATTTTTAAAATGATTAGGGTTGTCAATAATCAAATTGTGCTTCTTGAGAAAAGGCGGTGTTTAACATATTACTTCCAAAAGATGGTTGTATTTTTTAACTTGCCAAGAGGCAGAGTCTTTGTTTCTGGCTCCTGTTAAATTAACTTCCATCAAACTTCTTATAAATCTCACCCTGTGGCCGTTCCAATCCAATTGTCGGGAGTTAAATTTAATTTAATTTATTTTGGCATTTCTCAGCGAATATGGAATATACGCCTTGCAAAGTTTCCAAGGGGAACTTCGTACTTTAAAACAAAAATTGGATAAAATCCGAGATAAAATCTACCTACCTTTAGACTAAAAAGAAAGTCTTATTTTCTAGTTTAAATTTAAGAAATGAACTTAAAGAAACTATAAGATCATAAATTTATTCAAAGAAGTTCTCTGATGCTAATAAAGCTTGTTTCTAGGTATGTTACGAAATAGTCTAAAGTTGTAGAATTTGATTCTTCTACTACTATCAGTCATTTTTTCTCTTCTGTGTCTAGCATTTTAGTAAATTAACAAAAACTGAAAAACACAAGCTAAAGTATTGCCTCTGTTTGTTTTGTAATTTCCGTTTCAATCTCCGTCAAGTAACTACTTGTGTTTCTGAGTCATTATTGGGAAAATTGTTGTAGATTTAAAATGCGTTATGCAGACTGTAAAAAATGGTTTAAATGCCCTCGTACAGGACTTGTTTGTCATAAATAACGTTTAACAATAATAGCACCTAAAATACAAGGGATATAAATTATATTAGATAAAAAATGCATTAGATTTCAGGGCCGTAGCCAGAAAGCTTCTTCGGGGGCGGGAGCATGAGGTTCGGATTGGATGACTGATGGTTGTAAATTTTGTCGACAAGTCAAGCAAAAATAAAAGAGATCCTGTTTAGACAATGGAAAAAACATTTCAAGGACTAATGTTCACACACACAGCCTCCATGTTTTTATATAAAAGGGACGAACCACCCAAATTAGTAATACCAAGGAGATCAAAAGTATTTTTCTGAAGTCAACGATGAAAAACGATATAAAAATGTTACTATTTTTATTAAACCAATAATTCCGTAGTTATAAGCGAAAATAGCAACCTATAAAAGAATAAAAAGAGAAGAAAATGCTTAATATATTTATTTTACTGAAAACCTATATGGTTTATTAATATTAATAAATATAAATTGTCCTAAATAAAAGAATTTAATATTATTTTTTTGCCTTTCGATAAAAGCTTTTTTATATATGCATCACAATAATAAAGTAATTAACTTTAAGTTGATGGCAAAAGAATTTGTTGGAGATATTTTCGGTCTTCAGTTTTTGTATTTTTTATATTATAATTTTTATATTTGTTAAGCTATGATTAAGTTAGTGTTAGTTAATATCCTGCTAACTTAACCTAGACTTTGATGATTATACAAGTGTGATATTGGCGATTAATTTTTGATTATTAAATTGTTGCCAGATGATACTTATAAATGACCAGAGGAACTGTAAAGGTTAAAAGTAAAAGAATGGTTGGCTATATAGATACATTTGAACTGGTGTTATTACTAGTAGTGTTATTGTTGGTTGATTTTAATGTTAATAGATTAGAATAAATGATACTGAAACCTTCAATGTCCGCTTACTTAGAACCAAAAGCAATCAACACAATTGTATAATCATCAATGTCGAGGCTAAGTTAGCAGGATATTAACTAACACCAATTTAGTCATAGCTTAACAAATGTAAAAATTATAATTTAAAAAATATAAAAAACTGAAGACCGAAAAAATCCAAAAATCTCCAACAAATGATTTTGCCATCATCTTAAAATTAAATCATTTGTACCATAAAATAGGCCTGCAAATTAACAAGAATGTAACAAATTATTTCAAATAATACAATGTGCGATTTTTTGTAGAAGCTATCTTAATTATTAAGTAATGCATTAGCAGTAAGTAATTCTATATGGAAAAGAAAAAAAATTATATCTTGTAATTTGTATTTAGATATGTAATTTTCCAATATAGGTTAACTTATCACCGTTTCATATCGTAGTCCTGACGAAGATAAACGAAAGCTTGGCGTAGCTTAAAAGCTTGTTATTCTGAAATAAGCCCTCTCGGACCGATACCCCAAGATTAGCTGGTCTTGTTGTTTAACTAATCGGTCAAGAATACCTTTTTTCTTTTATATATATATATATATATATATATATATATATATATATATATATATATATATATATATATATATATATATATATATGTATATATATATATATATATATATATATATATATATATATATATATATATATATATATATATATATATATATATATATATATATATTTATATATATTTATATATATATATATATATATATATATATATATATATATATATATATATATATATATATATATATATATATATATATATATATATATACATATTAACTTTTCTACAGTGATAGTTCTGTATAAATTTCTGTAATATTCCATAGAAAATATTTTTGTATTTATTTTCACGCTACAATAGGATGAAAGCAGCTCTAAGGCTTAGTCACATTTAAATTAATGTCTGACTACAAAGTGTTTTCATCTCAACCTATAATAATGGACTAGCTTTGTACCAAAATATCATAAGGCTAAATTATATCTTCTATATTTAAAGCAAGAGATTTCAACTTTTCGAATTTATTATTCTTCTCATTACAACTTCATATAAAGCGTCTGATATTGTGTACGCCCACTAAATCCTCCAATTCTAAATTCCATTTTAAATGAAAATTGTGCGGCTTAACCTCGTCCCTCGAGCAAAGAATTTATTCTATGTGTGACATGGCATTGGTGAAATGTGAATTTCAAATACCGAAGTAAATTTGTCGGATTTCGCGGCATTTTAGGGCTGACAAACTTCAGGGTATACTTTGGATTTTGTCAGTACAGGGTGTCGTCGTAATTTATATTCTTAATCACAGTTAGCATGATTTAACTAATTTAATAACTAGTTTTGAGACAAAAAAATTTACCTTTAAAAATTTAGACGTTCTGTAAACCAATTCCTACCAGATTAGTGTATTCCTTCTAAACCAAGGGTCAATGGTACTACTTCCTGTTCTCTTTAAATCACTTTAGATACTTACCTAAATGCTTAGACTTTTTAATATCTGTGTCTAATATACTGCATAGTGTATACTCTCTATGTTTTTCAAATGCAAATATATGTAATTCCAGGGCTGCATCGGTAGTACAGAGGGCGGCTGTTCTTAGATTTGCAGTAGGTAGCAAGTATTGAAGCAACAATTCAAAGCAATTATAATTTCCAGCACCAAAAAGGTTTTTACAAAATCAGCACAATGTATTAAAAACTTTCACCAGTTGTGCCCCGGAATTACCGAACCCCCACAGCCTGTAGTAATAAAATGAGGAACATGGCTGTATGCTGCATTTTATTAAAATCAACATTTTCACGCTGTTAATTCTGTAATAGCGCAGTTCGGCCAAAAAATTACCATCTCCATTAAAGAAAGCCAACAGCTTTTTAATAACCCTAAAATCGAAGCAGATTTGCGTATACAATCAACAACAACAAATTATCGTGTATTAGTAGATGCTATTGACTTTAACATACCCCTCATTTCTTCTTCTGCTGGTAAGAATTTTTATTTTATCCCAATTAATTTTTGTTAGACTTCTCACGTGAGGCGCATTAATTATATTTCCATCGAACCGTTTTTAAATTACCAACGAAAGTTTGCTGAAATTAATTTTAGCGTTTTTAAATTCATAAAATATTTTCAGATTATTTTCATCAGATTGCTCATCTGATTCGTCATACTTAAATATTGATATTTCCGATGCGTAGGGGGGAGGGGGAAGTCAGTTATCCGAGTGTGAGGTTATTAACATAAGCAAACTTAGTATCAGTTATCTGGCACTTCCTGACTCATTGCACATAGTTGATAATGTAAATACAGCTCTACAAACTTTAAAAAATGACCCTGGTGTTGAAGCTGCGATCAAGTTTAAGTTTTTGTTACACAAAAATACGGATTTCGCGCAACTACCTGATATTGGGCAGTACGCAACTATTTTTAGCAAGACAATAGCTACAGGACCTTGATTCTTAAGTTACAGGAATGATTATATCAAGATAAGCGACTAGTCCTCTCTCCCTCTCATTGGCGTAGTTAGGCAATCAAGTTCATGGGTACTTAAGACCTAGACCCTATTCAGTATATGGCCAAAAATTTTGTTTGCGGGTGCTAATTACCCCCAAGTCCCCGTAACTACGCCTAATATTGTGGAGGGTTGTAAATTTTGGGGGTGCTAATTAGACCCAATCAAACCCCAAACCCCCTTAACTACGCCCATGCTTCCTCTCTTCAGAGTGCATGCTTGAAACCGTATTCTTGAACTTTAAAGTGACACTTAACTTTCATTGAAACTTGAGAAAACGCATTTTCATGAGGATAAGTAGGAGAGCGAGATCACAACGTAAGAAGACTGAAAGAATTTAGCGCAATAGACACATTTTTTATGCTAATTTTTGGTTTAATATCCTTCACTCGGCGAAATATTCACTTTTCTTGAGTCGGACAATTTAAATTCATAATTTCTTATTTTTTCATATTTTTATACCTGTAGTGTCAAAGTATAGAGCATTTTTCTATAGTTTTTGCTTCTTTCCCTTATATTTAATATATTAAATCTGAAGATTGCATCTCCTCCTCCATCCTCCTTATCACTCACCCAGCGTGATTAGTATTTACTAGGTTTGAAGCCACTAGTTAAAAAAATCTATAATATTTTAAATTCTTCTCCTTTTTTCCTTCGTGTAGTAATACTTTATTAATTTTTTTATGGCTCTAAGTGATCAATCTGAGAGTGAAATTAAAGTGCCTCTACGATATTTACCGTGTTAAATATCTTTTTATCCATTTTTACTATTTTTAGAATGTCCTTTTCGAATTGATATCGTTGAATGGAATCGTTTTAAAAGTAAATTACGTATATACAAAAACGAAAAAAGAAAATTGTTATTTTGTTCCAGCTTGCATCAGTTTCTCCAATACATGCTGTTAAATTACAAGGTTTATATGTTCCTTCTATTTCCTTAATTTTAAATGTTTATTAATTTTTAGTCATTTCTGGTCAGAACCTAAATGTATTGCGTAATCGACATTTTTTCTGAGGTGCTACAATGAAATTGGTTGACCTTAGACATGATGGGTAAATTGCAACAAAACTTAAAAAGTTATCGGCCAGATTCTCCAAGGCTAGTCCGGTACAATTTGATAACCAAAAGTTTCAAACTGACAAGTGTGAAAATAAGACAACTCAATTTTATATTGTAAATTGGTTTCTGAGCCTTTTCGCAAATTTATAAAGAAAAGGACATTTTAGCACGCCATTTGGACAACAATAGGACTAAATTCATTACAGCAACTCGTTCCAAGATGAAAATCATTTAGAAACTAAGCAAATCCCTGAAATATCACCATAATTCATAAGTTTTTAATGACGACTTATTAACAATGACAAGACAAAAACCTGTCAAAACATAACTGATCAACTACAAGATCTTAATTTAAACCAGTACTAAATCTTAAACCTTCTTAGTGAATCTGAAGGTAAATGATTTAACTGGACAGTAAAACAAGAAGAGACACATAATATATATATATATATATATATATATATATATATATATATATATATATATATATATATATATATATATATATATATATATATATATATACAGGGTGGTGCAACCAAGATGGGGTGGACGATTGTGAGTAAACGGTTAGGAATTTCGAAAATTTTTTTTTGTATATTATGGATAGTCAAACCCGCTATGTTTTAAAATTATAGCCATAATACAGGGTGGTCCGAAAAACTCGTGGCGAACCAAACTTGTGTTTTTTTAAATGGGACACCCTGTATATAAATGTTCCCATTGATTCTCCTGTTCATTACGATCATTTTGATATAGGGTTTATTGGGTCTAAAACTTATAGTAAGGGAATGGGACGCGGTTAAAGTTGAAAAAATGCTCAAAGTTCGGCCATTTTTAAAAAAAATTTGAAACAGGTATGGAAAAACCAAATATTCCATAAAACGTTACATATCCTTGAATACATTAATCGCTTGCAATTTGTTTAAAATTATTCACTGTTATACAGGGTGGTCAACTTTTGCAAATACACCCTGTATATTTTATTTTCATCTTAAAGATAACATTGCTAGCTTTCAAAAAATACCATACATGATGCCTTTCTGACCAACAGTTTTTTAGTAAACTAGCCGTGAAAGCAAAGTTTCTTCATTCTAATACGATTATACTGAATTTACGTTGTTTATTATTAAATATCTAATATTAGGAGGCCATGACACTATGACATTGACGAACTTGTCAAAGCTACTGCCGCATAATTCATTATTTACAAGTTAAGTGTAGGTGGCCCAATAATTATGAGGTAAGAAAACTGAGACCCGAAACTTTTACATGTTTATTAGAGATATTTCAAAAAACAGAAAATATTGTTTTTAGGAAATGTAAAGTAATTAATAAACCAGTTATAAACAAATTTTTTGAGAAACGAGTTGCCAGTATTGGTTGAAGATTTACGTTTAATGGTAAGGGGATCCTTATGGTTTGAACATAATGGAGCGCCTCCGCATTGCCATAGGAATGTAAGATATTTTGTCGATAAATTGGAAGACAGATCGTTGGATTGGGCGAGGTGGACCAGGTAAGTGGTCAGCCAGACCACCCGACTTAACACCACTAGATTTTTTCTATGGAGGCATGTTAAAGAAGAAGTCTATAAAGAGGTTCCAACCACTGTGGAAGATATGAAGACGAGAATAAGAAACAGTTTTCGCAACGTTTCAGAACAGACTTTGAGAAAAGTGAAACTTTCATTTATGGATAGACTCGAAATGTGCCTTCAGCAAGATGGTGGTTTAGTTGAACCCCTTATATGAGCATTGTTAATTGTTTATATTAAATTAGGTTTACAAGTAAGTACATACCGAAGTAATTTTAAAAGATGTTCTGTTTTTGCTTAATTAATTTTTTTAAACTATTAATAATACTGATAACTGATTATCTTTGTTTATAACTGGTTTATTAATTACTTTACATTTCCTAAAAACAATATTTTCTGTTTTTTGAAATATCTCTAATAAACATGTAAAAGTTTCGGGTCTCAGCCTTCTTACCTCATAATTATTGGGCCACCTACACTTAACTTGTAAATAATGGATTGTGCGGCAGTAGCTTTGACAAGTTCGTCAATCCTGTTTCATTTATGATAGTGTCATGGCCCCCTAATATTAGATATTTAATAATAAACAACGTAAATTCAGTATAATCGTATTAGAATGAAGAAACCTTGGTTTCACGGCTGGTTTACTAAATAACTGTTGGTCAGAAAGGCATCATGTATGGTATTTTTTGAAAGCTAGCAATGTTATCTTTAAGATGAAAATAAAATATACAGGGTGTTCCATTTAAAAAAAATGAGTCCAGGGCGTATTTGCAAAAGTTGACCACCCTGTATAACAGTGAATAATTTTAAACAAATTGCAAGCGATTAATGTATTCAAGGATATGTAACGTTTTATGGAATATTTGGTTTTTCCATACCTGTTTCAAATTTTTTTTTAAAAATGGCCGAACTTTGAGCATTTTTTCAACTTTAACCGCGTCCCATTCCCTTACTATAAGTTTTAGACCCAATAAACCCTATATCAAAATGATCGTAACGAACAGGAGAATCAATTGGAACAATTATATACAGGGTGTCCCATTTAAAAAAACACAAGTTTGGTTCGCCACGAGTTTTTTGGACCACCCTGTATTATGGCTATAATTTTAAAACATAGCGGGTTTGACTATCTATAATATCCAAAAAAAACATTTTCGAAATTCCTCACCGTTTACTCACAATCGTCCACCCCATCTTGGTTGCACCACCCTGTATATATATATATATATATATATATATATATATATATATATATATATATATATATATATATATATATATATATATATATATATATATATATATATATATATATATATATACAGGGTGTCTGGAAAAGGTCTGTACAAAATGCTACCACGTATTGGTGAGACTAAAATAAGACGATTTAACCCAACTTACCTATATCCAAAAGTGTTTCGTTAGGGAGATACAGAGCCCGAAAAGGGTACTTAACGATTTACTTTTTTGGCTCTAACTTTTGAACCGACTTGTATAACTTAATGAAATTTTAATATTTTATGTTGGCCATAAAGACTCATAAAACCATACTACAGTAGATGTTTGACATCGTCAGGGAAGTCAGGAACGGACTTGCCACCACACTCTTTGGGCCAAATTTTTTACAGGTATCATTTTACAGAGCTGAAAACTGATTTTTTAAATACTTTGGTCATTCCTCTTTGAAAAAGGTACTCCACATTTGTTTCGATAAAATTAGCCGTTTTCGAAAAAATTAAGTTTTTGTATAACATTTGAAATAATTTTATCAGAATACTACTACTACTACTTTCACATTTTTAACATTTTTCTGTTTAAGCGATTTCTGAAATATCAAAAAGATTCAGTTTTAAGTACTTTTTATGATTTAACTTTTACCTGTCAATAACACATTGTTAACGAAATAAAAACGACGTGTTTTATTGTAGTATTGTAATATTATTTCAATAACGTGTTATACAAAACCTTAATTTTTTCGAAAACAGTTAATTTTATCGAAACAAATGTAGAGTACCTTTTTTAAAGAGGAATGACCAGAGTATTTAAAAAATTAGTTTTGAGCTGTGTAAAATGATACCTGTCAAAAATTTGGCCCAACGAGTGTGGTGGCAAGTCCGTTCCTGACTTCCCTGACGATGTCAAACATCTAGTGTAGTATGGTTTTATGAGTCTTGATGGCCAACATAAAATATTAAAATTTCATTAGATTATACAAGTGGGTTCAAAAGTTAGAGCCAAAAAAGTAAATCGTTAAGTACCCCTTTGGGGCTCTGTATCTCCCTAACGAAACACTTTTGGATATAGGTAAGTTGGGTTAAATCGTCTTATTTTAGTCTCACGAATACGTGGTAGCATTTTGTACAGACCTTTTCCAGACACCCTGTATATATATATATATATATATATATATATATATATATATATATATATATATATATATATATATATATATATATATATATATAGTTTTTTTTTAATAACCCTCTGTCTACTAATGAAAGTGTTGCGTCAAGTCATCCACCCCTATAAAATAACTCAATTTTACAATATGTAACGACTAGCATCAACTAAACTAGTTTGCCCGCAAAAATGAGTTATATTTGATTAAATTAGTGTAAAACCTTTATTTAACAATGTCTTAATAATACATTTAAGCTGATGATTAATGACTCAGTGGTGACCCAAGAAACTGGATTCAGTTAGAACTCTGGATTCAAATCTGGCTATGAACTTGGGAGACATATCCCTGGCTATCTCACCGGTAATGGTGATGAAGATTACGACTGCGAAAATTACGAAGATATTGCTGATAATGGGAGTGACAGCGACCATGAAAATAATGATAATCTATTTATAAAAAAATCAATATATAGAGAAAAACTATGTAATGATGTTTTAAAAAGCACAGGATTTTCTATATTAAGACATACTGCAAGCGTCGTAAGTTCATTAGTTTTAAATATTTTTAACTGATTTTTTATTATTTCAAAAAATTAATTCCATGTATAATATAATTAAGATTTTTTCTGAAATTTCAACCCCTACTATATTTTAAATTCTAGTGTCGGAAAATTTAAATCAAACTTTCCGCTGCACCTTCAGTCGGTAATTGATTTTGAAAAGGGAAAGGCATTTTAAAAGGAAAATTTATGGATATACCCTAAGTATAAGTTCTAAAAAGAAATTTCATTTTGGATGTAAATAATGATAAATAAGTTTTTATCAAGAATTCGTCGTAGGAATTACGTGGCAATCATTCAGCTTCACTGATTTTCGAATTAATACCTACATGTTTTAGTAATTTAACGTAATCATAAACATTACTTTTTTAAAATCTATTTATAAAAACATTAAACTGTGTGTATTTGAATATGAAAAAACAATTATTTAACAAAAGACTTTTAGTTGTTTTACATTGAAATACAAAATTGTAAGTCTTGAAATTTTGTAACATTTTGTTCTACTGTCTTACTCTGAACATTATTTACAACGATTTTATTTTTGTACTAACAAAGTAGAAACTATTAGCGAATAGTTAAACTCGACTAATAGACTTATTTGAGTAATGTTTATTATAAAATAATATAGACGCCCAATTAGCTGACAAAGAGAAGAAAAATAAGCTGAACCTGGAGAAACTTCAAGCTAATGAAATGTAGGAACGATTCAAGAAAATAACAGACGAGGTTGTGAACATTACGGACGACGATGTAGGTACAGAAGGGAAAGAAAACAAGACGGCGCTGCGAATGAAATAGATAGAAAAAGAGAAAATGAAGGTTGAAAGAATGAATAACTGAGGATATTTTAGATGTAATGGAATAAAGAAGAAAACTGAAAAAATCCGGAAAAGGAGAGACTCACAGTAGGTTTAAAAAACTACTACGTGACGAGATAAACAGATTATGTAAAAGTGCTAAAGAAGAGATGATCAGAAAGCATTGTGAAAACATTAAAGAGGAACTAAAAACAGATAAGGTGGACGTGGCGTATAGAAAAGTAAAACAACACCGTAGGAAGAAATCAGCTAAAAGCAATGTCCTACAAGATGAACTGAGTAAAGAGGACTTAGATGAAGAAGTAAAGAAGAGATTGATTCTTGGAGCAGAATTGGATCAGCTGTTGAAGGAAATAAAAGGCAATAAGGCCCTGTGCATAGAAGAAATAAGAGCAGAACCAATACGGTTTGCAGAAACAATTCAAAGCAATTATTATTAAGCAGTTACGTGAATTGGTGCGTCGTGCTGCTGGAAGTAGCCTTGTCGCATATCTTCATCGTCTAATGCGTTTATAAAATTTTCTAAAATTTTATTACGGTATCGCGCCGAATTGAGAGTCCCTTCAAAAAAAAATCGGTCCAATTAACCTTCTTTTCGATATGGCCGCCCACACGTCAACTTTCTGTGAATGCAGAGGCTTCTCTTTTCTTTTCATTTATTTGTTGGGAATTACATAACCAGAGATGTAAAATCATGTCCCGTCAGTAAAAAAGGATTTTTCAAATACGTTTTCATTATTATGCAAATTACCCATAAACCACTCTGAAAATTGTATTCGCTGCGGCTTGTCGTTTGGTAACAATTCTTGAACTGAGCTTAGACGATAAGCGTACATATGCAGGTCGTATTGCAGGATTGTTTTTCAGGTTCCGTAGGATACATTTACTTGCTGACTTAAACACCGAATAGGGGTTTGTGAGTGTTCATTAACAGTTTGCCTCAATTCTTCTACTTTTTGTGCAGTGCGAACTTTGGGTCTCTCACTGTATTTCTTTCCATTCACTTTTCCTGTTACCTGTTACTTTAAACAAAGTTACATATCTAGCCCAAACTTGGCGAAACTGATCGAAATCCAGGACTATGTGTGGAAATTCTGTTTGAAAATCCTGAATGGCATACCGTGTCGAATAAACCCACTGGCCATCAACTTTTCTACCATTTTTAAAGTAACTTTCGATCATAAAAGCTTTTTATCCTGCCGTGACTACCATATTTAATTTTCTTAAAAATACAAACTTCAGAACTTGCAAGTTCTATTTTTCATTCACTTGGACGTATACTTATACTTATACGATTTACCTATGTTACCTTCCAAGAGTAATAATTCGAGACATGCATGGTCGATTCCACGGCACCCAATCACTAAATTCTACATGGAAAACTATATAATTTTTTTTGTCAGTTATGTTGAAAATTACATACAAAGTAGAAATACCTTAGAGGTAATTTACGTTTCTTAAACTTTTTTCTGCATTTTAAAATCATACCATCAAATCAAATTTTATCTCTAAAGCTTATAAACTGTAATTTAATTTTATGTTACCAAGATGTCAAAAATTCTTGTGGTCCGCATACAAACTCTCGCACTCCCTGATGCCAGACTAGGTAATTGCTTTTTGTTTAAAAAAGAAATAAAGCTATTCTCACACTAAAATGGATATGGAAACGAAAAAAATATAAAGTGCATGGAGAGAATGTATGTATGTATGTGTCATTATATAACAAATAGTTTTACTGTGGACGAAACCCACCCATAATGTTCGTCATAGATCTGAGGAAAATAGGTTCTCCCAACTTGCTAGGGGTAGAAAATACTTATAAAAGCTTTTAAACAACTTTTTTATATTCCATTAAAATTGCTTTACAATGTACTTCTTTGTTACAGGCCACTCTGGGCACAATATTCAGTTTACGTTCACGTAGCAGGCAGGATACGTATTTATCGTTGGAAGTCGCCGGACCTGATTTGAAACTAATCCATGCCGCACAAAATGGAACGGATGTGGTCAGAATACCAGCCAGATTGAACGATGCACAGTGGCATCAAATTGCTATTAGGTAGAAAATAGTAAATAAAAACAATTTTATAAACTTTATTATTTATTACTCCAGCTAGTTTAAATCTAAAACGTGAGTTTAATAGCAAATAAAGGACAATGAGGGATCACAAAATGTATAAAATAATTGTTATAAAATAAACAGATACACATTTACCCAAGTAAAATAGTCAGAGTTTTTCAAATAAACTGTAAATAAGATTGCTTTGATACTGCTCATAGTTCATATTATTCACAGAGAATTCCTGCCTATATCTGTTATATCCTCTAAGTGTCCTTATGACGTTCTATCCAGCCTTTCAAATTCAATTTTGTATTAAAATCTGTTAATTGTTGACCTTGCTGTCTAACCAATTTAACTTGATCATTTTAAACGTATGAATGAAAGTCTACTTGTCAGGGGTACATATAAATATGCAAAAATAGAGAATAAATTCTCTAGCCACCTGAAAATTCCTTATACAATAAGGATTTCAACAAATAAAGGTAAAACAGCTATTCTCCGGGCTATATGCCCCTCCGAGCGCTGAATTACATACCAAAATTTGCCGTATTTTCTTCTAACACAGTTAGATAATAAAATACTTGTTTTGAATGCAAGAAACTACTAGGAAGAAGGAAGCTTTTTCTTTAGTTAGGATGTCGTCACCTGCAGACCGGTTTCGAACTCGTTGGTTCGCATCAGTACAGGATAGACGAACATGTTCGTCTATCCTGTACTGATGAGAACCAACGAGTTCGAAACCGGTCTGCAGGTGACGACATCCTAACTAAAGAAAAAGCTTCCTTCTTCCTAGTAGTTTCTTGCATTCAAAACAAGTATTTTATTATCTAACTGTGTTAGAAGAAAATACGGCAAATTTTGGTATGTAATTCAGCGCTCGGAGGGGCATATAGCCCGGAGAATAGCTGTTTTACCATTATTTGTTGAAATCCTTATTGTATAAGGAATTTTCAGGTGGTTAGAGAATTTATTCTCAATTTTTGCATATTTTAGATTTTAAATGATTCTACCTGTCATCTTTCTTCCTTACCTATAACTAATTTTCACTCTCTTCATAGTGGCCTTATTTTCTAGGTATAAAACATATATAAAATATTAAACCTTTAAAAAGTTTCAATTTTTTTTTCCTAATGCGATATTACAATACTGATTTCGGACACATATTTCTGTGATGGTAGATGGCGTTTGTTTCGCATTTTCTATTAAAAAAGCAGCAAAATACCTACTTATAGGCCAGTGCTAGTGTAAGTGCATATGCGGGGTGCCCAAAAAGCCGTAGTATGGGCAAACATCTTTGCTTTTAGTTAAGAGACACTAAATTTGGGGTGTATCTTATTGGTTAATAAATTTACTTTCTTATGTAATTTAACTGTTTCAAGCCCCTTGAGGTGTGACTCTAGGGAACTGAGATCAAAAATGTTAGATGCAACCTTATGTCGTGTGGTCCCTCATTTTAAATATTTTCAAAAAAAAATCATATTCCCGCAAACCGAGGTCCGCATCCTAATTCGTTTTTAAATGGCAAGCCTATAAAAATTAAAAATCGTAAAACAAATTAAAAATTTAAATACCTTTATTTCTCTTATTACTTCAAAAGTTATTCAAAATGACCACCATGAAAATCTTGGCAGGAATAAAGTGATTTTGGAACTCACTTCTTACATTTTTGAAAATGGCAGGTGTGGAATGGAAGATGTGAGGAGTGAGTTCCAAAATCGACTTTATTACTGACAAGAGGTTCATAGTGGGCATTTTGAACAACTTTTAAAATAAAAAATAAATTACATAAAAAAGTAGATTTATTAACCAATAAAATACACCTAATTTTTTTTGTCTCTATCTTTACCGATAGCAAAAATATTTGGCCATTCTAAGACTTGTTGGACACCGTGTATTGTATCATAGTATCATTTTCTTGTTCTAACATTTTGTAGTATAAGCATGTTAAAAATTTCTCTTTCCTACGAAAATTACTCTATGAACTCTGCTTCTAACTCTTTTTATATTTCTTTTTTATCAGTATTCGAGATGACAGCATTATAGATACCTATGTAGACTGCGAATGGTCAAGAACAGACGTCTTGCATAGCCATTCATTAGATGTCCCCGATGACTGTGATATCATAATAGGTTATCTTTTTACGGTAAGGAAAATATTTTTACAATAACTTAATAATATTAATTATATTATAATTGATGTAATTTTAGAGTCGCTAAATTTAAAGGTTCATAATACTAGTATATTGATTTAAATCATTATTATTTCAATTTTATATTTTGAAATTGTTATATTTACTAATATTGAATGGGCAGCGTTGGTTCTGATAACGTGATTTAAAAAAAATATAGTGAAGCCGTCGTTAAACACAAATTATAATTAACTCTAGAAGATTAACTTCATGATATATATTACAAAATTAGGTATCGCCAATCATCTTCTAATTAAGAACCTGTTATTTAAAAAGTTAATATAATCGAGGTTCCTATTTTTAATTCATAATTTATAATTATATGATATACATTTTTCTTATCTGGTTACAATTTTTTATTGTACGATATTCCTTCCTTTCCTCAAGGCCGTTAAAAGAAGTTAACATTTTATTTTTTGAAAGTTTTAGGACATTTCTCCAATAAGAATTATAATAATACGTAAAAATTTACAGCCATTTTAAAAAGTAGACTTTCACTGTAAAACTGTTTTTTGAAATTATTGTAAAAATTATTGAATCTGGGTTGCCATAACTAGTTAGATGTATTTATAAAAGTTTTCTTAAAGTTATGTTTGTAAAATATACCAACATAATTTTGGAAACCCATTACCAGCGATTTCTACAGTAACTTCGCAAGAAATTCTTTCAATGGGGTTTATTACCAAAATTCCGTTTATTTCTGAATAGCCCGCAATTTTCCTAGTTACTCTCTTATTTTTCCAAATGCCCTTCGTAACCGGACATGTGACTTGTAATTAAAAAATAAATGAGTTAGTTCGGGTCTTTGAAATAATAATAGATTTCTAAGTGATTTTATTATTTTATCAAAAAAGCGTCGAAGAACATTAACAATGTTAAAACATCAACATTGGAATTCAATAAAAAGGTTTAAGGTTTAGCAACGATTTAAATTAAGATTTTCTAGTTGATCAGTTAGGTTATCGCAAGTTTTTGTCCTGTAATTGTTAATAAATCGTCATTACAACATTCGAGTTATTTTAGGATTTCGGCGATCTGTTTCGTTTTTCAATGATTTTTATCTTGGAACTTGCTGAAATGAATTTAGTCTTATTATTGCGATACGATTATGTGCATACTTAAATTGTCAGTATGTTTACAAATCAGCCAAAAAAACTCACAAATAAATTCATAGTACAAAACTTAGTTGTTAAATTCTAAGTGAATCCCGGGTAAATATTAATATATACACCCTGTCAAGAAACCATCTTAACAAATGGAAATCCTTTATTTTTGACTTTACGCAAAAAAGTTTTAATTGAGAAAATAACACTCAAATCAAAAAATTTTACCCAGCATATACGGGGTGTCAATAAATAAAAACGATAAGTGCCGTAGAAGGAAAACTATCTTTAATTTTAATTGCAAAGTACAATAACGTCAGAACTGGAAACTGATCGAATATGAAATTTGGCAAAATAATTTTATGACTATTCATATAAGGTGAGATAGTAGTACACATTTTTTGCAAGAAAAATATTATCTTCAGATGAGGCCATGTTCACTCAAATGGGGTGGTGTGTTCCCAAAATGGTAGGTTGTGGAGTAATGAGAAGCTCCATTTTGTAAATGAGTGTCGTTACCAGTATTCTCTCGAGGTAAACGTTTGGTGTGGAGTTTTTAAGAGCAAAATTGTAGGGCCATACTTTTTTCGAGAAAATATTACCGGTGAAATTTACTTGGACTTTTTAAACACGGAATTATTTGAATTATTTTTCGACTACCACTGGATATAAGGAACACACTTTGGTTCAAACATGATGGTGCTCCATGTCTCTGCTCTGCAAGATTTTTAAACCGGACCACAGAAGCGGACTGGACGGTCATAATTTGCTTGGGCACCAAGGTCCCCAGATATAACTCCCTTAGATTTTTTCTTATGGGGATTCTTAAAAGAAATGGTCTATATCCACAGACCTTTCGAAAGCATAGACCATCTAGAGAGAATTATCAGAGAAAACTTGTTTAAAACAAAACTATTTTTCTTTTAACAATGAATTTTATAACAGCAATGGAGGTCTTATAATGGGCAGCCCATTAAGTCCACTTTTAGCTGAAATATTTATGAATAACATAGAAACAATAATACACAATAACAAGGCAACAAATAACATGTTGTACTGGTACAGATACGTAGATGATATATTTACGAGTTTTACAGGTACAAACAGGCAATTAGATACATTTTTAGACAATTTAAATTCATTACATAAAAACATAAAATTTACAATAGAAATTGAATCCAACAACTCTTTAAAAAATTTTTAGATCTAACAATTACGAAAATTTCAAATAAACACAGTTTTTCAATTTACCATAAACCGTCGCATACAGATATAACAATTCACAAAAATTCCAGACATCCAGTACAACATAAGTTAGCAGCGTATCATAGTATGGTACATAGGTTAACAAGTGTCCCTTTATCTCCGGAAAATTTCAGGCACGAATTAAATTTAATTAAACAAGTTGCAATAAATAACGGTTATTGCCCATCAATTATTGATAGAATTTTGCCAAAAAGACTTAAAAATAAAGCTGTTGCTGCAGTCTACCCTAAGGGAAAAGAAAAACCCAATACTTTTAAAACAATTACTTATTTCGGGAAACCAGCAGAAAAAATTCAAAAATTTATCAGTCTAAAAAACATAAAAGTAGCATTTAAAACAAATAATTCACTAGGAAAATTTCTGAAAAATTCAAAAAGCAAAACCAATAAGAATAATAAATCAGGTGTATATCAGTTAACATGTGGATCATGCCCGAAAATATACATAGGCCAAACAGGCAGATCATTCTTACCACGTATAACGGAACATAAAAGAAGTTTTATGAATAATAAAAATAATTCTACATATTCGAACCATCTTTTACAGAATCGACATACTTTTGATAACAATTTTAAAATACTACATGTAGAAAATAAAGGTAAACACTTAAATTTGCTTGAAAGTCTTGAGATAAATCGGTTGAAAAATTCCCACATTTTACTTAATGATCAATTAGAATTAAATAACTCACCCTTATTAAACTTATTTACCCAACAGAAATAAAGCCCGTTGTGAATTCCCCATAGTAATCTGGTATAATAATAAAACCTAAATTAAAACCTCATTATCTACCTAGATTTTTGTACCTATGTAATGACACCTTTGTGAACTTCTAGTTTAAGATTTAGTCTGTAACAAACATCCGATGAAGCTATAGTGTTAGCGAAACGCGTCATGTTATAAACTATTTAATAAAAGTGGAAATTTGACTAAAATTGTCTATTATTATGTGTAAAAAGACAAACGTTTCTTCTGTAACATAATTTCATTAAATAATGGTAAAGAAAATTGTTGAATTAAAGTTTCCATAAATCTGGATTTCTGAGTTAATAAATCACTTTCAAAATTTCTCTATGTGTGTTCTACTAAAGCGCCGAATACAACAAAAAATTCTGCTTTGCTTTCAGTGCCTATCTGAAAGCCCTTTTTGTGAAACTAAAACAAAGTCAACACCTCTTTTAATCAAGGAAGGTATATCAAAACCCACAGTCCTTTTATTTACAGGGAGATCTGGAGCAGCTTTCCATAATACCGGACCCGCATTCTGCCAGACTACAATGTTCCAGTATACAAATACCTATTGAGGACCCCGATGTGCGATACACAAAGGACGGTTTTAAATTGTTTACCAGAAAAGGTCCTGCAAAAAGCAGAAAAGATCGTAGTTAAACAGACGATGTTAGATTTTGTATAAAATTTTTTAGAGTGATTTAACAACACTTTGAATAAGTTTTTAAATTTTAGGATATTATTCATATACAAAAAAAATTGGTGTATGGTTCGTTGGCCCTGTTAGAAGTCTTGTTTGTTGATATCAGAGCAAAATTAGCATTTTTCATGGATCGCAGTCAATGTGAACGACATGAACTTCATGGAAGGGATGGGAAGCATCGTAACCTACTTTTTTTCTTGGTATGCTATACCCATATTTCTCCAGTTCTATAATCTTTCTTATTGTATTTTTCTCTGTTTAACCAGATAAAATCACTGCATAAAAAGGGATTAAAATTTCGAATTAAACATAATAGATTGTTTAAAAAACAAATCGATTTCAGATATTCTCCTAGGGTAAAATAGTACGTACAAGTATATTTAATTTAAAGATTTTTTGGTTTTCTAAGATGTCGGAAAAACATAACATGAAAACTTGATAATTTTAAAAGAATATCCGAAACCAAATAGCAACTTTTCTGTTTTTGATATAATATGTTTACGTTTTACTGTTTTCCGATATCGTTTTAACTATTTTTGTAGTGATGTATTTGTGTATCTATTAGATTTGTGTAGCTGAAATTGAGCCGAGACATTTAATATATTGAAATGAACTTTGACACGAAAGTTTCTAGTGATCTGAAGATGAATCGGCAAGAAAATTATTAAAATCGCCTAACCAAAAGCTGGGGGGCACCATATTAAAGTTTTTCTTCAGTCAGAAAATGTTGTAATAATAACCTATTTTAAAGATATTTTAATTCGATGCTTGTTACTAAGTTTCGAATAACTTACTTGTTCCTATTCAACATGGCAGTCATTTAAAGTCGCCGCTAGGCTGTGTGATAAAATAAACACTATAAAATATAACGTAGTGTAAAGTGCTCTATATCGTGGAATATAATATAGTTCATGCCTTTGTCGACAGAGAGCGCAGGATCGCTGCGCATTGTTAATAGATGGCCCTGGATCATTTAAATTATGCAACAAAAAACGTGTAATGTAACGGAAATGTATACAGGGTGAGTTGTTTAAAGTGTTACAAGGCGATATCTCAAAAACAGTTTAAAAAATTTTCATGAAATTTTGGTGAATTAAAAGGGAGATGAGGGAATATATTTGCCAAAGTAGTGCAAATCCTTCACGAACCCCACTGGTAGGAATGAAAAAATTGTTGTACATCTGAAAATGACTCTTGATGCATAGAAAGTGCGTACTAAATTTAACAAAAATATCTAGAGTGGTATCAAAGATATTTAAAAAAAAAAAGATTTTTTTCTTAAAACTTTACCACCCTGTAGTTCAAAAGCTAAGACGTTTAGGATATACGTTCATATGAAGTTTTTGTCTTAAAATGGGCCCAAGAATAACACCCTTAAATATTACCATATCATTAAGTAACCCCCTGTATAGCTAGTCCAGGACTAATATAATCAAAATGTAATGTTGGTAGGTAACTATTTACATTCTGTTTATTATGCCTATACCGCTATATCTATAAGTGCGCCTCACGCTTTTAAATTTAATCACCTATTTAAAGACCAAATGTTTTATAGCTGTACAAGATAACAGAAAACCGGGGTATGCATGTGTGCGGAGTAAAGGAAGGCGCAGTTTGTTAGTTGCTTTACTTTCGCATGATGCGCGCAGTGCACACACCAGTTTTCTGTTAACTTCAAAAAAATATTTTTTTTGAACTTTTTTGTGCGCTACTCATAAAAGCGTGTTTTTTAGTTTTTTGATCTATAATTTATTTATGGTACAGCACCGGAATCGACGAGGTGTGGCGCCATGGTCGAGTGAACCCACTTCGCATTTCTGCGGCGCTACCCAACGAGCCACCGGCCGGTATAGTCTGCCCAGCGGTAATTGACACTCGAAAGGAATGAAAAATAAATCACTATGATGCCGTAGGGAATTTTTAAAAATTCGGAATACTAAAAAACTATGTAGTACGCGTACGCCTATAGTTTTTTAGCATTCCGAATTTTTAAAAGTTAACAACGGCGTCACAGGAATTTGTTGTCCTTTCGTTCCGAGTGTCAATTACCGCTGGGCGTACATTAATTGTTGTATATTAGTTTGTTGATATGCAGGGTATGCCACACGCACATGTTTTAAGATGGATACTAAAACTGATTATACGGATATCAGTTTTTTACGAAAGAAAAGAGGTTAATTTTTCATGATACGAGACGGGATATGCCACAAATGTTAGTGTTCAATAATGTGTAAAAGATATAACTTATACGGGCGTAAAAACTGATTCTTAATAAATAGTTAAAATAATCGGATCGACTGACAGGGTCAATGAATCTTTCTTCTTTGCGAACATCTATGAAATTTTAATAGGTTCTAAATTGAAAAACCCCAAGGTCACAAAAAATATATTTTTCGAATTGTACTGTTACTAATTCTTTATTTAATAAATATATGTAGCTAAATATCCTATTTAATGTATTTAATTACATATATTCACAGTATATATTACGGTACAGCAGGTAACAGATAACAATAATTAAATACATGCACTACATAGGTTAAGGCTAAACAAATATATTGTATTTTTTTTTTACAAAACTTTTTAAAAAATATTTGGAGATTTATTTCATTATAGTTTAACATCTATTTTGTTCATTTTTTTTTAAAGCAATAAAGGTCAAAAATCAAACTTTTAAATAATGTTTGACGTTTTAAGAATAAATATATGATTATGTAAATGTTATAAATTGTTAGATATAGCTTCCAATAGATATAAATTTTTATAATAAATAGAGTATATATAAGACGTAAATAAATAAGTAATTATATCATATGTTTGAGAAAATTTGGTTTGAAATTAAATTATATGTATAGGTACCTATGTAGTAAATAATATATATAAATATTATCGATTATATTACATTGTAAAAATGTCGCGAAACAGTTTTTCTTTTAAATAATTGCTAAACTTAAGTATATCGACATCCGTGCAAAATTGAAGAAATATTTTTAGAATGTTACCGCTAGGTATGCCAATTTAAAAAAAAAATATTTAAAAAAATTACAAAACTTTTCAGAATAAAAAAATGTGAAGTTTCTAAATATGGCCTTTACAGAACTTCTCGATGATTTTTCGAAATTTTTTACAAAAATTATATCTAAATTCAAATATCCTGGAAATTAAGATGTGAAATTTAAAAATTTTTCTAACTGCAAAGTACGTCCATTACCACGTGTGATATACTTGTGGAGTTGCTTGCGATTGTCGGGATTGATCCAACCTCATAACAGTCATAATAAAGCTTTATGGGACCTGACCCAATAGGCCTAGTAAGGAATGCCTCGTTGTCTAATTTAAAAGGTTTTAAGGCCTCTAAAAGTATGTAGGTATGTAAACTTCTAAACTGAAAATTTCTAGCATTTACATTTCTTAGAAATAAGGTGACCTGTGTTTCTGTATTAAAATTTATCCATTGGCAAAACAATAGAATTATCTACAAAATTTTCTGAACATGCGTAGTGTGGATATTGCTAAATACGAGTAAATTCGATATCGACTTAATATTCCATGTTTAAGGTAAATTCTTTTAAAAATATTTTCTACTTTTATAATTTAAATTGTATCGTTAGGATTTTATTATTGTACCTGTATGACAATAGGCACTTGTTATATAATCACCTTTTTGGTTTAAATCAACTGTTAATCTTGTAAATTATTATAATAAATATGAACTGTATTTTGACAATAAATGTGTTTAACCAAATCAAATCAATAGTTTTATTTTGTAATAAGGTTGGTTACCAGGCACGGCCAATAGGATTTCTTACAGGTAGGGAAAATTTAGTGGGCCACTAGTAATATTAACGCAATATATACTTTTTTAATTAAGAAAGGTTTTTTATAATGTGCCTATTTCTGTCAAGAAATTATTTACCTACAAATAAACACCGCAAAAAATATAAAATATTAAAATTACCTTTTTGCTGTGACTTGTTTAAATTAAAGCAAACCGTTGCTTGCACTGTTAAAGCCTTTGTTAACACAAGTACTCAAGTACTAGCACTACACTACTACACAAAGAATACAACACAAACATCAAATAATATCCAAAAACATATTAGGTGGGTACACAACAAAATTTGGAAAGCCTAAATACCTCTTAAACTTAAAATAAGTGCCGGCGCGACGTAATGAAATATTAACAAAAGTTTATGCAAATACAATGCGCATATTAGGTAATTATTTTTTTTTTGTTTAACCAAAATGTTTTTTTTTAATAGTATATTTCACCGAGCACCGGTTCGAGTGTATTTCCATGGTAGCCGGGACAAGCCGAGAACCGGTGGCGTCGACGGCACGCGCGCGTCCAAAGCGATATTATTGGTGGGCCTGCGAGAATTTGTCTCTTTTAACTTCCTAAAGCGTGTATGTTTGTTTTTCTCTTAGTTTAAATGCATTTATAATGTTTTTTATTTCCATATAAACTTATTAAGTCAATTTAAAATACGGCCGAGACCGTAGCAAGGTACCTCGATTTTTTATTGGGAAGTTTTCGCATGGAACTTAGACTTTGTTATTGGGTGGATCATTAAAAATAAATTATCAGGCGGCTAGTTCGCCAAATGGCGTTATTTACAAGCCGGGCCTGTTGGTTACAGTTCTTTCTTCCAGCAAAGGATATATTCAAAATATTCCAAAATGAAAAATGAGTTTAGCGTCCATATAACAGGTGAGCTAGCGAAATTCGGTCCAAATATTCATGGTAAAAACACAATAACAGCAGGTTGCCCATTTTCAGGCAGTTGGCGCCGATAAGAGCCTTATTTTTAAACTAACGTAAGATAAAAAAAATCGTCCTAAATGTATGCCGGGTAACGGCGTAAGGATACGTATTCAAAAATCTGTTGGATACGAATATTAAAAGAATCCGTATTATCCGTAACCGGCCGAGAACTTGAATACGGATTCGGAATCAAAATAAATACGCATCGGGTGATTACTAATGCAAAGTGAAAATGGAATCGGGATCGAGTGTAAGCAAACATCTTATGCTTTCTCTTTCCAATGCCATTTCCTAAAAAAAGATAGCATACTTATCGGGATAACGGGTATCATGTGGGGCGAGACTCATTGGTTAAACTTGACCCGCCTCACCTGAACCGAATTGAAATGAGAACGAACGACGGTGCTTTACTATCCCTAACCTTCGACTTCGAATCATATATACCGCATCCACCTATCTACCCATATGGAAGAAATGGATACGTATTCGGATGATCGATACGGATATTAGTTGATTCCGATTCCGTATTGTCCGGATATATAAAGAATACAATACAATTTACAACACTAATACCGTGGAATCAATTACGCATGTCTTGAATTATTACTGTTAAAAAGTAACATAGCTAAAAGGTATAGGTGAATGAAAAACAAAGCTGTCACGTTCTGAAATTTTTATTTTTAAGAAAATTACATTATTGTCATTGTCATTGCATAATACAGAATTTAAAAAAAAACATATACAACAAAGAACCTAAAAATACGCCCAGATTCTCCAACGCTAGTCCGGTCTAATTTGACAACCAAAAGTTTTAAACTGACAAGTGTAAGAATAAATCTACTAAATTTTATAGTATGAACTGAGCTTTTTAGCCAATTTATAAAGAAAAGAGCAATTTTAGTACGTAGGTACTTTCGACAATAATGGAACTAAATTCATTCTAGCAACCAGTTCCAAGATGAAAATCATCTGAAAAGCAAGCAAATCGCTGAAATATCGGAATAATTCATGTTTTTAATGACGACTTATTGACTATGGCAGAACAAAAACCTGTCAAAACATAACTGACCAACTTGAAGATCTTAATTTAAACCAGTACTAAAAGCAGAGTTTTTATTGGGTGGCCATAATGAAAAGGGCCGTGGTGGCCACATAACTAGCATATTACGACTGAGGATTCGGTCTTCGAAAAATTCTTTCAAAAAATTTAAATTGTCAAGAAGTAGGTATGTGAATTGGTGCGCCGGCGCCGTGTCGCATCTTTTCATCGTCCAATGCGTTTAGAAAAAAAAACGTCATTACGGTATCGCGCCGAATTGAGAGTCCCTTCAAAAAAAATCGGTCCAAGTAACCTTCTATTCGATATGGCCGCCCACACGCCAACTTTCTGTTAATGAAGACTTATCTATAAAGAAATGTGGATTTTCAGAACTCCATGTTCTCAATTCTTGAGAATTTACATAACCAAAGAGGTAAAGCCATGCCTCGTCAGTAAAAAATGTTTTTTCCAATACGTTTTCATTATTATGCAAATTACCCATAAACCACTCTGAAAATTGCATTTGCTGCGACTTGTCGTTTGGTAGCAAGTCTTGGACTGAGCTTAGATGATAAAAGGGCACATGTAGGTTACATTTCAGAATTGTATTGCAGGTTCCATAGGATATATTTGTTTGCTGGCTTAAGCGCCGAATAGGGATTTGTGACTGTTCAATACCAATTTGCCTCAATTCTTCTCCAGTGCAGTGCGAACTTTGAGTCTTCTACTGCCTTCCTTTCTATTCACACTTCCTGTTTCTCTAAACAAAGTCACAGGTCTAGTCAAAACTTGGCGAAACTGGTCGAAATCCATGACTATGTGTGGAAATTCTGCTTGGAAATCCTGAATGGCGTCCCGTGTTGAATAAACCCACTGGTCATCAACCCTTCTACCATTTCTAAAGTAACATTCGATCATAAAAGCTTTTTATTCTACCGTGATTACCGATTTAATTTTCCTAATAATAAAAACTTCAGAAATTGACAGTTCAATTTTTCATTCATCTACACTGAAAAAACATTGTGGGATATTTCACTACAATTGTGTACCTTTTTCCAACAATTTGTTCTCAAAAACGTCCAAGACCAATTTGTAGCAAAATTTGCTACAAGTGTATGAAAATGTATAAAAACTGTTGTTACTAATAATCTAATTAGAGTAAATTGCACTACAAGGACTTTGCAACAATTTTGTGTGAAAAAAATTCCAAATGATTTTTTCAGTGTATACCTTTTATCTATGTTACCTTTCAGAGTAATAATTCAAGACTTGCGTGATTGATTCCACGGTATACTCTGAGGATGTCTTTTTGATCTTATGTTATCAATAGCAATAGGCTACTGACAATTTAAAAATATTATTTTGAAATTGTCAATAACACAATGAAGTTAATAGCACAATGATATTGACCTACTAAGCACAAGGCAAATTATAGACCCCGATCGCATATTCGTTAACTGCACCCATTATAGACGGTTCGGAAACCCGAGCGTTGCCTTGTTAACTGCAGATGATATAGATAAACTTCGCAACTATATCGTCTGCACTTAACTGATTCTGTCATATTGGTATGCTGACATTTATGAAAATGACAACGGAAAAATGCGGTCGGAACAGGGTTAGCACCTGGTTAGGGGCCCTGACAAGTCTCTTAGCCTGCGAGGAAAGACTTGTCAGGGCCCCTAACCAGGTGCTAACCCTGTTCCGACCTTAGGGTGCCCCCCGATTCGCTTGGCCCCAATTTAACGCTAACGCTCGGCTTTCCGAACTGTCTATAATGGGTGCAGTTAACGAACATGCACCCCGATCGGCGCCGACTAGCAGGCAGCAGGAAACCTGCTTTCACTGCGTTTCGACACTAAAGTCCGTTGCACGAGTCTAGAGCTACAACGCCTGAGGTGGCAAGGGGGTAAAAGACGTAAAAAGGGGAGTTTTAGCAGTGGAGGCCTAGGCGTGCATAATACTCAGTTTCAATTCTATATATTAAGTTAGTTAGATAAGAAATAAATAAAAGTATATTTGTGTAGAAAGGTTTGTACCATCATATTAAAAAACAAAGGAATGTATATGATTACAACAAAAAATATTTTCATAAAAATAATATTATCATATGATTTCTCTGATCTAAGTTTTTTTACAATAATTTTATTATGCAAAAATTGAGAATCAATACTCTAATCACCTGAAAATTCCTTATACAATAAGGATTTCAACAAATAATGGTAAGACAGCTATTCTCCGGGCTATATGCCCCTCCGAGCGCTGAATTACATATCAAAATTTACCGTATTTTCTTCCAACACAGTTAGATAAGAAAATACTAATGTTTCGAATGCAAGAAACTACAGGCGCTGCCTGTGTCTCACTAGGTTTGTTCCAACCCAACCAAAAACCGTACTTAGTACGGTCAGGCGCATGCGTATCAAACAAAATGCGTTCCAACCTTAAACTGACGATTTATAGGACGGTTCTGTAAGTGTTCCAACCAAATTTGTGACCGTTCTGGAACTGGTTCTCGTACCGTCATTTCGATCCTTGCCCAAACATCGGAATCGATTGGGATGACCTGCGCACTAAGCTTTTAGTCAGCTGGGGCTGACACTTGACAGTTGAAATTTCGATTTATTTTTAAATCTTTTTCTATGTATTTATGGTTTTTGTTATGGACATTTTTAGTCGAAGGTTTTGAGATTTTCACAGCGTTTATTTTTGTTTAATTTTATTCTTTTACCATGAGTGACGGAGGAGATAGCGATGTTCTATCGGACATATCAACGAGCGAGGACCATTTGGAGCTAGTGCTGATTGAACCGAAAAAAATGCAGAATCCTACCCCCTTACCTCCTAATACTGTATTTTCGGTCATTATTTTGTTTATATCCATAAATATAGATAAAGATTTATGTTTTATGATCCTTAAATCGTCAATTGACAATTCATTACATAAAATAAGGTTATGTTATTAATTCGATAACTAAATCGGTTCACAAAGCGTTCCAACCCGTGTTTATTTTGCACCGTCACGGAACTGTGAAAAATACATGCCTGCGCACAACATCATTACGAATGATCCCAATAACCGTTCTGGGACGATACAAAAATTGTAGGTTGGAACAAACCTACTACTTATGCAGTACGACATAGTGGTTGCTCCGGGTGCTCTCTCCGTCTCTCCTCATCTTCTCTCCGAATTCTTTTTACCGAATTTACGCTTACTCCCGTATATAAGGCGGTTCGTTCAACTTTTTGTTTTAGTGGCAATTTAAATTGATTATTTGTAGCTTCTTCATTGCATACCCTATTAACATGGCCAATTACTTCCCGGGCTTGGCTATGCAAGGTTTTCCCCCGCGTGTACTCGTTTATTTTAATAAAAATCACAACAATAAACAACAAATTCCAATCAACCGCTTCTCCACCACTGCCAGTCGCTCGTTAAACCTTCAGATGATAAGAGTGTCTGTTACACTTAAGTGGGACAAAGAGACATTCTTTAAAGAAAACATGTATAATGAAAAGAGACCGAATATTCATCAAACGAACGTGATTTTTAGTCGGTGCCTTGGATTGGTCGAATGCAAGGCCGTTGCCAGATTTAACAGAAGAAAGGGTTAACTAAGATTTTTTAAAATATTAGCCCTGGTACCTTACGCTGATTGAAACGTTGTTTTGTTTACGACTGCTTTATTTTTTTATTGAAAAGTTAAAAATCTAATTGGTATACAAATTACAAAGAGATAAATTTACCTATATAAGATAAATTAAAATGAAAAACTGTTTACAATTACTTTATTTAAATTTCTATAAATAATTATGACAACAGTGTAAGTTTTTTGTCCGCATTTTTCCGCCAGCTCTAGACTCGTGCAACGCACTTTAAGTTTATTTAGACACTTATATACAGGGTGTTATGAAATTCACTGCATGTATTTGAATGAGTTACTCCTGGGGTAGACTACAGACATACTCAATACTTTTTTTTCTCAAATCGCACACTTTTTTATTTTAAAAATTGCCCTAAACCACCCCCGTATCCGACTCTTCTAAAGAGCCTGACATCATAAGCTCTAATATTATAAAGAAAAACAAATGATCCGGCCGGGACATTGCCAAACTTAAATATTATCTTGATATCTCATTTTCTTATTAGATTTAAATAATCCAAAATATTTTTAATGCCACAAAAGCATTTTGAAGAAAATATGTACCTATTTTAATTTAATAGGAATTTTTTTATTTAATATGGGAAAATATGGACCACTCGTGAAATCGGTTGAAATTGTACCTAACCAGATCGAGCAACACAACGAATTATGACTTAACCTATAACGTTATTAATAAGATGAGAATTGTTCCTACTAGCTTAAACTGTCTTCTAAAAAAAATGTTAAAAATCAAAAAGAAAAATACTAACTGAGCACAACTACATCGTATTTTAAAATTATAACCAAAATTATTTTATTACAGCATTAGTAAAAAAAAAATGTTTGCTATTTATTTCTTAATTTGTGAAAGAAAAAGTTAAAGCCGTTAAATATTAACAAAATATCGTAGCGTTGCTTAGTGAGGTGCATTTTAAATTAGTTCTGGGTATTTCGTTGAAGTTGTGGTATTTATTTTGGTTTAAACAGCTTTCCTCTAGAGAGTTTATTAAATTTGTGTTGTAGGCAGTATTTTAACATTTTGAAATTGAAACTTTTGGAAGAGCTGGTAGGATCTCTTTCTTTAAAGACAGTGTATTAAAAATATTATTTCTTCAAACTTGCTACATAGAAATATTATTAAAAGACCTGGCAACACAACAACCTAGCTCACTGATCTTTTGTTCTTTATATGGCCATGTGTTTTATTTCCAGTGGTGTGCAGTGATTAAATTTTTTTTTAGGGACAATACTTAGCTTATTATCGCGAAGCGCCATTTATGACTACTTTTCCCCAATCTGAATTCAAATCAGAATTTTCAAGTTTCAATATATGCAGTGAATTTCATAACACCCTGTGTAGTAAAAATGTAAATGTAGAAAAATTGAAAGCTTTTTATTAGTTAAACTCGCAAAAAAATAACAGGAGACACTTTATTAATATTTTTAATTTTTCTTAAGGAAAATTACTTTTTCCCTAATGCTAAGTTCGGTTAAATGCTTTGGCCGAAACCAAAGAAAATCAATTTCCGCATCCGAAGGAACGGTTTCCGGCGCGGTCCCGACGATTTTGCCACTACGACAAGCAATTTCCGTATTTTCTAAAATCAGATTCCTTAATAATTTGCCTCTGAAGTATTTCGATTTGGCGTCGAATCCGTCAACTGAAACCTAATTTAAACCTTATTTGTGTTTATAAAAGTATTTCTCTAATACCATCATGTTAAGAATTATTATATTAGCACCATAATTTTGATTTTTCACTGGCGGCGTACAGTTGTATAGGGAAGATACAAACCTGGCAGTAAATAAAAAAACGAAATTTAATTAAAAACTCACTTTAATAAAGCAGTTGTCCTGATCACCACCAGAGGGGGCTCTTGTAGCGGCTAATCGACCGTAGTAAAAGGTGACATGATTTGAGTATTTTTTTTTTAATGTTTTTGACGAATTTGTCCCATCCATAATTAATACTTTACTATTAATATATTTTAAATAAACTCCACTTATCCATAGGCCGGGGACAATAACTCGTCGTTTCTTACCTTCAACACATCATTGATCCTATAATTCTACCCCTAAGTAATGAATTAGGCGACCACTTCTTCTTTATGGATGACAATGTTAAGTCATAAAAGCCACTTCGAACTGGAGCTAATCAAGAATCCCTAGACCAGAACATATATGGAATTGTATCAAGAGCAATTTTTAACCGAAATATCTCTACCTAAACAATGCCCACGAACTTATTGTTTAATTAGCTATTTAGGAGTGGAGTGGAGGAATATCCCCCCGGAAAACATTATCAATTTGATTATTGGTACTCATAGGCGGGTTCATGCATTACTAAGAAGTAAAAATACCGAATACCAATTTGTTGTAGCACTGGTTATTTTAGTTCCTCTTTAGAATTTAATATTTTAATTTTTATATCCCAATTTTAACTATTTATTTTTACATGATAATTGATTTGAATGAAATTCATTTAGCTCATTTTCGCGAAAGTTTTTATTTAATGTTTTATACTGAGATTTCAACATACGAGTATTAAAAGATGTTATAATATTCTTGATAATTAGGGGTGCAAGGCTTTTCAATTTCAACTTAAATAAGAGTTTGTTTAATTCTTTTCTTATATCATATAGTTTATATAATTTTTTAAAAACAGGATTTGCTTAGCCTAAATACTGGAATTAACGGCCAATAAAAGCAACTGATCGATACAGGTTGTGGTAAGAAAATAAAAACCCAAATAAAAAGCAAAATTACAATAGTATAAAAATAATTTTATTAATTATACAAATGTACATTTTATACATTATCAAAAAGAACTTGTTTTAATTAAACAAAAAAATTGGGTTACTTAAAATTATTATTGTCACAACTCATTGAAATTTTTAAAAATTTGCCATTACCTAATTTACATAAATATAGGTTGTTAAATCTAGAAAATAGTAAAATATAATTACAAAAATACTTTTAAAATCACACAATCCTACACTAAAATAACAATTATTGTAATTACATGAAAGATACACCACAGGCACGAAAAACGGATCCCTTACAATTTGGACCATTTTGAAAGCTCGATAACTTCTCTTGGACGGATTTTAATTTTTTTTTAGCAATTTGTAGATTAATTGTTCGACTTTTAGTTTGTTTTTGAATTAAAAAGAAATAACCGACTAAGTCACATTATACGAGGGATAATATGTTGGTTCTCGGCTTTAGTTTAAAGCACCCTGAGAAGTTACTTGACAGAGTTAAAAATTTAACAAGTAGTTTAACGTCAAAGTACATCTATTCTCAATACTTATATATTTTCTTTTTTGTTCCATCTCGATCGCTTGAGTTTTGGAGATGCATAAAGAAGACACTAGCAATTTCCCATAATTTAACATCTAAGTGTGCTTTTAATCTTAATCAACAAGTATATGGAACATCGATAAACATTCCTAAATAAAATATTAACATAACAGATTATGTTGTTCCCAACGTACAGTTGGTAGGAGATACCTTTCTCCTAATGCATGGCAACGCACGACCGCATACTACTCGGATAGTCAGATAATACTTAAATAATGCTAACATCCTATAGAAGAAATGGCCACCGGACAGCTCAGATCTAAACCCAGCCACCACGTGTGGATTTGCACAGTAGAATAATTTTAACCTTAATTCCAGTAATACCACCTGCCTGTAGAACGCTGAATGAATTGCCAAGGGTACCAACTATCAGAGAAATGGGCAGCAATCCTTAGGAGGATTTGGTGGAAAGTATATATATATATATATATATATATATATATATATATATATATATATATATATATATATATATATATATATATATGTATATATATATATATATATATATATATATATATATATATATATATATATATATATATATATATATATGGTTCTATATTATTGTTATTTTATGATTAGAACTCGGCCACCGGGGCTCCGGTGGCCGAGTTGGTACGGCGCCAGTTTTGCAACCGAGGGGCGCGGGTTCGAATCCCGCTTCGACCATGGGTATTTTGTGATTGTTAACTGTTGGAAGGTGGTAGAGGAATTCTTCCTCGACCGAGGTGGTACCACCCCACACATCCTCTTAAAGGGCTGGTGAAATCCCTACGGATGTTTCCAGCTCTGGATGTGTGAGTCGATTCCCCAGTACACCCACGGTACATAGTACTTGACTTCGGTCTTCGTGGGCTGTCAGAAGATAAAAAAAAATACTTTAAAATATGTGTTTCGTTTAAAGTTTAAACATTTGTATCACAAACAAAAATAAAGCTATCGAGATAAATCAAAAAAGAAGTTGCTGAGAAAAGAAATACCTAGATGGTAAATTACTATTTAAATTTCGGACTCTGTCAAATGACGCCACACGGCGTTTTTAACTTAAGCCAAAAAAGCCAAAAAACAATATTTTGTTTCCCGTCATAAAATATAATGCCATAGGCGGGTTTTCTTCCCAATTCAAAAATAAGTTATGAAGTGGAACAATAATCTACAAATTGCTTTAACAATGATTAAAATTCATTCAGAAGAAAAAAAGTTATCAAACTTTAGATTTTTTCGAAATTTAAAGGTGCCTTCCTTTTCGTGCCAGTCAGTGTATATTTTTTCATTATTTTTGTAATTATTTTAATTACAGTTACTATAATAAATTAAACAGAAGCCTAATCCAGACTTACTAATATTTTATAGCACTCTCTACACATAAATGTAGGTACAAATGTTTAGAAGTCTGAACTAGACTTAAGCTAGACTAAAACCGAAAAGCAATATATAGTGATATTTAAATAGTAAGGTGACAAGGATAAATTCATTTCCAGTCGGAAGAGGAATTTCCATAAAATTATTTTCTAACAATTAGGCTTATCTATTGCTAATAGGGCCTTAAAGACTTAAATCACGCAGACGTCAGTATTGATTTAAATAAAATACTTTAAATCGATATGTATTTAAATATTTACAGAAGGTTAATTGGATTAAGGTCATTCAAACTATTTAGAAGATTCTAATTTTGTAGTACTCATCGTTTCGACCTCTATGGCGCCGTCCTCGGGACTATACAACTGTATTTCTTTTATAATCTATAGGGTTTTTTTTGTTTTATTAGCTGCTACTACATGACTATAATGACTGTTTCTTTTTTCCGTCAATAATCAAACAGTGGCACCTACTAAAACTAAAAACTATATTATTTTCAAATAAGCCCTACTAATTTTTAGGAGGAATACAGAAGATATTGGTAATATTTTCCTAAAGATGACATCATAGAGCAGTGTTGTAAATATCCGTATTCTTTAGATATCCGGATAATACGGAATCGGAATCAGCTAATATCCGTATCCATTATCCGAATACGAATCCATTTCTTGAACCCCGCGACAGATCATGTATACGTATGCATGCAATACTAAAACATTTTCTATCCGGATACACGGCTAGGTAGGTCGATGCGGTATCGGTATCATTCGAAGTCGAAGGTTAGGGATAGGAAGGCACCGTCGGTCGGCGTCGTTCGTTCTCGTTTGAATTCGGTTCGGGTGAGGCGGGCCTAGTTTAACCAATGGGTCTCATCCCATATGATACCCGTTACCCCGATAACTATGCTATCTTTTTTTAGGAAAGGTCATTAGAAAGAGAAAGCATAAGATCAAATATGCCACATCGCAGACCGTGTTGTTCGCTTACACTCGATTCCGATTCCGTTTTCTCTTTGCACTTTGCATTAGTATAAAGCCGATGCGAATTTATTTTGATTCCGAATCCGTATTCAAATTCTCGGCCGGTTCCGGATAATCCGGATTCTTTTAATATCCGTATCCAACGGATATTTGGATACGTATCCTTACATCACTATCATAGAGGTCGAAACGTCGGCTAATACAAAATTATAATGTTCTGAGTAGTTTTAGTGACCTAAACTCAATTAATCCTCCGAAAATAATCAAATGTTGGTCACCAAACAAAGAAGCTAAATATTTAAATATGTATGCTCATTTTTTGTAATATATATGTTGCCGGCAACTTGCGAAATCCGGCAATCTGCGAAATGTCTAGCTATTTTGCAAGCCGACCATTTCACCAGGCATTATGCAAATTGACGAGATCTTCAGATAATTTGAAAAATGACTAAAACACTTCAGACAATCTGCTAAAATCTTCAATCTGCTGAATTGTAATCTGAAAATCACACATTGGCACATCGTCGCAACGAACTAAAAAAAGAGTTATTTCTCGAGAAGTTAAGTAAATTGTACCGTAAAAAGATTTATAACAACACCTTTGTGACATTTGCTGAACGAGAAGACATAATTAACATTCTGAACAGCCAGTCCGAAACCAACAAAAAAAAATATTACAGATTAAAAACCTGTATGTAAAAATTTAGGTTTGCTCAGGTTTGTTAAATACAGGGTGTTCCGGTGATCATGTTACAAACTTCTATGGTACATAAAACACACGAAAATAAGAAAAAAAGTTCATGTGAACATGGGTCCGGAAACGCTTCTTCAGGGAGCTAGGGCCCTTCGAAGATGACCTTCAAAAACTACTCTTCGTTTTATAGCTTCGGTACTACTGCAGCTATCGCCACCAATTTTGGGACATGAAATCTACTTGGTAGGTTCATCAATTTGAGCCTTCCGGATTTTGTCACCTTTAACCAGGGGCGTACAAACCAGGGGGGTATTTGGGTAAATTTGACCCTACTCCTCTTAGGCTTTAATTTCTTACCATAAAGGCAATAAGTCTCTCTAATCTAATTTATTTTCATTAAAAAAGAAGATTTGACTAACTTTTAATGCTCACTATCTGTACTGAACCTCATTTTCATATTTCAAGGTAATAATTGGTTTAAGACCAATAATTTATTATTGATTGGATTTAACCATTTTCCGAGGAAACGGTGACAGATAGCGACTTTTACTAAGAGTACCTTTTTTATGTAAAAGGCATTGGAAAATCATAACCAGATATAAAAATGGTAAGAAATTAAAGCCTAAGAGGAGTAGGGTCAAATTTACCCAAATACCCCCCTGGTTTGTACGCCCCTGGTTAAAGGTGACAAAATCCGGAAGGCTCAAATTGATGAACCTACCAAGTAGATTTCATGTCCCAAAATTGGTGGCGATAGCTGCAGTAGTACCGAAGCTATAAAACGAAGAGTAGTTTTTGAAGGTCATCTTCGAAGGGCCCTAGCTCCCTGAAGAAGCGTTTCCGGACCCATGTTCACATGAACTTTTTTTCTTATTTTCGTGTGTTTTATCTACCCTAGAAGTTTGTAACATGATCACCGGAACACCCTGTATATTTGACAATACTCCCATATAATGAGAATTGGTTCCGGTCAGCCAACGGTTTGCATAATGCCTAGTCAATAGTCAATGTAAGATATTAATACCTCTGTTAAGCATATTGACGATTGTAGCAGGCATTTTACAGATTGCCTAAAGTGCTTAAGTCATTTTTCAAATTATCTGAAGATCTCGTCAATTTGCATAATGCCTGGTAAATTGGTCGGCTTGCAGAGTGGTTAGGCGTTTCGCAGATTGTCGGATTTCGCAAGTTACCGGTAACATATACAATATACATACACTATGAATAAACAGTAACTTCTAATTTATAACTGAATCGATTATCACTATGCACAAATATACATCATTTTTGCACTGATTCGAGACATTTCTAAATTGTGCAGATTTCAGTTTTGATTTTGGCAGCACATATTATTTCATTTTAAGCTGGAATTCCCTCGGTCTATTATAGGTAGTAAACATATTGGGAAAAATGCAAATATTAATATCTTTGCTGGTGCAGTATAAGACCATCAAAAACCTCAAGAAAAATGGACTCTCCTTGCTTCTGGCCAAAATCAACCTGTTCTGGTCCAAACCAGAAGCAAAGGTAGTCCTTTCTCCTTGCGGTTTTTGGAAGGTCTTATTTTACACCAGCGAAAATATTAATTTCTTTAAGCTGCCTAATTTACTTTTTTTCGCAACTGCAACATACAGTCAGATTTCTCTCACAAAATCATAGATCCATTATAGCTGTCTATCTGTCAGGTATCACAACACGGACGGACTAATGAATATTGGTACATTAGCTGCAAAACTGGAAAAAATATTCACACAAAATTAAAAATAGGTGAATACTGTACAGTCCCTGGTAGCTATCTACTTAGTAAATCAGTCAAAATTCCTCTGCTTTTTTCATAGATAATTAGAAAGACATTTTAGTTTTCCGCGTTTTTAAAATTAATTTTTTGGGGTCCTAATTTTGATACGACAAAGCTCTAATGGTACAATGTCTATGGAAAAATCATTAAATAGCTATTTGTGTATTAAGAGCGCAAAGTGATATATTGCCGCTCTGAGCGAGAAGTTAGACGGCTATCTCGCGAGAGCGGCAATGTCACTTTGCGCTCGAATTACACACATGATTTTTTCTACAACCGGTATTTTTATAAAAATATTTTGTAATGTAATTAATAATTATTGATATCAAATTTGACAGTTTATATTTTGTGTCAAAAGTCGCAGATACGCTGGACGTTTATTATTATTAAGGTGTCCATGTTAACTAAGCGAGCGACAAAGTAACTTTGTCGCTCGGCGAGCGACAAAGTAAAACAAACGCTTGTTCCTCGAAAATGTCCAACTTTGCGCTTTCTTTTGAAAGCGCAAATTTGTACTTTTCGCTCGGTTGTAGAAAAAGTTTTTTTTATCCGAGAGTGCGTAACACCCCTTAAAAACATGGATAAAAGGCCATTGTTAATAATATGACTATTTAATCTCAAACATGTCGTCAGCAATGTTGTCAACGGCATTTTGCCAATACAAATATAAAGGAACAGGAATTTCTGTTCATGTTACAGGAAATTAAAACGCTATCGCTTATGCCAGTAACATTAAATTTATGATTCAATTTCTATTTTCTACGGGCTTGTTGTTGAGCTCAGTTTGCTGTAAAACTTTAAAGATTAGATAGAAACGATGTGAAGCAGGATATTATAGTCGATCTTTTACCAATATCTTTTAATCTTTGGATGTATACCGAGGGGGTAAATTACAGTTTCAATTTAAAGTCAGTGAGCTGTCTAATAATCTGTGTGTTTCAAATTAACGGTAAAAACAAGTAAAATACAGTGTGTTTGTTTTTGTATAAAACGTGTTATAATTTCGGTGCGTTCTTTTTTACAACAGAAATTCACCTAGCGAAAGCGTGATGCCACCAGATTTCAACCAAGCTGTTCTTTTATTTCTGGTAGAAAACCAGTGATACATACTCAAATTAACAGTGGATTTTCAGAATTCATTAAACCTGATGTAAACTAACTTCCATCATTTCTATTTTGCGGTGTATATGATTCGGTCATAAACATTTACTTTAAAAATTTCAAGATTATAATATGTTGCTAACTTTTAATTAGCCATATTTGACTTTCACATTGTTTATAAAAATAATTCATGAGCTGTAATGGTACCAATTATTTACGAGGATTACATTTGCGATACGAGCCGCAAGCGAGTGTGGTAAATCATACTAGTAAATAATAGTCATTACCCGGAGTAGAATACCATACTTTTTCTACTATTTTAATAAAATGTCTGACAATTAAATTATTAAAATTTTTATAAATTTTGTACTTCACTCTAAATTTAACAAATTTTGACCAGTTAAAATTTAGGTTAACAGTATAATTTTGATACAATGATTTGACAATTGTTTCTATAAGTTTTCTTTGGTGTTTTAGAAGTTTTGTTAAAGTTACTTCCTGATTGGTTTACAACATCGTGATTGGTCACAAACCGTGAATAATGAATTATTATTATTATTATTATTATTATTGTTATTGATTTAGTTCGTTTGACAACGCCAGCAATAATGTAGCTATCTCATGTTTTTAGTATATGACAAACAGGGGTGGAAAAACTTTCACCTGTGACACCGAATGATAGCATGTATAACCTTGCATTTCTTGTCAAATACTTCACATTAAAATGTTACCAAATGTTAAAAATACAAAGAAAAAGTGATGTTGCCAACAATCTGCCATATTTTAACTACAACATATTTTTACAGAACAAAAAACATTTCGTTGATCTAAACTTTGGAATTTGGCAATTTAAAAAGGACGCGGTTCTGATCTTCTGCACAAGTAAAAAGTTATTCAATATACCTTTTCTATACCTTGATAATAATCTATAATTATAATCACTATAGACATTTTAGAGCATTATTGTTATTTTTATTTATTAGGTACCGATTTTGATAAGTTCTCGGCTGAGTATTAAAGATATCTTAATAAAATTTAATACATTTCTAGGTTTAAAAAATACTGCACCCATCGAATTGTTAGAAAAATTACATCTTTTTATAAATAAATTAAGAAAGATTGATAATTATTAGGCTAATAGGGAAACAATTATTATTTTTAATATTTTTTATCTTCACCGAATTATCTTCTAAATGATCCTTATTTTTCATGGCAAGATTAACCTTGCGCCTCCTAATATGAAAGCTTTGTTTAAAGAGTTGCCAAGACGTTGTTAATTTTTAATGTCTCCGTAATTCTATGGTGATATTTCATTTATCGTCGGTCTGCCCAAATATATATCACAGCTGTTGTATATGTTAAGAAAACATATTCCAAAAGCTGGGAACCATTTTTATAGCCATATCTTATGGATATAAAATAACAGATGACAGTGTACGGATTTAAGACATAATACCATATTACTACTTAATAAATTTCAGACAAAAGCAATACTCTTACTCTGACCCTAAAAGTGAGCTCGGAAAAATACATTATGGTTTCGATCTTCAGCTTAATAATTAAAAAAAAAAGAAACTAAGTTCTTTAAAAGGCGTGTAGGTCTAAAAGTGGTGGTGTAAAGATTTTTCGAAATCAATTATCTGCAATTATAGTTTTTAGTGACCTATTTATTGAAGACGCACGAACACAATTCAAATATCAAACTTATGCTTAACGTCGCACCGATTACAATTTTACCTTTTTTTAAAGTGAAAAAGACTAAATTTGCACAACAAATGCTGAAAATTAATAATTGTATTGTATTTTTACAGAATTTACTAAGCAATCAATGATTATTATCTATATAATAGTATAATACCCTCTACTTTCATTTATTTTTCTTAATCAGAGAATGTATGATAAGCAAGTTTTATGGAATTTTGGGGAGTTACCTTTTTATCATAATAGTAAGTGATTTAGTATCTACCAATAAATTATGTAAGGCCTAAACTGTATTTAAAATTAGGAAAATAATTATAGGAAGAAAACGACATACACGGTGTCGAAGATAAGGAGGGCCAGTACAGGGCATCTCGTTAATAGCTAGAAATACAAATTTGATTAAATGGGAAACAAGTTGTGTAATTAAAGAACTAATAAAATAATGTCCCAAAATTTTTCGCGTGATTTTCCATTTTCGAGTTATTTTGAAAAACTAAATTTTCCAATTTTGAATTAAATTTTTTTCTGGCTTTAATATGAAAGGTAGAGCAAAACTAATAAAACTTCTTCGTAGCAACTTGTAATGAACTTCAAGATTACGTTTCAATTTTTGTATTCGACGTTTCGTCTAAAATTTGACATAAAAAAATCAGGACTGTAATTAAAAAAATGAAGTTGATGATCGCCGAGCAAAGACGAACCGTCTAGTAAAAAACTGATAACGTAATCTTTAAGTTCATTAAAATTTACTATAAAGAAGTTTATTAGTTTTGCCCTACCTTCCATATCAACGTCAGAAAAAAATTCAGTTCAAAATTAGAAAATTTATTTTTTTCAAAATAACTCGAAAATAAAACATCATCTGAAACATTTCAAAACATCATTTTATAAGTTCTTTAATTACACAACTTTTTTCCTATTTAACCAATTTTGTATTTCTAACTATTATCGAGATCCCCATACTGGCCTTCCTTGGCTTGGACACCGGGTACACCAAACTTTTTTACATTCGTTGCAAATAGTTTAGAAAAAAAAATTGGATACAGAGCTATAAACTAACCGGTTTCGCTCTATCATTTAATTTTAAGAAAGTTTTTAAGAAATTTGCTAATAATTTAAACTATTATATATTAGGAACTTACAACAATAATAAAATTATGTTACTTTACAAAATAAATAATATTTTACTTTGACTATTTACAGTATTTACGAAAAACAGATTCAAAAATACTGATCCATGAATATAACCTATGTTACATATTTCAGTATCCAAGGAACAAACTTTGATATCCTGGTACAAACACCTGGCAAATTAGCTTCAGCGCAGCCTATTCCCCAAGATATAATCCCCGCTAAAAAATATCGTCCATCTCTTCCTTTAACTTGAAGAGGTCCTCCAGAATCCCCTTGGCAGGAGTCTTGTCCGCCAGTTTCATGTCCAGCGCAAAGAAATATGTCTGGAATAACTTCATGACGTCCTGCCTTAAGAAACATTGTTTTGCAGCGATCGTTGCTGACAATAGGTACTTGAACCTATAAAAACACTTTAGCTGTAATAAAACAATGCTACATACACTGTGTAAAAAAGTTCCGGAAATACTAAAAAATAGTAAATAAGAAATATCAAAAACTACGCCAATGTAAACGAACTGGATTTTCGTTCAATAAGATTATTTTAAAAACTAGACAAGTTAGCGAAACGTTTTTTAATTAATTGATTAAATTTAATTGCATTTAAATTTAGTTTCAATTAAATTTAATGGCAAAATATAATTGACATTTGATTGCAATTAAATAATAAATAATTTAATAGCCGATCACAATTCAATTTAGCTGCAATTAAATTTGATCGCCATTAATTAATTGTCAATTGAAATTAACTATTTTAATTACAATTAAAAAAGCAACTAAAACTAATTGACACTGAAATGCACAGGAAGTGCTATTTGGCAAACAAATCTTTATATTTGGTAACGATTAGGACTTTCAAAAGGATTCGTTGTTTTAATTAATTTTCCCATTTTTGTTGGTTACTCTCATAATAAAAAAAATATAACGAAAAAGCTTACTTCTTGCAACACAGATGGCAATGTACCTCCTTCACTTAACCTCCCCCACCCAGTCACAGTAGCATTCTCACCAATCAGCAAATCGTCTGTAGCAGGTAGACATATTGGTAAAATATGAGGTGCAAAATTTATGGTCTTGTCCAACTGAACCAGGGCCAAGTCGTACTCGTATGTGAAAAAGTTATATTTTGGATGAACTATTTTTTTGGCTACTGATCTTTCGAGGTATGGATGATCTTCCTGAACATTGGAAAAGTCATATTCGCCGACTCGTATTCTAATTTGAGAAGTTAACAGACTGTAAAACAAACAATTATTCAGTATAAAGCAGAGGTAACAATTTTATTGTTATAAAGGGTATTTCTGACGCAATCCAAAAAATTTTAATGGGTAGTATTGGAGTTGATAACTTGATTATATGTAGTTTACTTTACTTCCATCCCTTGCATTTTGGGATTCAAATTTTTATTTATTTACTTCAAATGTTCATTTGTAAAAATAAAAAACTAAGCCAACTTAAAGAAGTTACATAAAATACCACTGTAAAATTTAAATTGTTTAATATGGAAAATGGCAAAGATCGTAAATAACACTCAGATGCACTTTATCGCTTATTTGCGAAGCGAATTTTCTTAGTAGTATTCCTAAATAGTGCTACAATTACAGCAGAAAGCTTTTATGCTTAGGTTTGTTAAAGTTTGTCAAATTGTTTAAGTTTGCCGTATTGCACAAGAAAATAATCACACTTTTGGCGATTTACTATAATGTTTCTATCTAAAATGACTGGAAATTGAATAACTTCAGTTAAAATATACAGTGTCCAAAAAGTCTTAGTATGAGCAAATATCTTTGCTACACTGAAAAAATCGTTTGGACTCTTTTTCACACAAAATTGTAGCAAAGTCTTTGTAGAGCAATTTACTCTAATTGGATTATTAGTTACAACAGTTGTTATACATTTTCATACAATTGTAGCAAATTTTGCTACAAATTTGTCTTGGGCATTTTTGAGAACGAATTGTTGGAAAAAGGTACACAATTGTAGTGAAATGTCCCACAATGTTTTTTCAGTGTATAAGTAAACATAGAAACACAAAATTCTAGAAGTGTCATATTTTGCGTTAATAAATCTACTTCCTCATGTAATTTAACTTTTTCAACCCACTTGAGGGGCGACGCTAGAGAGTTGAGGTCAAAACTTTTAAATGCAACCCCATATCATGTGGTAGTCTTCAAAAAAGAAAGCAAATCAAGGTTAAATGGCAAGCCTTTAAAAATTTAAAATCGCAAAAAAAGTAAAAATTTAATAACCTTTATTGTTCTTATTACTTTAAAAGTTGTTAAAATGACCGCCATGCACTTCTTGGCAGTAATAAAGTCGATTTTTGAAGTCAGTTCGAAAATGTAAGTTCCAAAATCGACTTTATTAGTGCCAAGAAGTTTATTTATATTGTGAACAACTTTTAAATAATAAGAGAAATTTTCCCTTTTTTTCACTATTTTTAATTTTTAAAGGCTTGCCATTTAAAAACGAATTCTTTTTTGAATATCTTTAAAATTAGGTACAACACAGCATAGGGTTGCATTTAAAATTTTGACCTCAACTCCCTAGCGTCACCCCTCAAGGGGATTAAAAAGTTAAAATACACGAACAGGTAGATTTATGAATCAATAGGATACCCCTAAAATTTGGTGCCTCAATCTTTACTAATAGCAAAGATATTTGCCCATTCGACACTTTCGTCTTACTAATTATAACCTATTTCTAGAAGTTTCGAGTTAATAAGACCATCTAATTTTTTCTCCATATAAAGTTTGAACCCCTGTTTCACCCCATTACCGGCTGAATTTTGAAAAATCCCTTCTTAGTGAGTCTCTACATTATGAAATAAAACTACCGGCCAAATTTCATATTTATAACTTCAGTGGTTTCGGCTTTTTCTCGTTAACCAAGTTTCTCTGCGACTATACTACAAGACAGAAACTAAAATAAAACAAGCCCTGTTTCCCTTCTCTAGAAAACAATTTTTGACCTTTCAGATATTAGATATATTTATTTAGACCACTTGAACGATGTTTTATTTTATATTTTTCCTGGTAGAAATAAAGAGAAAAACAAATTTAAAACGAAATGCTGGAAAAATAAGATTGTCTTGTTTACAGCTAACGATCACGTAAACAAGAACATAACAACAATGCATTTAATTTACAGCAGTTAAAGCGAGTTTTACTGCTTGAAACGCAAATTCTTAACCCCAAGATTGTCTAAAAAAGTTTAAGATTTAGTATTGGTTTAAATGAAGATCTCGTTGATCAGTTAGGTTATAAAAGTTTTTATCCTGTTACTGTTAATAAGCAGACATTAAAACACTAACGTTCAGATTCACTAAGAAGGTTTAAAATTTAGTACCGGTTTAAATTAAGATCTTCTAGTTGATCAGTTATGTTTTGATAGGTTTTTGTCCTGTCATTGTTAATAAGTCGTCATTAAAAATTTATAAATGATTGTGATATTTCGGCGATTTGCTTAGTTTCCAAATAATTTTCATCTTGGAACGGATTGCTAGAATGAATTTGGTTCTATTAATGTCGAAAGTACGTAGTAAAATTGCCCTTTTCTTTACAAATTCGCGAGAAACCTTAGAAAAAAATTCACAGTATAAAACTTGGTTGTCTTATTCTTACACTTGTCAGTTTAAAACTTTTGGTAGTCAAATTAGACCGGACTAGCGTTGGAGAATCTGACCGTAAGTGTCTAAGGCCGTATTGTAGATCTTCGGAGACTGCTCGTTGAGAAAACATTGTCAAAGTAGGACAGTCATGACTGGCTGCAGCCTAGCAATGTTCTCGGGGGAAGCGTTCCATCAAGATGTAGAATATCACCTTTGTAATGTTTAAATTACTTTATTCACTATAAGAAGTGCTTAAGTCTAGACGTGGGTATAAATTCTAAAAAATCCTTAATCAATTTAATATAATAAGTATTTAAGTCCACCGACAAAATTTGAATACGCAGCTTTTGTTAGATTTTACAAAAAAAATCTATTTATATTAGTTAACTGACTCAACTATTTCGAGTTAAATCAATTCAGGACAAACATGTAAGAATGATACTTTTCGTATTTACCATTTAAGAAGTTTAATTTTATTGCAGCTGTAACAACTAAAACATGTTATTGCCTAAACTGTTGGCTATTTAATAGCAAAAATTAAATTTAGGAAATTCTAGAAAAGAGCCTAAGCTAATTTTTTTATTATTATTGATTTTTTGTTAGCTGCAGCAGTTAATTTCAATAAATATATTGGTGCAATGTTCCAAAGACTATGGATAATTTTCACTGAAAAAGCGGCATCATATTCCAAAAAATAATATTTCTAGACACCAATAAAGTTTGTAAACTCGGTTTCCTCGGAAACGATAAAAGGTTAGGCTCATTTTCCAATCGACCATTCAATTAAAAAAATACGTGTTACAAAAAAAATAAAGAATAGCTCTTAAAATGTATTTTTCAAATAGTGTTTTCTCTGTAGCCATTACTTTATAGAGGGTGTCCGCAAACAAATTAGAGATATTTTAGTAGTAAGCCTATTTAGACTAACTTGTATTACTACAATTTTGCTTCCTTTAAAGTTTGCCCTTGGAAATGTATCTCTTATTTTACATTGTTTATATTTAAGTGCTTATTGTTTAGTTTTTAAATTTTTTAAGTTAAATTGTTTATTGTTTAGCTTTCATATTTCAACTTGGCATGGTAGGTTTTTGGGGTAGGGATAAGAATGAGGTTATTTTTTGGGTGAAACATAGAGAGCTCTGACAACATCGTATACATACTTTTGATTTTCCTGGTAATCGATTCTGCTCGTACACTTCGAGAAAGTTGTTTGTTTTTTTAAAAAAGCATTAATCCATTTTAAAAAAGGCATTCTTGTTCAGTGACGCTAATGTATACAATTTTAGAGAAAAACTAATATATTTGCAGAAAGATTCAACAGTTTGAGTATTAAATCGAAGCTGTATCACGCTGAAATAAGGTAAACGATAAACTGTTCTATTTTGGAGAAAGATTATTGCCCACCAAAAATACCCAAAAACAAAACAAAAATATGTGTAGGGTCTTGCCTATGTTTTACACAAAAAATCTAACTGCTTAGAAAACCAAAATTGTACCAAGACAAGTTAATCTAAATTGGTCTATTTAAGTTACTAAACGCTCTTTTTAATATTATATGTCCCATTCGTTTCCAGAAACCCTGTACATTTAAACTTCTACAGGTTTTGCTTGTACAAAACAGACATTTAACCTAAGCAGATAAATCAATCAGGGCTTATCGCTTTTTCATTCTTTTATTTGAAAAGCAGTGACGCGTTATTTTTACGGTTATAAAAATATTTTATGGCGCAAAATACAAAAAATGATTTGTAAAGACCCGAATCCAGAATGTTTTATAGGAATTTAGATAGGTTTCGCTTGGGTTACTTACTCGTCTACACAATGGCCCGCCGTGGCAATCCAATTTTCGTTGAGAATGGCGCCGCCGCATCTGTGAGTGCTAGAAAAGCCGAAGAAAGATGTTCTGCGAACCGAAACCTGAGGGAAGGAAAGATATTAAATCACGAGGTGTTTGAAATTCTAAATTTTACATGCATATAGAGTATATTTTCTCTCGTAAATTACTAACAACTTTGTTTATCCTCGTGTGTTGGAACGGCTGGGGTTGTAAACAAGTTACAGTAACATTTTTCCTAACACTAATTTGATATTGTATATTTCCAATAGCATGGATATCTGAATTAGTATATAAAATAGATTTTTCTCAGTTTGCTTATATGCTATTTAAATTAAACGAGTATTAAAAAGTAATACTTTACAGGCTGGCCTGGCCTATGAATATATTTTATGCACATCTAGTTAATAGTTAGGCTATTTTCCCGAAGGTTGACCAGACACGATGATTAGATACGTTCTGAGGCAGGGTAGTCTAATACAATTGAAGAGCAGAAGCAGATGAAGGTGATATGTTAAAAAAAATTTCATCAATCAAGCCAAAGATGGGGAGTTGCCGTTTACGAATCCCAGGATTGAAGACTCTTAAAAAAATATTTGCTGATTTAATGGATATATATCATGTTCATTTTAACCATTAGGGCTTATTATCACCCCTTGTAAGCTCAGCCTAGTTAAAAGTTCATGTTCATAAGGTTTGCTCAGGTTTGTTGGTTTTTGTTTGTGTTAGTTTGTAAGTTCTAGCTATTTCGTTGAAGTATCTCCCTGGGTGTTGAGTTGCCCCGATTGGTTTGCTAATATTCAATGAGACATTATACATAGACGTAACATCTTCATTCGTATAATAAAAGTAAATGACAGCATTGCGACATATCACCTTCATCCACTTACTTATGTCTTCAACCGATTGTGGAGAAAATAGCAGAAAGTAGACGAGGCTACGTTATCTAAACTAGTATAGTAAGATTAGCTATGAGAACATGATTAACATAGGGATTCTGTGCAAAATGTGGGTTGGAAAATTGCGCCCATCCCAGAATTAAACACTCTAAGAAAAAGGAAACGTTGACTGATTTAATAGATAAATATGGACAAGAGGTACATCATGTTTCTTCAACCAATAGGGTTAGGCCCCTTATAAACAGCCTAATTAAGAGGTTTTGTCATTTTTATCAATTTGTTTATCTAGCTGCTTCAAGGAATTCTCTCCCTGGAAATCGAGTTCCCACAGCTACTTTGTTCCAACGCTCTAACGAATCAATGCGGTGCATTCACATATAATATGATAGCCTGCCTTCTCCTCTTCATTGGATAATCTGCACGGGAGCGTCATTATTACAAACCCACAATGTGCCGTAAGATGTAGAGAGTAGACGTTGCCATCTACCCCTATCACCCGCACAGTTCAGAAAGAACTCTGCTTCTTTCTAATCCTCCTTAAACCACCAGTATATTATAAGGACAACGACAGCGGGCGTCAACATTAACAATTTTTGATCAATGTTTAAGCAAAGTTGTTAAAGTTTGCAAACAGTAGAGGCCTACAGAATTGTGTCAATAAGTAAAATGTGAAGGGTCTAGTAAGCTTTAAGCACTCATTTATTTGTTCATAAACTGGCAGCCCATCATCATAATATAATTAGTACAATACTACTGGGTTGCACCTTTAAAAACACTGATTAGTGATTGAATGTAACTGAAACACAGGGTTTTAATTCGAACAGACTTAAAAGTAAATTAACATTATCACACTATCAAACATGTGTTTGATAGTTGACATTGTGCAACTCTATATCTCCAATAAAATGTGTAAATCATAAACAAAATAATTGTGAGATAAAATAGTTATCGGCCTATCATAAGTCACGAAGTATTGAGCTAATGCTTTCATAAAAATTATGAGTAAGTTACCTGCCAGGGCCATCTTCCGAAGGGTGCATTTCTTCCTCCTACTATCCTTGTTTGCGGCTTGGTAAACAATTGAGGAACTCCACAATCTAAGTTTTAAAATACCACTGTTAGTTCTGCCAATGGCCCTTAATAATAATAAACTTAAAATACGATTAGTGACATTCAGACAACCTTTTCAATTAAAAATGTTTTTTGTCCCCGCTGGAATTGAAACTCCAATCGCGTGCTTTTTCAGTAAACTCCCTTCCAAATAAACCACAAATATTCTATATTCGTTTCTTAGGTTTTACCCTTTTTAAATGTATTATAAGGTAGGAAACATGGATCGTATTAACAATTTGTAAAAATAAGGTTTTGTGACTTTAAATGTTTTTTATAAAATGAGCCAGAATTTGTGTTATTGTTGCTTGAACATTTTAAAACTCTCACAGAGTCACGAAAAATGGTTTGTCGCCATTATAAAAAATAATTTTACGATGCATAGCAGCGAGAAATATTCTAGCCTTCCGATTATAGACTCGGCATCAAAATAAATGGTGAAACATAGTTAGTTCATTAAATAATAATATAAATATTTACAATTGATCAGTATCGTTCGTACCAATTATTGAGATCGTACTTGCTCGAAAAACTAGTACTCCACTGACTATTTCAAATTTAACAAAAAGAGGTTCTGTTAGGAATGAAATTTGTCTCTTGCTTTTTATATTATGAAGTGTAAATATTTTCTTGTACAGGCCGAAACAGAATTATTCAAGGATAAATTTTTATTATTAAATTTAGTAGTAATAACAGGAATTTAAATACATTTTCCTCAAAAATAAGTTTTTGTAACAAAACTTTAAAATATTTTAGGAATGCACCACTTTTTTGGATAATGACTAACCCAAAAACTCGTACGGAAACCATATTAAATTAGAAAATCCCATTTTGTTATCACAAAAGGTTTATTTAAATATCCATTTATTTGAGAAAAATTTTAAAATTAAATTTACTTTTTTGTATTGAACACTATATATTTGCAATATATCTACGCCATTAGGATCAATTATTATTGTTCATTAGAGCCTTTATGCTTAATGCAGTTATCTTCTGAAGTTTCTTAATGTACTTTTGACTCACATTCTATAAACTGCTTTTCACTGTCATAGTAAAAATTATTTAATATTCCTTACATTCTAAATACATCCTATATATTTTACATAATCTGAAGTTAACTTTTATAATACGTCCTTTTATTGTATTTCTACAATACGGCAAACAGTTATGATACGAATCCCACAGTTTTTGTCTTTGATGTTTAAAAAATACAAATAACCCACAAAATGTCACTCTCAGTTAAAAGCTACGTATCTCCTCGAAAACTCTGAAATAATATATTTTAAGAAAATCCACACAAAAATCTTTCATTAAACATTGCATTTTGTGCAGTCTCTATCTCAGCTCATATTTCACTTTGAATGTTATCTCGATGTTCCATTTGTTTGGCTTATTTTGTACTTTAAAATTCTATTTGTGTTTTGTGCATGGGTCTAAAACGGCGTAGATAGTTTCCATTTTTATCGCGTAATATTTGCTTTTCAGATTTGTTCTTCCAAGTAAAAATGATTTAAGATTCAAGTGTCAAGAAATATAAAAACAGGTTTTATATTTTTTTCCTTTACTGATAGGATCATAATATACAGAAAGACATTTAATAAAAAAAAGAAGAATTTCAGAAGTCGAATGCAGCTAATAATAAAAGTCAATTCGGGTGGATTTTGGGTGGGGTTGGATTTCACTCGTGCTCCGTTTCTATACCTTTACTATTATTTTATTTTTGGTATTCCGCTCAATTGCCACTGCCTCCCCCTGAAAGCACTATCCGATTTCGTTTCGCTTTAATTCTAACTAAAATGATAGAAGAAAAATGCATAATGCATATGCAGCGCTTTGTTCTCCCGTCTTAATTAAACTAAAATTGCTGTTCTTAAAAACCTGAATATCATTTAGTTTTAATTGGGAATATGCATTTAACCCAAATACATCACAAATATTTTTTTATATTTCCTACATGAATTAAATATATGGTGATTGTTTTTATCAATGTATTTTGGTCTTTATTGACAAAAAAAAAGGATTTTCTACTGCGAATTTTCGCACGAATTTCGAGACTTATAAAACGTGATCCCATTGCGTAGTTGCGAATTCCAGTGTCGTAGGGTCATCGAAAAATCAGTAAAAATGGCATTTAATGTGTAACTCATCCAATGAAATAATTAAAATGCTAAGAGGTTTCAAACTCGCCTTCTTGCTTGCTTCTTGCTGATAGAGATAGAAAGGGAGGGAGAGAGAGAGTCAGGTGGTTCGGGTGTCGCCTTCTTCCTTTTCGACCAAAAGAGTTTTTGCATGCGCCTCAACAATATCCTAATGGCAAGCCTTTAAAAATTAAAAATCGTAAAAATATAAAAATTTAAATACCTTTATTTCTCTTATTACTTTAAAAGTTGTTCGAAATGACCACCGTGAACTTCTTGGCAATATTAAAGTCGATTTTGAAACTCAGTCTGCACATTTTCGAGAATGGCAGGTGCTACTTCTTGGCAGAGTGCCAAAATCGACTTTATTGCTGCCAGACGTTCGTGGTGCTTATTTTGAACAACTTTTAAAGTAATAAGAGAAATAGGGGGATTTAAATTTTGACTTACTTTCACGATTTTTAATTTTTAAAGATTTGCCATTCAAAACGAATTAAGATGCGGAACTCGGGTTTGAGTTAAAAGGTTTCTTTTTTGAAGGCCTCTAAAATGAGGAAAAACACGGCATAGGGTTGCATTTAAAACTTTTGACCTCAACTACCTAGCGTCACTCCTCAAGGGGGTTGAAAAAGTTAAATTACATAAAAAAGTAGATTTATTAACAAATAAGATACACCTAAAATTTGGTGTCCCTATCTTTACTAATAGCAAACGTATTTTCCCATACTAAGACTTTTCAGACACCCTGTATACTAACAGCATTTAAGTGACATCCGTACACAGAGAGATTTAATTTAACAAAGAAGTACCAATTAGATTTAAACTTGTACTTTTAACATGAAAAAATGATTAAAATGGTCAGATGTTTCAAACACGTCTTCTTGCTTGCTTCTTGTTGATAGAGCGAGAGAGAGACAGTCAGATGGTTCGACTGTCGCCTTCTTCCCTTTCAACCAAAGGAGTTTTTGCATGCGCCTCAACGGTATCCTAATGGTAAGCCTTTAAATATTAAAAATTGCAAAAAAATAAAAATTTAAATACCTTTATTTCTCTTATTACTTTAAAAGTTGTTCGAAATGACCACCGTGAACTTCTTGGCAGTAGTAAAGTCGATTTTGGAACTCACTTCTCACATTTTCGAGAATGGCAGGTGCTATTTCTTGGCCCAGTTCCAAAATCGACTTTATTACTGCCAAGAAGTTCATGGTGGTAATTTTGAACAACTTTTAAAGTAATAAGAGGAATAAGGGTATTCAAATTTTGAGATGCGGACCTCGGGTTTGCGTTAAAAGGTTTCTTTTTTGAAGGCCTTTAAAATGAGGAGCCACACGGCATAGGGCTGCATTTAACATTTTTGATCTCAACTACCTAGCGTCACTCCTCAAGGGGGTTGAAAAAGTTAAATCACATAAAAAAGTAGATTTATTAAAAATAGGATACACCTAAAATTTGGTGTCTCTATCTGTATACTAACAGCATTTAAGCGCCGTGAGTATCACAGATATATTTAATTTAACAAAGAAGTAGCAATTAGAAATCCTACCTTCAAAAATAAAATAATTTAACCTAAAACAATGCCTAATGTCGTATCGAACACGCAAATAGCAGAAAAATTACAGAGTTAAAGAAATTTTACGATGTTAGTCGAAGTACGTGTCTATAGCCGATTACCAATATCAAAAAATAAATTATTCTACAAAAAAATAAATTTATATATTAAATTGCAATTTTGGTTCAAATATAAAAAGGAGAAAAGGTTAGCTTAGACACCAAAATAGCCTTTTACTTATTTCATTATTTTTTTCTACTTCTTGCTTTGAGTTTTCTTTCTGGCGAATATCTTTACGTCACGTATCCGGAATTTAATAAAAACAAAGAAAATTAGCTTTTCGTAAACTTGTTTTACACATGGCCAGTTTTCATTGGTAGCAATTTTAATTGCAACACTTTCTTGTTGAATGAATTAAAATTCGCTGAATGATGTCAATAGTAATGCATTTAATGGTTAGTCTAATAAGAAAGCCGTCCGTTTTATAATTTTTATATTTGCTTTTTAAAAAAGGCGCTAAAATTATGTACAAAGAAAATTTAATTTTTGGCAGTTTTTTGGCGCTAAAATCTCGTAAAAGATGATTTACTCAAATTTTTCTAGATTATATTTATTATCTGAGGCGATTGACGACATTACTTGCTGGCAGGTTCATTTGTTGCTACCCTGAGGTCAATAAACAGTGTTTTCTATGTGTACTTTTTACATGCTCTTTTAAAAATACTTTTAACAACATTTTAAATTTAAATTTAAAGATATTACAATAATAGAATATCTCTTATTCATCTCTCCTGTAAATGAGGTTGTTGTAAAATTTCTGGCCCCGCTGTGCAACCTTTCTATATTTTTTGCGGCTCGCAAAGTAATCAGTATGGTAGTAGACTAGGCAGAATGCGGTAGGATTAATTTTTCATAAATAGACTGGCTTGTCAAAAGTAAATAGAGATACTTTTGTGTTCAACTTTCTTATGCGTGTTGAAATGATTAAGTGATAATTAGTAATATAAATGCATTAAAAGTTTTACTAAAAAAAAATTTCTATTTTCTACGTAGACCTTAAATGTAATAGAAGAAAATACCCTTTCCCTATTGTAACGTGGGTAAGAGCTAAAGAAAATTTGGCAACAGCACAAATCGGCACACTATTTCATTGCTGTAAAATATGTATGTCAGTTTTTGAATTCCACCGCTCAGGGGACAGTTTTTAAGAAAAACAGACTTGGCATTTGTAAATTACATGATGTTAGAGTTAGCTGCTGTTTAAAATATAAATATAGTTTAATTCGACTTCATTTTACATTAAATAATGAGTAATAAGGAATATGCAATTTACTATAATTTAAAAAGCAGCCATTTGTCCTTAGTGAATAATGAAGTCAAGAGATCAGCAAAAATAAGTGTCAATCTACATGCTAACGTAAAGTTTAACCCAAAGTCGAACATGTTTGTTCTTTTCGGAAATAGTCAGAGGGGGTGCAATCGAATTTTTTGGGTTGATAGACGAATAGTGCAACTAGCTTCGGTAAAAAATTCAGTTATACAGGATGTTTCGTTTCGGAGCTACGAAACGTCAAAGTCGAAATTTCCCCGATTTCCATTGAGATCGGGTACAGGTCGCAAAAGTGAGTTAAGTCGATGTATTGTAGAGGACCCGGAGCTTTAGAAGTCAATTGAAACTGGCGAGGATCTTAAAATGGCAAGTAATTCTTTTGAATTTTTTTAGGTCAAAAAATGTCATTTTCTTTGGTACTTAATAACTCGAAAACAAAACGTCGGATCAGAAAATCTTTAAAATCTTAAATACTTTCTTGTTGCAATATATTTACCTAAACCTAAAATCACTGAAAAATGAATATATTTGGGAAAATATTTCACGGTTTTCAAATTTTTGTAGGGTTAAAAGTGTTCAAATTAAAGTCCCAAATACGTCATCGGAAAAAGCTCGGCGAAATACATGATGTCCATATTTTTTAGTTTTTTCGTTCTTTATAGGAAGGGATCGCCGAGTAAGTTCCGATTTTTTTACTTTTTGTGCCCTAGACATCGGTACATTTTAATCAGTGTGTATTTTTTCCTATCTAACTTTCTCCCTATTTTTCAACACTATCTTATAAAGGGATAATCACACTTTAAAATGAATACCGAATGGGTCATCCAGGAGAGTATTTAAGGAGTAAGAACCTAATTTTCTTAATTTTTTCCGTCAAATCCTCTTTTTAACCGACGTTATTCTACACTATTTTCCTTATTTAGTGATTCTTTAGTTTATTTTATCCGTTAGTTGCCTAGGAATACCTCCCACTAATTTGAATCGCATACTTTTTCGTTAAAGTTACAAAAAATAGGTTTATTAAATAATACATTTTTGAATTTTCGAAGCTTGCCATGAAAGCAAAGAATTTCAGTTTACCTACTCGAAATTATTAAGATATAATGTGTCAAGATTTCGCAAAAATGCGAGTTTTTGTTGCAAAATTGAAAGGTTCCTGGACCGATTTCGGCTTGAAATATACATGAACAAGATTTTAGGAACCTTCTACTTTAAGTGCATGGATTTCATTGGTTGAGTTACACATTAAATGACATTTTTTTAGTCTTTTCTCGATGACTCCGTAACACTGGAATTCGCTATGTACTCATTATGGGTCATAAAAGCACTCTCGACGACTCAGCCAATGAGATCACGTTTTATAAGTTTCGAAATTCGCGCGAAAATTTGCAGTAGAAAATCTTTTTTCTTTTTTAATAAAGTCCAAAATAAATGGATAACAGCAACCGCCATAAACATTTAATTTATGTAGAAAATATAAAATAGTATATTGTACAACAAGTGAGAAAAATGACATATTTCTCCCGAGCGCAGAAGTTTGTTGGCACGAGCCGAAGTCGAGTGCCGCAAATCAAGCGAGGGAGAAATATGTCGTTTTCTCACGTGTCGTACATAGTACTTTTTCTACGGATGCTTTTTTTTTAATATTTAACAAATCTGAACTGTTCTAGTATAAAAATCAACAATTAAAACTATTCCCGTTTGGTAAGTTGACAGCAATAATAATTGTGCAGTGTTTTGGTTGTGTTGTTATGGAAACGTCAGTAAATGTCTTTATGGCCTAAGTAGATATTGCGCGCTACTCGTCGGCGTTGATATGTAACAATTCATGGCTGATTTGGGTTATCATAATAACAGTGAGAAATTATTTCTCACTATAATGGCGGATATTTCCCACTGCGTGAGAAATTCTCCGTTTTGAACGTATGGAAGCGATGAGAGAAATGGAACATTTTATAGCATCCGTAGAAAATCAATATTTCAGATTTATTTGGGTTATAATATGCATATTCCCTATTGTCGCAAATAAAAATGTCAATAAAATCCCGAGAAATAAATAAATGGACTAGTATTAGGAAATATAAAACTGTTAGTCCGACTTTTACGCTTGATTAAAAAATCAAATTAGCCTCTGTAACGTTGTCTGAAATTTTGGTTTTTACAGCTGTTAAACAGCTTATTTTAATTAGAAATATAAAAAATGTTAATTAGACCGATCCATCCAGCTTTACTATCATCAGTCAGTTGCACTGCATTGTGCGGATTATATGCGGGTTAAATCAATGTATGCAGGTACATGGCATTGTTATTGTCCACTTTGGTAACCTTCTATGGCAGTGAAATAATTTGACGTAACTCCATGAGCTTTGTGACAAAGGACATTATGGTTGTGTCGCTGAGCAGCTAATTTATTATCTAGTAAATTATTAAAGTTGACACGTCAATTAGCGTTGTTGAAATACACTCGAGCATATTTCAGTTGGAGAGGAGAGACAATTATTTCTCGATAAGAAACTTAAAAAAATTGAATGGGAACAAAATTTTTGGTGGCCTCCATCACTTTTATAGTTTCTCGTCAAGAAATCCACAGTATGTCCACGGATGAGGTAGACAAAAGAACAAATGGACCAAAAAGTGAAAGATACGAAAAAAGGTCATTCCATATAAAGTTTTTGCTTACTTTAAAAATAAAATCCACAAGGCCAAAAATTAGTTTTTTATACAGTTTATGCAAAAAATACAAAAACGTAAAATTTGGTTAAAGGTAAAGTGCCTTTTTTAAATTGTAATGCAAAACGTTCAATAAAAACGTTATTTAAAATTTTAAAAGAATTTTTATTCCAGATTTTCAAGTAAAAATTTGAAATTTCTAAATCGCTATTAAAATCAAAATTTTTCACCTTTTTTATTTGCTTATACCTTTGATACGTATGTGACGTATTTGTCAAAATAATAAATATGTTATCTTTAGAGCAAAGAATATTTTTAATCCAAAGTTACAGAAATGGTGAGAATTGTTATCGATACGTTAGTAAGAATCAACAAAAAATCCAAATGTACAATACTGCAGAAGGTCAGTACATAAGTAAGTAATCAATGACAAAAATGTATCCGTTAGTGATTTAAAGAAGACCAAGAAAAGATAGGTGAAGACAGTATTAATTTTGGAATCCGTTGATGAAAATCGTATTAAGTCTTTAAGAAAACAAGCACGAAGCTAACAACTGTGTAAAAAAGCCATATTAAAACTTAAGGAAAATAAAATTCGTCCTTTTAAACCAATTTTTAACAAAACTTTGGAAAATGGGAACAGTTACGAACGATTTGATGTTTGTTTGTGGGTCGGTGATGAAATTCTAAGTAACAACGTGAAGTTTCATAAGCTGATAATGTTTTCGGATGAGTCAACCTTCAGTACAAACGGCGCTGTAGCTTCTCAGCATGTGAACTGTGGTAGGGAAAATCCAGAGTTTCGAACTACGAATCATCGTCCGTATTTCAAAAAAATAAATGTTTGTTGCGTCATTTCCTATTACGGGATTATAACATATTTTTTTGATAATACATGTAACGGACATTCTTATTGAGATATGCTGGTGTAATTTCTGTCAGACAAGTTAGACGAATTGCCTTATATTTTCGAAATATGTATTTTCAGCACACTGGGTGTCCTGCACATTATGCTGCAGAAGTAAGGGATTGGTTCAACTGTAAATTTGGAATTCGATGGAGTGGTCGCTGTGTCCAATTTTGTTTCCCAATAGGAGTCCAGATTTGTGATATGTTTCTCTGGGGGCGCATTAAACAACTAATATAAGAAATACCCGTGGAAAATGGCAAAGAAATTTTAGCCATTTTCGACGTCATGTCAGTTAGAAAAAGGTTCCCAAAGAGAATATGGAGGAAAAGTTTTTGAAAAATAAATATGATGTGCCCTTATTTTTTTTTAAGTTTAATAAAATAAAAAATATTTCTCGAATATTACAATTATCATTGAATATTCTATTAGTAATTTTCTTTAACCTGTACGAGTCTGTAATATCATATTCTAAATATTCTTGGCTCTAAAGATATCTTTATTATTTTTACGTCACAGTTATCAAAGGTGTAATCAAATAAAAAAGGTGACGTGGCTTAAAAATGTTGATATTAAAAGCGTAATTTTGAAATTTAAAATTTTAACTTGAAATTCTGGAAAAAGAAATCTTTTGATTCTTTTAAAATACAATACAACTTTTTTATTTAACGTTGAGCATTAAAATTTAAAGAAGGCAACTTTACCCTACTCTACAATAAGAGTTTGTGAAATAACTATGTTTGACATAATATGTAGATACTTCTATATCTCTTCAATAGAATAAATTACATCAACGGGAAAAGCTAGTAACTTATTAGGTATAATCTTCTAAAAGTCTATAACATAATTTTAAAATGGGTTTACCAAAAATTTCATGTAGTTTTTTAAACACGTACCTACCCCGCAAAAATTCGATGGGCCTTTCAAATAATCTAAGAGCACTAAACAAGAGCTTTGATTATCTCTAGTCCATTGTAATAATTCTTATATCAGTTTCATTGGAATAATATGTAGACTTTAGGTAAATATGACTAAATATACTGTTAATTATTTCGCCGCCTGAGAGCAGAACCTTTCTATGTTCAAATTCGTCAATTTTTCATTTTTGTATACTATTACTATCTTTATATTAATTGTATCAATATTAAGAACAAGAGATGACAATTATTAATGCTATGATGTTATGCTATATATAGGGGTTAAAAAAAGATTTTCCCACATAAACTTATAAAAAAGATATATAATTCACAAAAAAACAAATTTTAATTTATTTTTTTAAACAAGTACCCCGCAAAAACTCGATAGATGTATCGGCTAATCTAAGGGCGCTAAATAAATGCTTTGGTCATTACCGCAAGATATGTATCTCAAGTCCAATATAAGTATTCCTATACTAGTTTTGTTAGAATTATACAGGATGTCCAAAAAGTCTTAATATGGGCAAATATCTTTACTATTAGTAAAGACAGATACAGTAAATTTTGGGTGTATTTTATTGGTTAATAAATCTATTTTTTTATGTAATTTTACTTGAGGGCTATATGCCGTGTGGTACCTCATTTTAAAGGTCTTCAAAAAAGAACCATTTTACCGCAAACCAGAGGTCCCTATCTTAATTCGTTTTTAAATAGCAAGTCTTTAAAAAGTAAAAATCGTGAAAAAAAAATTTGATTCCTTTAGTTCTCTTGCTACTGTAAAATTTGTTTAAATTGACCACCGTGAACTCTTGGTAGTAACAAAGTCGATTTTGGAACTCACTTCTCACATTTTCGAGAATGGCAACTGTTACTTCTTGGCAGACTTCCAAAATCGGCTTTGTTACTGCCAAGAAGTTCATGACAGTAATTTGGAACAACTTTTAAAGAAGGAGGGACATATAGCCCGGAGAATAGCTGTTTTAACATTATTTGTTCAAGTTCTTATAGTATAAGGCATTTTCAGATGGTTTAGAGAACTGATTCTCATTTTTTACATATTTACATGTACCCCTGACAAGTAAGTAGACTTCATTCATTGTTGAAATATTTTAGCTCACGGTAAACTCTACTCCAACTGCTTGAAACTGCTAATGGATGGCGCTGCCTGTGTCATACTGCTTATGCAGTTCGAGATGGTTAGCTTTAAGCATTTTCTATTTCGGAAGGTAGGTATGTTCGTTTATCCTGTACTGACGATAACTACAGAGTTCGAAACCGGTCTGCAGGTAAAGACATCCTAACTAAAGAAAAAGCTTCCTTCTTCGGCTTCTTTCTGGTAGATTCTTGCAGTCAAACCAAGTATTTTGTTGTCTCACGGGGTTAGCCAAAATACGGCAAATTTTTGGTATGTAATCCAGCGCTCGGAGGGGCATATAGCCCGGAGAATAGCTGTTTTAACATTATTTGCTCAAATCCTTATAGTATAAGGCATCTTTAGGTGGTTTAGAGAACTGATTCTCATTTTTTACATACAAACTTTTAAAGTAATAAGAGAAATAAAGGTGCTTAAATTTTAAATTTTTTTTTTCATGATTTTTAATTTTTAAAGGCTTGCCGTTTAAAAATGAATTTAGATAAGGCGGTAAAATGTTTCTTTTGTGAAGACCTTTAAAATGAGTTACCCCACACCATAGGATTGCAGCGTCACCCCTCAGGGGAGTTAAAAATGTAAAATTACATAAAAAATAGATTTATTAACCAAAAAGAAACACCTAAAATTTGATGTCTTTATTTTTACTAATAACAAAGATATTTGCCCACCCTAAGACTTTTCGGAAATCCTGTATGAAGATTTACAGTAAATATTACTAAGGAATGTTGTTAATTATTTCGCCCCCTTGGGGCAGAACCTTTGTCTGATCAAATTAGTCAATTTTTTTATTGCCGTATACTATTTTTTATATTAATATAATCAATAATAAGAGAAGCCTATTCAAGAGACAGCAATTAATATAAATACTATGTATAGGGTTTATAAATTTCGGGAATGGACTTATAAAAAGACATATAATCAACGAAATCAACAGTTTGATATTTTCTTTAAACACGAACCGACTCCGCAAAAATTCGAAAGACATATCGAATAATTTAAGAGCGCTAAACAAGAGCTTTGATTATCTCTAGTCCATTTTATTAGTTTTTATACCAGTTTTATTAGAATAATAATAATAAAGTATTTTAGGTAAATATTACTTAAAATGTTTTTAAGTACTTCGCCCCTTGGGGGAAAATCCTTTCTATGTTAAAATTAGTCAGTTATTTTGTTTTTGTATACTATATACCAATAATATCAATATTAAGAGAAGCATATACAAGAGACGATAATTAATGTTAGCACTATGTATGGGGATTATATTAATTAATTCACAGTATTAACGCTGGTATTCACCACTAAATTTTGGCACTTAACAGGGAATTAAATCTAACAGGCCAAATTTGGTTTGATGAATACATAACAAGCTGTTATCTTTTAAAAGTTAGAGTGTATTCTGTTATCATCTTGTCCATTTCGTTGTAATTTTATACACTGAGTCGAAAAAGTCCTGGACATGCTGATTAGTTTTAAAACTAGACCAGTTAGCCAACATTATTTTAGATATAAGTTCTCGTCGTGTCCATAGATACAGGGTGATGAAATTTTAATTTTATTTTTGGTTTTTCTAATTTTATTTTACTTGTTTAATTTAACATGTTTATTTATTACAAACTTGAACCACACATGTATATCATTTGTTTACATTATAATTAAGCATTGCATCTTTACAATTTTATTGTAAAAATTAACACCAGGTATATTATTAAGCAAAATGTTTTTCTCTTTGGAAGTTTTTAAGGATCTATAATAGGAAAGTTACTTGGAATATACAATGATACTTAAAAAGTTGTGATGGACAAAAGTAATAGGTATTTCTTAAATTAAATATCTTATTTTTGCCTTAATTTCTGATTCTTTTTAAAATTGTGGGCTAAGTTAACGTAACACTATACCCAAATCTTATAGTTCCCAAGATATTGCTATGTTCGTATACAGGGCAAGTTTTTTAAAGTGTTACTCGAAATCACGGTTGAAAATATTTTCATAAAATTTTGGTTAGTTAATGGGGAGATGGGGGGACATATTTAAACATATTTTTGACATTTACCCCCCCCCTCTATTTTGAGGGGTGAGGATTACTTATAATTTTATTTTTGTTTATAAAATTCGAATCTACGTAAAAAACTACGTATGTATGTGTAACATTTTTTTTATTTGTTCTTTCGGTTACACAAGCATGGTATATTTGTTACTGCAAGCCTTTGTTATAACAAACCTGAGCAAACCCGAACAAACCTAAACAAACCTGAAAAATAAACTGAGAAATAATCGTTAAAACGTCAAAATCTCAACTGACTTAAGTAAAAATACCGCATTTCAATGGAAACAAATATTAATTTTGAAACAAGTGACATCATCCTATTTAAAATTTCAAAATTACCCCCATCCCTCAAAATAGAATGGGGAGCCAGGGCCTGACTGGGCCCGGAAAATGTGGCGGGCCATTTAAAAGTAACGGCGCCGATTTAAATTAATATTTTTTTTTACTATTATTTTCACTTACACCAAATGGCGCCAGATCGATTTGTAAACAAAAGGCGCGGCGGGTTACGCCAGCCAGCCAGCCAGCCAACTGGGCCACTCCGTCCCTGCGAGCGGCTGATTGCTATTAACTCATCAAAATTTCAAGAAAATATTTGAAACCGTTTTCGAGATATCGCCTTGTAACACTTTAAAAAACTCTGTAGAATTAAAAAAGCGTATAATTCGACAAAGAGTACCTGTTAGAGGAAGAATATACAGGGAAGCCCAAAAAGTTATGACTGGCCAAAGTCAAGTTCTTGTGTGAAGAACACTGTTTTTTGTTATAGTTCCTTACCGTTTGTAAAAGTTTACACAATTTTTAAATTTAAATTTCTTTCACTTCAACCAATTTTACAAACATTTCAACATACAGCGTGTCCAGAAACCATCTTAACAAATGGGAAACATTTTTATTTTTGACTTTATGGAACAAAGTTATTATTCATAAAAAGTTCTGCTTGTTGAGGAAATAACACGCATCTCAAAAATTGTGACCCAGCATATACAGGGTGTCAAAAAAAGTAAAAACGATAAATGCCGTAGAAGGAAAACTATCTCTAATTTTAATTGCAAAGTACAATAACGTAAGAAAGTATTGTCCAGAACCGAAAAGTGATCGAATATGAAATTTGACAAAATACCTAAATGGTCATTAATATGTACGTTTGAATTTTTTAAAAAATTGTTTTGAAATGCATGTTTATTAAATTATATACTACCACAATAAACAACAATAATATTTTATGAGATAGTACACTACTTAAGCTTCAACATGACCACCGTTTCTTTACATAAATAGTATTGCACGTCGTGAAAATTCTGCCACTGCGTTTCTAACAATCTGAGGGCAAATTTCTTGGACACATTCTGTGATTATTCTCCATAACTTTTTGTTTTCGGAACCTCCATAGGAAAAAAATCTAGGGAAGATATAAATGGGAACCTTGGTGGCCAAGCCAATTCTGACCTACGTCCCATCCTCCTATCTGGAAATGTCCGTTTTAAAAATTCTGTCACTTCTTCAGCGCTGTGACATATAGCACCGTCATGTTGGAAACAAAGTGTGAGTTGTTATATCCAGTGGTAGTCAATAAAAAAATTCAAATAATTTCATGTTAAAGAAGTTCAAGTAAATTTCACCGGTAATATTTTCTCGACAGAACTACTGCCCTACAATGTTGCTCCTTAAAACGCCACAACAAACGTTTGTCTTGAAAGAATACTGATCATTACTGGTACGACACTCAATTACAAAGTGGTGATTCTCATCATTCCACCACCTACAGTTTTGGAAACACACCACTCCATTTGAGGTGAAAGTGACCTCATTGAAAATAATATTGTTCTTTTAAAAAAAGGTCATCTTCTACCTCACCATGAAACTAAGAGCAAAACAAAAATCAAAAATTAAAATCTCTAGGCTGCAGTTTGTGAAGAACTTTTGGTTTGTATGGGTAAAAATGGTTTTACCTTAAAATAACGGGCCGTGGATTTTGTAACAAATCGTGGAACAGTTTGTGAAATATTTCTCAATGAGATCTTTTGATTTTCCACGACAGCTTGCAGAACCTCTAATTGGTTATTTTCGTCCCTCCACCAAACCTGGTGCTTGTCAGAAAATGTATTTCTTACAGATCCGGAACTTTTAAATTTATGGCTTATTATTTTATTCGGATGTCTTTCATTAAAAATTTTTGCAGCCTCTCTTCAATTTTAAGCACACATTTAATAAAAAGGAAACGCCACTGTCAGCATTTACTAATAAAACAATTAGTTGTCAAAGTTTCATTTGGTATCATACTTTATTTTGTACTTTTCCAGGTAAACTAGAAGAATGAAAAAAGTTCTGAAAATATTTTTTTATATTTTAAATAAAAACAGTATTTTTTAATGTTTATTTTGATAATATGTTATTTAAAAAAACATGTACTTTAAAACACTTTTTTTTTAATTTGAAGGTACATATGAATGACCATAAAGTTATTTTCTCAAATTTCATAATCGATTGCTTTTCAGTTTTGGACGACACTTTCTTACGTTATTGTACTTTTCAAGTAAAACTAAAGATAGTTCTTCTTCTACGGCATTTACTGTTCTTACTTTTTGGACACCCCGTATATGGTACTATTAGGTATGGGTACAGGAAGTGTTACCTAAATTATACTTGTAAGTAGAATTAAAAATGGATGCAAAAATACAGCTTTCTATAAAAAAAAAACATAATACCTAAACTATAATAGTTGTAAGTAGAATTAAAAATGCATGCAAAAAAATACAGCATTCTATTTAAAAAACATAACTTTGATTCGTCATAAGTTTTTGATCTACCCTGTAAATTTGATCTCATCTCCTATCTAAAACATTTTTCGCTAATTGGTCTAGTTTTTAAAATAATCAGCCGGCCCTGTACTTTTTACACATACTGTATACCTTAGATAAGTGAACCCTGTATGCACTTATGAATATTGCTTTCCTATTAAATACAAACTCATGTTTTAAATATAATTTTAAATGGTTACTTCACAAATGCTGCCCCTCTATTTTACATAATATGCTCCCTTGAAAACACCAAAAAATGTCCACAACCGTGTGATGCGGTCATTTTACGTCATATATTTCTTTCCATAAATGGCAATTTAGCTTGAAACAGTAGTAGTATATAAAACATGAGGCTGTCTAAACAGACAAGATATATCAGTGAGTTCACAACAAAAATTTAAATAGAAATTATTTCATTTTGAGAAATTTTTAAATATCTTTCAAAAATGGTAAAGATTAAAATATGGCAAAATAGTCGAACTGCGAAGTTGCCAGGTTCCCAATTTCTTTTAGTAATCACAAAAACAATAATACCCAACGGAAAAATAAATCGTTCCGACCAGAAATTATATTTCTAAAAGACCCCGATAAGTGTCGTAAAATACAACTTTATTTTGTATAAGCACAAACATTTCCAGCCCTAATATTTAATAATTATTTTCTGTTTTACCGATTTCGATATTTTCGTTTTCATTTATTGTTAATTAATATTTTCCATGTATTACAGTGTACTTTATTCTTCACTTTTGTTAAGTCACACAAGTACCAAGAAAAATATTCATGCTAATTTTATAAAACTGTACGTATAAATATTTTCTTTTCTTTTTTAAAACCTACTTATTTACCTAAATTTGCTGAGTATAGAAAAAAATTGTCCTTAAACGTGTTAGCAGTTTAGCTAATTATTTTTGTTGAGAAATAATTTGTATACTCACTGCTATATCCAACACTATAATGCCTTGAAGCCAATCCGAACTACTTTGTCACCGCGAAGGCCCCTCTGGTACCCCGGTGAAGGCCTTTAACAAAAAAGATTTTGTTTAATATTAGATCAGATTACAAAATAAAATAATAAGCCCTTTCTATGAACATTGCAAAAAAAATATTATTTATTATTTTAAAAGATTGAACAGTTTGAACTAATGACATCTCTAACAATTAATTAATGATACTTTGCAAAGACTTATTATTTTATTGATTTAAATTTGTTAGTACTATCACTAAAACAGCAAAACTATATAGATACAATTAAGAAAAATACTAACAACGAAGTTGTTCGGGTTGACCCATAGGCAAATTACTTTTTAAAACCGAGATCTATATTGAAAAAAAAAACAAAAATAACAAAACATTGTGAGACTACAGTATTGTACCTACCTAAATAAACTACCTAAAACCCTTAAAAACAAGAATCGGACAGTGAAAAGGAAACAAACTGGCCTTTTTTCTTGTTAGGAAAAATAACTTTAACGTAATTACTTTTTTTTTATAAGATCTATGAAAGCCTTCTCTTCCCCCTGTCAGGTGGTCCGAGTTTCCTCGAACTTAATGGTATTTTAGAATAGTTAACTTACTTTAAATTTATTATTGTATAAATAAGAACATCCAAAAAACACTTGTATTGTTAATTTTTCAGATCTTGTAAAACTGAAACTATGGCACATAAAAAACTGAAATATACTCAAGTAGCTATTTTACTAAATATTGAAATATAATTCTGTGGACATTTTATAGTCACCACTTAATCTATCATTAATATGATTTCAAAACTGTTTTGCTGTCTAAAAATTTTCTACAGTTTTTTTCACCCACGTCTCCATATTTTTTCTCGTAAAATCTGACTTTGTTTATAAAAGTTAATAATAATAATCATAGTAATAATAATAATAATATTTATAATAAGTAAACAGTATCTTTGAACTGGTATAGTTGATTAATTTTAAATTTGTCATGGTCATGACAATCTTTGACATTGGCTGAATACTGATGTGATGTTGCATTTCTATTGGTTATAAACTTGTTTCTTAATAAATCAATTAAGGAATGAGAGTAGTTTCTTTTTAAATTCAGCAATGGTATGGCCAGAGACTATAAAGAATATAGACAGACAGTCGAATACACCGAAAAGCCGACTCCCTTGAAACATTTGGTGGGTTTACTGGTTTATGGTTCAAAAGTTTGTTTGTCCACCATATTATATACATGTAGATACATAGTATACATATTTATATAATGGTAGAGAAACAAATTTTTAAACCATAAACCAGTAAACCCACCAAATGTCTCAAGGGAGACCCGCTTTTCGTTGCACACCAGTGTTCGTCTAGATATTATTAGTCTATGGTATGGCACAAATGAGCAAGCCTTTGAATAAACTAATCATTCTTCCAAACTCACCGTAAAAATATATTTTTATTTTAGTTTTAAAATTCATAAATAAATTATTTTTCATATTTCTAGGTATTTTATTATAAATGGTTGAACTGAAGTATATAAAACAGCTCGTACTTTTAAAAACTATCAGATGGAACTTCCATAAAATTATGAAATTTAATATAGCAGCATAATTATTTGTTATAAATTTAACTATTTCAAATAGGTGTTCTGATTTTTTTGTTGGAATCATTGTATGTATGATGCAAGAGATTACGTCTACATGGTTTCAAGCCGTATAATATTATATTTTTGAAAAACAGGACGTATAATATGATCATACTTTTTTACACCAGTAAAAACAATTAATAATTTTGTAAAACCTGTAATTTTTGCTTGCCACTGCAACTGATTTTACGGTAAGTTATATCACAGTAATCGAAACCATTTATAACATAAGGGTACAAATTTGAGACTTTTGTCGACAACATGAAAATTAGTATGTGTTTCTACTTACATTAACCAAATATTATAGGAAATACTGCTGTATGTTATAGCAGGTCTTGCAGTGCTGCCGTGGTGATAGGGTAAAAAATAGTGAAATTAAGCAACAAATTACTTTTAAAAACAAATAAGTATTTACTGTATCACTTCGTCAATAAGTGCTTTAAGCGTCTACGTTTCAACTTCATACAAGAGGGTCCACCAAACGTGGCAGTTTGATAGTCTTAAGCCCCCCACAGACTACGATGTTTTTCATCCGTTCACATCGGCGATTTGAACCGTCGTTGAAATTCAATATTGGACAGATATTAGAACGGACGGTTCGGCACGACCGTTTTCGGCCATAGACTATCAGTTTGGCACGCCGATTCGAATCGCAGCGATGCGAACGGATGAAAAACATCGTAGTCTGTGGGGGGCTTTAGGCGCAGATTGAGGCTGATTTGTAAGTCGCCAAGGAGCTTCTTGAGTCGTACAAAGTAGTTTCAGGCTTATTCTATTCTAGCTCTTATTTCCACGTCCGTATCGAACTTTCGGTGCACCCAATATCCCAAATATTTAAGCCTGTCCGCGGGCTCTAAAACTTCTCCGTTCATTTGAATTAGTTGTGTAACATGCTTAGATTTTTTGATAGTCGTTACTTTGTTTTTTATGTTTATTTTCATTCTAGACTCTTCACAAACCATTTGGAGAAGTCGTTGTGGGTCTAGATCCGAGTCAGCCATTAAGACCGTATCGTCGGCATATCTGATACTGTTAGTATTCACGCCATTAACTCTGATTCCGTCTGAGGTGTCTGCCAAAGCTCTGCCGAATCTTAGCTCTGAGTAGAGATTGAACAGCAACAGTGGCAAAACACAGCCCTATCTAATTCCCCTGAGGATCTTGATTTGCTTGGATGTGGAGTCTTCGATTTTGCTTCTAGCGCTCTGGTTCCAATATAAGTTTTGTAACAGAGTAATATCTTTCTCGTCCAGTCCTATACTCTGAAGAGACTCCACTTACTAACAGGTCGTGTCTTACTCTATCAAATGCTTTCTCAAAATCGATAAACCAGATAGAAAGGTCCCTTTGTTGACCAAATTGGTCTTCTCTAATGTTTACTTCGAATGTGGTTATGGATTATTTTTAGCAGGACCTTTAACGCATGGCTCATCAAGCTTATCAGGCGGATATCCCCACAATTTTTATGACTTGTTTTCTTTGGCTGTGATATCCAACCCTTCACGAGGTACTCTTCCAGTTTCATAAATGCGGTTAAATAGATAAAAACAAACAAATAAATCAACGATTTCTTCGCTGAATAGTTTTCGGATTTCAGAGTAGATGTCGTCTGGCCTTGGGCTTTTGATTTTTTAAGTTGTTTTATCGCATATTCTACCTCGAATTTTAAGATATTTGTTCCCTCTCCATACTACAGTAACCTTTAATGGATACAAACTAAAGTATGGATCATATAATTATCTTAATTATATCACTACAGTACCAACCAATAAATAAAATTTGCACAGTTTTAGTAATGTATCAATAAATGAAACATAAATATGTGGTACTGTTCTTAATATAAATAGCTACTTCTTTAGTACTGTAAAATAAAATTAATGTTCTTATAGGAGTTTTTATTAATCTCACTAGGTGAGACAAAGAAAGATTTCTCATCTCGTACCAATTTTATCGAACGTTAGAAATGGTATATCCATTAGTATATTTTTTTAATGGGAGAGAGTAGCAAATAAGAATTACCAAAAAATGTTCTCTACAAAACACACTGTATACATACTTACCAACTTTGTGGGAAATTTGATCCTCTAATAAACTACTAAAAGTCGACGTTTGTAGCATTTCGGTTTCGGTTGTATTTTTCCGCAACAACAAATCCGGGTTTGTCGGGGAATATATTGCAGTTGTTGGCCTGCAATCAATAAATAAAATTACAGGATATTTGCCACCTATTTATACATACTTCAGTTAGAAGTTTATTGTACAAAACGGTCGCAAAAATGCTTATGAATTTAAATTATGCAACAAAATAGAGAATGAACCACTTTATTTATTAGGTTCGGTTTTTTTGTTAATATATAGGCAAATAACAAACATTGTTTAAATTTACATTTAGTTCTCTCTATAAATGTCAGGTTTTTTGTAAATAAACTAAATAATTATTTTTGTTAACCCTGCAAGGTTTAAGGAATAAGTTCTGAAATTTTCTATTCTATGAAGGTTTAATAACCAGAAATAAATCTCATTTTTTAATACATTTAAAAATAATTTCATTTAACACTCATTCTAGGATCAAATACATTTTTTACATATTTATTACTATGCTTAATACAAAGCTTAATTGTGTTTAAATTTAAGTACCTAACTTGTACACCAAAGTTCTAAACTTTCAAGTCGGCGCAACTTTCTATTAAAGATACAGTGAGAACGTAAAGGTTGGAATAAATTCGTTTAAAATTCAGGCATTTTTTTTCTTAGAGAAACGCTCGAACACGTCAAGTTTTGATTTTAGGAGCCCATTGTTTAAACTAAATTTAATGTATACAGGGTAACCCAAAAAGAAGATATTATGTCACACAACGAATACTAATACAGGAAGAATACCAACTAGCGTTGTTATTTGTCGCAGCACGGATCGAGTCGAAGGTCATTTGAAATGTCAATCAAACATCAAATTGCAGCGACAATTAGTCTGGCCGTTTGGGAGTGGTGGGGTTAGGAACTAAAGATGGCGCAGGCGCAATTTAAAACCTCAAATTTTTGGTTATTTTAAATATTTTAAAGTAGCAGATAAAACTTACAAAATTAGCTTGATGCGAAATAAATCCTTAAGTTTTGAATCCACTTTAAAATATAAAGTCTAGCATGAATATGAAAAGGAAAATCAAACTTAATGAAGTTGAGATCTGTAACTTTATTATCAAAAAGAAATACAAAGGCAACAATTAGCGTCGCACAGCAAAAAGGGGTATTTTGGCTGAAGCCACAAATGGGTGTACTGGCTCCTGTTTGTGGTCCTTGTAATTTTTTCACCTTTTTTTAAGGTTACACCCGTAACTGCATATGTAACGTGTGCGTCTCGACTTATGTTGAGAGGCACGGTCACATACGTGGGCCTGATGAAGCCAATGAGCAGAAACACGTGTCGTACGGGTTACCATTCTAACTTTTCAGTTTGTTCTGTTCATTTAGCGGACATGCCCACAATAATTCTCCTCTTTTTTTTATGTATCCATCCGCGCTAGTTTCTAGCATCTTTTTTCTTTTGCTGGGGCTTATAGGATACCATGGCAGGTGGCTATAGTTGCCTCCGTCGGCGACGCTAATTGTTGCCCCCAAAAAAGGGGTCTTTTGGCTGAAGCCACAAATGGGTGTACTGAGTCCTGTTTGTGGTCCTTGTAATTTTTTTCTTTTTTTTTAAATTACGCCCGTAACTGTGTATATAACGTGTGCGTCTCGACTTATATTGAGAGGCACGGTCACATACCTGGGCCTGATGAAACCAATCAGCAGAAACACGTGTCGTACGGGTTACCATTCTAACTTTTCGTTTTGTTCTGTTCATTTAGCGGACATGCCCACAATAATTCTCCTCTTTTTTGTATGTATCGATCCGCGCTAGTTTCCAGCATTTATATATATATATATATATATATATATATATATATATATATATATATATATATATATATATATATATATATATATATATATATATATATACAGGGTGTTTCAAAAAACATGTGCCATCGCTTAAAGGAAGACTCTTTGAAAGAAATTAAGGCAAAAAGTTTATATGAACATGGGTCCGCAGATGCTTTGTTTCAAAGATACAGGACGTTAAATCGTTAAATTTTAAATGGTCTTTAAATGTTAAAACCGATGGTTGGAAAACTAAACCAGTAAGGCGGTTAATAAAAATTACATTTATCTCCTAAACGAAATGAAAACTGAAAAAATATGAAGAGATAAGTTTTGTTAAGAATTTAACATACTATTTGACCGATATAAGAAAATGTGAAAAAATCAGTGGCGTACATGTTTTATTGGAAAAATATTGTACCGTCTTCTCATATGTACGCCCCTGGAGGAAATGTCAAAGTCTTTTCATTGTCAGAATTATGCTTAATTTAAGTACTTTACACATTGTAAATTTCATCAAAATTGATGAAGCCATTTTGAAAATATTTTGGAAAAACTGAAAAAAATTTAAAAATTTAACACCCTGTATCTTTGAAACGAAGCATCTGCGGACCCATGTTTATATAAACTTTTTGCCTTAATTTCTTACAAGGAATCTCTCCTTGAGCGATGACATATGTTTTTTGAAACACCCTGTAATATATATATATATATATATATATATATATATATATATATATATATATATATATATATATATATATATATATATATATATATATATATATATATATATATATATTGATAGACGACTAGAACACACGGTATACAGGAAACCAACTCACACCAATAGATACTTGAATGCCGAATCACATCACCACCATCACAAATACAGGCAGTAGCAAACACGCTGATCTCCAGATCCACCCGGCTCACCAGCGACAACAACAGACCTCAGGAGCTAGAAAAGATAACCACTGCTCTAAAACAGAATGGATATAAAGACACCACAATTAGAAAAGCAATAGAACTGCAACAGCATCCAAGACAGAAACAATAGGAAGACTCTGAAAGCAGGCCAAAAAGCATATTGCCATACATTAAAGGAACTACTGATAGGATTGTCGCATTATTCGTAAGCATAATATATCCACTGTATATAAACCACATCAAACCACAAGAACAAAATTAAAAAATTAAACTAGAAAACCAAGGTGTGTATAGTGTAACAACAAGTAAGCATTGATAATGCCAAGTGAGACCTTGGCGACACGTCTGCCAGATTCCAATAGGAATTTAACAAACGAACGGATGTACTCCCGGATCAATTTCTTCATATATATATATATATATATATATATATATATATATATATATATATATATATATATATATATATATATATATATTATATATATATATATATATATATATATATATAGCTAAATCCATCTGACCATTATGTCTTCTTTCCTTAAGTTTATCATATAGTGAGAAGATCAGGATCATTTAATGTTTCTTATCCATGCAAGTTCTTACCCCTTGGGAAATAATCAAGAAAATGAATTAACACTGAATTCACCATTACTAGCTATTAATTATAAATTTTTACTTACATGACATGTGACGTTACAACCAATAGTATCACGTTCTGTAAGTTTCGAATTTTGTATGAAAATTTGTAGTAGAAATCTTCTTTTTTTTTGTTAATAAAGACCAAAGTAAATGGATAAAAATAACCAACATAAATATTTAATTTATGTAGAGAATAAAAAAATATTTCAGGTTTATCTGGATTTGATTCCAATTATCCCGAGGACTGTATACTGAAAAATATTATTAAATAAAAATAATTTTCATTCCTTTTACCCTCTGTCTTTAATTTTTCATCATCAGATCCTAAAATATAGAACCACTGGGCACATATACTCTTTCAAATCAAAAGAAAATCATCACAATCGGTACACCGATACCGAAGTTATGCGCCGATTACGGTATGTACATTGTTGCTCGTTAGAGAGTTCGCAGACCATCATCAAATCCTAATAAAATTACCCTGGGACTGCCGCGGGGATATACTCTTTCCAACAGAAAAAGAATAATTAAAATCGGTACACCTGTACCCAAGCTATTAGTAAGCATACATTAAAAATAATAAAACAAATAGTTCAATTGAGAACCTCCTCTTTTTTGCGGTGGGTTAAAAAAACGATCACTAAAATCGGTGCACTTTGTCCTGCAAGTATGCATAAACATAATGTACGTTCAAAATAATAAAATATAGAGTCGATTTGAAAAACGGTTAGAAATAAATGATTTTTTTTTTGAGAAAAAAAAAAAGACTTCTTCATTAGGTAGATAGTTACTTACTTCTCCGTCGTCGACTTAACTGCTTTGTCGGATACTTGGTGATATTCGGCAATGGCTTCTTCGTAGGTTTATTGGGCTTCGGTTTAAAACTAGTCGGCTTCTTAACTCTTGTTACAAATCCGGGCTCTGTCGTAAATTGCCAGCCAGCTCCGGGCTTATTTTCGGCCTGGATTGAATTGTGATTTAAGTATACTGCTTCCGTACTTGGCTGTTTTTCGGGTTTTGTATATGGAGCTGCAAATATGGATGGTTTTAAACTATATTTTAGATACAAGAAAATTCCTCCTTTATAGAAGAAAAAGAATTTATGAAATGAAAATTCAAAAACAATTTACAATTCGGCATATGATTGATATTAACGGATGTATCGTATCACACGGTGTTCTCATTATCAGCAGTATATCTCATAGACATACGTTTCGAAGAATAATATTTTTGAAAATCAAATTTTCTAAAAGTAACACTTTCGAAAACCTATTCTTTTTTGAAGAGACTGATTTGAAAATTTTTGCAAAAAATAATTCTATGAAAAATTATTTTTGAAAAAGTTGATTTTCAAAGAATTTTTTTTTGAAAAACTAAGTTTCCGCAAACAAAATTGGCGAATAAAAAATGTTCCTGAGCAGACTTGAACAAACCTGAGGAGACCCTCAACCGGAGCAATTTCGGTTTATTAGGTCTATTAGGATTGTTTAGATTTGCTTGGGTTTGATTGGGTTGATCTTTTTCTGTCTTATTTTTATTGCCATTTGAAAAAACCTTTAATCGCAAATTTTATTTTTAAAAACTTGATTTTTCGAAAATTTTTTCGTTCAAAATAAGTGTTTCCAATTTTGTCCTTAAATTATTAGAAAAATTGTTTCAGGCAACTTAGTTTAAAAAAATTAACCTTTCGAAAAAAATATTTTCAAAAATTTAGGTAGCAGGTACCTATCTGAAATTATTATTAAAAATTTTCTATTTCAAAAAATTTTATTTTCGAAGACGTTGGTTGGATATTCTTTAGTTTTACACTTATTAACAAGTCATATGCGCTTAACAATTTTTTGTGTGTGGAATTTGGTTAATATCAATAATCAATAAAATTCATTTAAAAAGGTATCAGCAAGGGACATTTTATGACGAGACTTTTTAAAACTCGTTTTCCGTATGATTGTTATTTTCAGAATATACATAAAAACGCATATTTCAAAAATTCTGTAGAGTGTGGTGTATTGAATTTTGGTAATTTTTATTAAAGGGTTATAAATTTTATATTATTAGAAAGACTAAGGAAAACATTGTGCTTGATTTACAAGGTGGTTTTTGATTAAGATCTTAATTTTTAAAAAAATTGATTGTCCTTTCTGACCCTTCAGACGAAGCACATTGGAAAACAAGCTGGAAAGGTTATTTGGCAGATTGCGAATAGACAATATAAAATAATATTTTCCGGGCTTCCCGTACGCTATAGGAGCTCCGCAGACATGCGAAGTGACAATATTAGGTACGTATTTAGGGACTCAAAATAAACATAAAAGTTCCTATAAACATTGGTCCTATTCTTAACCATTACAGAGATACAGGGGCTGTAAAAATTCAGAATTATTATAATAAAATTATTTTTATAAAACAGACCATATTTTATACCTTTCTTTACTACCACCGTCTACTTCTAAACATGTCAGCTTCTTTATGAATAGCTCGTGTCGCTCGATGGACTGACTCGGGCATGCCCCTTATAATAGCTGCAGCGTTCATTAAGTAATCGAGCAATGACTCTCTAGTGTCCACTTAAGGTTGCATATATTAAAGATTTATACCAACCTCAAAGACAATAATCGAGAGTATTAGGATCTGGCGATCTTGGTGGCCAACCATGTGGGCCACCCTGGCCAATCTATCAATTTTAAAAGTTGGTATTTAAAAAATGTCTTATGGTAAACTGTAATGAGCTGGAGCTCCGCCATGCTGCAAACACGTGTTGTATCTGAAAAGGTTTGCTAATAATTTTTTAAAGAATCTAAGTACCTTTGTCCTGTAAGATAACCGCCAAGTAAGAATGGACCGATTACTTTACTGTCTAAATCGATGTTGAAAATTAATTTCGACAACGGCATGAGGATCCTCATAGGACCATCGATGTTGGTTGTGAAGGTCATTTATGCCATCACGAGTGAACTGTGCTTCATAAGTGAACAAAATGTATTTATAAAGTCTTCGATTTTCATTTATCCAGATTTAAGCAGATTTAAAAAAAATAACGCTAGGGGGATGCGATAAAGGGGCGTGACTAGGAATTTCTTCAAAAATGTTAACCAATATGTCAGTTTCGGGGCTAGCGAGGTCAGAATATCAAATCTTATCTAACAAATGTTAAAAGAAAAGTTAAGGGAGGGGGGGATAGAGAGAATAAAAGGAGCGACTGGGAACTCCTCCAAAAATATTAACTGATATATCATTTTCGGGGTTATTGAGATCAGAAAATCTAATTTTATCTAACCGATGTTAAAAAAATTAAAGGGGGAAAAAAAGCAGCGATTCGCAATTTTTCCAAAAAGCTTAACTAACATGTCATTTTTGGAGTTGTTGAGATCAAAAAATTTTATTTTGTGTAACATGTGTTAAGAAAATTGTCGGAGGGCGGGGGGGGGGGGGGATAAAGAGGAGCAACTACCAATTTCTCCAAAAATATTAGCTAATGGGTCATTTTCGGAGATATTGAAGTCAGAAGAGCTAAATTCATGTAACGAATGTAAAAACAAATGACCGCGGGGCAAGGAGGCGAAAGGAGCGGGTTGACAATTCTTTAAAAATGTTAGCTATGACATTTTCGGTGTTACTGATGTCTAAAAATCCAATACTACATGGACATTACAAATTTAAAGATAAAAACATGATGAAGGGGGAGGGAGAATAGGTGAACTGAAAAGAGAGAATTTTTTTTTCAGAAACCGACAAAAGGGAAAAGACAAAAAGCAGGCGCGGCCCGTGAAATTTCAAAGTTGCATATCTCTGTTGCTACTTATGGGACCCATACCAAATTCAGGTTTTTTAATAGTGAGCCTACTAGGAATGTTTTGGTACAGAAAAAAAATATTTTGCAATTAGCGAAAAAAAGTTGATTTTTTGAATTGACCCACCTGGGTAAAAAATTAACACGCTTAGATATTTTATTTATTATTTTTTCTAAACAAATCTTACATCATTTTGTCGACAATTCTTAAATTTTAAGAGAAAAAAATGTGTTAGTAGAAAGTTATAGTCATTTGAATTTTTTTAAACCCAAAATATAATTTAACAAAAAATTCAAATGGCTATAACTTTCTACTAACACATTTTTCTCTCTTAAAATTTAAGAATTGTCGACAAAATGATGTAAAATTTGTTTAGAAAAAATAATAAATAAAATATCTAAGCGTGTTAATTTTTTACCCAGGTGGGTCAATTCAAAAAATCAACTTTTTTTCACAAATTGCAAAATATTTTTTTTCTTTACCAAAACATTCCTAGTAGGCTCACTATTAAAAAACCTGAATTGGGTATGGGTCCCATAAGTAGCAACAGAGATATGCAACTTTGAAATTTCACGGGCCGCGCCTGCTAAAAAGTATGAAATAATACTTTTACATATTTATAACTGCGAATAATAAAGCATTCTAAACATGGGATATTCCAGATACGTGTCTACCCTAGATGGAAATAAAATTAGGATCCGATTTAAAATAAAATACAAGTATTTATTTAGTCACATTGTGTAATTTGAAAATTCGATATACGAAAAGACTTCGGTTAAAGTAATATAACATACAGGGTGTCTAAGAAGTCCTAGTATGGGCAAATATCTTTGCTATTAATAAGGATAGAGACACGAACTTTTAGTTGTATTTTATTGGTTAATAAATCTACTTTTTTATATAATTTAACTTTTTCAACCCCCTTGAGTGGTGACGCTAGGGAGTTGAGGTCAAAAATTTGAAATGCAACCCTATACCGTGTGGTGCCTCATTTTCAAGGTATTTTCGAGAATGGCAGATGTTACATCTTGGTTCCAAAATGGACTTTATTACTGCAAGAAGTTCATGGTGGTCATTTTGAACAACTTTTAAGGTAATAAGTAAAAGGCAGGCACTGATGGCCTGTTACCAGAGGCATCGATGCCGAAAATAAGTTAGTTCGTATACGGTATTTCCCAGAAATAATTTAATTCATGGGCGTTGCCGTGGTTGTGTGAAAGCAAAAAAAAACAGTCAAGGGCGAGTTCGACTCGCGCATAGAGGGTTCCGTACCACATACAATATCGTGAATTTCTCACAGAACTATGGTAAGGCTAACCCTTAGATAAATAACCAGATGGCGGAAATAAGTCAGTGTGTATAGGTTATATAACTGATAAGTAAGGCTGGCATGGTTGGTCTGTTCCCAGAAGCGTCGATGCCAAAAATAAGTACGTACCTTAACTGTATTTGACAAAAGTAATTTAATTCATGATGGGCGTTGCCGTGACTGTTTGAAATAAAAAAAAAACGGAGCATAGAGGGTTCCGTATCACCGTAACATAGTGTTTATATTTTTTAAGAAATTTGCTGATGTTTTTTCCCATATTCTTGTGTCACATAGTTAAAAATATTCGAAAAAGTAAGACATCACAAAATCGTAGAAATATATTGGAGATATATTTTTGAAAGTGGATGGGCTCGAATGTAGACACCGAGGTACATCCCATGAAATTTCGTGCGCATGTCTAGCCCTCTTGGTTTGCGCGTGGTGCGCATTTTGGTCTACTGCGCAGATGTCAAAACACCAAAAATATAGAGGTCGAAAAAAACTACTTACTATTGGAGGTATATTCTTAAAAGTGGATGGGTTTGAATGTAGACATCAAACTACATCTCCTGAAATTTCGTGCGCATGTCTAACACGCTCGGTTTGCGCATTTTGGTCCAAAAAGTTTGGAAAGAAAGTATCCCCCACAAAAACAAAAAAATATGTGCGCGCACTACATGTCCAAGAAAACTGAAACAAAACTCTTGCCAGCCGATTTTTGGCCACGGAATTTTCCGGAATGCTTCTTTGAATTGCTTTTTAGTCTCTGGGTCATAGTGATGGATCTACGTTTCGTCTATAATAACAAGCCGATTCAAAAAGTTTTAGTAATCTTCTTCAAAACAAAAGCAACCTTCCTTTGACGTTGTCAAAAATATAATTTGCTTTTATTTAACATCTTCTTTTCTAAGAGTTCATCTCCCAGTCTGGGTTTCTTTTGCACTTAAAGCAAGTTAGGCAGACTGGGTGGCGCCCTGTTAGAAAAGTGAACTGCACTACTGACTCATAACCTAGTGCTCACCGATGAACAGCTGCTGTCGCTGGAACGCCAAGAAAATGATATATATTCTATATTAATATATTATGATCTAGGTACAAAAAAAAACTTTTAAGTGTTTGTAAAATAAGAAAATCTAGCTGAGCGTTCTTTTTAATAAAATATGAGTTAAGGGTTAAACATTTACGACGAGATTCACTAAGAAGGATTAAGATTTAGTACTGGTTTAAATTAAGATCTTCTAGTTGACCAGTTATGTATTGATAGGTTTTTGTCCTGTCATTGTTAATAAGTCGTCATTAAAAACTTAAGAAATATTCTGATATTTCGGCGTTTTGCTTCCTTTTCAAATGATTTTCATCTTGGAACGGGTTGCTACAATGAATTTAGTTCTATTATTGTGGAAAGTACGTACTAAAATTGTCCCTTTCTTTATAAATTTACGAAAAAGCTCCGAAACAAATTCATAGTAAAACACTTAGTTGTCTTATTCTTACACTTGTGAGTTTAAAACTGTTGGTTGTCAAATTAGAACGGACTAGCATTGGAGAATCTGGCCGTTAGTGTTTCTACTCCGTTGATGTGTTCAGTAAAAATAACATTTTAAACAAATGTTATTTGAAAGATCAATAGGAAAGTTGTATTTGTTTTTTAATGTACTGGCCATAATATCCGTTTGCTCAGGGTATTTAAATATAAAAATATATGGCAAAAGGCATGCATCTATATTCAAAAATAATTAGAACTTTGCCACTAAACCATGTTTACTTTTTTAAAAAATACCATTACATAACCCCTCTTACTAGAAATATGGTAAAAACTTTAAAAAGGCAGCATATGTATACCCAGTTCTTAAAGAGGAAGGACTTAATATGAGAACGTTTTCGCAGAAAACCTTATGCTTTAAAAATTTAGTTTTTGAATATCAGGATTTAGTATAATTTTATATCAGATTTTATGGCGCGGAAAACTAGCTGGAGAGAAAATTCATTCACTGAATTTTGTGTAGAGTTTCGTAGAAAACAATAAAAATAAAATCAAATAAATTTTACTCTGATCCGGATTGAAACTAGCAAAAGCAATTTAATTTTCAATAAAAAAAATTATTAAACGTAGCAATGGAAGAACTGTAGGTTTAATTTTTATTCTACATAGGGGAAAAATACTCTTAATAATAAAAATTTCTTTTTTATTAAAGCGGGAATTTGGTAATATGTATTATTAAGAATATTTCATTAAACTTCCGGATATCGACAACCATTAATTAAATGATTTTGTAGATTGTAGATTTTAAATAAAGTCAGGAGCCAGTTGTGCCCGAGGCCTCCTAACACTCTGACCTATCTACAGGGTGGGTTTTTTAAAGTGTTGCAAGGCGATATCTCGAAAACGTTTTAAAAGATTTTCATGAAATTTTAGTTAGTAGAGAGATGTGGGGACATATTTAAATATATTTTTGACATTTATCCCCTCTCTCCATTTTGAGGGGTGGGGGGTAACTTTGGAATTTTAAATGGGATGATGTACTTTTGTTTATAAAATTCGAACCTACATAAAAAACTACGTATGCAGTATTTGTATTAGCTCTTTTGATTGCGGAATTAGAGTTAACCAATAATTTTACCAATAAATCAAGTTCACTTATTTCAGACTTATTATTCGTTTCCATGGAAATGCGTTATTTTTACTTTAGTCAATTGAGAATCTTGACGTTTCAATAATTAATTATTTCTAAATTTATTGCTCAACTATACATGGAAGCGAATTTTAATGTGCAAGTTGATATGTTGTTAATGTTGGAAGAGCACAGAAAAAAGCTACGGAGAAGCTGCATAGTGTGACGGAGAGGTTTCTTAATAACCCGAAATCTCACGTGGTATTTAAAAGGCTGAAAACCAGAAGTATTACTGGCAGTCTGAAGACAAAACTACGAGTTCGGAAGCGAACTAAAATGGACGAAAATAGAGTAGTTTTAGAAGCGGCAGCTATTGACTCGCATAGGTACCAGACGCCTTGCTAGAAATGCTGGAATGAATCAAAAATCCGATATGACTATATTGCACTTGTGCAATTTTCCTACATACCACATTACACTCCACCAAGAGCTATATGGGCAAGACTGAAAATCGCTTTAGATTTTGCAATAGGGTCACAAGACAAATGCAAAGAAATAACCGGTTCCTAATTATTGTTATTTTTTCTGAAAAACCTACTTTCCATAACTGGGGACAGATAGGATTTTAAGTTATCTCTTATCAGTAGAAATTTAGTTTCTTGTTTTTGTTTGCTAACTTTCTTTAGGTAAATAGACACAATATGCACTACTGGGCATCGGAAAGTCCCCACGGGATGAGAACTTTGTCAAATTAACATCCCTGGTCAATTTATGTCTGGTGTGGTATAATCGGGGATAGTTATTGAGTCGCATTTCTTTGAAGTGCATTTAACTAGAGAAATGTACACCGATTTTTTAGGAAACCAATTACTCCAATTATTAAACCAAAATATAATTCCTGACATGTGGATTCAACAGGACGGAGCTCCACCCCATTATGCAATACAGACCCGTAATCATTTGAATACAATATTTGACAACAGGTAGATTCGTAGCTGGTCCGGTCAACTAGCCTGCTAGGACCCCGGATTTGAACCCCCTTGACTTTTTCTTGTGAGGTTTTATAAAGGACAAACTGATGGCGACTGCACCTATAACTTTAGATGATATGAAAGACTGAATCTGATTTGCCTGCTTATTAGTGACACCCTGAAATGTTACAGCGGGTACGAAATTCATTTAGAAAAAGAGTGTGGAGTGTTTGGAAGTTGAAGGGGGACATTTCGAATAACTTCTCAAACATGACAGACGATAAATAAGTTGAAATTAAATGGTGATTATTTTTTTAAATTTATAACCTAATAAAGCATAATTCCGTAACCGAAAGAGCAAATCAAAACAAATGTTGTACGTATTTTTTTACGTGGATTCGAATTTTATAAACAAAAGTACACAATTCCATTTAAAATTTCAAAATTACTCCCTCCCATCAAAATAGAGAGAGGGGGTAAATTTCAAAAATATGTTTAAAAATTATTATTAATATTAACTAACCAAAGTTTTCATGATTTCGAGATATCGCCTTGTAACACTTTAAAGAACTCATCCTGTATATCATTTATGTATACGACCCTAATCTAAAAGTTGAACATATTTTCTGAACTTTAACGAAAATTATTATGTAGGTAATAATAATTTTTTTATTTCTCAGACACAAGTGAATTTTTATAAAAAATATATATAATATTGCAGAGCTATACTGTCCACGTTTGGGAGTGTTAGGGTAAATCTTATTGGTATTTTAACCTTTTGAGTGCTGTACCAGGCATTCAAATAGTAGGTGTCTAGGTGTTCTGCTGTTTCCGCAGCATCAACCCAAGCAATACCGCCATCTGTCGTAATCTGTTTTGCCCATTTTCTTGATATGGTATTTCAAGAGGCATGTCCAGTAGGTAGACCTAAAACTCGTCTTCTTTTATGCTTGCCTTTGGAATTGAATGATTTTTCAGTGTAATACTTAATACCTTTTCCATTTGTGGACATTCTCTAATTCTAATTTTCTGTGGCTTTTTGGCACTTCAATGAAGGGTCTAGGTTCGCCACAAAATATTAAAAGGGTGATTTAAAACTGCGGAAAAGTAAAATTTACCCTGTAGCTACTATAAAATTATCTACTTCTTAGTTCTTATTGTGCGTAAATGCAACAAATATAAAAATTCCAAGCTAGCCCTATATTAAAATAAAATGTACATTTTATAGTTATCGCATGCTCAACTAGCTATTATTTTCATGTATTCTAGCGTAGGGCAGGATGTATACAAATGCTAGCAATTTTTTTAGCGATTCGTTTATTTAAAACGACTTGCAACGATCTCTCTTGATCGAATCATTTATAACGTCATGCTTAAATGTTATAACTGAACTAATCTAAGCGTTTATTTCGTGATCTTATAAGAAAACGCCAGAACAGATGTCGGCATCTTTTTTTAAGTGGCAGACGCGTTAATTTATCATTAGTAATTTTTTTGCAGATTTTATGGTTAACTAAAAAAAATTGTTTTAGTTTTAAAAGTAAGAAGCAACCTTTGTACCGGGTTATTAAATATATAAATACGTAAAATTGAGAATAAGTTCTCTAAACCACCTGAAAATTCCTTATACTATAAGGATTTGAACAAATCATGGTAAAACAGCTATTCTCCGGGCTATATGCCCCTCCGAGCGCTGGATTACATACCACATTTTGCCGTATTTTGACACACTGTTAGACAACAAAATACTTGGTTTGACTGCAAGAAACGAAGAAACTACCAGGAAGGAGGAAGCTTTTTTCTTTAGTTAGGATGTCGTACCTGCATACCGGTTTCGAACTCTTTAGTTCTCATCAGTACAGGATAAACGAACATACCTACCTTCCGAAAAAGCATACTCTTTAAGCTAGCCATGTCACACTGCATAAGCAGTATAAAACAGGCAGCGCCACCCATTAGGAGTTTCAAGCAGTCGGAGTAGAATTTACCGTGAGGTAAAATATTACAACAATGAAATGAAGTCTACTTGTCAGGGGTACATCTATAAATACGTAAAATTGAGAATAAGTTCTCTAAACCACCTGAAAATTCCTTATACTATAAGGATTTGAACAAATCATGGTAAAACAGCTATTCTCCGGGCTATATGCCCCTCCGAGCGCTGGATGCTTATGCAGTGTGACATGGCTAGCTTAAAGAGTATGCTTTTTCGGAAGGTAGGTATGTTCGTTTATCCTGTACTGATGAGAACTAAAGAGTTCGAAACCGGTATGCAGGTACGACATCCTAACTAAAGAAAAAAGCTTCCTCCTTCCTGGTAGTTTCTTGCAGTCAAACCAAGTATTTTGTTGTCTAACAGTGTTAGTCAAAATACGGCAAATTGTGGTATATGTAATCCAGCGCTCGGAGGGGCATATAGCCCGTAGAATAGCTGTTTTACCATGATTTGTTCAAATCCTTATAGCATAAGGAATTTTCAGGTGGTTTAGAGAACTTATTCTCAATTTTACGTATTTATATATGTACCGCTGACAAGTAGACTTCATTTCATTGTTATTAAATATATTTGAAGTAGGGCTTGTAATCCCGGGATACCGTTAAAAATTCAGTACCGAAAAATTCCGGGATTGGGCTCTTAAATCCCGGAATAAATAAATTATAAAACATGTTAAAAAACTAATTAAATTACCGCCTTGAGCATCATCGCTCCTAAAAATCATGTTTAACGCGTGAGATGGCAACCCTGGAAGAATCATTTAAGTACTTATGTAAAATAATTCAAATTATTTTTACTTCTTATACTTTTATGTGTCCTATTAAACTTTGTTTCATTTTTATTTTAAAATTACTATAGTATTGATAAATCTAATTTACTTTTATTAATACTACAATTCTTCGGGACCAATTCCGGGATGTCGGGACTTTGTTTTTTCGATCCCGAAAATCCCGGGATCCAAATATACGTCCAGGATTGCAAGCCCTAATTTGGACCAATGGATAATTTTTTATTCGAAGAGATGAATGTTTAAATTAGGAAAATTTTAGATTTGTACAAGAACCATCAGAAAACGTAACTGAAAAACAATTGAACGTCAAATAAGCGAGTTTTGAACAAACATTAAGTTTTTCCAGAGGGCTAGCCATATTATTTTTGGTTTTTTAAATTCTATTCGCTGAGAGCTCGACTGTTTTCCTAAGGTAAGTGCGCCAAATAAGGCCCACTTAAGAGAAGTTTGTTGTTTTTTTTGGTTGCACTGAAAGAAAGCTTGAGTTATTATGGGTTAAGATACTTTATAAAACTGGCTAACAGTAGAAACTGCAATTTAAAATAAAAAACTACATTTACCTTGGTTTTAAGGCCTTTACAAAAAAGCTGGGTAATTATTTAGATTAGTGGAAACAGCGAATTTTTTCATGAAATTTTGCACTGACCCTAATTTTGGGTCGTAGAACACGAATCCGAAGTCAGTTTTTGGCGGTCTCGTAAAAAAAAAATTGTTTTTTGCTCACCCAACCTGAGCAAAAAGGTGGTCAGGTTTGCTCAGTTTTGATTGATATAGATATATATGTATCTATATCAATCAAAACTGAGCAAACCTGACCACCTTTTTGCTCACCCAACAAATTTAAAGAAATTCATTGAAAAAGCTAACCTAAAAGTTTAAAAAAAAATTTTACGAGACCGCCAAAAACTGACTTCGGATTCGTGTTCTACGACCCAAAATTAGGGTCTGTGCAAAATTTCATGAAAAAATTGGCTGTTTCCACTAATCTAAATAATTACCAAAAGCTGTATGGCCTTCTTAGGAACACCCTGTTCTTAATAAGGCCCATGATGCTAATTACCAACAAAGCACGTTAGTTAGAATGTGCCAAAAAATAATAAGGCTTAAAATCTGCGAATATTATTTATTTTGCAGTATACGTCAACGTTTGAACATTAAGAACAATAAAATATTACGGTTCTTGTAGACATTATTCCCTGTTGCGTGCAATGCTTGTGCACTTTGGGCCAAAGTCCATAAACCTCTTTTTTTCGGCATCTTAAGTTTTTCTATCTAAAAAAAGGTACCTACCTATATAGATGGGGTACGTGGTGTGAACCAAAAAAATGTTAGATCAAATAAAAAAGCCCTGTTCCAATTCGTGTTCCAATAATTAAGGCCCACCCGGGCTTTATTAGGACCATCCTACATGACTATTTTCATAATTTTTTTAGTTTAGACATTTGACAAGCAAAAACTAGGTCCGTATTTTAAATCTACAGAGGTTAGGCTAAAAAATGGCACACAATAATTTTCAATTCGGTAATATGGTACGTAAAAAAATGAAATAATGCGCCTACCTTAGATTATAACAGCTATTTCCACTTGTTCGAATTCTATCGAATTGAACAAATAAAACAGCGCGACGAACGCAGCCACCGCGAATTATACTTGTCTGTCGCTAGATGGACCTTCTTTATTAGGGACTGGCGACCGAGCTAACAAATTTTTATCCGGTATTGGTTTTTACCGGCATGGGCCTTATTAGGACCCGGGCCTTATTTGGCAAACCTACCTTATAACTTTAAAACACAAAACGAATCTTAAGCAACCCCTCGTACCCCTCGTATATGAGTTAATGCAAGTCGTGTGGTGTTGGGTTTATATGGAAACAGCGACAATCCTCAGTTAAGTGACAGGTGCTCTAGCCAGGTGGTTTAGTCACTCTAAGAAAGACAGTTTATTATTAGTTTTTTTTTAATCCTCTGACAGCCCACGAATATCGAAGTCTAAGTACTATGTACTGGGAAAATCCGACTCGCACATCCAGAGCTGGAAACATCCGTATGGATTTCACCAGGCCTTTAAGAGGATGTGTGAGGTGGTACCACCTCGGTCGATTAATAGTTCCTCTACCACCTTCCAACAATTTTCACAATCACAAAATATCCATAGTGGAAGCGGGATTGGAACCCCGAATTTGTAGTTAAATTTAACGTTTCGGTCTTTTTCCTTTCGACCTTCTTCAGAAATATTTATTGCTTGAAAGAAAATCCTTGGCAGGTTTCTCCAAACATTTTACACAAATGATAGAAATATGTGGACATACAGTAGTTATGTTTAATTAAAAACTAACAATTTTAGGGTAAAACAAACACGACATTGTTTTAAAAATACTGCAGTATGCATCGGACTACACATAAGTTAAAACTGCCGGAATGATACTATTGTTAAGGTTAACTTAACATAAAATACGGCCTTAGCGAGTAGAATTTAAAAAACAAAATAATAATATGGCGAGCCCTCTGAAAAAACTTAAAGTTAGTTCAAAACTTGCTTATTTGATCTTCGATTGGTTTTTCAGTTACATTTCCTGATGGTCCTTGTATAAATCTACGATTTTCCTAATTTAAACATTTTTCTATCTCTTCAAATAAAAAAGTTATCTATTGATCCAAATATAATCAATAACGCTATTTAGTGATTAGCCAACACTTTCTAATAAAAATAAAATCTATAAAACAAATTTTAATTTCCTTGTTCTTTACTACAATATAAAATTTTTCATTAGTTAAGGCGACATCTATTCCTTGACGACACACACTAAAATAATAAAAATACTGAAATAAAGCTATGGAACTCACCTAAAATACTGTTCGATAAAGAAAAGGCATCTGTACTCATGGGTCTTAAGCTATGTCGAGGAGGCTGTGTGGACTGCCTCGATGAGTAGTAGCTGGGTCCCAGGCTCATAGATGCCGCCACGGATAAAGGTTTGCCTGCTATCGGCATTCCTGTAGAAGCAGTTGCGGACTGCGACGGTCGGCTGTGGATAAAAGGAAAAGTGAGCAGGGTCGTATTAAGTCAGCGAAGTTACTTTCACTCATGGACCTAACGGACAAAACAATTTAAAATTGTATGGTATAAAAGTAGCTATCTACAAGAAACATTGAAATGATCAGGAATTCATAATATATAGTAAAGAAGTTTTATTGTTCATAATTTTATCAATAATACTTAAAAATAAAACAATTTTAAAACTTAGTAACTTCTGATCTTCTGAATGGTTTGCTAATCTATGTTCAAATTTTTGTTGACGTACCTATATCTATGTCTTTTAGCAATCATTTTACGCCTTTAATACGAACTAAGGAATATGTGTTATTTTGACAATAATTCCCAGTTTGCATTATTTGTAGCATAAAATTGCTGTAAAGAGACATCAATAAAAATTAGAATAATACCAAACAACCCATTCAACTCTTATTAAGTTCTAAAATGTCAACTTTTTTTTCATGTTAGTGTAATGCAGAAAACGATAATAATAAAAGACAGAAAGAAAACTGAAGCAAACCTAAGAAAACTTGCACAGGTCCATCTTTCTTGGCTTTTTTGCTTAGGTTTGCTCAGGCCTTCTTCCCTTTTATTTCATCAACAGTTTCTGAACTGTTTAAATTCAATATCTATATACCGGGTGAGTCAACGATTGCTCGGAGTAATTTTATATCTTGACGATAAGATTTGTCGATAATAAGCTTTTGTATTAAGGTATGGTTAGATATTCTGCACATTTTCAAAATATTTTGAATTATACAGGATGCGTTCAAAAAGTAGGGAGTCACAAAGTTAGATTTTTTAAAAGGGTCACAATGCATTTGAATTGATTTTTGAATTCTACGTGTAATTTAATAACTGTTTCACTGTTTAATACACGAAAAAGTCATAGTTTTCAAGATAATTCGACTTGTAATGAAAATTTAGCATTTGCAAGCATCTCTTTGGTGTGAAAATGTTACTTAAATTTTGATTTCAGGCGATTCATAATTTGTATCCTGAGTAAATAAAGTTAAAAAAAATATCCAGTATGAAATATGTGGCATCTCAATTACAGGGTGTTTTATTTCTCAGTTCAAAGCCAGAAAACTTCTAATTAAAATATGTCACTTTTATCAAATGGAACACCCTATATATTTTTCTGCCATCTTATAGCCCGTCAAGAACTCTTCACATTTTGTAAAGAATGTCCTATCCTAATCTCAAATAATTTTTGAAATATTTTTTCTGTTCTCGTTATAGCATCTGGATCTGAGTAGCCATGAAAAACAAATGAAAATAATGTTAGTGGATCATGATACCAATAAAAGAAGATATGACACCGCGCAGGTAAGCGTGGCCATGTACGTCACTCTGTGAGTAATTCCGCCATATTTTGTAAACGAGACAAGTCTTTGTTAAGATTGCGTTGTATTTTAAAGATATTTTTTGGTATTTTTATATCACTTTTAAGAGTTTAAAAGTGAAAATGAGGTGTGTTGTGTATGGTTGTGATGTGGACAATCAATGGAAGGGCCTTATGCCTGATTTTAAAGTTTTTAGCTTCCCCAAAGACAAAGAAACACAACGTGTTTGGAAACGTCTGTGCAAACAGGAAGATAAGTTTAATGTGAAAAATGATAGAATATGTTCTAGACATTTTAGCGAAAGTGATTATGAAGGTAATTTAAAGCATGAATTGTGTCATGTCATGAATGTCAAATGTGTATAATATTTTTACAAACTCGCTTCAATAAAAAAGTTTACTGTGACAAACAATTGCTAAAAATCTCCACGGTAACAAATCACCAGACAGAAAATACGACAAACAAAGAGACTGGAATAGGTAATTTCTTGTTTTACCTAATTTCATAAACTTAGATATTTTTGTCTTGTTTAGAATAATTTCTGGAATTTTAAGATTTCTTTAAATTTGAAAAATCAAAGAATACAAAAATACAATAATGTTTAATAATTTACTATTTAAAGTGTAAAAAACCCAAAAACAAACTATCCTAGAAAACATGTTTCCGTCGCAAACATTCAGATGTTATTCAGCGCAAAAAATATTTGACAAATTACATAGGCCTGCGTGAAATTTGTGATGACGTGATTTTTGTTTGTTAAGCTCAGTTTTTATATAGAAATAACTAATTAAAATACAATTGATCTCTATCACCCACAGGTTTTTTTTTGCAAATAAAAAAAATATAAAAAAATTGCCTCGGAGCTCCTCAGTACACACCTTCTGACTGGAGACTTTTCATCGACTCTTCAAAAAGGAGGCTTAAAGCTGTTCTTTTACATAATGGCAATGTTTTTGCTTTTGTTCCGGTGGGCCATTCAGTTCATTTAAAGGAAAACTATGAAAATTTAGATGAATTACTTTTAAGAATACAATATGAAAATCACAACTGGGAAGTGTGTGGAGATCTAAAAATTTTCGGCCTTCTCTTGGGTCAGCAGTCTGGATTTACTAAATTTCCATGTTTCCTGTGCGAGTGGGATAGCAGGAATCGAGAACAGCATTGGATAAAAAGAGCCTGGCCACAAAGAGAGACTTTAACACCTGGAACCAAAAATGTAATTCGCGGAAGTCTTATTGACCCTCAAAAAGTTTTACTTCTACCACTTCACATAAAACTTGGACTTATGAAACAATTTGTTAAGGCATTAAACAAAGAAGGACATTGTTTTAAATATTTGTGTAAAGCATTTCCGGCTCTGTCAGAGGCAAAATTAAAGGAGGGAGTAGGGCCGCAGATTAGGAGCTTGATGAAAGATACAGAATTTGAAAATGTAATGGAAGATAAGGAAAAACATGCATGGAATGCTTTTAAAGAAGTTGTACATAAATTTCTAGGGATTTATAAAGACACAAACTATGTTGAGATCGTTGAAAATATTCTGGAAAAATTCAGGATTCTTGATTGCAACACGAGCATAAAAATTCACTTTTTACATTCCCATTTGGACTATTTCCCGGAAAATCTTGGGGACGTGAGTGAAGAGCAAGGTGAAAGATTTCATTAAGATATTAAAGAGATGGAAAAAAGATACCAGGGGCGCTGGGACACAAAAATGATGGCCGATTACTTGGACATTGAGAAGAGATCTTCGTTTAGCTGAATATGACAGAAAAACAACCAAAAGAAGCTTTTCTGAAAAAAGAAAACCTTTTTTTTAAGAAGCGTAAAGAATAGATACTATTTCTAATAGTTTCCATGTGTATATTTTGTATATTTTTGTATTTTTTTCTTTAATATATTATAAAACTAGCTTATAAATGAAATAAATCGTGTTTTTTCTATATTTTTGGATTTTACTGGTTTGAAAAATAACCTTACGTGATACAAAAAAACTAAAAGCAGATTTGAAATCAGCGCCACCCAATTACTAGAAAACAGTTAAAATTTTTAAATCACATTTCAAAGTGTTAAAAAACGCAGGCCTGTGTTATAGGAACAAACAAGATTCTTATTTATCATATTTTCGGAAGACTCTGTAGTTATATCTTTTAGTAAGAATATGCCTCTAAATAAAAATTATTATCTTAATTATTAATATGCAAAAATTGAGAATAAATTCTCTAGCCACCTGAAAATTCCTTATACAATAAGGATTTCAACAAATAATGGCCAAACAGCTATTCTCCAGGCTATATGCCCCTCCGAGCGCTGAATTACATGCCAAAATTTGCCGTATTTTCTTCTAACACAGTTAGATAACAAAATACTAATGTTTCGAATGCAAGAAACTACCAGGAAGAAGGAAGCTTTTTCTTTAGTTAGTATGTCGTCACCTGCATCTTAATTATTAGTTTTAATATTATTATTTATTTATTATAAGTTTTATTTTATAAAATTATTTACCTTTCCTTTTCACGTAAATAAATACATAGAACGTAATTGGCAGGCAATTTACCAATATCTATTATTTTAAATTAATTTATCCCTTTATTTACTTGATTAGGGTAGACCGGGGTCGGTTGCAACATTCTGACTTTAGTATTTAATTATGAAAAAACTATTAGAATTGGAAATAATATTTGTATGGCTATAGTTAAGGTAATTAGTTACCTGTATTATGTTAATGATATTTTAGGGCTGAACAAAGTGAAAACCTCACAGGTAACTAAAAATTAAAATGATGTAATTTGTTACAACCGCCCCCGACCCAGTCTCGGTTGTAACACTAAGGGGGGTCGGTTGTAACACCACATTTATGATAGGACTATGCTTAAAATTGGGGATATAATAAAATATTTATATAGAACAATCATGGACACAGGTAAATTTTCATTGGGGGCTTCCAGTTTCTTCTTGTATCTTCTCAATGACACGTGGCATAATTCATATTGTCTTGCTGATGATCTAATAGAGAGATTCCCATTAGTAACTTCGTTATATGCTGGTTCGTAAAAGGTTATATCTTTCGTACCACGGTATGTCTTCCTTTTCTTTGTACGGGATATTCTTAAAAAAAAGCAATAAAAAACTATATTATCTGTACTACAACGGGGTCGGTTGTAACGTTACAACCGTCCCCGAGTTGCCTTGTTACAACCGTCCCCGACTGTACTTGCAAATTTGTATTACAATTTTTAAGCAAAAAACACAACAACACGGTACAAAATTATGCCTATACAATAACAAAATACCTAAAAAAAACTCTCTAGCACGATAAATTGTACTTACATGGCTTTTTATGCACTTTATCACAATAAAAACGAACTCGAATAAAGTTACTTTTTGATATAAAAAATTTAAAAGGCTTTATACGCACAACTGTGTTTCATAGATCCGGTAATGGTACTAATGGGAGTTTAGCAACTGAATAGGCGGAATCTTTAACAAATTAGCGCATGCATATCTATTACGTTTATGAAGATATTTGAGATGTTACTTTTGACCCCTGTTACTTTCGACCCCGGTCTACCCTATAATATTTAAATCATATACTTTAAAATTTGTATTATAAGTAGGAGGCAAAGTATATTGCCAATAGAATTTATATAAAATCGCCTTTAACTAACCTAAACTCTATATTGCGCGTTATAAATTTAAAAAATAACTCACATCGTGACGTCATGCGCGAACCCAGACGAATTTGACACGGTTTGGTATCATATGTTCCTTTTATTGTATCATGTTAGTGGATGACATTAAGCGTTTTTACTGTAAAGGTTATTGTCCAGTTATTTATACTCAAAATGACTTTTTCAAATAATGAATTAACCGATATGATTTATGTTTTGGGCGAGGCAGATTAAAATTGTCTTTATACCGAAAGATTATGCAGGATGAAATATCCTGAGCGGCGGACACCCAGTCCTCGGAGTTCCCAAAGATTTAATGGAACGTTTTGATTTAATCAAACCCAACCCAACCGGCAGTGTGGAACATTCAAAACGTGAAGTTGTCAGTAGAATAGCTACAAATGGTGAGAAAGAACTTGAAGTACTGTTACAAGTTCGGGAGAATCCCCAAGTTAGTAGCTGTAAATTAGCTTCATTGCGTGATACGTCACAGCAAACGGCAAACCAAACAACGCGCAAGTATAAATCCCATCCGTACCATATTGAATTACATCAGGACATTAAATTTGGATTAGTAAGTATATTCCAAATTCAATAGTCAGGAACATCCCGAAGAATATTTTCAAAGGCGCGTAACTTACTGCCAAAGGTAACACGTCCAAATTGAAGTAAACAAAAATTTTTTAAAATTTATAATGTACTCAGATGAGGCCTCAACATTATTTTCGTTTGTTTTTCGTGGCTACTGAGATCCATTGACAAAAGATGCCATAACGAGGACAGAAAATCCCGAAAAATCAAAATATTTATTAGAGATAGGGATAGGACATTTTTAACAAAATGTGAAGAGTTTTTGACGAGCTATAAGATGGCAGAAAAATGTATAGGGTGTTCCATTTCATAAAAGTCACATTTTTCAATTTGAATTTTTCTTACTTTGGACCTAGAAATAAAACACCCTGTAAATGAGATTTCAAATATTTCATGACGTATATGTGTTTTTGACTTAATTTACTCAGGATACAAATTATGAGCCCCTTGGAGTTAAAATTTAAGTACTATTTTCACAACAAAGACATGCTTGCAAATGCTAAATTTTCACTACAAGTCGAATTATCTTGAAAACTATTACTTTTTCGTATATTAAACCATAGTGGAAACGTTATTAACTTACACCTGGAGAATTCAATAATCCATTCAAATACAGGGTGTCCCATTTAAAAAAATCTAACTTTATGACACCCTACTTTTTGAATGAACCCTGTATAATTAAAAATATTTTTAAAATATGCAGATTATCCTTGATAACTAGACCTTAACTAGGTTATTCTATATTGCATTTTAAAAAATATTCGGAAAAGCATCTTTTAAAAAACGTATTTTTGGAAAAAAAGAGTTTTTTGACATTTTAAAAAAATTTTCAGAGCCATTTTATAAATAGGTTTTAGTTTAACTCTTGTAAACCCATAGCGCACATAATAACTGCATTTAATTTGAAGTATTTTTGAAAATTGAGAATCTGAAAATACTAAGAATAGTATCGTTCGTAATATTAGCGTGAACAGTTTTGGTAAGTATAGCAATAGCTCCAATAGGTGGTAATTCTTTACCGTTTTTATCATAAGAAATTGTAATGAATGACCGGGATTACTACTGAGAGCCTAAAGGGGGACAAAATGTCTGATGATCCCCAACAAGGGAGCTCGCTGCTCTACCTGGCCTGGAGGTTTTTACTAGTTTTTGGATGCCCCGTACTTTAATGCAATAACGGAACTCGGTGTACTTTTTTGACCCGCTATGCCACTAATTTCATTTTTTAATTTAAGTTTTAAATCTAACACACCTAAAAATATGGACAATTCTAACTAAATCTGCGTGACATAACAGAAAATGGATTTTTACATAAAATTTAAAGTGGGTTTTTAGTTAATTAATTTCTAAGAAAGAACATCTTGAATAAATTTTAAATGAGTAGGGTCAATGTGGGAACAGTGGACCAAGAGGGTACAGTGAACCGAGCTAGTTTTCGGTTGAAAGAAACATATCTATTTGTTGCATCTCTCACTTAATAATCCTGATTTGGCACTGATTCGTCCACACTAGTCATTTGGCATCGACCGTTAAGAGTAAATGCTTATTTGTAGTGTTTCCAACGATCACTGTTTTATTTCGTATGTAAGGCTTATTATTTCGTTTGATTCTTGTAATTTTTTTATTTGTTTCCAACTAAAACATGCTAAGGTATCTTTCGTCGAAATCGGCCTTTGTGCCCTAAATTTAGATAGATTTTTGTGCAAGTAGCATTAAATTAAAAATGTCGGGTCGGTACACAGTGGATTATTCAATTGTGGTACAGAATGAATCTTGGTTCACTGTATACCTTGGCCTTTATTGTGAAAACTGTTTATTGAAAATTTAAATTTCCACATGTCATTGTATTATATTGTTCTTAGAATGCCGCGTAAAAAAGTTCTGGAGAATCAAAATAAATCTCTATATTTCTACATAAGTTTTCTAAGAAAGACAGGAACTGTAAGGAATGACTAACCAATTTCGTATGCCGGATACTCCAGATCTTGCTTTAGTTAAGGACTGGGATGTGAAGTCTATATTGTCAAACCCAATTACTTGTGGTACCACACTAAGACAAAATCATATTTCTGTTTCAACCTAAATATTCGTTAAAATAATTTTTGTAAGACACCGTTCTACTATTTAAATAAAAGTAACAGACTTTATCTTTTCCTAATTATTTACTATTATTATAATTTCTTAAAACAGCAGAATAGGCTGAATATAACTGTGTTTAAGCTGCTGCTTAAACCATAGAAATTTTATTTTTATTTTGGGAAAGTTTATTGACATGTTTGTTGCTAACTCAAATAATTAGTTTTAAGGTCGTATAAGTACTTAATTGCTGTTTTTGACTTAAAGGCTGATTGTTGATATTGATGCCAAAATAAATAAAGAAAATAGTTTATTACCAAATTTGATTTTATTGAATGATTTTTTGAGGATCAACCACTGTTCCCTCTATTAAGCCACTGTAAACTTGCATGTGATTCACGGTGTCCACCATGGTGTATCCAGTGGCTAAAGAGGTTTTCTTTTTAAAAAGCTTCTACTTTTTAATTTGTATGATTAGATAAAAGAGTTATACCCATACAACATTCGTATGTTATGTGAACAAAATTATTCTTTATAGGAAACTTATCTTATAGAATAAATATTCCTTAAGGAAGGTAATGAAAATTACATAATCCACTGTTCCCACTTTGACTCTACTCTTGTCTTTCCCAGTAGGTAGGTATTGTTACATTTTGGTGTGTGGAAATAACGACTAAAATTTTTGTTAATAATTAGGATAAGAAAATATGTACAATAAAACAACATGAAAAACATATCAATATTTTACTCAACTGCAATGCAATAAATTTAAAAAGTGTGTACTGATGGAAACTACGACCCAATTCTGCCAAATATAGACATGCTAAATTTATTTTTACTAAAACAAATGTTGCAAATCGAGTTATAATTATTTATATCCACAAATGTTGTAGCGTAAAAAGTGAAGGTACTTTCACTATGCTTCAATTGTAATCTATCATAAGAATGTATGATTAGCATAAATGCAGAATCCAAACAAATAACTGGTTTATGTATAGGGAAAGGTTGAGCAAGGCAGCAAGTTAAGGTACAATTTTGATAAAAAGTGTTAATAATATTGTAAAAGGAAATAAAGTGTGCATATATGTTACAATTTTGGTCTGAGTCTAAGATGCAAAGGGTGTTTCTCTTGGCGTAAATTGCCCGAAATATCAACTTGAAAAATACTTTTGTTTTTCACAATTTATTATAGTTTTCGATTGACCAAATGAGGGCTTCTGATGTGGCTACGAGATCGAAATCTGAAAATTGATGTTTTTAATAAATTGCAGAGAGCTGCATGCAAGTCACTTGATGTATTTAAAAAATACAATATTTTTAAGCTTTTTACAGTTTTCTAGGATACTGGAAAGTCGGTACCACACACGGAAGGCAATAGAAATTTCTTCGGCCAGTCAGACAACTCTTGAAGCACTAGAATCCAACCGATACAACTTACAATCAGTATGGAACTGTAGGAAAGTCCGACCTAGATCGGGAAAACATAAAATGTCACTCTAATCTGGATACCTGGATATACTGGCCCGGAAGGATATAAATATGCGAAATTTCATGCTAAAAAAGGAGTACAATCAAAGTTCACGGGACCAGAACCGTTTGAAATGTAATTTCGGTTGTACATTTTTTTTTCTAATTACATTTATTGATATTTCAATTATGAGCAATATATATATATATATATATATATATATATATATATATATATATATATATATATATATATATATATATATACCTGAATTAATGATTTCAATACATACAGTATACAGTGTGATCACGTAAGTGCTCTACATATACAACACTTTTTTATTATTAATTTTACGGAAAATTTTTAGTCTTTATAAACAGTTCTGCTTTATGAAAAAATAGTATTAAACAATACAAACTTGAAATAGCATGTGCAGGGGAGTTAAAAAATTTTCAAAATCAGAATTGACTCTGGGGAGAAGTACTATAAATTTTTATTTTAGAGCAAAATATAATATTAAAATGGTACTTAGAACTTAAAATTATATCCCACCTTACACTCATCGTATCCGATTATGAAAAATAATTTTAAAAACTTTAATGTCAATTCTTAGTGGCATTTTCAAAGCCTTACTACTATTTACCACCTGTATGCACGCAAAATTTCTTTTTTCATCAATTGTTGATAATGACACTGTAATAGTTAGTTCTGTTATTTCACTGAAACATCATCAATATTAATATCTAAGTAAATGAAAATGCCGCTGATGTTGAGCATGCAAGATAAAATTGAAATAACTTTAATACTTGGATGTTCAAACTGATGTTTCAGTCAAATAACAGAACTGCCTATTCGAATGTCATCAACAATTGACGAACAAGAAAATTTAGGTGGCAAATGGTAGCAAGAAACTGAAAATGCCATTAAGAATTACCACTAAAACTGTTAAAATTTTAATTACAGGATGCGGTGAGTCTAAACTTAGATAAAATCTTTAATTCCAAGTGATATTTTGTTATTAGATTTTGCCCTAAAATAAAAATTAATAGTACTTCTCTCTTGGGTCAATTTTGATTTTTGAAATTTTTTACTGCCCTGAATACTGTAAATGCCATGTACACTGTACATGCTATCTCAAGTTTTAATCGTTTAGTACTATGTTCCCATAAAGCAGAACTTTTTAGAGAGAAAAACTTTTTTTCGTAAAATTAATAACAAAAAAGTTTTCCATATGAGGAAAAATTTTTTAGTTAAGGTTAATCCTGTAAAAGGAGGAAATCATTGAACTATTCCACCAAGAAAACTTAAGTCGACACACTGTATGTAACTTTTAGAAAAAAAGCAGGACAATTAAAACAATAATATTGTTTTCGTAAATTACTACCTACTGGAGGATTATCAAATCAAACAAAAAAATAGTAGAAGATCCAAAACACAAAATTTTAACAATGTTTATTTTCTACCGCACGTTAGGCGCCATTAATATTAAACTATTTTTAGTCTTATTTTTCTCAAGCGTTAACAACTATTGAGTATGGTAATCTTTCAGCAATAATTCTCATAAAAATAGTGTTTTTATTTCAACTGCAGGTCCTGGATAGTTCTAAAAGAAAGATATTTCACAAAATGTACAGCAATTGATAATTCAGATTTTCAAGTCTACATGGAAATGCAAAGTACATCTGACAGTTTGATTTGTCAATGGCTGTATATGTATACATGCTTGAATTAGGTATAAGATATATTTAATAGTTTTAGAAAAAGGGTAACTGAACTAAAAATTCTTTTATTATGAATTACAATAAAAAGATAATTAAAAAGAATAGTAAAATATAAAAGCAAAGAGAAATGTTAAACAATGTTTTTGTTTTACCCTACGTTGAGTGCCATTAATATTAATATATTTCATGTCAGTTTCATCTTTTTGAATCTTTAACTATTTTTAATACAATTTAGAGAAAAACTGTTCTTATTTGAATTGTAGATCCTGGTTTATGTTATTATGCCTATTTAAGCGTCATTAATGTTAACTTATTTTTAGTTTAATTTTTTCTATCGTTACCTCTTTTTCCTGGTAATATGTCAACAATTTACCACACGCTGTTTCTTTAAATATATGTATGGGTGGTTACTTAAAAGAAATATATTACAATAATTAGTAGAGACTCCGTATACATGGTCCTTTTACCAAGACCTGCTCATCAACAAATAAAACATAATTTTTAAAATACCACCGAATTAAAACTCAAGCTCATTAAAAAACCTTTCAAATAACCCCTAAAATGAAAGCGGCAATACATATTTCTCTTCGTTCCTCTTATCTCTTCTTGTATTTCTGCGTTTGTTATAAAAATAATGTTTTCAAATTATTTGAGGCGAATAGTTTTTGCTGGCCCAAAATAACATAAATACTCCATCTTGCCCCACGTCCCCCTACGGTTGTAAGATGAAGGCGGTGGCGATGACAATCTTATTGTTATGTTATGAAGATTTAATTTGAAAATATAATTTAACAACAAAGCCGATTATGGCTTGTATAAATAAAGCCGAAAACAAAAAATCTGTCACAATCAAAAAGTTGAGTGGGCAACTCAGCAGATTTATGACGAGAAAGAAATTTGTTTTATGTATGAAGAGGATCCTCTTCGAGCTGCATCAAATACAAATTTGCGCCTAGCTGGTGCCAATGAACTTTATGACTCAGGTATTTAACCAATTGATTGCCAAATTGCCATTCAACAACTTCTTGTCATGCGATTTGTTCTAGAGGCTCTGTGCGGGTTGATTTTGGGTCGAATCGATGAAAGGTTTCCATTTATTCAGCCATAATTCTCATAAAAATAATGTTTTTATTTCAACTGCAGGTCCTGGATAGTTCTAAAAGAAAGATATTTCACAAAATGTACAGCAATTGATAATTCAGAGTTTCAAGTCTACATGGAAATGCAAAGTACATCTGACAGTTTGATTTGTCTATGGCTGTATATGTATACATGCTTGAATTAGGTATAAGATATATTTAATAGTTTTAGAAAAAGGGTAATTGAACTAAAAATTCTTTTATTATGAATTACAATAAAAAGATAAATAAAAAGAATAGTAAAATATAAAAGCAAACAGAAATGTTAAACAATGTTTTTGTTTTACCCTACGTTGAGTGCCATTAATATTAATATATTTCATGTCAGTTTCATCTTTTTGAATCTTTAACTATTTTTACTACAATTTAGAGAAAAACTGTTCTTATTTGAATTGTAGATCCTGGTTTATGTTATTATGCCTATTTAAGCGTCATTAATGTTAACTTATTTTTAGTTTAATTTTTTCTATCGTTACCTCTTTTTTCTGGTAATATGTCAACAATTTACCAGACGCTGTTTCTTTAAATATATGTATGGGTGGTTACTTAAAAGAAATATATTACAATAATTAGTAGAGACTTCGTATACATGGTCCTTTTACCAAGACCTGCTCATCAACAAATAAAACATAATTTTTAAAATACCACCGAATTAAAACTCAAGCTCATTAAAAAACCTTTCAAATAACCCCTAAAATGAAAGCGGCAATACATATTTCTCTTCGTTCCTCTTATCTCTTCTTGTATTTCTGCGTTTGTTATAAAAATAATGTTTTCAAATTATTTGAGGCGAATAGTTTTTGCTGGCCCAAAATAACATAAATACTCCATCTTGCCCCACGTCCCCCTACGGTTGTAAGATGTAGGCGGTGGCGATGATAATCTTATTGTTATGTTATGAAGATTTAATTTGAAAATATAATTTAACAACAAAGCCGATTATGGCTTCCATAAATAAAGCCGAAAACAAAAAATCTGTCACAATCAAAAAGTTGAGTGGGCAACTCAGCAGATTTATGACGAGAAAGAAATTTGTTTTATGTATGAAGAGGATCCTCTTCGAGCTGCATCAAATACAAATTTGCGCCTAGCTGGTGCCAATGAACTTTATGACTCAGGTATTTAACCAATTGATTGCCAAATTGCCATTCAACAACTTCTTGTCATGCGATTTGTTCTAGAGGCTCTGTGCGGGTTGATTTGGGGTCGAATCCATGAAAGGTTTCCATTTATTTTTTTATTTGTACTATATTAGTGATCTGACTGGACACTCACTGCTAATGCAGTAATTATATTTCCCCCTTAAAAAGTTATTTCTGCTATACCAGTGTGTTTATCCATTGTAATCCATATCTATTTATGTTTACTGTCCCTCGGCAACTTTATAAAACTTTGGGCACTGTCCCTCTAGAACAGAAATTGTTCTGATTAGTGACACGTGTTTGTGTTGCTATGGAAGGAATAAATGCGCGCGCCTACTGCTATTGCAGTAAGGGCTGATTTAGTTTACATGTGATCAGTTGTGTTGTGTCCCCCGAGGGGAACACACGCACAAACCTGCATTGCCCTACTTGTTTTGAGATTTTTCATGAATAACTAGTTTTTATATTATTTTAGGATTTGTTACATAGAATAAAAACGATGCCAATTTATTTCAAATTATTCATTTACTTGCAAAAAACATACACTGCAATAGCAGTAATACTGTCACACAAAAGCACGTAAATTAACTGCTATTGCAGTATCACTGTCCCCTCACATCACAATAAGTTATGTGATGGGTCACAACTGCTCTAGCAGTATAGACCTTTGGTCACGTGATTCGCCTTTAAATGACCTTATTATTACCTGATTAAAATATCATGATAATCGGTCCACTAGTTCCTGAAATATGGCAGTGACTTTTTGAGGTCACTCGCCCATAATCCACTGTCCATCATCGTGTTAGGGATCTCTACTTCGGCCTACAATATCTGTTGTGATATTGCAAGTTTATTGTTGTTGCAGAGCTCAAAATGTTTTGAGGCGAAAGTTATGTGACATTCAACATATTTTGGATTTTCTCTTCCTCTATCATTCAGTCATAGCTTTTGCGTGTTACATAACGTATAATATGTAGAGTCGCATCCAATAAATTGTGTCTTTTTAAACCAGTATTTAAAAAATGTCTCACAAAGGACTAACTGCTGAATCAGTGCAGTTTAATCTTCTATTAACTTTTCAATAAAGTGAATTTGTTTTTAATACCCCTAATAATACAACAAGCTTAGATTTAAAGTTCTATGAGACTAGAGCATCTCAAGGTATATTATGCACCTGTGCCCCGCAAGTTTTAATAAATAAGTAATTGAATTTAAGTAGTGATCACAATAATCTTAAAAGGTTAGGCCTTATAGAGCTCTTTCAATCCGACTCGGACGCGCAGGTTTGTATTAGACCGAACACGAATTTAATCATCATATTTGGTTGAACTAACTTAATGTTTTCAGATGTTAACAGTGTGTTTCCGAAGCTACTTAAGACATGGGTTACCGGTGTTTCTTTCCTATCGGCAACCTGAAAGAAACGGTGCAATATTTACCCTGCTTTCTAAAAATTATCCGTCAAAGCCGTCTCCAACTATAACAGAAAGTTAGTTTTCTTTTTTTGTAAACGTCATTTATGTCAACTGCGAGGGGTGTTTCACCTGGGAAATTTAGTGTACACTTGAGGGGAAATAGTAGGAAATTATGTGGTAAAGAAGGGAAATTATTGCTTATATGGGGAAATTACGAAGAAATGAGGGAAATTATTAGGAAATTGCGGGGAAATTAAGGGAAATAATGGGGAAATTATGGTGAAATTACGTTATTTTAGTATTTGCACATTACTGATCATGCGCCGGCGCATGCGCGATACGTCGCCAGTTGCGGGACTGAAGGATGCTCGCGAGGATACCTAACTTAACTAAAATTTAAAAAAGGGAAATTATAAGGTAATTAAGGAGAAATTAAGGAAAGAAGGTGAAATTAAGGAAATAAAGGTAAAATTGGGGAAAATATTGAAATAATATTGAGAAATAAAATTGGAGTAATTATACAGGGTGTTGTGCCATCGCTTAAAGGGAGATTCTTTGAAAGAAATTAAGGCAAAAAGTTCTTATGAACGCAGATGCTTTGTTTCAAACCGATGGTTGGGAAAACTAAACCAGTAGGACGGTTAATAAAGTTACATTTATCTCCTAAACGAAATGAAAATTGAAAAAATATGAAGAGATAAGTTTTGTTAAGAATTTAATATACTATTTGACCGATATACGAAAATGTGAAAAAATCAGTGGCGTACATGTTTTTATTAGAAAAATATTGTACCGTCTTCTCATATGTACCCCCTGGAAGACCTGTCAAAGTCTTTTCATGGTCAGAATTATGCTTAATTTAAGTACTTTACACAACGTAAATTTCATCAAAATTGATGAAGCCATTTTGAAAATATTTTGTAAAAACTGAAAAAAATTAAGAAATTTAACACCCTGTATCTTTGAAACGAAGCATCTGCGGACCCATGTTTATATAAACTTTTTGCCTTAGTTTCTTACAAGGAATCTCCTCTTAAGTGATGGCACATGTTTTTTGAAACACCCTGTAGAAATAAGGGGAAATTAAGGAAATACTAGGGGGAAATTAAGGAAATAATAGGGGGAAATTATCGTCAAAAAGGGAAATTAAGTGTACACATTTGGATAGGTGAAACACCCCTCGGTCAACTGCTTACTGCTAAAATTGGGGGTCAACAAAAATTGATTTACTTTGAAAAACAAAATAACCAGAAGCAAAAATTAACAATCGTAATACAAGTAAATATAAAAACATTTCTTATACTCATTCTTCGTTTATTACTAAAAGCGTTCCGCATTTAATTATACATGCCAAGAACGGCTATGTTACTTTAAGTAAATACTCTGGTAAAATAATTTTCAAAATCTCTTTTCAATCATACCTATAAGGATTTAGGAAAATCTGAAAAAAATCATGAATATTCAGAATTAGCTGTGGATTGAGCCAAAATTATCAGGATTAAAAGATTCTAGCGTGATCAATTGTTCTAAACAATTTTATTGTTTATTTCCCTAAGACTGCTGAACTACCGATTTAAGAGAAAAAGTTCTTGAAAAAAAAATTTCTCACGATGTGGACAACAACTTTCTTACACGTTTTTTAAAATTTTTAATGTGGCTCAGTCGAAACGTGAGTGCATTACTACTATTGCTGTCCCCCACCCTTATCTCCAAAAAGATCGTTCAGAAAAGATTTTAAAAAATCATGAACATTAGGAACTAGATGTAGCTTGAGCAAAAATTATCAGGATTAAAAAATTCCGGCGCGATCAATTGCTGTAAAGAATTTAATTGTTTATTGACTTATAACTGCTGAACCACTGGTTTTAGAGAAAAAGGATTTCGACAAAAAATATTTCCCACGATGCGATGGAAGGACCAACTTTTATAATTACACCTTTTTCAAAATTTCTAATTTGGCTCAGTCGAAACGCGAGTGCATTACTATTAATAATATAAGTGAGGGGCTGATGGCACGGAAAACTAAGTGTGCAAGTATAGCTTGACCGATTTTTTTTTGTTTTTTTACAAGTAAGATAATTTTTGATTTTTCTAATGACGTCATGGGCATGTATCATTATAAGTAGAGAGCAAAGCAAAATTCCACAAAATTTCCGCTCTAAAAAATTTCCCCTGTTAAAAAAATTAATGTCCCCAAATATTTCCCCATATTTTATTTTTCCAAATTTTCCCCACGACTGATTGTTTTCAAAAAATTGCGAAACAAATTTCCCACTCTGGCAAGCCTGGTGGAAAGTCTGGACACCTCGGACATTGTCGAAAGATAGAATATCTAACGACGATGCCTCGGAATACAACAGAACAGATTAGTTATTGTCTTGTTCTGAAGCAGTTCATTCACACATGAACAATCTTGGTTTGTCCTGTGTTTGCCCCATGTGAACCTCATTTATATAAAAAAGCATATGTTCAGAATAAACCTTGTTTGCAACTCATTGTCAGGTTTCCTCGATATAGGTACATATACGCTAACTAAATGACTATACAGTACCTATTGATATACTTCATCTTTCTTTCTTCTCAAACGTAGCATCAGATAATATTACAATGTCTTTGTATTACCATAAGGCATTTTAAAGCTTTAATATGTATCTATTTACCGTTACATAAATAATATAATAATGCTTGTCCAAATATACAAATTAGCTCGTATCTTAATGTGTTGTCATTAATTTATTATTTCTTGTAATTTTTATTTTTAGCGAGTCTAAAAAACCAGTTCTGGTTTGCTATTAATTTGGTAACTAATTTCGCACATGGGTGTTTTGATTAGTTTTAAAAATTTAATGAGTTTTATGATTTTTATGGTAATTTTTATTTATATATAAACACAACATCTGGCCTACTGACCAAATTGAAATTTAAGATTATTAAAATTGGCTATTATACAAAATTTATAATAAGAAATTCACAATCAATTAAGTCCCAAAAAAAAACCCAAAACAAAATTATTCATTTACAAGTTAAAATTACGTACGCCAAATCAAAGCTGCAGTCCTTCGTCCTTTCTCTCAAGATGAGATTTTTTTAGATTTTTACGGATTTTATTAGTTAAATTCACGATTATACCCATCCATATTATAAAATATTACAAAGTACAATCAGTTACTAAGAGATGATGAGAAGAGAGAGATGGTTAAAAGACTTTTTGTTTATAGACCAGCACAGCTTATTATTAATATTCGAAATGTATACTGAACTAGTACACAAAAATATTAAGAGAACTGACGAACCAGCCAACACAATATTTTATAACCTATCCTTTATTTGCACATGAGTATCAAAGGAAGTACTTACATACACACATTACTTACATATGTACATTCACAGAATGATAGAAGCAAAAAACTACTATATGTCGAGGTTTGGATTTTACTATTATTTTTTTGTGTCAGTGTCCTTCGAGCGTGCGCACTCACTATCTTATTAATTAAATGCTAATCCTTATTTGTTAAAATATACAAAATATTTCCCCATCTAATTTAATCATTCTTTCAGGTAAAAGAAGTAAGCCATTACTGATGAGGTTTTTGTTGTTAAAATTATCTAAAACTTATCTAAACTATCGGTAATGGCTACTAAATACTTACGCCAGAGATTACGCCTCTTAAACAGTTTAATTATCCATAAAGGTAAAACAAAATGCGTATTAATCTGCAATTAACAAGATTTTTGTAACAAAATAGAGAATAATAATAATAAGAAATAATTTACTAAGTTTCAATAGCAGAATCTTGACCAGTTTTTATTAGAAAATGATCAAAACAGTCATTACGACTCTGACTGATAAGAAATGGTTGTGTGTTATTTGAATGGTGCTTTAAGACGTGTGCACTTTAAAAAAATTGGAGCAAATTTCGGACGATGATGTATAAATACTAATGCAACCTCAACTGAAGTTGCACATTTATTATACATCACTATCACAGGAAGTGGCGCAGTAAGAAAAGTGTAGAAGAGGGATACGGCTATGCAGAGTACGTAAACTCTAACAACCTACTTCGTTAATAGTGAAAAATGTATTTAAATAAGCACAGAAGAAAATGGTGACTAAGTAACATCGTTATATTTAAATACACTTAAGATCTCCAAAAAAACTTTCACTCTAAAATTAAATTCGAAGACTCAAAAATGCTACAAATTACGCACAATATAAACATTCTCTGTTAGTACTAAAACGACCGAAGGGGCACGTAGCAGTGTTGCCGCATCCTTAATTTGATTCGCCACATTGCCCACTACGTTCAGTTGTTTTTCGTAGGATGACGTCAGACGGGAAACTGAATTTTTAGAATTTGTCTGAATTTGAATATTTTTGTTGTTATTCGTCCCACCGACGAAAGCTTTTGTGTGCGTGTCTGGATTGACTGATTGTGAAATAATATCAACATACTTGTTGAAAACGCGAAACGATTGAACAAGTCCATTCATTGGCGAAAAAGTGCGTTTGGACGCATTTACCGCGAGTCGGATTTTCACAAGTCGGTGTCATAGAGGCAAGTGCACTTAAGGGTCAGAACCGGGTTGACGTATCTTTGTGTAAAAAGCTAGTGGCTCGATGGCGTTGTTTCGTTTTGCTTATTTTGAAGAATTTTGACATTCATTTGTTACTTAGTCACCATTTTTTTCTGTGCTTATTTAAAAACATTTTTCACTATTAACGAAGTAGGTTGTTAGAGTTTACGTACTCTGCATAGCCGTATCCCTCTTCTACACTTTTCTTATTGTGCCACTTCCTCTGATAGTGATGTATAATAAATGTGCAACTTCAGTTGAGGTTTCATTAGTATTTATATATCATCGTCCGAAATTTTCTCCAATTTTTTTAAAGTGCATACGTCTTAAAGCACCACTCAAATAACACACAACCATTTCTTATTAGTCGGAGTCTCAAAGACTGTTTTGCTCATTTTCTAATAAAAACTCGTCAAGATTCTGCTATTGAAACTTAGTAAATTAGTTCTTATTATTATTATTATTATTCTCTATTTTGTTACAAAAATCTTGTTAATAAAATTGCAGATTAATACGCATTTTGTTTTACCTCTACGGATAATTAAACTGTTTAAGAGGCGTAAGTATTTATTAGCAATTAACGATAGTTTAGATAAGTTTTAGATGATTTTAACAACAAAAACCTCATCAGTAATGGCTTACTTCTTTTACCTGACAGGATGATTAAATTAGATTGGGTAATATTTTGTATATTTTAACAAATAAGGATTAGCATTTAGTTAATAAGATAGTGAATGCGCACGCCCGAAGGACACTGACTACAGAATCTGCTCCGTTAACGCCACATTCGGTAATAGTGTCTGCTGGTCTGTATATCATATCCTTTTAAATCAATTAATCGCAACCGTCCGAACTCTTGAAGTTTAAATAAATCTCAGTGTAATTATATGCAAGTCCGGATAGTATCCCGTTTTATCCAACGCACAGGTATTCAGTTTTAACCCCAAGTATGCATATCAAAACATTTTACCATATCTATAATTGCAAAAAGGTAATTTTTTATTTACAAACTTTAATAAATTGAATAAACGCAAGGCAATTATTGCAGAGAAAACAATTTAGTGTAAACGACAGCTCTGTAAAAAGAAAGAGATTACCTACTTCCCATAAAACTCATTATTAATCAAATGGCATACATATGTAAAGGACGACTATGTGGGGGATTCAAGATTAGATGTTGGCAGCTTTGTCACTTGAAATACCTCAACAATAAACAATATGACCGAGTTGATTATCTCGTGGGTTCGTTCGGATTTGTGTGCTGCTATTCACCAAACATTTTTTTCTAACATAACATATTAACATCCTAGACTAAATAATACATAGACGAACACTGGCGTGTAATAAAAATGGATCAAAAAACGGGTCTTCCTTGAGACATTTTGGGGGTTTACTGGTTTATGGTTTGGGAATTTGTTTGTCCACCATTACATATGTATGTAGATACGTATATGTACTCTATATATAGGGTGTAACAAATGATATTAAGAAATTTTAAGGACAGATTCTACATCTACAAATATGAAAATAAGTTTATATAAACATTGATCCTCAAACGCTTTTTTTCGAGATACAGGGTGTTTAATATTTTCACACTTCAAGTATTTCGAAGAGTTAGGAGAAATATGCGAAGACGATTTAGAGCAAGTATTAAAGCACGGAGAGGCCATTTCCAGCACCTACTATAAATTTAAATCAAAAAGCACTGTCTCCTGAACAAAAAATATAAAAAAAAAAAAAATTTTCATTATTTCTTTTTATAGTAAAAAATAAATTAATTTTTATCTCGAAAACCGTGCGAGAGAACAGAAAATTTTAACATACACTTTTCACACAGAATTAATTGGGCTTAAAGAGAATGATATAAATTTTGCAAAAAATTAGTGGCGTGTCATTTTTTTCGCTAAAAATAAAGACTTACCAGCACGCACGCTACTGATGCAAGTACCTTAGAAAAGAAATTTTAAAGATACCCTTTAATTACATACTGGCGTGTACCAAAATTCATGTCAGTATCTTAATGCCTTTTCGAGAAATTAAAAAGAAACATTTAAAAAAAACACCCTTTATCTCGAAAAGGAAGCGTTTGAGGACCAATGTTTTTATAAACTTGTTTTCATATTTTTAGATGTAGAATCTGCCCTTAAAATTTCTTAACATTTTTTGTAACACCCTATATATTTAATGATGAACAAACAAATTCCTAAACCATAAGCCAGTAAACCCACCCAAATGTTTCAAGGGAGACCCGCTTTTGGTCCCATTTCGGTGTATTCGAGAATTTGTCTATATTTTTTATAGTCTCTACTAACATACATATAAACATACATACACAATAACAGGTGAAGTTAATAAAAGCATGTAAAAATAACTTACCAGCCTTATAAGTGTGCCAGATTATGCTAGTTTAACGGTCATGCACCGCTTGTCGTTCAATAAAATTCAGTTTCCAGTTTTACCCTTCTATTCCGTTTTGGCTAACTCTCCCCTACATGATATTTAATTATTGAATAATATTCATATTTAACTAGACTGTTAAAAAATGTATAATAAACATTCCAAAACTCGTCGGAATGGACCTATGTTTACAGCAACTATACTTGCCATTTTAACGGCACGGTTCACAATTTGCAGAACATTCATCTTCATCCACTTATAGAACATCAATTCTCTAACTAGAGTAACATTTTAAATTGAATATCATGACAAACTAAGGAATGTAAAGGAGCCAGTTGTGTTAGATTCCTATCAAAAAAATCAAGGCTCATGTTTATATATAACATTCTTCTGAAGTATATTCTAAAATATTTATATTGTTCTATTCCAAGAAAGCTGATGGTACTAAAATATATACGATATGGTTTCAAATACCCTGACCTAAGCTGCCCGAATGGGTATTAAACTTTAATATTTCATACATCAGAATTCTCCAGCGTACACACTAATAATAAAATTAAATAAATAGGTAATGTTAATAATTGCAATTAAATACTATCCTTTAACTCATTCACAAATTTCTCCACTATTGCAAACATTCACACCTATTCCCTCGACTAATTATTATCACAATAATGTTTACTTAAGTGTCAATGTAGTACATATTATTATGTACAGGAATATCCAAATAAAAGTGAACAGGCATTACAACTTTTTTATTTTTAAATATGGGAAGTTTTATGTTAAATATGAAAGTTTTGGAAATTTCTATGGATCATTCACATATCTTATCAGCCAAACAACTGAACATCGAATAAAAAAAATATAGTATAGAACATCGATTTTCTCACTTATTTTAAATCGGATAGTATGATTTTTATCATATTTTTGGATTTTAGGAGAAGTTCCAGACATATTTCGTATAACATACCCTATGCGGTTTTTCAATCGTTTTTGAAATATTTCAAATTAAAAATTATTTCGCATAAATATACTTTAAACGTACCTATCCAGGTTGCGAACGAAATACTTGCTACCTTTTTAAATTTTCTTCGTAGGTAAGTCAAAGATATGTCAAGGTTGACCATAATGCTTTAGTCATCGTGAATTTATAATTTTATTTTTATGCAAAATAAGTTATTCTGTAAATGAAAGATACAAAATATTAAAATTATATTTAAAAAATAACTATAATATTAGAGCGGCTCAAAGACAATATGAACAAAGGATTGAAGAAGGACAAAGAACTTCATCATTAAACTGTTAAACAAATAGAAGACTAGAAGAAAGAGGAATTCTGGGCAACGGAAAAAGAAGAAGAGAAAGGAATGAGGAAAGGGACCTAGCGATTTTATATTTCAATAGAATCAAAAAAAATCTATTCCCGATAGTGTGCAGTGTCCCAGTTATGAAAGAAGAGATAAAATGTTGACTTATGGAACAGTTCAACTCATTTTGTATAAAAATAAAATTATAAATTCACAAAATTATAACTTAGACTAACCTACGAAGAAAATTTAAAAAGGTAGCAGATATTTCGTTCGCAACCTGGATAGTTACGTTTAAAGCACATTTATGCAAGATAATTTTTAATTTGAAATATTTCCAAAACGATTGAAAAACCGCATAGGGCATGCTATATAAAATATATCTAGAACTTCTCCTAAAATCCAAATATATGAGAAAAATCATGCCGTCCAATTTAAAATAAGCGGAAAAATCGATGTTTTATACTATATCTTTTTTTATTCGATGCTCTACGGTTTTGCTGATAAGATATATAAATACATAAAAGTCTCCAAAACTTTCATATTTAACATTTTTCCCATCTTTAAAAATAAAAGAGTTCTAAGCCCTGTTCACTTCTATTTGGATATCCCTGTACACTTAGCAAATTACCTATCATTTTCTTAATGTATCTTTCTTATGTGTAATCAGCCAATCGAGTTCTAGCTAGAAAACCTTTGGGCAAATTTTCCTTCGACTTTCACAACCAACTAATTATATTTTCGTTTAGCTCGACTAAATGTCTTTCGGCAATTTTTTAGGATGTTTGTTGCCCAGCAGTAGCTTTTAGTCATGGATCTTTGATCATTTCTCATTAGGTCAATTGTATTTTAACCGACTCTCATAGTATTTATCAACTCTCTTCTTTGTGTAACCATATTTAAATGAATTTTAATCAGGTACCTGGCAAAACATGATTTTGATTTTAATTTAGTCATTAAAAATATTTAAATTTGCAGTTCCTTATACATCCAAATGTGTAAAAAGAATGTAGAATTCATATAAAATTATTAGAATTAATTCTTTTTAGATGTTCATATTCTGAAATTAAATTGGTCGATTTTTAATTTTTTTTTACCGAATTTCGGGTCATCCTTGCAAGAAGCCGCCGGAAGTTACATTCCGAAATTTTAAACTTTTGGCATCGTTTTAATGTACAATAAGTATTAGCTAGATGTTTTTTATTTCGGGTGATACAACTGACAATGTATTTCTTGCACTCCCTATATACTCCCCTACTTCCTAAAAAAGGCTATTCATAAAATAAGGACTAAATTTTAGTCTTTATTTTTAGAAAGTAAAGTGTCACTTTTAATCCCTAAGGAATTAAAAGTGACACTTATTTTGATGCAAAAGATGATAATAAGATAAGATAAAATATCGTTTTACATTTCTATCGATATAAAATTTGGTAGGCCAAGGTTTTCTGGGATGGGAAAACCAAATTCGTTCTCCAATTTTCTGTATTTTGTAGGGGCTGCCACATAGGCCATTAATTTCAAATACCCCAACTTTTCTGTGCTTTAATGTCTCACAAATTGTGATTCCCCTTGTTTTTTTACTTAAAAAGCTATACTTTATTTAATGTCCTTAGCAGCGACTGTTTTTTAGCAAAAAGCCTTTAAATTCGGTGAAGCACAGAATAAATAAGAAATAATAATAATAATAATAATAATAATAATAATAATAAGTCAATACGCAAGTCTTCAAAATGCCATGAGTTTATTTTTAGCTGTTTATTTTTTCATTGTTTATTTAGGTTTTATTTGGTTTTTATTATCTTCAATTGATATTTGCATTTCCGTAATAAAAAGGATTATTTTTTCTGTTACTAAAATTTTTTATTTCTTATTTATTTTGTGCAACGCCGAATTTATATGCATTTTTCTCAAAAACAGTTACTTCTAGCGATATTAAAAAAGTATACATTTTTGAAGTCAAAAAGGTTGGGGAAAAAGAATTTCTGTTCTGAAATTGCGTATACTCAAGCACAAAAAAGTTGGGACGTTTTAAAATAGCATTTAATGTCGTGTGTGGCGCTTCCTACAAAATACGGCTGGTTTAAGAACGAATTTGCCTTTTTTATCCCAAAAAATTCCCGTCTGCTAAACTTTGTGAATTTATTTAGTATTATTAGTATATTTCACAGCATATCGACAAAGACTAAAATACAATTTTAACTTTTACACCCTGTATCTCTCTAATTATCAACTTATGCACCAAGATAAGTTAGGATAAATCGACTTAAATTAGGCCAGGGAAGTATGGCCAGGGAAGGGAGGTACGGCCCATTCGCTAGCAAACAGCTTGTATATCACAAATAAATCGTTATATTTTTCGCAAGCAGTGTCCGGTTCGGTTGCTTTGGACTAGACGAGATTATTTTCGAAGAAATTTAAGAGAAAAACAATAAAATTACGGTGTCGCTTGCAATGTACTGTGGACTTTTTATTAAAGAAAAACAAAATTTAGAAAGAAAACATATTTTTAAGCGCACTATTAGCGTACTAATAATAGTAGCTAAGTATATTATAAAATGAGCATTTAATAATAGCTATTAAGACATGAGTATGAGAGTTACGACACGAGCCGAAGGCGAGTATCTTAATGAAAACAAGTGTTGTAATGACCATTAAAGGTGAGTTGCATACCCTATTTTTTTTACGACCAGTAACAATAATGAAAAACAAAAATTTTACAGCCAGATTCTCCAACGCTAGTCCGTTCTAATTTGTAACTGAATAGTGCCTGTGAGTTTTTTTTTTATTTTTTAACATATTGTAAAAAATAAATAAAATTCAGTGTAATTTTTCCTACCATTTTGTCCTCCCATTAAAAAATATCTTTACTTGAGCCAGCCACAGACACAGAAAGATGCACGCACAATAAAAAAATTCGTGGTTTCATACCCACACACGGGCACTGGTGAACATGCGTTGATGCACGCCTACATCTCCTTGCGGCTGTGACCAATTTTACATATTATTTTTCGTACTCTTTTTTGTACTTGCATAATTTATACACTGATCAATGTTTTTTACAACGATATATACTTTTTAAGTTATTCTACATATTTTGAATGCTAAAACATAAGTAATTTAACAAAAAATAAATGAGTAAATAATTCCAGAAAGTCCATTTATGTGCTAGTTAAATTATTTCTCAATATTCGATAATTTTATAACAATCTGGCAACAGTGTCCTCTAAAACTTAAACACGTGTTTGTTGACGACCATCGGTTTTTATTTTGTACGAACTATACTATTAAAAATTCCCGTACACAGGGTGAACAAAAAGTTTCAAATAGGTATTATAAGGGCTTTTGTTGTGACAAAATTCCAATAGTCCCCATTATCTCTCGATAGTGTATCAATTTGCGCTCTAGTAACACAAATAACAATTTATAATAATGATAAATGCAATTTTTAACTCAACAACAGGAATTCTAAATCTAATAATTCATAGTTAGCCATGCAGAAACAATATAAAATGTATGCCAAAATTACTATTAATTATTTTAGAAGCGACAAACAATTAACAACATGCATACTACAATACCTCATAATTTCTTAAAAGTTGCTGTATTTTCGATTTCTTACCGCCAACCTAGTTATTGCATTTTCATGTGTTTCCGCGTTTAGCTAAATTCTTTAAATATTCTCCTTTCCGTACAAAACATTAAAAAGTATAAAGGACCGTTTAACGTTTAGACCCAGAATATTGGATGTATCACCTGCCTCTGTATATCACAGTAACAACAATATTTTATTTCCAGTAGGTACCTAATAGTCCTTTTATTGAAAACGTTTTCACTATTTCAATAAAATTTAAGATTTAAAATACAGTAAATGAAATTTAAAATAATATGTTTTTTTTAAATGAACCAACTTCACAAAAGGATTAGCACTGAAAAGTATAAAATAATATTTTTATTTATTTATAACTCAGGTAAACTTAATTTGGTTCAAATTTACGTAACTTGTACACCGAAATTGTGAACTTTGGAGTCGGCGCAATTTTAAAACGTAATAGAAATCCTTAATAATAGTTGAGTAATAAATTAATAGAGAGTAATATTTTAAGTTATTTATTACTGGGCCTAATGGTAATCCTTATTGTGGTCGACTTTAAGTAATTTATGTACCAAAGTTCTAAACTTTAAAGTACGGGCAACTCCTTATTAACAGTTTATGAATTATCATTACGGATTCTTATACTGGGAAATTGCGCCGACGTAAATTTGAACATAAGTAAGTTTACCATTAACCTGAGTTACATATACGTACATACGTAAAAATATTATCTTATACTTTTCAGTGCTTCTTTTGCAAAGTTGATTCATTTAAAAAAATCTTTCTTTCCTTTTAGTGCACGGATAACCCCAAAAATGACCTATTAGTTAACATTTTTGAGGTAATTCCCACTATCTCCTTTAAAATTCCCCCCCCCCCCCGCTTAATTTTTTTAGCGTGCGTTCCTCAAAATAAGCTTTTAGACCTCAATAACCCCGAAATTGACACATTACTTAACATTTTTGAAAAAAAATTGCCAGTTGCAACTTTTTATTCCCTGTCCGCTCTCGCCTTTAATTTTCTTAACATCAGTTACATAAAATCAGATTTTCCGACCTCAATAACCCCGAAAATGGCATTATTAGTTAACATTTTTGGAGAAATTGCCAATAGCTTCTTTTCATCCCCTCTCCGCCCACTCGCAGTTAATTTTTTTCTTAACATCTGTCAAGCACAATTAGTTTTCCTGACCTTAATAATTCCGAAAATGGCACATTTAATATTTTTCGAGAAATTCCCAGGCGCTTCTGTTTATCCCCCCCTCCTCCCGCCGTTAATTTTTCTAAAAATTATATTTTCTGAACTCAATATCCCCGAAAATTATATATTAGTTAACATTTTTGGAGAAATTACCAGCCGTTACTGTTTATGCCCCCCCCCCCCCCCCCCGAAAACTTTTTTAACATCTGTTAGTTCAAAATTAGATTTTCGGACCTTAACATTTTTGGACAAATTCCAAGCCGCTCCTTCCAATCACCCCCCCCCCCCCGGTTATTTTCTTAACATTTGCTAGAAAAAAGTAGATTATCTGACCTCAATAACCCATCAGAAAATCACCCATTACTTAAAATTTTTGGCAAATTCCAAGCTGCTCCTTTTATCCCCGGTTATTTTTTAAAGCTTTATGAAAAAATCACAACTATAGAAAAAGGGGCATTGGAGCGAGGCGAATCTCCACCTTCTTCAAGCGAAGAAGAGGAAGGGTACATTGGAGAAAGGGACTTGCAGCTCAAAAATTAAAGTGAAAAACCTATAATCCCGATAATGACATATTTGTCAAAATTTTCGGAAAAATACCAAGCCGTTCCGATTTTATCCCCTCTCCCCTATTATTTTTTTAATGTTACCGGTGAATTCGGTCGAGAATCATGCGTCAATATACATGCATGGAAAAAACGCACATGTACATCAATTGTGTATTAAATATTGACTTGTTTTACCAAATATTATTTATCTAAGTAAACTTAGTGTTTTCAATAAAATTATAGTGTAATATTGCCAACTAATGAAAGTTTACAATTACCTTTAATACCTCAAGCAATTGTAACAAAAGCATTACTATTAAAAAAATGGATACGTTAGTATTAAATAAATAAAATCTGTTTTAACCCTACATAAAATATTTTCTTAACTCAAAAGCAATTGGAAGCAATATTGGAAGGTGGTAGAGGAATTCTTCCTCGACCACACATCCTCTTAAAGGGGGAGTTACACAGTTGGGCCCTTTTACCTGGGATTCAGTCAAACGTCTTTAATCCCACACAACAGTTGGGCCCGATATATACTTATCCCTTTAAGAGTGTTTATGACAAATATTATAATTATTTATTATGTTTGGGTATACAGGGTAAATAAAAAAGTTTTGAAAATTTGTAATGTTTATTGTGCAAAATAAATTCACAATTTTAAAAATTAATAATATAATACAGTTTACAAGTATTGTTTTACATAATATAATGTGATTAATCAACTAGGCGCGAATTTACAGGAAACACATTTTATAAAACTTGTTCTGTCGATTTCATTTGACATATATTCCCGTATTTTATTTTCTACAAATTGTTTTTTCTTTCTAATATCAGCTTTTAGAGCTTTTGGAAATTTGTTTGCTGTTACAATTTTAATATATGTTTCGGTTTGAAAATTTAGCAAAATATCTACAAACTTAAATATACTTGGGTGGGAATGATAAAAACTGTTATTAAACTTTGAGTGAAACGATTCACATGCATTAGTTGTTCGATATAATGAAGATGAAAGATTAGCCCAAATGTTTGGTGGGAATTGTGAACATTCATCTATATAAGTATCTACTAAATAGTCACAAAATTGTTTTAGCCTTTCATCTTCTGGCAAGTCACTAACTAAGTCAAAAGTAAAACAATCACCCACTTCATTAGGTTCTAAAAATTATGAATGGCTACTTCAAAATCTATCACTACATTTTTTGGGGATAGTATTAAGTGATTTTCGGCACATTTTTCAGTCAAAAGATTAAATAGGTTTTGATTTGATATAACAATTGTTTCTTACTAGGTAATAGACAAAAAACTAAAGGTACATAATGACCATTTTTGTACCCATGAAGGGTAAAAAATTTACAAAAAAACTTAGCACAATAATTAAAGGTAGGTACCGTCCATAAAAATAGTTTCTACAGAGCAAAGAAAATGCAGGTTTGTATGACAAGAAAATATTACAATTTTATGTTCCTCGCTATTTACCATCAAAAATGATTCGTCCTTGGATGTTTTTGGTGACAAGTTCTTTAAAGAACAAAAAACTTCGTCTTGATTCCTAGGCAAAGTGGAAACCTGCGACTTTCTACACTCATAAATATTTTTTCGAATAAGGTTTAAATCATTAGTTGTAATGTTTTCAACTGATGCTCCGCATTGTCGAAGTTCACTGTGAATTATTTTTGAAGGCCTCTCATATGGATCACTAGCAGCTTTTCTTTTGATACAATTGCTTAACTTTTGTCTTTCAAGATTTTCTTCAGGCTCATGATTATGATTTAGATTATATTTTAAAACACATTCAAAATTTGTGGTCGGCGTGTAGAGTTTAGCGGGACACTTGGTTTTTTTATTTACACATCTCCAATACAAAGTGTTATCTTTTAAAATTTTGCCGACACAAAACTTAAAACCACATACCAACAGTCGCTTTCCTTTTTCACTTAACATTGTTTGAACTTCCATCGTTTATAAAACTCAGAAAAGAACTGACAAAAATGAATAAGTTGTCAACATTTAAGGACCTGTGAGCACCCTGTATTGGTACCTTAACTAGGTACTTCTAGGAATATCGTACTACACCTTTTCAAGTGTAATAAAACCACTAATACCCTCATTTGCATATCGGGGCCCAACTGTTGGGTGTAATCATCCGATTACCTGCAAAAGGGCCCAACTCGCTAGCGTCCCTTAAAGGGCTGGTGAAATCCCTACGGATGTTTCCCGCTCTGGATGTGTGAGTCGATTCCCCAGTACACCCACGGTACTTAGACTTCGGTCTTCGTGGGCTGTCAGAAGATAAAAAAAGCATAAGAAAATTAAACTAAATTTAATAATCTGGATTTCAATGCTGCTTATTTTTTTTAATAATAGTAACGGTATACGCACTGCTCTAAGCGTGTATATTATAGACCGAGATGAAGAAATAATTTTTCAGTTTGTATTTACAACTAGTCTTAGTGTTCTGTCTTTAATTTTGCGTTATATTTTGTGTTTAAAGCTGGTTACTGGAGGGTTTGATAAATTCGGTGCAGTGGTTAATGGTAAGTAAAATGCTAATATTCAATAGATATTTAAATGTCTCCCATTGCCACAGGTTGCAAGCTGACCGATAAAGAGATTTATGAATAAGGATGTCTAAGCTACAATTTGGCATTAATTTTTACCCTCTAACTCGATGGAGTAAAAGTGGACATGCTACAACACCCCAAAATTTGGTTTGGCAGCGAGACCCTTCAAGACAGAAGGCGAGCGACAAGATCTTTTAGCCTTTACAAATCGACTCAACAAAAAATGTTTTGGTCGTCAATTAGTTGATGTGATGCAAGTCCGAAGAAGAGCACGTTTTCTTTGATAAGTTTGATACACAAAACTCTTCAGTTTACGGTTCCGGCGATTTTTTTTTAGGTAAGTGGTGTCAATTTCTTCTCTCTAGCTAGACCGATAGGAGTTGCAGAAAGATATTCACAAAAGTAATCATGTGATTTCTCCAATCTGTCCCGTTTGAAAAGTATTTTCACAAAATGCTACATAGTCTCTAAAAATACAATTTGGACATCCGTAGCCAATCGACCATATCTAGAGATTTTCATCCGAAATTCTAAAACTTCTATATTATACGAGTACATTAATATTATTCCTGCACAGTGCAGTTTTTTTAAAGCGGACCCTAGATTTTTAACCCCATCTTAAGCACTAGTGGAAGTACAGAGATAAACCTTAACACAGGTAAAATTGAGATAAGTTTTAAGATTATGGTAAATTGCCAAATATGCCAAAAAAGCTTAAAAAATACATGAAAATAGATTTAAAATTGTTACAATAAGGTTTTAAATATCAGACAATGAGTGTCACCTTGACTTGGTACGAAAAGGTAAAATACGACGTTTGTGAAAAATTATTGTTATCCAAAAATAAATGAATTTTTTAGATATTTTTGGAGCTTTTTTGGCATATTTGGTAAACTAACAGTCTTAAACTCTGGAATTTACCTATGTCACGTTTTATCTGTATACTTTTAATAGACCAGTGCCTAAGATGGGGTTAAAGATATAACAAGTAAAATCCCATGTGGGTGGTTCCTCTTTAAAAAAGTGCACTATATATATCCTTTAATAATCGCATTGACAAAAAATGCTGTTCGAGTTGGTACTAGCCTGAAAACCTACCTGTGTTAGATGAAAAACATGTCTGTCACGAGTTGACAGTGTCATATAAACTAATAATTATTCTTTTACAAAACACATAAAAATTTCCAAAAATGGATGCAATGCTTCAAAGACACTGCGCTCGTTATATTTATGTTATTCCTGATGGACTTCGTGAGCTTATGAGTGACATTTCCCGAGAGGTTTTAAGAAGTCAACCAACGGATGTTTATACTTTTATTGCTGACTACTTGGATGCTCTCATAATAACCAGAGAAAATGCTCGTGTTGCTGCAAGACTGGTTCAAAGCCTAACTGAAATGGCTACTACAACTGCTACATTTTTGGAAGAGACTGGGATGTCCAGAGAAGAAATTGATGATATTGTCGGTGCTATTCAAAAAACTTTTAAAAAAAGCATAGATTTATCAGACCCACAGAGAGAAAGGGTAAGTGAAGAAGTGGAAGAAGCTAATATTCTAACAGACATTTTAACTGAAATAGACATTAACCCTGAGCAGGCAGAATTAGCTGCTGTTATTATTCAGCAAGCATACAGGAGATTTAAAGAACGAAAAGAAAGGGAAAAGGAGCTTCTAGCTGGCATGATAGATTGGAGAGTAGCGGCTAGAAGCGCTATTAAGCTATATCGAAGAAGTGGAGCGACCAATGAAGAAGCCAATAGGGCTGCTACTTTAATTAAAGCTGCGTATAAAGGTTACTACACACGGCGCTTAATGAAAAAAATCACAACTATGGAAAAAGAGGCATTGGAACGAGGCGAATCTCTATCTTATGCAAGAGAAGAAGAGGAAGGATACATTGAAGAAGGGGACTTTGGAGAAGAAGAAACTGAGAGACAAAAATCTGTAACAATCAATTACGAAACAGTGAAACCACATGTGGATTTTGACACATCCAGATCACGGTCGAAAGAGGTTGTTGAGCAAGCTGAGCCAGGCCGAAAAGCCTCTACCTCCAGTAGCATTGCTAGACATTCTCTTAGATGTCTTTTTGATTCAGCATTTGAGAGAATTGCCCAACAGTCCACTATTCCAGAGGAAGAAGACTCAGAAAGTAAAGAATCCGCCACTATTTTTAAGTCACTTGCATAAAGGTTTTTCAAAATTGAAACAGTGCAAGAACAAAATATTCCTGTCTACTGTTTTTGAACTGCAAAAATTTTAATTCACTCATGTGGTTATTTCAGTAGGTTTGCCCAGACTTGAATCTGTGATAAAAATATTTTTTTTCCGAAATTAATATTGAATTCTCAAACTGATAAAATGGCACTTAATTATTCAAGATATATATATATATATATATATATATATATATATATATATATATATATATATATATATATATATATATATAAGGGAGAGTAGTCGCGACTGACTAGTTAAGAAAAAATATTCAAAACTGAAGTAGTGGGGATGCAGTCTTTATTGAAGGTGGCCTTAACTAAGGAATAAAACCCTTTTTGATTTGTCAAGCTTTCGAGAATTTATTTTTCTCTTCTTCAGGACTTCTACAATAAAAAATTAATTTAAGTTAGTAAAATCTAACCTAGTAATCTTCATAATAAAAGAACTCACCAAAGTGGGCAGTTAAATTAAAAACAGGAATCTCCATGCGAAAATGCTGGATTTGTCTCCATTCTTTATCACACCACTACATTCCTCGGGGTGTTATGAGGAAAACCGAACGGAAAAATCCATAGGATAAATCCCGCGCTTTAGCAGGATAGACGCGACAGGAAATTGACATTTGACAGATTATGAAATTATGCCCGACATTCATGCTTAGCAACACTTGGTTAAAAGAAGACAAGTGAATACAGAGGGGTAAGAAGGAGAGAGACAACACTCATTAAGCACTGGCGCATGGTATCGGAAGGTTAGTAAAATGTTCATAGGTTGTTGAGAAGTTATTGAATCAAAAATATAATAAGTTGTTGATAAATTGGCGGAGAGTTCTAAAACTATCATAATTTAGTTAATCCTAGTAACACAGGTATAATATGTACAGAAAGGAAAGTTTTAGGCAACGTAATTACACCCTCTCAACCCAGAGCTACTACTCATCAGGGGCTGGATAATCAAGTAAACTGAGATATTTTTCTTTCTCAAGTCTTAATAAGTAACTGTAGACGGTGCTAAGTTCCGATATATCACTTTTTTTATTAAGGCAGTTAGGTTCAAGGTTGATGTGAACCATCTCAAGGAATTTATCGGGATTTATCCTATGGATTTTTCCGTTCGGTTTTCCTCATAACACCCCGAGGAATGTAGTGGTGTGATAAAGAATGGAGACAAATCCAGCATTTTCGCATGGAGATTCCTGTTTTTAATTTAACTGCCCACTTTGGTGAGTTCTTTTATTATGAAGATTACTAGGTTAGATTTTACTAACTTAAATTAATTTTTTATTGTAGAAGTCCTGAAGAAGAGAAAAATAAATTCTCGAAAGCTTGACAAATCAAAAAAGGGTTTTATTCCTTAGTTAAGGCCACCTTCAATAAAGACTGCATCCCCACTACTTCAGTTTTGAATATATATATATATATATATATATATATATATATATATATATATATATATATATATATATATATATATATATACTTGTAATATTACATATTCTACATTACAAATATCTGTCGATTTATTCGTGGTAAGTACTTACTCTTACGTCCGGTTGCACAAACAATTCAATCACGAATTAAACTACTTGGACACTTTGTTCAATCCGCTGCTAATATAGAAAATACGGGATTAGTGTCGGGATCTTCGATTCCAACAGCAAATTTCCAAAGCCTCCAATTTCGATATCTTTCAATAAATTATATTAAATTATATATTATATTAAAATATAGACCTTATTATTTATTATATAAGGAATTTTCAGGTGGTTTAGAGAACTGATTCTCAATTTTACATATTTATATGTACCCGTGACAAGTAGACTTCATTCATATATATATATATATATATATATATATATATATATATATATATATATATATATATATATATATATATATATATATGTAAAAGTACGTAGGGTTTCACGAATAGAGAAATATGGGTGGTGGTTAATATCGGGAATACATCCGTTCATTTGATTCGTTTCTAGTTGAAACTTGCAGACGTTTCGCCAAAATCTCATTTGGCATCTTCTTGTGTTTACTCGCTGGTCGTAGAAAGTAACCAGTTTACTTTTATTTTTTAACCTCAAAAAAAAAAACACTAAACGTGTTGTATCTCAAAACAACGCCATTTTTTTTTAATTCGCTAGATTGAAAGATCAGGAATTTTTACGTCGAAAAAGTTTGTTTCTAGACAGAACTTTTTGAGGAATTATTCGAGAAATATAGCGCGGCGAGCCTTTCCACCGTGCGGCGAGGCAGAGACGCGTGTGCCAGGCTCTGTGGTTGTATATGTGCTATGCCGAGCTATATTTTTCGATTGATTCCTCGTAAACAAAAAAAAGTCCTCCCTGGAAAATAGCTTTTTCGACGTAAAAAATCCTGATCTTTTGGTCTTGCGTATTAAAAAAATGTCGTTTATCGAGATACAGCACGTCTAGTGTTTTGTTGAGGTTAAGGAAGCGGAATTTTGAAGAACAAATTATACCGTCGCGTCGGAAAGCTGAGTAAAAAATACATCGGCAACTATGTTTCAGTTATTTTTTTAATGGCGTTTTCATTATGAGATCAAGTATTCACGCTCGCACGCCGCGTTGGGACATCGGAGGCGATTCCCCCATATATGCATAATTCTCTTATAAAGGAATATAAAAGCATTAACATTACTAAAGATAATCTTACCTTGTAGGTCTAAATTTACTCGTATTGTATTGACTAACTGACGATGTCTTGACTGGCTTCTTAGTGACTGAAGAACTATGACTACTGTGAGCATGACTAGGAGCCGTATATAATACTTGCGGCTTTGACGACGAACTTAAAGGTAAAATAGTGTTTTCGGTAAAGTTATGGGCACAACATGACCCGAACATAAAGGCGTCTACACACATTCCTATGTGGTACCCTTCAGACTTAATACACTCGTACACGAACATGCAGGTTCCTTCTTGACCATCCACCCAGCAAGGTTTCGGGTTGATTTGATAACCTAAAAAATAATATATGACATTTAAAAAAACATTATAAAGTGATTTAGCTGATGAACAGGTATTTTTCAACGCAAAATTTAATGTTATACTAGATGCTACGATATTCTTCGAATACATTTTTGTGTAATTTCATTAGTAGGCAAAAAATTTTGAGTGATAAACGCTAGTTTTCGAAATAAGGTGGTCGCGAAAAAGTTGATCAGTTGGGTGAATGGATTTCAGAGAGTGACTTTTAAAAGTCTATCGTTCAGTTGCACAAAAAAACAATAATCGAGAATTGAACTAACTGGACACATGTAATGTGACAGCAATTGTGACAGCATTGTCAAAGGTGTTTGCAAACCTCAATTAAATTTGTTAGGTAATTAAAAGGTTTGTGTAACAGGCTGTTAGGCTCCTTAACTTCTTAATTAATTTTAATACGGTTTTCTAAAGTTGAAACCTTACAAGTTTAAACCCTTCGAAAGTCGATGGAAATATATTCTAGGTGAGTTTTTTAAAGTGTTCGAAGGCGATATCTCGAAAATGGTTTAAAATATTTTTATGAAATTTTGATGAGTTAACAAGGAGATGGGGGCACACATTTAAACATATTTTTGACATGTAACCCCGTCTCTCTCTTTGGAGGTGTACAAATGTGTACAAATTTTATTTTTGATTTGCTCTTTCGGTTATAAAATTATGATTTGTTAGTTTAAAAAAAATTATTTACCATTTAATTTTAACTTATTTATCGTATGTCATGCTAGAGAAGAAATTTCCCCCCGCAACTTCCAGACACTTTCTCACTCTTCTTCTAAATGAATTTCGTACATTGTACATTGAATGTACACTGTAACATTTTAGGTGTCACTGGTAAGCAGGCAGAGCGGATTTGGTCTTTCATATCATCTAAAATTGTAGGTGCAGTCGCCATCACCTTGTCCTTTAAAGAAAAAGTCAAGGGGGGTCAATTCCGGGGACCTAACAGGCCGGTTGAAAAATAATCGTTAAAACGTCAAAATTCTTAGCTGTCTTGAGTAAAAATGTCGCATTTTCATGAAAATAAATAATAATTCTGAAGTAACTGAACTTGATTTATTGGTAAAATTTATTTATTTTTTAAATTCAATCAAACTTAGTTAACCATAATTCCGTAACCGAAAGAACCAATAAAAAAAATATAAATATCTACACGTAGTTTTTTACATAGATTCGAATTTTATAAACAAAAGTACATCATCCCATTTAAAATTCCTCCCCCCAAAATAGAGAGAGGGGGAAAATGTTAAAAATATGTTTAAATATGTCTCCCCATCTCCCTTACCAAAATTTCATGAAAATATTTTAAACCATTTCCGAGATATCGCTTTGTAACATTTTAAAACAATATAAATATAAAAAATTTTAATTGATGCTATTTTTTCATTCTGGTTTTTTGTGTTATGTTGTAACTGTGTTTTGAAGCTTGAGTTGATATCTCAGGTTTCTGGCGGATTTTTATTTAATGCTTTCTAAAAACATTAATTATTTTTTTTAAACTAAATTTGTAAGAAAATAATTACGGAAATTTGTTATTTCAGTTTTAAAAGGTTTCCTATGATATTTATTATAACAGACTATAACGTATTGTTATGTTATGGACAATATAATCATAATTTTTCACCCGGTATACTAGTCTAACGTCGGGTTGCACAAACAATTTAATCACGAATTAAACTAATTAGACATTTGTAATGTGACAGCACTCATGTTAACGTCATTGCCAAAGATGATTCTAAACATCAATTAAATTTACTACTTGATTAAAAGTTTTGTGCAACCCGCTGTAAGAGTTTTTCCTGTGTATTTTTTCTTAAAATGAACTACTAAAAATGTCGGTAAAAATAAATATATGACATTGTGCAAGTTTAGCAACCATTTCATTAAAGAAATAACTGCCAAAAACCTCTCTGATACTGTACGACGTTTTTAAATTTTGCCGTTATGTAGTGCAAAAGGCAATTAATAAAAATATGCTACTGCGATTTGTAAATGCGGAAATATCTCGGTAGGTATAATCAGGGTATAATCAAAATTTGGGACATCCGGTATACAAGTTTAAAAGCCTTTGTCACTCTTTTTTATCTGAGACCTCCCACGTAGACTTAAAGCCTAAGTACTAACGCACCGTGAGCGTCTGAAGAAAAGGGAAATGTAATCTATTGATACGGGATTTAAAGGAACCTAAGCAAATCCGAGGTTGGGAGGGGAATGGAAAACATCTGTAGGCAATGTGTTCCATAATCCGGAGACCCTAACTATGAATGAGCGAGAAAAGTGGGATGTTTTAGGCTTTAGTAGTTGGATAGTAAAGGATGCTGATGTAGCTACTGAGATGTGCTTGTGCCAGCTGAGGTCACGTACGAAAGCGATGCCAATGAGATCGAACGTTTTATTGTTCTGCAGGGCTTGGCTACTTATGTGGATGTGGTAAGTGTTTCCGGTTTTTTTTTTGGCATGACAGGAAGCAAGACTCAGTTTTAGAGGCATTGAACTAAACAAGGTTCTTGGCACCCCAGTCTAGGATTAATTAAAGATATAGGGAAAGGGATAGGTGTATAGACCTGCGCCTATTATCCAGCTCTTGATTCGAGACGTCTGGAAAAAATTAATATTGGAGTGAAGAGTACTATCGTCAGCGTAACTGTGGATGGGATTGGTAGTTGAAGAGAGCAGGTCATTAATATGAAAAAGAAATAGGGTTGGTGCCAGGACTGAACCTTGGGATACGCCAGCATTGATAGGATGGAAGTTAGCGCCAATTAGAGAGAAAGCTAGCGATCCAGGTACATAGTTTGGGAGGAAGACCGTGTAAAGGTAGTTTATTAAGAAGTGCGGCATGCCATACTTGATCAGAGGCCTTGGAAATGCCAAGAGCAACAATCTAGAAGTCGCCATGAAATTTGAGAGACTATCAATATCGGTAAAAATCAAATGGTGGCGCTGTGCATGTGCAAGCTTGGATTGGCGAATTTAATTATTTTATTATAAAGTCAGCCGATTTAAAAAAAAAATTAACTGGGTGTCCGGTGGCCGAGTTGGTACGGCGCCAGCTTTGCAACCGAGAGGCGCAGGTTCGAATCCCGCTGCAACCATAGATATTTTGTGATTGTCTTTGGAAGGTGGTAGAGGGTTCCTTCCTCGACCGAGGTGGTACCACCCCTCGTATCCTCTTAAAGGACTGGTGAAGTCCCTACGGATGTTTCCAGCCCTGGATGGGTGAGTCGGATTTCCCCAGTACACCCACGGTACATAGTACTTAGACTTCGGTCTTCGTGGGCTGTCAGAATATAAAAAAAGTAATTTTTGTTAGAGGTCATCAAACAAAAGTACCTGCTAAAAATTTTCCAAGAATTACACCGTTATATACAGTGTAACACGAAAACAAGTGGGTCAAAAAATAGCTTTAATTGAAATTTTTGTTTTTTTACATTGCTTTCTTTCCCACCGTGAGGTTTTGATTTTCGAAAATCATATTCAAATCGCTTAAGCAGTTATGGAGCCATAGACGTTCGAAAATGACCCTAATAAAGAAATTATCAAACTTTTTGATGACCAATTTGTAACTATTAACCTATAAGTTTGGCCATAATAAATTTCAATTTGCTTTTATTTTGATGACAAATATAAGCAATAAAAAAATTTCCCTAAACACTGATAAAAGGCGGTATCTGACTTTGATCTTCGTTTTTAAATTTAGTATGAATTTAAATCAGTCCATAAATTACTAGCTTTTACGAAGTTGAATCTTGCTTTTAGAAAACTTTTGGTGCAGGTTTTTTGTGCGTTGACATCTTTATAATTTATCCCAATCATTTTAATTACGATGTCCCCAAATTGTTGCTGAATCTATAAAATTTGAGTCAATATAACAGAATTCAGGTAATTTATTGCAATTACGAATATATGCAGATTTTTTGACTAAATACTGTTAACTTAATATGTAAAAAATTAAATAATTAATGTATTTCTGCATTTTTCACGTTGCTATTAATTACTTATCCAAAAAACGTCAAATTAATTTAGATGTAAATTTTGATTATAAATTTTTTAGCTTAATTACTTAACAGATAATTAAAGTTTACTGGTTTCATTGTGTTCTCAAGATTATATAGTATGTCCATGAATGGGGTAGACAAGAGGACAAATAATGGACCAAAGAGTGAAAGATACGAAAAAAGGTCATGCCTTGTAAAAGTTTTTGCTTGCTTTAAAAATAAGATCCACGATACCAAGAATTTGTTTTTTGTACAGGGTGCAAAAAATACAAAAACGTAAAATTTGGTTAAGAGTAAAGTTGCCTGTTTTTTTAAATTTTAATGCAAAAAAAGTTGTTTTAGGTTTTACAAGAATTCTTATTTCAGCTTTTCAAGTAAAAAATTTTAAATTTGTAAATTACGCTTTTAAAATCAAAATTTGTAACCTTTTTCATTTGATTAAATCTTTGATAGCTGTGACGTACACTATCGGCAAAAAGTGGAGAAACAGATATGTATATATTTTCTAAATATTCTTTTACCCTGATTGTAAATGTTAGTCTGGCCATTAGGTTAAACACTACTGTAGATGAAAAAACTTTTCCAATACTAATTGATATTTTAACAGTATTTATAAAATAATACATTATTTTATTTTTAAAAGTAAGAGGCAAAATATTGAGAAACATTTGTTTATTAAATAAGTCGTATACACTATACAGTATGTTTAATACCGAGTATCATAACTCTTATTTTTTATTACTTCTATACATCTAGACTTCATAGATGATATTAGTTTTTCGATGTACTCAGGAGAAATAGAATTCCAAATTTCAGATACTGCCCAAAAGAGCTCAGCTTAATTTTTAAATTTTTCTATATTCTTTTGACGCAACCGACGATCCAATTATTCCCACATGTTCTGTATAGCATTTAGATCGGAACTTTGGGCCGGCCATTTCATTACTTTAATCCTGTTATTTTCTAACCAGCGGTGTACTGTGGCAGCCGTGTGCTTTGGATCGTTATCATGTTGAAATGTCCAAAGCAAGAGCGTATTCCCTTCTGCATAAGGAAACATTTGATGTTCATGTTTGTTAAGATAAACAAAACGGTCCATTTTTCCTTCTATTTGACCCAGAGGTCCCACACCAAAGCCAGAAAAGCACCCCCACACCATCACACTGCCACCCCCATGTTTGATCGTTCCCAGGGTATATTTTGGATTTAGCCTGACAGACTTTGGGCGTCCCACCCATCTTATTCCGTCTGATCCAAATAAGTTGAACTTAGTTTCTTCCGAAAGTAAAACAGTTTTCCACTTTTGAATGGTCCAGTCAAGATGATATTTTGCAAACTGAATTCTTGCTGCTCTGCTTTTAGCAGAAATAAAAAGTTTTTTTCTGGGCGCCTTCCATACAGTCCCATTTCTGTTAAGCGACTACAAATACTGCAGATAGAGAGTGATATTTCTGGAAACTCATGCTTTACATAACTTGCAGATGCACAAGGATTATCTGAAACAAATCTTTTCGTTCTGCTATCTTCAGCAGCACTGGCTTTTCTGTGTCTTCCTATTTTTGGTGGATTCTTTACAGTACCCCGACGCTTATATGATGAAATAACTTTACTAACTACAGACAGATGGAGCTTAAATTGTCTTGCTATTGTAGTCTGTTTTTCACCACTATTCAATTTTCAACAATTTTGCATTTTAAGGCATTTGACAAAGAATAACCACGGGGCATTTTTTTAATTTAAGTGCTGGTAAATTCACTAAACTGAACGACTATGCGCGAATAAAATTGGTACATAGAGAAATCAAAATGATAAAAGAATTTATTTCTCCATTTGTTGCCGCAATAAAATCTCAAAAAGCATTGGGCTAACGAAAGATGCAAGAAGTTGTGTTTTATCACTACTGTAGTAAACTAGGATCTAAAAAATTCTGTTGTACAGGGTCACTAAATTCAATTTTTACTTTAAACAAATAAACTAAGAATTTTTATTTTGTTTCTCCACTTTTTGCCGATAGTGTATTTGTCAAAATAATAAAGATATCTTTAGAGCAGAGAATATTTGTAATCCAAATTTACCATACAGGTTAAAGAAAATTACATTAAATAGGTAATAATTGTAATATTCTAAAAATATTTCTTATTTTATTAAACTTTAAAAAGTTAGGGGCACATCATATTTATTTCTCAACAAGTTCTCCTCCATATTCTAAGCATTTTTCTAACTGACGTCGAAAATGGCAAAAGCTTCTTCTTACTTATTCCAGTGAAATCGATTCGATCGCTCTTAAAATTCTTTGCTTTAAAACTTCTTCGCCATTTTCTTTCATATATATTATGTTAGTTGTTTAGTGCACCTCCAGAGAAACATATCACAAATTGTCAAACCAGGACTCCTGGCGGACCACAAAATTGAACCATTTCGGCCCATCCATCGATTTCCAAATTTGCGATTGAGCCAATCCTTAACTACTGCAGCATAATGTGCCGGAACCCATCGTGCTGAAAATACATATTTCGGCGATATTGAAGAGGCAATTCTTCTAACTTGTTTGACACAAATGGCTCCAACATATTATGTAAAGAATATTTGATACATGTGTTATCAAAAAGATATGTTACAATCCCATAGTAGGAAATGGCGCACCAAACATTTACTTTTTTAGGATACTTCGGTTCGCAATTCTAGTCTCGATTTTTCATACCCCAGTATCTCACATCCGGAGAAGCTACTGAAGGTTGACTCATCTGAGAGCATTAGCAGCTTATTCACGTTGTTACTTAGAATTTTATCACCGACTCACAAACAAAAATCAAAGCGTTTGTAACTGTCTCCATCTTCCAAAATTCGATTAAAAACTGGTTTAAAAGGACGCATTTTATTTTCTTTAAACACATTTTGAATATGTTTTTTTTACACAATAATTGTAACCTTCGTGCTCATTTTCTTAAAGACATAATAGGATTTTTATCGACAGTAAAATTAATAGTGTAGAAGCATCGTTTTCGTCGCATCTTTTCTTGGTCTTCTTGAAATCACTTACGGATACAGTTTTTTAAATTTAATAACTAACTTATGTAGTGAACCTGTATAATCTTCCCTACAGTTGGAAATTTTTCCTTAAACGATAACAATTTTCTTCATTCCTGTATCATATCAATGGTGTAATCCAATGAAAATGGTGACAATGTGATTTGAAAAAAAAAAAGAATTTTAAAAGCGTAATTTAAAAATTTCAAATTTTTACTTGAAACTCTGCAATAAGAATTCCTATAAAATAAAAAAAATCCATTTTATTTAACGTTTTACATTAAAATTTTAAAAATGCAGTTTCACTCTTAACCAAATTTTACGCTTTTGAATTTTTTGCATACATTTTACGAAAAAACAAATTTTTGGCACCGTGCATCTTATGTATTGGCCAATTAGACCATTCATGAAATATGATTGAAATTCTAAGCAAACTTAAAAAATGAAATAAGCAAGAAGTTTCTATTAAAAAAGAATAAGTGTGACATGATATATTGTTATTGGGTAACTCTTTATACATAAAATTTAGTTTAAACAATGCGCACCTAAAATCAAAACTGGACGTATCCGAGCGTTTTTCAAAGAAAAAATGCTTGAATTTTAAACAAATGTATTCCAACCTTTACGTTCTCACTGTGTATATATATCTGCATAATCTCCTATTAAATAATTAATAAAAAATACCAATTAATTTCTACTAGTACAGGAAACTTTATTTTATCGCAAAATATATCTCTATTTCCTAAATAACCGATAACAAGTATCAGGTAAGTGGCACCCATGAGATCCTAAATTATGATTAAAAGAATACACTGATACTGATTCCCAAATTTAAAAAGTGTGAAACACGTAGCAATACAACAAAGTCGACGTACGAGAACAATGGCGCCAACATTGTCTTTTCACTTCCAATTATTGTGTGTGAAAGGGATTTGATGACCTCCGTACAAATAAATTCAGATAATATTTTATTTCTTATAAATATGAAACAACTAACTGTCAAGGAAAAATGATCTCACAAAATCGACTACTTATCACAAAGGTGATACCTAATTAACGAAATTTTCCAAGATCTACTTAGATTGATGAAATTTCAAAGTTAAATAGCATACGACGAAGAATCCCCAAAATCCTAATAAGGGGAATAACCACCTTTAAAATTTACTTATTTTGCGACTATTTAAGGAATGCTTCTGACCAAATCTGTGTCTTCTTGAGGCAGTGCATCCCGGACAGCTTGAGTAGTATTTTCGAAATTTGACAAAATACATACGTGTTAGATTAGGCTAAAACCTATAAGGACTCCGCTTTCCATCATGTATCACCGTGTTCTATTGGGAAAAATTACGCAGAACCTAGAGGCCAAGAAACAATATTATCCTCGGTTTAGATCATAGACAACATATATTTAGACCATCACAACGTATTCGCGACACCGCTGAATCCGTCCAATGTATGGACGAAAAAGTGCGTTTGTACGCATTGGGCGCCAGTCAGATTTTTAAAGGACGGTCCTCTCGAGGCATGCGCACTCGGGACGTCTCGCAAAAGTGGTTGTTGAACTCGATGACGCAACTCGGGGATCAGAACCGGGCCGAAAAAATCTCAGTCATTTTTATGTTATGGTATTTTTGGTTGGGGTGGCGCATATAGCGAACCTCTGAAGCTTGTTATTTCGATACAAAAATATTCTTTACAAAGTGTTAAAGACATTCCATATGTTTCGCCAATTATGTATCAAACTTTTAAATATAAGGAATTATTTTGTAGTCTATTTCTTACAATTAGTGCATAAATACAAATAGTTTAATTCCAAATTTAAATTATATCAATATGTGAAAGAATAGTAGATAAAAAATATAATTTATCTTCAATGCACTCCGGTGTTGAAGTGAATACACACACGGAGAAGTAGAAATAGTTATCAGTGACGTATATTGAGTGGGGCCAAGGTGTCAGAAAGGCATTGATGGGGTGTGTGTGTATTAGGGGCATTGTATAAGAGGTAAGATGGTGTAAGAAGGTCATATATAGTGTCAATGCCTCCTTCCCCTATATTGCATAAGGGTGAGTGTCCAAAAGGCATATTTGCGCTTTCGCCAAAGGGGCACTAAAAATACTAGTGGATTAGGGTAGAGGGGAGTATTTTAAAAGGGATGGCGAAAGAAAAAAGCGCTTTCGCCAAAGGATCGCTAAGATATCAGTGGATTAGAAGGGTGAGTGTCCAAAAGGCATATTTGCGCTTTCGCCAAAGAGGGCACTAAAAATACTAGTGGATTAGGGTAGAGGGGAGTATTTTAAAAGAGATGGCGAAAGAAAAAAGCGCTTTCGCTAAAGGATCGCTAAGATATCGGTGGATTAGAAGGGTGAGTGTTCAAAAGGCATATTTGCGCTTTCGTCAAAGGGGCACTAAAAATACTAGTGGATTAGGGTAGAGGGGAGTATTTTAAAAGGGATGGCGGAAGAAAAAAGCGCTTTCGCCAAAGGATCGCTAAGATATCGGTGGATTAGAAGGGTGAGTGTTCAAAAGGCATATTTGCGCTTTCGTCAAAGGGGCACTAAAAATACTAGTGGATTAGGGTAGAGGGGAGTATTTTAAAAGGGATGGCCAAAGAAAAAAGCGCTTTCGCCAAAGGATCGCTAAGATATCGGTGGATTAGAAGGGTGAGTGTTCAAAAGGCATATTTGCGCTTTCGTCAAAGGGGCACTAAAAATACTAGTGGATTTAGAGGGGAGTATTTTAAAAGGGATGGCGAAAGAAAAAAGCGCTTTCGCCAAAGGATCGCTAAGATATCAGGGGATTAGATTGACATGGGGCCGTAAGTAAGTAGCGCTTTCGCCAAAGTATCAAGTGCCACACACTGTAAATAGGTGTAAAAATATTTACATCTTACCATAGAACTTGCTTTGTTCAATAATTATACAGGGTTGGATGCCAATCCAATAAAATATACACATAGTTTTGGTAATTTTTTTATTTACTATTTTACTTCTTAAAACAGTTGCATATTTTATTTCTATTGTTTAGAATACTATGTTTATATTTTATTTCAACTTTCAATTTTGTAAATGTAACGTTTAAAAAATTAAGAGGGGGGACATTAAAGAGACGCACTGTATATGTATAAACTGAGCTATTTTCGAGGAATTATTGACAGTTTTGTATAGCAAGAAAACTCAGATTTAAGCCAACAAACTATACAATTTTTGTTAAAATCTCACTAATGGTAACATTTTTATCATTAATACAAAGAATAATTACAAGTAATATATTTAGCATTTATTACTCGATAAAAGATTCTTGTCATGTGAAATAAATTTTGAAGTACGGTCCTGTCTATCACAAGGCAAACGTTCGATAAGGCGCAAGCCCGCAGAAGATCGTCTGTGTTTACGGATTCAGCTTGGTAAATTTGCCACATTCGCAAATGACATTATTTCTCTATTATATATTTTCTCTATGGTTTGGATCCGGATTTATTGTATTATACGTCCCCTGTTACAGACAGCATAAGGCAAAGACGGTAAAGAAATGCAGTCCAAAAGATTATATTCTGCGACAAACTGACGGTAATGGATACTGATATTTTGACGTAGTTTAGTGCTCCTCTGCTATCCAAAGCCACGTTCACGTTAAATTATACTCAAGGTATTTTTAACATTACAAATTCTACATTAACTACTTGCCAAACATTTTACTTACTCCGGTTACCAATTTTCCAGATTGAAAATCCAGTTTCCTGGAAATCCACAATACGATGCCAAGGAGCGATTTTTTTACTGTATACAGACTACAATTAATTCTAAAAGATAATTCATTTTCCATGATTAAACTGAACTGAAGCAGGAGAAGGATCAACGGCCGCAAATAGTTTTACTGACATAGACAAGGCCTACGATAGAGTTTCACAGCTAGAATTATAAAGGTTGGTGAGGAAGAAAGGAGTTCAAGAAGAAATTCGTAAGAATTGTTATGGTTGGCCTAAAAAACGAGTGTTCGGCCTTAAACTAGTAGCTGTGTACTCCATCGTCTCACGATACAGGAAGAAAGAATGAAGCCCATTGGATATACTGACGATATTGTAATATAAAATTCCAAAAGTCGTGAAGATGAAGGCGAAATTTCACACTCCCGAGTCGGTAGGGTAGCGCGAAACCAAGGGTTGAGAGCCCTCGGGGGTGCATGCTCTGGGTGTCGTGTTACTGAGGACCGTGGTTTGGAGCCCACGTCAATCTGTAGGTCCCGGGGCCGATACACTAACTTATAGTGCCAAAGCAATTAAAAATACCTTTAACTTTTAAAAGTCGTGAAGACTTTGAAAGAAAAGTGGAGAGGGGGGATCCTTACAAGGGGAGGCCGAAACGTCAGTAGGAAGAAAAGTGAGTAAGTGGAGTTCAATAAAGAAGGAAGCAGAGGTAAAGATACAATATGGCAGGTATGTGCATAAAGGAAGGTGAGATATAACACAAATGAGATTGTTAAGAATGGTAGGGTGAGAGAAAATGTCGGGTTTGCTAAGAATGAGTTAGTGGGAATATCTAATAAAATACAAAAAAGTGTAGTACAGTGTTACCTGGCTGATAAAAAGAATGATTATATCGGCGGGAGAATAATGGCAATGGAAGTGAGAGGAAATGTGAGGTAGATTCTAGATTTCAAAATTGAATTGTTTAGTTCCTAGGCTTCTTAACACTTCGACCTATGCAGATTATTCGTATATGACTGTAATCCAAAGGTTGACCAGATTTCCTAAACTTTTCGCGAAGTTTATTAAAAGCCATATTTCTCACTTCTTGGGGCATTAGAATGGCTATTTAGAATGACTAGCTACTTTAGCTATGCAGTCTCTGTTTCTGCAACTGCCCATATTAGCGGCATTTCTCATCATTAGTTTTGCCCATTTTCTGCAGATGAGAGAATCAAAATTGTCGAAAAAATCTACGAAAAAAAATTAGAGAAAGAAATCTGAGAAGAAGAAGCTTATAGGACCGAGCATAGTAAAGAACCAGAAACACCGATCCCAATAAAGTATGGAAAAAACAGGGCCCAGAAGTCAAAGAAAAAATATTTAGCTGAAATCAAATTGATGTCAAACCAAAAAAAAAAAAACAAAATAACTAAAGATAGATTCACCTAAAAACCTATATTCTGTCAAACATGGAATATGCGTACGTATAACCCAAATAAATTTGCAATATTTTTTATATTCCCTACATTGATTAAATATTTTTGGTGATTGTTTTTATCAAATTATTTTGGTCTTTATTAACAAGAAAAAGGAATTTTTACTGCATATTTTCCCGCAAATTTCGAAACTTGTAAAACGTGATCCCATTGGCTGTGACGTCAAAAGTGTTACGAGTATAATAAGTACAGTATAGTAATTCCAGTATTCTAGGTTCATCGAAAAATCAATAAAAATGGTATTTAATGCGTAACTCAGTATCTCGTTAAATAAATTATACCGAAAAGTAATCATTTATTGTAGCTAAATTATCGGGGATAATACCACGAGAGCTTAAAAATTACCGATAATTTTTCACGATTGCGTGTTTTCTATAATTTCACGAGTCCGCAGGACGAGTGGAATTTGCAAAGAAAACACGTAAGAGTGCAAAATTATCAGTAATTTTAAAGCTCGAGTGGTATTTAGGGGATTATTTCACGAATGAAAACACAAAATGCTCGAGTGGTATTTAGGGACTATTTCACGAATGAAAACACAAAAAATATGAATTGAAAAACCTTTAAAATGTTGATACAAACAACTAAATAACAAATCATGCCGACGGTTGCTAACAGTAACTACGGGTTTATAACAATTGCAAGCCATTTGTTTGTATCGAAATTAATATGACAACCAAGGAAATGACAGGAAAAAATGATCAGTGTAATTTTTTTTAATTGACGTAACGTCAAAAAATTATCACTTATAATCTCCCTAGAGCTTGAATTATTTCCGAAAATTTTTTCGAGGTGCGAATTTTTTGAAAATTTTCCCAGGCGTCAGTCGAGGGAGATTTTCTTATAAAAATTCGCAACATAGAAACAAGTTTCGGAGATTAATTCAAGCTTGCGGGAGATTCGGTACGAAAATTTTATACCAAAAATTATTTCAAAAAAAAATACAAATTTTCACAATTTGGCATGTGTTATATTGGACGCTAGGTGTTTTGTATTTCAAATAGTTTGAATTTGTTTTTTTTTTCACTTTCCCTTTGCCCTAGTAAAAAAAACGATTCTCAAAATAATAATCTTATACTACTAGTAAGAAGGGAAAATTCTCTTGCAAAGTCGATGACAATTTAACGCGGTAAGTATTTAGGTAGGAAACATAAAATCTGCGAAGTTGGCTGTGACTGCTGCAGCGCATTGGTGCAATGACGTTTCACCAATTTCTTTTTGTTTTGTTTATTAATTATTATTCGTCATATTAAATTTTGTTGTCGCAAAGAAAATATCATAAAATGAATAGAAAATTGTACAATCTTTGTTCCTTTTGTACGGAATCTGGGCATATTGAAATTTATCACAAAAATATAAAATATTTAACATATTTGGTGAACAATTCTGGCTTAAATCCCGAACAAGAAGATCTATTCAGAGGTATGAGCAATATTCTTCGTGAAATTATTCCATATTTCACCCATAAATCCAGTGTTGAGAAGAACAAAATCATATCGAAGTATTACTTTCATTTCATGAAGCATAGACATTTAGTGAAGAAAACCCACGGCTTTTTACTTTATTCGCCATTGATGAAAAAAGAAGTGGAAAATGAATTTCAGAAATATTTGGAATTGATAATTGATGTTGTTAATAAAAAATAACATGTACCTACCTACTTGTTATTGAATTGAAAATAAATATTTGTAAAATTTAATCTACGCTTCTGTTGTTATTCTGACATCTGCACATGACAGCTGTCAAGACAGGGAAATTATCACTTATTAATTTTTCAACTAGGTCACGTGACCGAAAAAATTTCCGAAAAATTCGGGTTGTTGCCATAGCAACCTGTCAAAAACAAGGCATCTGATTGGCTTAAAACAACTGGTATAAAATTTTCGCTGTAATTTTAAAAAACTTTACTCATCTTACGGGACTTTTAACACATGAGTGAAATAATCCTAGTAATTTTCTTCAAAATACTTTTTTGGGGTTTGTAACGACTTCCTTAAACGATGTATGCAATAAAAAAATACGTGCATATTTCTTATTATGGTTAATTTACTACTATTACGCGTAAACACAAACATGTACTAATTTTGTTGAACGTTATTGTTACATTACTACATTATTTCCAAGCATTGCAATTTCCATTACCAGCCGTCTAAAAATCAAAGGAAAATACCCACGATTGTGCAAAATATGTTCTCATATGTATATGTCTATAGTTTTTAACGAAAATTATGATATACGCATATAATGAAATGTTTTGCACAGGTGCTTACTGTACGAACAACTGTAAATGGTTGTATGTAAATCGTAGATTACTGCTACTAAGGTATAATACTGCTAATGCCGCTTTTGTGTAAGTAATTAGTCTGCTATGTAAATATTATCTACAGGTAGATATTATGCAGCACTTGTTTTATAAGACGTTGAAGAATAGAGTAATAATACTTTGAAGCTTTTGTATATTGGACACCTGTGTCTTTACCTAATGCTTAGTGGAGTTTATAGTTATGGTTAGGTTTGTATTATTTATTGTAAAATAGAAATGGTGGCACAAACTAAATAAAAATCAAAAAGTGTGTTTTTAAAGTAAATAATCCATAGGATTTCTTGGGTTTATCCGTCCATTGTGTTAAATTAATCAGCTATTATTTTGTGTTTACGTTTCGGTTTATTTGATTTGTAAACCATCTTTAGAACTTATTTATAAAAGAGCACTGCACTATGTTGTTGTTGTTTGTTTTTTCAGCATTCTTGCTCTGTTGGCGACTATTTTACGAGTTTAGAAATAAGTGCTAAATACAGCTCTCTAACAATTAAAAGAATGAACCTGGTTCAAGATCTAAATAGTTAATTCTAGTGAGAACAATTATTATTTATGTCAAAGTTAAAAAAATGCTGCTAATTTGCTGTAGAATCCAGCTATGTACATGTTAGAAGGTGTTGCCATAGTTTTTTTTTAACTCCCTTTGGATATCTATGTACTAAATTTGATCCCATGATATTTTTGGTGAACAAATACAAATTTCTTTTCCCATTACAATTTTTATACACATTGCACAAAAAAAATATTATAATACTTTTTGGTAACCCTGTAACTTTATAGCTCGTTACTATAAACGAGTCAAAATGACATTTTCATAATTGATGCACATTTTATTTTAGTGATTTGGTAGAAAAGACTGGTTTATGCTAATTATCTAAGGTAAGTTTAAGATTCCAGGGCAAGTACAAAAAATAAAGTGAACATCTCTCAAAATTAGAGATCTTAGCGAGATAGAAGTCGGTCGAGCTATAGCTTTAATTAAAAATTGTGTTAAAATCCGGCAAGTTACAATAAATTTTAATCGCAGCCCGTCAGTCATGAAGCGTGTATGTGATCACAATAGAAGTACCGGACGATATAGCTGACGATCAAGGCGAGGACAGGACAGATATCTAGTAGTTTCTTCTATGCGTAGACGAACATCCACTGCTCATCAGGTAACCATTTCTAACTAAGCAGTTGGAAACAGGTTACGAGAAGCCGATTTAAAGCCAAGAAGACCGGTACGAAAACCTGTTTTAACTGAGTGGCATAAAACTCTGCGAATAAACTTTGCTGTTGATCATTTGGGATGGCAACTTCGACAATGGAGGAAGGCGATTCAAGATTTCGTCTAGCCCTTTATGATGGCCAGGTAGGTGTGTATTGGTGACTCAAATTAAGAGCGTGGCATCCTCTTCAGCCACTTTGTTAAGTACTACAACAGGGAATGTTTTCGTTTCGTCTTTGTCATTATCAGGTTATTTGGCATTTTTGTCAATTTTGTGGTCATGTTACCCCTTCTTCCCCGTTAAAAATCAGATAAGTGCAGCTAGCTTTCTTAATTTAAGGCGCCAATAGACGTCCCAATGAACGCTACTCCACTGCTGCTGTACAAGTAGTATCCAGATTTGGAGATGGTTCGGTAATGGTCTGGGGTGGAATAAGTTTGGAGGAAAAACAGATCTTCAAGTGACATCAGGAATCCTTACAAGGTATATCGATATCATTGTATCAGATTACGTTACTTCTGCAGCATATGGTATAGACTCTGTTTTCTCTTCATGCAGGATAATGCAAGGCCGCATATTACTGCGATTACTATATATTTATTTAATGAGCATGAGCTTCGTACAATGAATTGGCCAGCGTTGAGCCCCGATCTTAATTCCATTGAACACGTATGTGGATAGACGTATTCCATACCCAAATCCACCTCAGACCACCTTAGCAACTAACAGAAGCCCTAGTTGAAGGGTGGGACAGTATACCATTAGAAAGGATCGTAAAAAGTATGCCAATGAGATGCCAAGAAGTAATTCGTACTTCTGGAGGAAACACGCGATACTAAACCTTATATGCGCTCAAACAGCGCAACGCTACCAATAAAAAATCATTGCGTCTTCGCTTTGTTTTCTGTACTTTTCTGAAATTGTCAATCCTGTCTTAGGAGTAAATGATAAGTTAAATGTTACATTATTCGATTTATTAAGAAATAATGTATGTCTTTCAGAATACGTATGTTTCACCTGTATATATCACTACCACTTCAAAAATTACTGTGGTATAAAAAACTTTTCCCCTAATTTAAGCAGTGCATTTCTAGCTTTATCAAAGTTTCTGGATATCTCGAATCTGCCCCAGTGAAAAGGTGAGTCGAAGCTAGGGCAGAATAAAAGGACGGAGCAAGTACGAGATTTGGTTTGCACTTGTTTCTACGCGTTATTGACGATTAACTGAACGGTTAGTAAACTGGTTATTGGATTGATAAAGCTTGCAAAAAATGCCACTTTATTCTAAAAGACAATAACAATTATTGCTTAGCTCATTTTCGAGCTTGTTTCTGCATCTGCTTCTACCTAAAATACTGATATATAAGCCGCATATTTTAGCCTATTTCTGTTGTTTAAAGTATATTTTTGACAAAAAAATGTCAACTGTTTCCTGTTTTTTGATCTAAATAAAGACATTTACAAAAGAATATCCCGTATTGGTCTGACTTTCCGTTAAAAGAAAGTTATGCACAAATATAGTTTAAATTATGAATGTGTATCTCAGAATGGATGACACCATTAAATATGTGAAAAACTTTTCATTATCGCGTAGGCAAAATCTCATTATTAAGTTACATGCAAAAAGAAACATAAAAATCAGGGTTTTAAAGGATCTGTACAGAACCAAACTTAAATTTCATTTTTGGGTTGCATTTACCCCACCTTACTTTGTACCTTTTTTCTTTATATCGATGAGGGTGAGCCAAAAAATGTACCTATCGAATTTATGGGTTAAAATGAACCTATATACCGAGAAAAAAAATTTCCCTGCAAGGCATGAGTTTTTGCTCAATTTTAAAAGGTGTCGGTGAGCATTCAAAGTTTCCCATTTAGATAACACTTAAAAAAAGTTTTTTTCATTAAAAATACCACAACTTTTGAACCGTTTAGGATAAAATTTTTTACGTCGCGGATTCTCATAGAGCATAAAATTTGCTACAAAATCTATCCCAGGATTATTTTATTCAATTCAAAAATTCGTATATTTGAAAGCTTTGAAAAGTGAAAAGATCAAAATATTCAGTTTTAGTGTTTTTGTTTTTGTTTTTTTTTAATTGGTGTAGTGAATAACGTTAACAATTGTGAGAAAAATTTTTCAAAAATAAGGCAATCCTGAAGGTTTATTGATACAAAAATATTGTGTTAAATGTGCAATAAAAAATTAATGACTACAAGAACTGTTTTTGTTGACACATCTAGATTATTAACCATATTTTCTAACTAAACTGCTGGCCAATTCAAGCGGGACAAACTAAATTTTTGATAAAATTTAGAGTGGAATATTTTCGAAACGAAAAAAGATTTTGATTTAACTTTTTCAGTATGTAATTGAATAGTTCTTCTAGTTTTTATACTTCAAGGCACTATTGCTAGCAGTCGCTGCAACTCTATTTTACAGGGTGTTAAGTGAAACCCTGACTTTTTTGGAAAAGTTTTCCAGTTCCGAGAATCTAGGAAGAATTTTTTTTGAATTTTCTTTTCATACTAAAATGATCCATGGTCAAATACAAAAAAACAATTTCTCCGGATTTTCTCTATTTTCATTTGTTTTCCGTATACAGGAGTTAGTCGAAATTATCGACTTCTTCTTACAAAGGAACCCCTAATTTGGCCGTTTATTCACAAAAAGCGAAAGACCAAGTAAATTTGTAGTTTGAAGTAGTCCAGCTAACAAAATTAATACAAATTTTTGTACAGGGTGTAGCAAGTTTGGATCACGGGCTAGTAAATTATTATTTTTTAATTTCTACTACTTTTTCCTAAGTTAACTATTAATTATCACGTGCTACGTTAAAGGGTTAAAATTTGTTAGGTCCGATAACAGTACTGGTTAGAAAGATCCTTTTTGCCCAAACGGGTTTTTCATTTTTTGTCTAGTCCCATTTTTAGTGATTAAACGGCTCGCATTTTGAACCTAACTTTTTGCAATTGCATCCATGAACGATTGAAGTGAGAGTGCTTTTTTGGTGGTACATAATGAATGTTTTATCCAACCAAAAAACATGTAGTGGCCAAACAGCTAATGATGCTTATTCGAAGAATTTTTTAGCATTATACAGGGTTGCAAAAAATATACCACCTATACTTTATATGGAAGTCATGTGATTTTCAAATTAATTGAATATAGTCCCAATTTTCTTGGAACTTTTTGCCGAAACTGTTTTTGAATTTTTTTGTCTGGTCCCATTTTTAGTGATACAAATGGCTTGCGTTTAAAACTTAACTTTTTGCGATTGCATTCATGAACTATTGAAGTGGACATCGTTTATTGGTTTAACCAACCAATAAAAAAGTGTCGTGGCCATAGAGCTAAAGATGCTTATTCGCTGCTTTTGTCCGCGTTTGCCCAAAACATATCACCTACATTTTATATGAAAATCATGTGATTTTAGAGTCCTTTAGGTATTCATAAAGTTCCTTTTTGCTATATTAATAATTATTAAAGAAAATGTCCTACTTATTATTAATAAAATCTAGTAACGATACAGATAAAAAGAATAATATTCATTCGGAACTTTTTCACATTATACAGGATTGTGCAGAAGTTACTACTTATAATAGAAGCCACGTGTTTCTCGATATCTTTGGATTTTCGTAAACTTCGATTATTCATTATAAAAGAAAAATATTTTACCACTGCTCTAAAAAGTCAGTACATGGCATTGAGAAATTTTAATTAATAAGAAGTGTCTTAAATTAATAGTCACGGAGTACATTTTTCTCGTCAAAAATTGGAGATGGATAGTGAATTCAACTGAACAAGTTATAAAATTCTGTATAGCGTAGTTTTTAGAAGGTATAGAAATTTCAGAAGATTTAATTACTTTTGAAAGTACTCGAAAAGATACGTAATTTTCAAATTTAGTAGTTATTTTTCCCGGCATTACTTTAGGAGATCCAAAATGTAAATTTTGGTTGTTACTTTTATAGGTAAACAGAAAACGTTTTAAATTATAGAACATTTTTTTTACTTGAAGGTATTATAAAAACTTGCAACTAACGAAAACAAAACAAATCTTAATACCTAGTAGGACCTCCCCTTACATTTATTATCTCTTGGCATCTTCGAGGCATGCTTATTACCAAATTATTGACAAATTCTTGCTGAATATTTTCCCACTCCTGAACAATGGCGTCTGCAAGTTGTTCTAGAGTCTGAGGAGGATCTTCCCTAGAACTTACCAATAATTTCAATTTAGACCAGACGTGTTCGATAATATTCATGTCTGGTGATTTTGCAGGCCAGACCATCCTGGTAATATTATTAGCTTCCAAAAACTCTTGCACAATGCGTGCTCTATGAGGTCTGGCGTTATCGTCAATTAGCACAAAATCGTTCCCAAAATTGTTTGCAAATGGTAGAACGATATTGCTTAAAATTTCGTCCCTATATACCTGACCGTTAATGGGCTCCAATGTTAAAAAAAGTTCCGTTTTGCCATTAAACATTACACCACCCCAAACAGTAACGCCTCCACCACCAAAAGGTTCCTGAGGAGCCATATTCTCCTCCATATACCGTTCGCCACGTTCACGCCAAACTAATATTCTGCCGTCCGAGTGAATTAAATTAAATCTTGACTCGTCTACAAACATGCAGTTTTCCCAGTTATCTAATGGCCAATTGCGATGTTCATATGCCCACTGGAGACGTCTTCGCCTATGCTGTGGTAGAAGTCGCACACATTTAGCACGTCGCCGAGCTCTAAAATTAAAATTTTGGCTTAAAAATCTGTAGTATAGGTGTAGGGAATGAACCAATAAATAAGCCAACAGTAGCTTTTATTATACTAAAATGCAAAATTAGGTCAATTTTCATAACGTTAGTTCTAGGGAAGAACTAAGGAACATTACGCTGCAAGCACAAATAATGTGTTTAGGGTCGCCTATCAAAACTTTAATTTATGAACAACTTAGTTCAAGTTTACATTTATAATATCGGTGCGCAAAATCCAAGATTCACGCCTCAGCTGACGTCGATATTATAATAGCCGACTTACTAAAATGAAACACTAAAAATATTGGTACAAAAAATAAGATCTCATTTGAAGTAACTCACCTTAAGTTATTATTGTTTAAAGTTCTTCTAATGGTCCTATTGCTCACACGAATGTGTGTTCTTGCTCTGAACTCCTGGTTAATTTTCTCTGATGAAATTTTTCGCCTTCGACGAGCCTCTCTAACCAACCATCTTTCATCTGCAATGCCGACTTTCTTTTGGCGACCTCCCCCATAACGATAGTTTGCACTTCCCGTTTCGTGGAAGCGTTGACGCAGTCGAGATATTGTACTTCGCCCAACCCCGTACATATCCGCAATAATACTAATTTTTACCCCATCTTGTAGTAAACGCAAACAATTAGCTTGTTCTTTTGCACTTAATCGAGCCATTATAAAGGATAATAACGCACCAATTCAAAGAAGAATACTTTGTTGCCTTGGTAACTGTCAATAGCAAAGAAAATGTTTTATTTTTTGGCCTACTAGATCTTTTGACTAAGAAATAGAAACGCCGCTAAATTAACAGAAATCCACCTGCAAAGTATAGGTGGTATATTTTTTGCAACCCTGTATAATGCTAAAAAATTCTTCGAATAAGCATCATTAGCTGTTTGGCCACTACATGTTTTTTGGTTGGATAAAACATTCATTATGTACCACCAAAAAAGCACTCTCACTTCAATCGTTCATGGATGCAATTGCAAAAAGTTAGGTTCAAAATGCGAGCCGTTTAATCACTAAAAATGGGACTAGACAAAAAATGAAAAACCCGTTTGGGCAAAAAGGATCTTTCTATCCAGTACTGTTATCGGACCTAACAAATTTTAACCCTTTAACGTAGCACGTGATAATTAATAGTTAACTTAGGAAAAAGTAGTAGAAATTAAAAAATAATAATTTACTAGCCCGTGATCCAAACTTGCTACACCCTGTACAAAAATTTGTATTAATTTTGTTAGCTGGACTACCTCAAACTACAAATTTACTTGGTCTTTCGCTTTTTGTGAATAAACGGCCAAATTAGGGGTTCCTTTGTAAGAAGAAGTCGATAATTTCGACTAACCCCTGTATACGGAAAACAAATGAAAATAGAGAAAATCCGGAGAAATTGTTTTTTTGTATTTGACCATGGATCATTTTAGTATGAAAAGAAAATTCAAAAAAAATTCTTCCTAGATTCTCGGAACTGGAAAACTTTTCCAAAAAAGTCAGGGTTTCACTTAACACCCTGTAAAATAGAGTTGCAGCGACTGCTAGCAATAGTGCCTTGAAGTATAAAAACTAGAAGAACTATTCAATTACATACTGAAAAAGTTAAATCAAAATCTTTTTTCGTTTCGAAAATATTCCACTCTAAATTTTATCAAAAATTTAGTTTGTCCCGCTTGAATTGGCCAGCAGTTTATTTTATATTATTTAAATCCAACTTTTTGTTCAATATAAACCTTTTTAGTCAAAAACACTCAAACTGAATATTTTGATTTTTCTCACTTTTCAAAGCTTTCAACTATACGAATTTTTGAATTGAAAAAAATAATCCTGGGATAGATTTTGTCGGAAATTTTATGCTCTACAAGAATCCGCGACGTAAAAAATTTTATCCTAAACGGTTCAAAAGTTATGGTATTTGTAATGCAAATAGATTTTTTTACGTGTTAATTAAATGGGAAACTTTCAATGCTCGCCGACACCTTTTAAAATTGAGCAAAAAACCTGCCTTGCAGGGAAATCTTTTTCTCGGTATATAGGTTCATTTTAACCCATAAATTCGATAGGTTAGGTTTTTGGCTCACCCTTGAGGTTGTTGATAATAGAAATAAAAATATAAATTCCACTTGCGGTAAAAAATTCATACTATATTTGCGTCGTCAGAAAAAGAACCTGATTATAGAAGGGCAGATTTGAGGTTCTAATAATAATAGGCTACGAGAACACAATGCTAACTCATACAAGTCAATAATTTCGCGATTAACACAGCTGTTCGTCAACTTCGCAGAGTGTGTGGGATACAACAAACAAAACTAAACAGTACTTGACCACAAGTTTTTTAAGATATATACATAGGTAGATGTACCATTGAATATATATGAAACAATCAATATGTCAACCGTTAACTGCCACTTTAGACATAGACAAAACAGAAAACAACAGTATGGACAATTGTTGGGTAGGAGTTTTTCAAGGAGTCTTCAAAGAAATTCGTCGATAAATCCACTTGAAATAATAATTATTTATGAAGTCAATATTTTAAAATAGAAAAAAAAAGAGATACTGGCTTGTAAAATTAAACTGTTAAGCAAGTTTGCTTATTTTTATGGGTAATGGATACCAATTAAATTACCATAACTAGTATTTTCATAGTTCTGATTCTATAAATGTCAGTTATATGATATGTGCATCTGTTTATTATCTAATACGAACAATATTTTATTTTAATTTTAAGAGTTACTTCTTTGATTTAGTAGTAAACCAGTGCAACGTACAGTGGTTCCGATTATTTGGAGAGAGTGGCCATAATCATCGGAATTAATATTTTTGAAAATTAATAACTGAAAGTGCATTTTTGTACTTAAAATCGGTCAAGTGCAAGCTATACTTGCACAATTAGTATTTCGTGCCATCAGCCCCCCACTTAAATTATTCATAGTAATGCCGACTGAGCAAAATCGAATGGCTGTTTTAACACTGGAAGAGGATATGACAGTAAAGTTTATTATTAATTTGTGAGGAATTTCGCTTAAAAATTAAGGACGATGTAGATAAACCTGTTAATAAAAGCCATATCTTCTGTTAAATATGATTAAAAATAAGCAAATAAAAAAAGTACAGGTTAAAGTATTAGGATTTTTTTTGTTTGAAGCTAATTTTGAACTACAATTTCTGTTTAGATACTCTTTTTCCTCCAAAAATTTCTGGTCGGCCTAGTTGAACATTATTATTGTACTCTTGGTTTGAACAGCTGTTCTCTGAATTTTTTTGTGTTGTAGTATTTTAGATTTTTCAAATTGAGAATTTTGACAGAGTTAAGGTGGGTTTATGCAGACCACTTTAAATTTAATTGAACCCTAATTTAACTTCACATTAAATTTAGTTCGAGTTAAATACACATGGAGGAATAAGAGCGTTTATCCACAACATTAATTTAATTTTACTTTCAATGCCCTAAAAATTTCTTAAAGGAAAATTAAAGTTAAATTAAATTTAAAGTGGTCTGCATAAATTCACCTTTAGTAGGATTTCTTTCTTTAAAGATAACAAAAATATTATTTTTTCAAACTTGTTACATATAAATATGAACTAAAGCGGCTTGGCAACGCCACAGCGAGTACTGACGTCAAAACAAAAGTTTTTTTTTCTGTGACTGACATTGTTAAATGTTTTTTATATGGCCATGTAGTTATTCCCAGTGGTGCGCAGCGACAAAAAAAATTTTTTTGAGGGCCGATATCTACCTTTTTTATCGTGAAGCGCCATTTATGAATATTTTATTCAATCTGAATTAATATCAAGATTTACCGGTTTCAATATATGCAGTAAATTTCGTAACACCCTGTATAACTAACAATACTAATACACACGATATAGGTTGTTGAGTTAGTGAATATATCTTAAAATCCACAGCTGTTTTACAAAACAATAATTATGATGCAGTTCTTGTTACAGGACTAAAAACAAAGAAAAAATTTAATTGTCCCGAGATATTAATCCAAGCTTCCACATATTGTCAAACTAAAATTTGAGAAACAATATTTCGAGGAATGCCTCCTGGTTAAATTTTTTTACATAGCTTTCATTTTAATCTTTTCCACGCTGTATAGCAAAATATGGTTCTTATTAGGTTAAAGCGATCCTTGTAGCTACTTTTCAATAAATTAGGTCTTTAAAATCAAAATTTTTTTAAATCAGTTGAGCCGTTTTTGATCCACAGAGCTGTAAAAATGACCGAAAAAACTTAATTTAAATTAAATTTAAAACTAGCTTAACCTTAGGTGGCAAACTTTTCCTGAAATATTTAAAAACAAAATATTTTAAATATAAATAAAATATTTTAAAACTAACTTAATTTCATTTCCAAGCCAACTTAACCTACCTTGTCGGCCTGAAGAGCTACTGACTGCAAATGGGACCCTATTCCATACCAGTATGGCTCCCAGAATGGCCATCCACAGCATTCTTAATCCTGTAACAAAAAATAAACTCATCAAGAATAAGTAACATATTTGTTTTTCTTGACAAACAAGATTTAAAAAAATTAAATAATATTTAGTTGGTTTTGGGATTTGTTTTCTCAAAACATTTATGTATGTAAAATCCACAAGCCTCATTATTAAGGCTGTCCGAAGTGAGTAACGCTCCAGTAGCATTACATCGCGGGAAGCTCGGCCCGCTCGGCCGCAACAGGAATTCAGTTTAGCTTTGCCATCGTGCATGGTGTGTACGCTGACGTGTTGATTCTATTTTTCGATCGCATCGCTGTGAATTACTAAGTTCGTAATATGCCGAAAGTGTGCAGTAACACGCGACTATTTGCGTACAGTGTTAGAAGGCTCATTCATTTTAACAAATTTAATATTTACCATCAAAATCAGTTTGGTTTCAGGCATGGAAAATCTACAACCTTTGCTCCTATCTTTCTCATGAATGAACAAAATAACTGAAGGTTATGAACTGAATGAGGTTATGGGGACCGTTTTTTGCGACTTGCGAAAGGCTTTTGACTGTGTGTCCTATGGTTTACTGATCGAAAAACTGAAATACTACAATTTTGATAAAAATAGTTGTAAACTCATGAGCTTCTATTTAAGTGGTAGAAAGCAATATGTTGCCACTGAGGTGGGTCATGTACATTTAGATTTTCTTAGATATTTATAAAGAGTTTGATTTATTTTTTAAAAGCAAACTTTTCTTTAAAAAAAGTGGAAGTTCCATGCGAAAACTCCCCAAGAAAGAATAAAGCCAAGCCATCGTCGAAAGATATCCAAGCTTGCTCCGGGCTCGGTCGTATTTTAAATTGACCCTATAGTTTTGTGTCGACTATATAAATGCATTGAAACTCAAAGAGAGATAAACATAGGCGCTTTAGGAGGGTAAAAAGAGACAAAATTTGTCGAGGGCCCACCAATAATAACGATTTGGGCGCGCGCGTGGCTGTCGACGCTGCCGGTCCCCGGCCAATACACTGCAACCGCCTGGGCCCCGTAAAATATATTCTTTAAAAACATTTGGTTGGACAAAGAAAAACTAACTACCTAATATGAATGCGCATTGTATCTGCATTGCATTTATTAAAGAAAACCGTGTTTCGGCTAGCTTTCCTATGTTATTGTGTAATATCGAAATGTTTTTGGATATTATTAGATATTTTGGTCAAGTCACAGCAAAAATGCTATTTTAGTACCTATAACATAGTCGGATTAAATAATGAAACACATAAACTGTAGAAAAACTTAGATTTATTGTAAATCGCTAAAAATACATGTTTAACGAAAATGGCTCCATGGTACAATACATTCCGTGTACTTCCTATTTATTCTAACACATTACAAAATAATCATTATTTTAGTACAAGACGCGACCTCTATTGAGGAGACGTATCAAAACGGGAAGCCGCTAACACACTTAGACTAAAACACATAGAAAAGCAATACTAAAAGTCATAAACATCTAGAGTAGCAGTGTTCAATATACCATAGCACCTATTTCATGTTTTTTGCGATGTTTATTTGTAGGTAAATAATTTCTTGGCATAACTAGGCACAGTATCAAAAAAGCTTCCTTAATTAAAAAAATGTTTTGCTTGTTGCGTTGATATCACTAGTTGCCCACAAAATTCTCACCCACCCGTAAAAATCCTCAGCAGACTCATTTTGCACAGATTTATTATTTATTAAGTATGTGTTTATTATTCATTGCACTAGTATTCAAGAAAAATAATTACAATATGATAAGGAACATGCATAGGTAGACACAAAATTTTATTAGATTGTGTTATATCTACAACAGAATTCAGGGCACAACTCACAATAATTCTCACAAGGATTAAAAACAGCAGTATAATTAATCAAGTCTCTTATAGAGGATACTATAAAAAAAATCAGCAAAGTACTTAATAACGATACACTTATAATTAGTATTTAAAATGTCCTTTAGAAATATGTAAATTAACCGTGACAGACAAACAAAGTAGTTAAAATGCATAAATAAAAGGGAAGCGAATGAGCACGCGTTATTTATTACTAATTAATTATTTGTATAACATGAAAGCAGAGCTGTTTGAATAATAATTAAGTACACAAAATGGTTACACATTCTCAGTTAATGTCCATGTTCGGATAGTGTAAATGAAATATTTAACTTGAACTTGAATATCTAAATATATATGTAATTAGCTTCATGGAGCTTTTTGTCTGAGTAAAAAATACGTTATTTCATTTTTGGGATTTAATAATGGTATCCAGGAATGACTTTCCTTCTTTAAAGGCTAATTATAAATTTTCTGAAGTTTTCAGAATAATCTATTAAGGCAAAAATACACAGAATATATGCGAATTTTAGGTTTTAAAAATTATATTGTCGAGGTGGCTTCCATTTCGGTCAAAACACTTTTGCAGTGCCATCTTCATGTGGTCAAGAAGGGCTCAACATTTCTCTGGTGGTATTCCATTAATTTCCGAGATAATTTCTTCTCGTATTTGTGGTTTTAACTCTCGCAAAGTGATAGGTATATTAACATAAGCTTTACTTTTGACATAGGTCCACAAAAAAAGGCCAAAAGGGTGACGTCCCCAAGCAAACCCAAGCCAATAGCAGCAAAAATCTTTGCCAAAAACATATTGTATTAAATTAAGTATTTTTTTATTAGTAGCCCTTACTTTCTTTTCAAAAATAACATGACTAATTCACCAGCAACATCGACTATGACCGACCGGCAATTAAAAATCACTGGACAATTAAAAGGAAGTGAATACCGAAAGAACCACAAATTGCCAAAACGCAAGAAGCGATAATGACTGGCAACAGTTCAAGCAGCAATTTTGTTCCTTGGGTTCATAGAGCAACACAATTCAAAGGCATGTTGCTTTTTACGTTTATATGTTTAGAAACTAGAGTTGGTCTCAACTACGAATGGTACAGTCACGTGTTTGACGATGCGCGTAGGTGAGACGTCAGAGTCAGTAGCGGCAACATGTGTATTGTGTACTCTTCAGACAGTAATCACTTCGGTGAATAGCATCCCCGCAAGGTGATTGGTAGGAAGTGAAGTTAAACAATTTATCGCGCAATTTGTGCCTACGACATTTTATGTACCATTCATTATTTAAGAGAACTCTATCATGGACATGATGACCTTGCTGCTGCCCGTCTCAAGAATTTCAATAGATATATTTAAGAGAGGAGGTCCAAACCTTTCAGGGCCTTCTTAAAGTGCAGGTTTGTTACTATATGTAGGTACATACCCAAATTAAAATTTCTAGGCAATATAAGGGCATTCGTTTCTAGGGTAGCATTTTAAGATATTGTACGGTTTTCCTTTATAAGTATTCAGAGGGTATTCCTGAGTCACAGATTACTCCTACCAGATGCGAATCTTACGCTTTCGACGGTGACCCGATTTAGAGAACTTGTAAGGTGCCTACCGCCGCCGTATTTAATTTGTTTCCAAACGTTAAATTTTTCGATGCGAGCGTGTGCGAACAGCTTGGTGGAATAGATAGCAGGCAAATGATATTACATCAGTTTTGTTGCGTTGATTTTATGGTTTAAGTTGTGGTTGTACTAGGTTATAGTGTAATTTTAATAAACGATATACGTTTTTGTATTTGTTAATGATATAATTTTATATAAAATGCCACACAATATCATGTTTTAATAAAAAATATAATCCATAATTTCTCTGAATTAAAACCTACCCAACGCGTGGAAAATTCCATTCTCGACATCGACGCTCGAAGCGACTGGCCGCACTGTCCGTATCGCCAAGACCGCGGAATCTTGATATAGGAAATTTACCAAGAGATTCGCATCTGGTAGGAGTAATCTGTGCCTGAGTTATATCATAATATATATAGGAATGCCGTTGCTTACAATTATAAATATGTTCGAGAGTGACACTATCACAGGCTCTTTTGATTCGCCTTGTATGTTCCGTCCTTTATGGCCAAAACGACCTTGACGTGGTCTAATTTTTTTACACGTATAAATAGAGTAGTCATATAAATATTTATAGGTAGCAATGTCAGACATTCCACACAGTTTATAAACAATGAAAATACAACATATATTATTTTATAGCAACCTAACGAGCACATTATAAGCCAAGCATTCGGTATGAATGAACCAGTTAAATTACTTTTTACAGCGGAGAAAGTAGATATATATATCGTCAATTTTTATAAAATTATTGTAAATTAAATATAATTATTCCCTGGAGCTGCAGACTGATCTGATTTTATTATTGAATAATTTATACGAATTCGAATTCACTTAATTGGTAGTTATCATGGTGAGGCACAATTTTTTAGTACTGCTAATTGACTTTTAATACGAAGGCGTCGGTAATATTAATATAAAAAGTTATTGAAAATGACTTGGTAAAAATGGCAACTGATTTATTATTATTGTTTCAAATTTACTGACATATTTGGCACGTAATGTTATTTCTAACTGGGATTGAATCAAGATTAACTAGTTTATTAATTTTTTCTTGTTGTTTCAGTGATGTATATATTCAAATGCTGAAGAATAAGACTTATCAACAAATCAGAAAGTGGATTATATTCCATAATTCAAGAAAAATTAACTAGATCACAACAATATGTCATTCATATAACACGGCGAACGCAAGCCAAGTTTAATTATTACTTCATAACGACCTATAACCTATTTTGGAGAATGATCCAAAAGCTACCCAAAAAATGTATCTAATTTATGAAAAACATAAACGGCCAGATTCTCCAACGTTAGTCCGGTCTAATTTGACAAAAGTTTTAAACTGACAAGTGTCTAGCATGAGAGAACTGAATTTTATACCATGAATTGGTTTCTAAGGTTTTTCGCACATTTATAAAGAAAAGAGCAATTTTAGTATTTACTTTCGACAATAATAATGGATCCAAATTCATTCTAACAACCCGTTCGAAGATAAAAATCATTTGGAAACAAAGAAAATCGGAAATATTAGAAATTCATAGACTTTTAATGACGACCTATTAACAATGACAGGACAAAAACCTATCAAAACACAACAGATCAACTGGAAGACCTTAATTTAAGCCAGTACTAAATCTTAAACTTCCTTAGTGAATCTGAACCAAAATTGTTATACCATTCGTAATTATTATTGTTTTGTGCCTTTGCATGCCAGCATGACACACATTTCCCGACGTCTAAAACTTTATTGTCACAATTTTCTTAAAATGTCCATGTACGCTATTAATGAACGAACTGAAATGGTTCTAAACTGTTTAAGAGGAATGTCTTATGGAGACCTTTCCGATGACTTTGCAGTAATTTATCCAGATCGTCCAGCACTTAGAAAGACAGCAGCTCCAAGATTGGACGAAGAATGTATGACTACGAGTTGTGTCGTCAGTTCACATGTCTAGCGAAGAAGAAGTTCTACTAGTGACGAAATACCTTAAATGAACCCATGCCTAGCAGTTAAGTGAAGTCCATGAATTAGTCAAACGTCCAGCTGCTCAACCAATTTTATCAAAAATTTAACTAACTTGACACTATTGGACAGTTTGCAATACTCATGTTAATGTCATTGCTAAAAATGATTCGAGACGTCAAATAAATTTATTACTCAGTTAACAGCCTGTTGCTGAAAACTTTTACTAAAGTAACTTAGCTGACGTTTAGAGTCATAGTTGGCAATGAGATTAATATAAGTTTTGTCTTACTACAAATGTCCAATTAAATTAAATCTTGATTAAATTGTTTGTGCAACAGGACGCAAAAGTTCTGAGTAACAGCGGTGAGTCAGCTTGTTGGAAACTGCACAGGATCTCGGAGCAGTTGCTACAAAGCACTAACGCAAAGGGGATAGTTAATGAACAAAATACAAGAATATGGACAAGGGACAGAAGATTATCGGCCTTTATTTCATAGAGAGTGCACTAACAACACGGGAATATTTGGAGCTTTTGCAAATGGAAATGGGTCCTGCATTGTGAGAATTACGAATACACGGAGAAATAATGTTTCGACATAATAGAGCCCCAGCTCACAGTACGTTAGTCGTTTGGTTAGAGAGCAGATAGTTCTACGCATGACGCAGAGGCGTTTGAAGAGGGAAACTACCGTGAGGCTGGTTTTTATGATTTGTCGAAAGCTATCGACACCGTTTGTCACATTATTTTCAAAAAATAGAATTTTACGGGATCCACTTGAGCTACTGCGCCCAGTTCCATACAGCACCAAGTCTAAATTTAAACATTTTTGATTAATACAGAAATAAGTTTAAATTCTAATCATTTATTAGTTTTATAAAGCAACAACTCAAAATTTGTAAAGTTGGTAATATCACCGTATACAGACAAAGACAAGTAGAAGCACTCGACGTCGGGCGTTTGATGATTCGAGATCTAAAGCGATGTGCCGACGCACCGGCTGGTCGGGGTAGTGCATCGAAATACGAGATACAAAACCAGCCAACAACCTGCTAGAAGCAAGACGGGATGCGGGCCGAACGACGGCAGGTCGGATTAAACCTTGAGCGAGAGTGATTCTACTTGTCTTTTGTCTGTATACGGTGGTAATATCAACTCTAAAAATTTCGAGTTCTTGCATTACAAAACTAGTAAAGGATTAGAATTTAAACTTATTTTTTACTAATCACAAAATGTATATATTTAAACTTGTTGCTGTATGGAACTGGGCCATCAAATTGATCGCGCTAGAATTTTTCAGATCTGATGATTTTGGCTCAATCTACTACACCTAATTCTCAATGTTCATGTTTTTTTTTCAGATATTTCTGGTTGGTGATAAGGGTGGGGGACAGAAATTTTTAAGCGTTTTTCCCGAAAAATGTTTAAAAAAATACATGATATGTATTGCTGAATTCGTGCTTCAATAAACTTTTATTTGACACCCTACATGATGCCCTTGAATTTTCCATTTCCCTATTTATCCCCTGAAATTAACCCCCAGAATCAAAATTCAACTTTTAATACTTCACGTTTATAATAGGGCCACCACACTCTATTTTTGTGCTAAATTTCAAATTTTTACGTCGGATAGTTTCAGAGAAAATCGCCTGTCTTAGCCGGACGGACACCGAAGTGATTCCATAAGTGTTCCGTTTTGTTAATTTTAGCACGGAACACTAATATCTTAAATACAGTTATAAAGTTGATGTGTGTACTGCTACATTCTTGGTGAAACTGGATTAACATTTTAACTTTTAAATGAAAGACAGGGTACTTGTTATAGTTTCACAAAATTTATTCAGTTTCCTGACACGTGTTTCGACCCTCTCGGGTCATTTTCGAAGACTTAAATGTGTTAGTTTGTCACGATACACACTGTATCGTGGTTGAAACAGAGTTACAAAATCGTTTACGTAGGTAGTGGAATTTAAATGGTATCATAAATTATATTTTTGCCAAAGGACCTAAATGTTTTTAATAGTGGGATTTTACACAGTTGTTTAGTTTATGTTGATATTCTTAATTATAGGTATTTTGGATATTTATCTAATTACACTGTTTATTATGGTGTATGCATTTGAAGGTATCTCTATTTGGTTATTGACTATATTACATTTGTTTGATTTTGCTTTTTTGATAGCTAATGTTTCGAGTAAATTTAATTTTCTGCTTTTGTTTTGGATAAATAGTGGTTTTATTTTGTTTGATATTGTATGGTTATTTAATATGCAATGCTCCGAAATTCCTGTTTTATTTTGTTTTTTTTAAATTATGTTTTTTTATAATTTAAATTCCACTACCTAATTAAACGATTTTGTAACTCTGTTTCAACACATTTATGTCTTCGAAAATGACCCGAGAGGGTCGAAACACGTGTCAGGCAACTGAATAAATTGCGTGAAACTGTAACAAGTACTCTATCTTTCATTTAAAAGTTAAAATGTTAAATATAGTTGTTTAAAAGGTTGGGCTTATTGACTGCCAGCATACTATATTTTCTGAGTGCTTCCTTTTTACGAGGACAAGGTTTCACGACGAAACCATAGAAACTAGATAATGTCCATGGCTATCGGACAAGAAATGCAGACATCTTAGGATGTCCAAGGTTCAGACTCTCTAGGACACAGAACACGTTCGTTCCTATATCATAGCTACAAGTGGATGTATAATGCTTTGCCAGAATATTTTAGAGACAGCAATCTGTCTCTAAAGAAATTTAAAAAGAAAATTAAAAGTTTTTTATTGAACAATCCATTCCAGAGTGAATACTTTGAGCGGATCGGTGTTGCGATATAATTTTTAAATTAAATTATTTCGTAGTTATTTATTATTATTTCGTACTTATTGTGTATTTTATTATTTTCTGTTATGTTTTAAATTATTTTTAAAGTACTTAAGGTTGACGATGGTATCAGTTTAAATTAAGTTGTTGTTATTTTTCTTGCACTGAGCTAAACATAAACAATTTAAACTAAGATTATATTTATTGTGTAATAATAATTTCTAAACTCATTATTATCTGCATAGCATATAAATTTCATCCGCATCATGTTAACCTAGTTAAAAGTCCCTAAGTAGGCATTATCTTATTTCTAGAAGAAAATGTTAATATTTGTTTCAAACTGCTCAATAAATCTTATTTTCATCTTATTTGTAATATGAGCAAGCCTGAGTTAATTTGAACTGTTACCAGGGCCGTATTTACGGACAGGCTATCTAGGCTGCAGCCTATGGGCCCGCACCACACTATTTAAAAATTGTAATTTTGAACAGGATAAAATAAAAAATGTCTCTGTTTTAAAATTGGGGTGCTTGGGTTTGCTTGGGTCTTGGGTTTAATAATCATAAAAGACGTCGATGTAGTTATTTTGTGTGGACTAAATCGGCTGATCTCTTCAGTGGACAGCTGGTATGAGTTGAGTCAGTATTCAGGAATCTCGATCGCTTGGCGTGGCGTGGGAACTGACAAAATTTCTCTAAAACGCGATTTTTGTAGGTTAATTTTCAAAAAATTTTCCCCCCGGTAGGGCGCGCACCATAGGTTCAGCCTAGAGGTCTACATAATAATATCCTAAATACATCCTTGACTGTTACTATACTTATAACTAGGTATATGTTTTTTTTTGTCAGAGAGTTTATATAAACAAGGGCGTTTAAGATGGATATATGAAGGCATTAAATTTAAAATAATTTTGAATGAATCGACGATGAAATTAATTTGTTTGAAAAGAAAAGATTTCTTGATCCCTTTCCTTCTTAATGCCCTCCGACTACCTTAATGTCGTTATTAGTAAGAGTTAGTGTATTTGTAAGCAATAAATGGATTTTTTCTACAACTGATCTGAAAATAACTAAATAAAAAGCGCTAGCCAGAAAAAGTCACGAGCCATAGGCATAAAGACATCACGCGTACTCTGTCTCGTTTTAGAATATTCCTGGCTTAGTTGCTGGAAATCGATATACCAGTGGCGTAGTCCCTTGAAACAAGTTTTTTTCAATTAAATAATTATTGAATCAAAAAATAATTGCAAGAGTTAAAACTAATGATTCAATGATTATGTGGATTTATTATTTATTACTTTATATGTACAGCGGCATCCATTAAGTTCGCGTCACATGGAGAAAAAATGCATTTCCTATTTTTAAGAAAATTTTGGATATTCTTGATAAAAGTTCCTGCACACATAAAAAACGTTCTTAACATGATCACATTTGAAATCAAATACACAAAATGTCAAAAAATAAAAAGAATGTGATTCGTCTCAAACCAAATATATCATTTAAAACGAATATTTTTGAAACAAAAACCTTCTTTGTAGGATGCATACTTTGGATAAAATTAAAGTAGAAAATTGAAAAACACGGATTTGGTCGGTTTTTGTGAAATTTACACCTAATTTTGTCATAAACTATTCTCATCATGCTCATTTTCTACAGCTTTTGATTTGGGTTGTTTCAGAAATTTAAATCTTGAATGTTGTTGCTATAATTAACTTTAAATTTTGATAACCCAGAAACGTATTTTATATGTGGGGCGAATCGCCTCAGGATGTAACAGCGAGACGCGCGACCCTGAAAACATGCAATTTTAAATAGTCTTATTCATAGTCGTTATCCGGGCGAATCGCCAGCGACTTCTCAACAAGCGCTTCGCCAGCGACTTCTCAACAAGCGCTTCGGCAACGATGCGCCGTTGATGCGTGTATCATAGTGAGCGATGCGCCGTCTATGAAAGGCATTACCGGAATATGCGGCGGGATAAAAACTGAAGAATCTCTGAAGAATAACTATGAATACGAGTGATAATCTCGCAATAAAACCGCCATTAAAAATAACTGAAACATAATTTTCGATGTATTTTGTCCTCAGCTTTCCGATGGTGTAATTTGTTTTTCAAAATTTCGCTTCCTTAAGCCCAAAAATCTTGAAAAACGCTATTTTAAAGATTTTTTGTTAATATGCTAGCTTTAAAGATCGGGATTTTTTACGTCGAAAAAGTTTGTTTCCAGAGAGGGTTTTTTTTGTTTTCGAGGAATTATTAGAGAAACACCTTCCCACCGTGCGGCGAGGCAGCGACGCGTGGGCCAGGCTCTGTGGTTGTATACATTGCTATGCCGAGCTATATTTTTCGATTGATTCCTCGTAAACAAAAAAAAGTCCTCCCTGGAAAATAGTTTTTTCGACGTAAAAAATTCTGATCTTTCGATCTAGCGTTTTAAAAAAGATAAAATGGCGCTTTTCGAGATACAGCATGTTTAGTGTTTTTACAAGCTTTTATTTAACTTCGCCTGTTAGTATGTATGTATGTATGTTTGTATGTTTAGGTCACGATAGATCTCTTCGATTCTTTCCCCAAAATTTATTTAAAAGATTTTAGACTTAGTACGGGTTTAAAATTAGATCATCTAGCACTAGTTGATCAATCAATTTTTACGAAGCTTTTGTCCTATCATTGTTAATTTCTTTTTATGTGAGGCAGCCCACGTAGACTCCACGCCTAAGTATTAACGTACCATGGGCGTCCGAATAGAAGGGAAATGTAGTCTATTGACACGGGATTTAAAGGACTGAAGGTTGGGAGGGGAACGGAAAATATCTGCAGGGTGTCAGTTCTAAAATCTGGAGACCCTAGGTATGAATGAGCGAGAGAATTGGGATATTCTAGGCTTTTCTAGCTGGTCAGTAAAGGGATGCATACGCAACGCGCCTCTTGTTGTTCTGTTAGGAACAGAGAGGAATTATAGCAAGTAGTTCTTCAGAGCAAAATCCGTGGAAGTATCGGTAGAAAAGGGATAAATCCTCAACAGCGCGGCGACGAGCGACAGAAGGGAGTTTTCTTGTGAAGACTGAGTAATTGATGATTCGAGTGGCTCCCTGATATTAAATTGGCGAGCTAGTAGCTGATTGCGAAGTTTTCTGCCGCTTTGTCTTCTGGGTTGGTTTTTGTGGATCCTAGCCATTCCTTGCTGTGGACGTTAAAGTCGCCTAGGACGATAACTTTAGCGGAGGGAAATTCAGAGATGATCAATTTTTGCCGAAAGAAAGTCAAAGAACTCATTGTAGGAGTTGTCTAATGGGGAGCGGTAGATGCAACAGATAAATTTAGTGGAATATTTAAGGGGAAAGTTTTAGCCATGGAGACTTACGATAGTTACGCAATTAAATAATATTGAAGTGTTTTACAATCTCAAATATGCTCGAAAATACGAAATTTAATCTCGTCTTCATTATAACTAAAACTTAAAAATTAGTGTTACAAATACAATTATATAAATGCCCCACCATGAAAACGAAAGGATGAGAGAAGTTCATAGCTTGGAAAGAAAGGATGATTCTTTGAAGATTTGGGACTGATTTTGGTTTCGATCAGAAAAAGAATGCGGGGTTCGCATGATTGAAGGTACTGGTGGAAAGAGTCCAAATTGGAATTAAGTCCGCAAATGCTGGTATGTGCGAGCTTAATTCCAGCGGGCATTTAGTTTTTAATTTTAATACTCGTAGAGAATAATGCATTAAAAAGTAGCTATTGTTGATTACTATTACTTGTAGGGCTCTTAAGAAACATAACCGTACATAATATTACTAAACATTTCAACACCTAATTTTATCGCTGCAGTTATGTTAATGAACAATTTACCACATACGGTATATCTAATAAACTATAACTTCCTCACAGAACAAGTTTTGTACCCTAATGATTCGTTTTACCAGCTATTGTTTGTAGATCTCGTAATTGCAACTAATCGTATTCTTTTACGTGGTAATGAGCAAAAAGTAACTCAGTGCGAGACTGAAAAACACTGGTAATGCGCTCTTATAATAAAATTTTAGCACTTTTAATGGTATCTGTGTGTTTCCGTAACTATAAAATATAATAATGGACACTTAAGCAATCTTTACCGGGTCGGTGATCTGAAGACTTCGGCCAATGTTTTTTTTTCACCAAATTAAAGGTTAGTAGTTCATCAAAATTAAAAAAAGTATTTTTTCTCTTTCCACGTAAAATACTCAGGTATGTTTTAATATGTCTGATAAAAAATAACAGATCAGTCCTCCAAAAACCTTAAAGTTTTCAAGGTACGTATAATAAAACTATCTTGGAATTGTAGAAAAATGTTTACTGTTAAGAACGTAGAAGTTCAGATAATATGTCCAGATTTTAATGTTTTACTGTTGTGTTGTAGTGTTTTTGTAAATTCTTTTAACCAATGATGTAGTTTTAGGTCCTTTTCCCTTTATATATACCTATATATATATATATATATATATATATATATATATATATATATATATATATATATATCGGTCATTCTACTCAAACAGGGACATTCATGGTCCCCACTTAATATCAGAAATAGTTGAAATAATTTTAAAAAAGTAAATACTGCAAAGATAAATGCTTTTTTAGCTTTTGATTTTTCTTCAATATAGAATATATAACTTTTTCGCCGACATAAATATTTCTTGATTTAACCTTAATTTCTCAGCTCCGTGTCATGTCCCTCACCTCGGATTAGGTACTTTCTGAAAAAATTTTAGGTAAACTAAACCCATCATGGCAATAATTTTTTAGCCAGACAAATAACAATACAAGAAAAACAACCACCCAAAGGAATTTTTTAAAAAAGTGTTAAAACAGCGTTGATATTTTATTAAAGTCCTATGTCCCCAATAATTTTTTCAGCTCCGTGAATACAGATTTTAATGCCCGTAAAATCCAACAGAGGGCAATATCGTATGTATTTATTGGAGTTTAGAGATCCGACCGTTCGGTTGCTCGTAGCACGTGGTGCGTAAACGACGTCTCGCACGTTACTTTAGTTTGTGTTTTGTGTTTCCACGATGGGGGTGAGTTCGTTATACATTTTTCTCAATTCCGTGAATGTTTTTTTTTACCTTAATTATAATAATTATTTTAATTTAAGTTATACTTAACATTTTAAACAATATTCTAAACATTAACCAAAAATAATGTTAATTCTTTATTAATTACTAATCAAGATATCGTTAAAAAACGTTACAAATCCTCATTTCCGTGGTCTCAGTTCCGTTACTGTGCTATGGTAATGGAGATGACATTATTTTCACGGAGATGAGAATTACTCGAACAGGATTTATAAACATATTTATTTATTTGTTGTTTAAGGAGATATTTTAAAAAATATGTACCCTGTGCCTTACAGTTAAGTTGGAAGCGGAATTGTCGACAATAAATAAGTGGATATAGAAAAATTTAATAAAATTATCTATAAGAATACAATCAATTAAGTATTCCTAGATGATATCTGAACTATTTTATTTCTATACGTTTTTGTTATTTACCAGAAAATTAAAGTAAAAGACGGTCCAAAACAAAAAGGCAATAGTAAGAAAGATCAAAATGAGAAAAATAAAAACTGTATGCGACGGCTGAGGGAGTTGATAAGAAATGATCCTGACAGATATGAAGAAACAAAAAGAAAGGAGAGGGAAAGGTACTACAAAAGAAAAGCAGAAGGAAAAATTAAAAGTATTTCAGAGCTTAGTGAACAACAACAGATGAAGGTAAGAAAGAATTGGCGAATACAGAGTAAAAAGTGTTATGATTTAAAAAAGAACAGAAAGCAAGATGAAAAAAGACTATGTCAACTGACACCTCCGTCATCCCCAAGAAGCACGCCTAATCTCGTGCCTAATCCTTTAGGGATCTACCAACAGAATGTCATGCTTATTGAGGAAACTCCTATACGGTCTTATGGCAGACAAGATGAAGGCAAGAAAAGAAGAAGGAGAAACAAAGATTTGCTAAAGCATAAAATATCTGCGCCTGAAGAGAAATTAAAAAAAGAAACAGCTAAGAAAATGAAATATAAAAACAGACGTCAACGTGTTAAAAAAATTAAAAAAACAACTCCAATAAAAAATGTTGAAGACATATTGCAGGGACAGTTAGTAACTCCTATTGTTAAAAGAAATTTGTTAGTTGGAGAAGTATTGCCGTCACAACCGAAGCAGAATTTTAAAAACCAAAACAGCTGTTTACAGTCTGTTTACTGTCTAATAATTAGAATTGTTAGTTAAACATGTTTGAATAAAAACATTTTATGGACCTTTGTTTTTATTTATTCCCATTCTGATGATAATATTACTAACAATAGTAATTATAATATAAGTAATATAGATAATATTAATACTTGAGTTTAAATTTCTCAGTACCGTTACCACATACCTCAACTCCGTGAAACTCATTTTTGTTTTTTTATATTTTTTTGTCCCAAAATTCGTTTTAATGTATAACCGCTAAGGAAATACTAATGATAAAATGTAAAGTAATTTAAATTTAAAGATTGAGGTAAAAATAGGGGAAAAAAAATTAAATTAATTCAAAGTCCCATTTGGCCCCACTTGAATAGAAAGACCCATATATATATATATATATATATATATATATATATATATATATATATATATATATATATATATATATATATATATATATATATGCCATATATAGCAATGAGAGTGTTCTCAAGCGAATATTTCTGGAGGACGGTAAATTACCGAGAATCTTCCCGAGAACGAGAGAGTTCCCTCACGAAAATTCTCCCCGAGAATATTCTCGGAGAATTTACGGAAATTTAAGGCAATTTATTTTAATTCCGCTATTGTAGCATGGATGAAGCTACTAGCATACCCCATACCTAAACTCTACTGTTTTCGAAATAAATTACCTATAAATTTAAAAACAAAAACGTATTTTAATTAAATTTTAAGTTTCAGAATTAAAATTAAAAAATTAAAGTATTTAATTAAATGCTTGAAATGCCACCCATGGACTTCTTGACAATAAGAGAGTCTATTACAAATTCGTTTAAAACATTTTGTATGACATTTTCAGAAATTCTTCTAATGTCAAACCTTTTTTCATTTTTTAAATCCTCTAAATTATACGGCCCTGTAACATAGACCAATACCCCATAAAAAATAAACCAATGGTGCTAGATCCGGGGATCTGGCGGGCCAGTCAACTGAACCCCCTCTAGCAATTCATCGCTGTTTCTAAATATTCTCTTACGGGTCGTGCGAAATCCGGCAGTGCACCGTCTTGCTAAAACCAGAGATTACAGTTAGGTTAATCAGACTCGTTTTCATTAAAAAACATTACAACACGAGCAGAAATTAGCTTATATTCAAATAAATTCCAAATATCTTTTCCAATCAAGATTTTCTTCGAAGAAAACTGGTCTTATCACTCTATCATTAAAAACAATTATTCCCGCCCAGACATTTAGTTTTTGTGGATGTTGTGTTACTTCTACTCCATTACCTAAAATTTTGTCGATTGACGGTGCCATTTAGACAAAATGTAGCTTCATCCATGAACAGAAGTTGGCGATGAAATATTGAATTATTGTGGAATAGATTGAGTTGGGTTTGCTTGGGTTAAAAAATAAAATAAAATTATTTAATGAAATGCTTGAAATGCCACCCATGGACTTCTTGACAATAAGGAAGTCTATTTACCAATTTATTTAAAACATTTTGGATGACATCTTCAGAAATTCTTCTAATCTCAAACCTTATGCCATTTTTTAAATCGTCTAAATTAAATGATTATTCCCGCCCAGACATCTACTATTTGTGGATGTTGTGTATGGGCTTCTAACATCCAATGCGGGTTACTTCTACTCCAATACCTACAATTTTGTGGATTGACGGTGCCATTTAGACAAAATGTAGCTTCATCCGTGAACAGAATTTGGCGATGAAATATTGAATTATTGTGGAATAGGTTGAGTTGGGTTTGCTTGGGGTAAAAAATTAAATCAAAAAATTATTTTTAAATGCTTGAAATGCCACCCCTGGGCTTCTTGACAATAAGCAAGTCTATTTACCAATTTATTTAAAACATTTTGGATGACATCTTCAGAAATTCTTCTAATCTCAAACCTTATGCCATTTTTTAAATCGCCTAAATTAAATGATTATTCCCGCCCAGACATCTACTATTTGTGGATGTTGTGTATGGGCTTCTAACATCCAATGTGGGTTACTTCTACTCCAATACCTACAATTTTGTCGATTAACGGTGCAGCGCATTTTCTCTCGCGTCGCCAACATGGCAAGCGCGTTTCGCAATGATCGTAGTACGCCTTTATGCAGGTTGCTACTTGCCCTGTTTGCAGTCAACAGCACGCGTTACGCGATAAACCGGGCAAATTTAATAGCCAAGACAGCGATATTTCTATCGTCTTCCGCGAGTTTTAGTTTGTTCGGACGAGTTCGCTTTTCTATTGAGTTGAATACGAGTGTGTTACCCAACCCAACCCAACCAGAGCCATTAAATGTGAGTTATATGTACTATTTTTTCTACGACCAGTAACAATTATGAAAAATAAATCGGCGGATGGTCAGGTTTGTTGTCATCGACGTTCACTAGTCGTAAGACAGGGTGCCTCCTTTTCCTTTCACCCTGACATGCTTCTTTTCACCAATGGTCTTAATAGCATATATTTTTACTTTTTGCTATGGTAAAGGTATGCATTAAAATTATTACACCCTGGCTCACGCTTATAGATAAAGAACGGAAAAAAGGGACGAGCTCGTCCCAATGAGTCACGCTTAACGACTTGTGTGCTAAAGTTCCAAAAACCCTTGTAAAAATAATAATTATGCTTATAACAAAAAAAATAATATAATCATTGAAGTAAGCTGAGTTTTATTCGGGGGGAACATTAAAGCTCCGTATAGAAGATCTGACCACATCGCGTGTATTCTGCAGGATTCGCATGACCGCACAGTGTACGTAAAGGTACTCGCAGACGTGTACACTTTTGTGTTGCGCAACCTAAAAAAATGGCGCAACCCTTGAATTGCAAGGTGAGAACACCACTGCAATATAAAAAGTTGCGCAAGTTACTAAATGGCGCTACACTTTTCGAATTGCGTACATTTCAAAAATTGCAACGTGTGAACAGTTAAACATACTGGAGTTGCGCAATATAAATATGGACCGACATGTCGGTTATATAATGTGGCGCAACTTCTGCCTCAGTGCAACTTTCTCTGCTTACGGAGGTTGTTTTTAAGTTTACAATAATTTTTTTTATTATTACCTATTATGCAAATTTTTTTTTATAGAATTCTTCATCGCCATCCCTTAGTTCTTTTAAGAAATTAGTTACTACTTGGTAACGGTTTCGTTTCTTAATTCATTCTTTAACCCAAATTCTTATTTTTTACGATTTTGGCGTCTTCGCAGTAAATTACAACACAGGAAGCGGCTTGTAGTTCTTCACCAGAATACATTTTCGTTTAACTAATTTAACACAATAACTGAGAATGGTAGAACGACAGAAATTTATATACTTACGAGGGGTGTCAATCCCGACTGATTTTCTTAATCCCGGGATTTTTGAACTAAAAAGTATAAATTTATACTTATTTAAAAAAATACCGCAAAACTATTAGGGCGTCCAAAGTCTTGTCTTTCAGGCTAGAATGTATTTTGTTGCAGAAAACTCCTGCAGAAGAAAAACATCTCTCGGGTTCTATGCTGAATGGTTAGTAGGAATTAAAAGGGTTTTTGAAGATTACGTTAAAGTAAAACGCTCGAGCATATAAAGTAAGCTGCCCAATCACGTCTTGCAATATAATAGAACTTTTAGCTTTTTCCCATGATCATTTTTGATATACTTTTGTAGTATATCATTTTTAGTTGGCGGATTTCTAAATGTTCGAACTATTTGTCTAATTCTATAAACCAATACACAGAGGTCATGATTTATTTGTATAATGATTACTTCCAAAAAGTCACTTTTTTCCAAAACTTCCACCTTATCCATAGGTATCTTCAGTGTCTTCTATATCGCGGTCGCTAAAGAACATTTCGAGATTATTCCCAAAAATATTAATCGATCCTGGGGTTTTCGAGTCCGGTTTATACTCCGGAATCCCGGGACTCAGGAATTTCGGGATCCCGGAATTGACACCCCTAGTACCAACTACCTTTCGCCCGCAACATCGTTCGCAGTATAAAAATTGTACTTCATTACAAACGTTGAACCCCCATTTCACCCCTTAGGGGCTGATTTATTAAAAACTGTAATAAAACATGTGTCTAAATATTTTTAGAGTACCTCTATGAATTTTTCCATACAAAATTTGAACCCTGTTTCACTCCCTTAGGGGTTGAATTTTGAAAAACTATTTCTTCGTGCATGCCTACGTTATATAAGAAACCTCTCTGCAAAATTTCAAGTTTCTAGCCCAGCGGTGTGGGGTACGTCAGTCAATCAGTCAGTTTCTTCTGAATATCGTTTTTAATTCTTTTAATTCTGAATATCGTTTTTAAACGTGTATACAATTGCAGCATAAGTTGCGCAATAATAAGTGGCGCATAGGGTGTGAACAGCCTGTCAACTTTTAAAAATGTCTTCAACATTTTTAAGTTGCGCAACTCATTTATGTCGCAATTTTTGACATTTTATTGCTGCTGTGTGAACATAACGAGCAATTTTATAATTTCGCAATAAAAACTTGCGCCACAAAAGTGTACAAGTCTGCGAGTACCTTAAGGGTGTGCTGTGGAGGCTTAGTCCAAAACTGAAGTTAGCCCCCTAAAAATGTATTACTACTAAACCTGTACCTACTATTGGCGACTCAAATTATGGAAGCCAGCTGCCATCAGCTGATATTTGACGGGGAGAAGGGCTCATGCGACCACAAAATTGATAAATATGCTAAATAATCCAATAATGAAGACGAAGACAAGTTGAAACATTCCCCATTATAGTAGTTAGCAATAGGACGCCATGTTTTTAATTTGAGTCGCCAATAATATCTTATATTAATCCACAAGGCCACAAGGTCCCCTTTTTGTGCAGTGTTAAAATGCTTCATAGTTACTCGGACTGAGGACACATTTTACGTACACTATTGCACACCTATTAAGATGGTTGTATCATGTTCTCAGAACATAAAAATTAAGTTGTTTTGTAAATCCAAAAAAAAAGTAAGCAGTAAGTGGAGAAGAAATTTTTTTACTTCAGTACAAAAATCTCCCCACAAAACATAGTTGGTATGCCCCAAGGGCATGTAGGATATAAAACTGCCCTATGTATGCAAATAACCGTAAAAGACTTTTTCTATAATGTACCACTAACAACTAATTTGCCCACTACGTGGAACGACTATGGGTCCAGTTGCATATTTGCTAATTAAAAAATAACAAATTCCTTTCCTTACTTATGGTATTTCACTTCAGACAAGCCAGCCGCAAAAAACGCGCTGTCGTGTGGTCGCGCAAAAACCCAAGCCTTAGTGATGACATAATATTAATAATTAATAATAATAATAATAAGTTTTTCATATTTCAAATATATTTGCAGCTTTTTTGGGGTGTATTTGTGTTCTTTTTACAATGGAGGGATCATCTTCTGTGAGTGTGTACAATAATTTAGACTGTGTTTGAGTCATACGCAGTTTATAAAAAAAGGTTTTCTAGTAAAAACTGCCACTGACTTTAGCATTAAATAAGTCACGTGATCTAATATCTATTTTCAAAATAATTAAGCGTAGAAAAACAAGTTTAATAAATGATGTTAAGTTTTCAAAGATCTAATTGCAGTCAAAGTTGTACGAAGTGTTATTATGCTAATTATTTCCTATAATATTTTCTCAATTTATTCAAATTAATTAAGCAGTTAAGCTTCATTAAGTACCCCATAATTTAATTAGCTAAAAACAACAAAATTTACTCATTAGGTAGATCTAAATAAGGTAAAATTTTTATTTTACTGCAAATGAAAAGATTAGTTTATAGGATAAATAGAGTACTATTAAAAGATTCCTTGTCAACACAGCTGAATTAGTTGCTAAGAAAATTTACCTCGTAACACTTATAGTCCATACCTCTGTTAATAGTGAGAATGGGGTCTTTCACAAACCTGATTTCATAATTTAAATACATATTAACTTCTTAAATTATAGTTCGTTATTTTAGCACTATAATTCTGTTCCACAATTTTTAAGTCAAAAAGTTAAACCCAACCGCAAAAAAGATAAAGTGCTTTCCTGTCTCAACGCCAACGGTAGCAAATCTTTCTGGTCACTTGCAAAAATATTAGTCAAGACTTCTGTTTCTGTAGAAGCACTTTTCCTTCCCTGACCTCTGACAACGAAATTATCTTCACCTCTAAAGAGAAAGCTACATTATTGCCCAAACAATTCGATGCCAATTCCACCCTAATTTCTCTTGCCAATTTCGTTGTTCCAACCAACGTCTGTACTTCATAAAATGTCCGACATAATGATTAAGGTCAAACAAGTTAAAAAAGAAATGTCTAGCCCTTGACACCAAAAAGTCCTCCGGTCTGGACGGCATACCCGCAATTGTTCTAAGAAATGCGCTTCAGAACTTGCCCCAATTGTTAGTCGTCTTTTCCAGGTCTCCTATGACAAGGGTATCTTTCCAGATAAATAGTAAAAAAACAACAATGTGCGGTGCGAAGAATTTTTCAATCCTGATAATTTTCGCTCCATCTTCTAAACTGCTAGTGTGCAGCTTGTTCCGAAGAAAGGTTCCCAGTCCCTTACATCCAATTATAGGCCTATCTCTCTTCTCTTTGTTGTCATCAAACTTTTGGAGTAAGCGATCAACTGATCTAAAATATCTAGAAAAATACAAAACCATCCAGGAAAGCGAGTACGGATTTCGTCACCGAAGATCCACAGCTGATCTCCTTAGCTTTGTCACACATAACTAAAACAAGTCTCTCAAATTGCACGATGAAACTCAGATTGTTGCTCTTGACATTTCCAAGGCCTTCGACCACACATGACATGCCGCATTCCTCAACAAACTACCTTGATAGGGTCTTCCTCCCAAACTGTGTACCTGGTTAGCTATTTTCCTCTCTAATCGGCGCATATCTGTCGTGGTGGTACCCCAAGATTCGGTCCTGACACAAACCCTATTTCTTCTTCACATTAAGGACCTGCTCCCTTTAACTACCAATTCCATCCACAGTTATGCTCCAGCATTCATTTTTCCAAACAAGTCTCGAATCAAGAGCTGGATAATAGACGCAGCTCTATGCACCTATCCCTTTCCTAAAATCTACAATCAATCGTAGGCTGGGGTGCCAAGAACCATATTTAGTTCAACGCCTCCAAAACTCAGTCTTGTTCCCTGTCATGCAAAAAATCCAGCAACACACCCCATACACATGAATGGCCAAGCCCTAAGCCCTAAGCTTTGATTTTGTTGGCATCGCTTTTGAACATGATCTCAGCTGGCACAAACACATTACTTCAGTAGCCACATCGGCAGCCAAAAAGCTAGGTTTTATCTTTAGAGTCAAAAAATACTTCTCCACTTCCAACGTTTACAACGTTTATTGGAAGACGAGGCAGAAGATGACATAATTGTGTTAACTTTACCGCCAGAAAAGAAATCGGTAAAGTGCAAGATATACTTGCACAATTTGTTCGGTGCCATCAACCTCCCACTTAACCTGAGCAAACCTCGACGACCCGATCTCCGTCAATCTGCCACGCTACCCGCCGCCGACGGCACTGACGCTGTATCATATCGCGTATGCGCGGTGCTGAGTGGGCCAGATTAAAAATTTTGAAGAACGTGTATGGGCAAAAGTTGTTCCTTACATCGTGAGAAATATTTTTTGCTGAAAAACTTTTTCTCTAAAACCAATAGTTCATCAGCTATAAGGAAATAAACAATTAAATTGTTTATTAAAATTGACTACGCTAGAATTTTTCAATCCTGATAACTTTCGCTCAATCTTCATCTCATTCTCAATGTTCATATTTTTTTTCAGATTTTTCTGAGTGGTCCTTCTGGTGATAAGGAATATCGTTGAATTCATGCTTTAATAAGCTTTCATTTGACACCAAACACAATGCCCTTGAAATTTTTTTCCATTGCCCAATTTACGCCCAGAAATTAAAATTAAAATGAAATAAGAAATTGTTACCTAGAATCAAAAATTATTATATCTAAGTTTAAATCCACTGCTTTCTATTAAAAAATAATATTAAGAAATTTAATTATGTAAATTATTTTTTAAATGACCAAAAACTACATGTAAGTATCCAACTCAAGTTAATGATCATTAATCACTAATCAATTATCGACAAATAACGAAATTTTGCTGATGTCTAGGTGGGAAAAGGTTGCAAGGCATTGGTGTTGCCATTAAGAATTAACATATTTAAATTTCTAAAATTATTTTTCAATAGAAATCAATGGACTTAAACTTAGATATAATATAATCAAACTATAAGTAACATTTTCTTATTTCATTTTGCTCTAAAATATAAATTAAGGGTACTTCTCTCTTGAGTTAATTATAAATTTTTCTATTTCCCAGCCACTCTGTATATGCTATTTCAAGTTCTAATAGTCTAAAATTATTTTTTTAGGAAGCAGCACTTTTTATAAACCGTAACTTTTTTTCGTAAAATTAATAATAAAAAAGTTTCCTATATATAGAGAACTTAACACACTGTATATTGTTAAATTCGTGCTTCAATAAGCTTTCATTTGACACCCTACACAATGCCCTTGAAAATTTTTTCCCTTTTCCAATTTACCTCCTGAAATTAATCCCCAGAATCAAAATTCAACTTTTTATACTTCACCTCTATATTTGGGCCACCACACTCTATCTCTGTGCTAAATTTCAAATTTTTACGTCGAATAGTTTTAAAGGAAATCGCCTGTGATACACATGGGCGGACACCGAACTGTTTCCATAAGTATTCCGTTTCACGGAACACTAAAAATTGACTCAATGTACACATCAAGATCAAATGAGGGATGCTTGTAACTGCTTATAAAAAGGCATTTAAATTATAAGGATGAAAAGTTTTCGAAGTATAATAGTTGAAGTGTATTCACCTCTGGTCATAGATAAATAACTGCTCGGTCTCACAGCACCACTGCTTCCGCAGCAGTGCGGTCGCGAGACTGTTGTCGCACGCTGGCCAAGCCTACCGGCACGAGTGTCTATCGGTTGCATCAGTCAGTACTGCATACAAAGCGGTACTTTGCGGTTGCTTAGTCTCGGTCGCTGGTCGCGGTTTCTATGATCCGAATACTACCTTAAAGGACCCAAAACTGAGCCTTGTGGGACACCTGAGACAACGGGGAATAATAAAGAGTACTGGTTATTAAATGATATCCTTTATAATCTTTGTACAATATAAGATTTCATAAGAGAGACAGCATCTTGACAGAAGCCGTATTATTCTAATTTAGAAAGCAATACATCATGACTGATGGTGTCAAAGGCTTTCGTGAAGTCCAGTAACACCAGCGTTGTGACCCTGCCCCCATCCATACCAGAAGTGACATCATCCGAAACCCAAGAAAAAGACGTCACAGTGATGTGCTCCTCTCCAAAACCCGACTGATAATATATTTTTATCGCTAACATACTCGTTCAATTATTCAAAAAGCACACTTTCAAAAACCTTAGAAATTGCAGGAAGGAAGCTAATCGGTCTTAGGTCTGAGATCGCTTTTTAGACAAATGTATAATAATACTGCTTTTCCAGTGAACAGATGATTAGAAAAATACCCAACCTCAACACACAAGTTGGTAATGTGCGTGATGTAGGTGTCGAGAAAAGGACTGCAATACTGCAGCATTACAGGGGAAATATCATCATCGCTACAAGCATTAGTTCAAAACACCGCAATGAGTTCGGAATTAGTTCACAATAAAATCGGAATCATCATCATTTTCATCATCAAAATCATATTTTTATTTTCTCAAATAATTCTTAACAATATCTATCGTGAAGTCAAAACGTTCTATTTTCTCTTACTGTATGCAACGGCACGAAATTTATAGTTTTATTTGATTATAGCTGCCTAACTAAATATCTATTAAATTCCAATGTTCATACTTTTAACATAATTTTATAATGCTCTTTATAATTATTATACAAAATTGCTACATACTTTTAGGAATTTCAATAAAGATAAATAGGAAGATAGATGTCCCCCTTTGCGTGATAAATTAATCTCATGTTTTTCTTTTAAAACCATTACACATAATTTAGAAATTATAATAATGACTAGGATATCTACCATCTAAATTGCTTGATTAAAATTCAACAAATAAACGTATTTCAATTTCCCGGCATTATCTATTTAACCACACCAGCAAAAACACAAATTCACGGACCAAAAAAACAACTTTCAATTATACCATGACAATACAGAGTGAAGGACGTATAATTTTGGAACATATAGGAATCACTTGACTTTACTAGGCAGAATAAAAGTTTTTCTCATAATATATTCAAAGAGATTTTAATATACGTAAAAACATAGACACAATCAGCATATTGACTTGAGAGAAGCTAAGTAAGCTCGTTGAAAAATTGTTCACAAAATTTGGGCTTGCTCAGGTGTAAAAGTTGAACAACAAAAAGGGAGGGGAGAGGTATTAAATCAATGACATCTCCAAAAAGTAAAATTCTGATCTTTGTGGAGCTGCTGTCGTGCAGCTCTTGCATAAGAAGTAGTTGTAGAATTGATACCTTTTTTTTAATAACAAGTTTTGTAAGAAACATTTATAACAACCTCAAGCTACATTATGAAATAAAGTTGCATTGCTCCTAAAAGCGATAACATGAATTTATTTTCCGAATATATCTTTAATTGTAAAAGCGGACAACAATTATTGCTAACAAAAGGTTTTAGTTTACTTTGACGAACTTTAGTAGGTACCTCGTATTTTCCGCTCGATTGCATTATTTATATTTATTCACGTTCAGATGTACTAAAAAGGTTAAATATTTAGTACTGATTCAAATTAAGATCTTGTTGCTCAAAAAGGTTTTGACATGTTTTTGTCCTGTCATTATTAATCAGTCGTCATTAAAAACTAACGAGTTATTCTAATATTTTATTGATTTGCTTCGTTTCTAAATGATTTTCATCTTGGAATGTGTTTCTAGAATGAATTTAGTACTATTGTTTCGGAAAGAACGTACTAAAATTGTCTATTTCCTTATATAAATTTGCGAAAAAACTCAAAAAAATATTATAAACTTAGTTGTTTTCTTGGAATGGCACCAGGTTGCAAAGTCCTCGTAATTGTTTATATATTTTTCTTAATTTGGGCGGCAATAAGCTAGACGTAGCCATTGCAGCATCTCTGTCAATTACATTAATGAAAAAATCGCTCACAGTTTTGAACTTTACGGTTAAAGCTCATAAACTGTTTGGCTGTTTAAAACAAAATCTAGTTTCTGTAGTAGACAACCCATTATGCTTTTATAATAAACGATTATTATAGGCATGTATGTGTCCAGTGGCGGCTGGTGAAATTTCAAAGTTGTATATCTCCGTTCCTACTTACGGACCCGTACCAAATTTAGGGGTTTTAATAGTGAACCCGCTGGAAATGTTTTGGTAAAGAAAAAATATTTTGTAATTTGCGAAAAAAAGTTTAATTTTTGGTGTGCCCCTCCTAAGAAAAAAATGAACACGTCTAGATATTTTATTTATTATTTTTTCTAAAAAAATTTTACATCTTTTTGCCGACAGTTTTTAAATTTTGAGAGAAAAAATGCATTAGTAGGAAATTATAGTCATTTGAATTTTCTTAAGCCTAAAATATAATTTAAGAAAAAATTCAAATGACTATTTACTTTCTACTAACACATTCTTTTCACTCAAAATTTAAAAACTGTCGACAAAATAATGTAAAATTTGTTAAAAAAAAATAATAAATAAAATACCTAGACTTGTTCATTTTTTTCTAAGGAGGGCACACTAAAAATTTAACTTTTTTTCGCAAATTACAAAATGTTTTTTTTCTTTACCAAAACATTCCCAGTGGGCTCACTATTAAAACCCCTAAATTTGGTAGGGGTCCTGTAAGTAGGAACAGAGATATACAACTTTGAACTTTCACCAGCCGCCACTGTATGTGTCTTAAGGTACTCGCACACTTGTACACTTTTGTATTGCGCAACCTAAAAAAATAGCGCAACCCTTGAATTGCAAGGTGAGAACATCACTGCAATATAAAAAGTTGCGCAAGTTACTAAATGGCGCTACACTTTTCGAATTGCGTACACTTCAAAAATTGCAACGTGTGAACAGTTAAGAATACTGGAGTTGCGCAAAATAAATATAGACCGACATGTCGGTTAAATAATGTGGAGCAACTTCAACCGCAGTGCAACTTTGTCTGTTTAGAGAGGTTGTCTTGTGGTTTTAAATTTACAATAATTTTGAATTCTTCATCGCCATCCCTTAGTTCTTTTAATGAATTAGTTACTGCTTCGTAACGGTCACGTTTTCTTAATCCATTCTTTAGCACAAATTCTTTTTTTACGTCTTTGTTGTCTCTTCTTTTGCTGTCTTCGCAGTAAGGTAAGTGCTAAACAGGAAGCGGCTTGTATTTCGTCATCAGAATGCATTTTTTTAAAGTCAGATAAACTTTTTGCAGCAACACAAAACAGTCAATACTGATAAGATTGCTAGAAACAGTTTTTTTCCAAAACTTCGTCGACAAACACGTCTGCACCTCAGGCGCGTTTGTCGCAGGTTTTTGTACAGGTGGGTCAAAATTTTGTGGGCAACTAGTGATATCAACGCAACAAGCAAAATACGCTTTTTTAATTAAGAAAGGTTTTTTAATAATGTGCCAAGAAATTATTTACCTACAAATAAACACTGCAAAAATCATAAAATAGGTACTGCAGAATATTGAACATTACTACTCTAGATGTTTATGGCTTTTTCTATGTGTTTTAATACTCTAGATTAGTCGATTTTAGCGACTTCCGTTTTGATAAGTTTAACATCTCCTCAATAGATGTCACGCCTTGTACTAAAAGCCCAGAATATAAACAGAACAAAATTCTGAGCTAAAAGTATGATTATTCGTAAAATAAAATTACGAACGCTGCCGAAACTCCGTTTTCTTTAATAAATACAATGTTGGCGACTAGACATAGTAATACGATATTTGTCTACGCACGTGTAGGCTGTAAGATGTAGTAAATATGAGATTGCCAACAATTTTAAAAATATTTTATCGAGGAACAACTTGTTGCCAATACAACTTTTAGAGCCGATCTAATTTTTTAAATAACAAAAAATTTTAAAAAAGTTCTTGCCCCAACACAGATTCGAACACTCGACCTTCTGATCAACTCGCTGAGATTGTACCTCTGGACTACGCTGGTTATGTAAGAAAATTGGTCCGATACCGTTAAATTTGATGCCTAGCGCTGGCCTAACAGAAATCGTATTTCTAATTTTTTATGTTTAACCACTAATTAATATTATTAATACGATGCAAATACAATGCGCGTATTAGATACCTAATTAGTTTTTCTTTTTCCGAACCAAATGTTTTGAAATAGTATATTTTAGGGGGCGGTTTGAGAGTATTTCCATAGTGGGAGTGGCCAGATATTATTGGTGGGCCGTCGACCAATTGTGTCTCTTTTTAACTTCCTCAAGCGCTTATGTCTGTTTCTCTCTTACTTTTAATGAATTTATATCGTCCACATAAACCTATAAGATCAATTTAAAATATGACCCAGCTCGGAGCAAGCTTGGATACCCTTTAACGATGCCTTGGCTTGATTCTTTCTAGGGGAGTTTTCGCATGGAACTTTGACACAAAAGATTCTTTTTTGGTTTTAAAAAATTAAAAAATAAATTATTAGGTAGCTCACTGAAAATTTTAGGTGGGTCATTAACCAAATGACCTTATGGACGGGCCACGCCTGCCCTAATCACCAGAGCGACTGAATATCGTTTTTAAACGTGTATAAAATTGCAGCATAAGTTGCGCAATAATAAGTGGCGCATAGCGTGTGAACAGCCTGTCAACTTTTAAAAATGTCTTCAACATTTTTAAGTTGCGCAACTCATTGATGTCGCAATTTTTGACATTTTATTGCTGCTGTGTGAACATAACGAGCAATTTTATAATTAAGCAATAAAAACTTGCGCCACAAAAGTGTACAAGTCTGCGAGTACCTTTGTTGTTGTGCAAAATGATTTTAAAAATAATACGAAAAAATATTTGTTAATTGTGTCTCCTATAATTTTTGGAGTTCAAAAAATAGCGTACATATTCCACGGGACTAGAGGGTCTCTTAATCCCTCGTGCAATTCGTGCCTTTGCCCGCAGCTCGGGCACCAAATTTTTCCCTAAGGATTAAATGATCTACTTTAGTCCCTTGGTATATAATATACTATTTTTCACCCCCTCTGCTCCACTCTACATGAGATCACCAATCAGGTGATCACCATAACACTAATTTAAAGAAACACTTTCCTTTTTTATTCGTTCCAGTATCACACAGAGTTTTTGGAAAATAGCTAGCGATTCATCAAGTCAAGTAGCTTGAAGTTTTTATAAATTACTTGACTTGACTTGAAATCCAAGCTTTTCGGAAATTCACTGCTTGACTTGACTTGGTTGTCCATGGTTACTACTTGACTTGATATCAAGCAATTTCAAGTTGCTTGATATTATTTGATAACGACCCGATTATGTATAAAAACAACGTGCAGATAATTTCTGCAAGCTCATGCTCGCATATCAACAAGATGCGGGGTTTCCCGAGCCGACTGTAACAACTGCGTAGTTGCGTATGCTTAAACAAACCAGTATAACAGTAAGTGTATCAACCAGGGCTGCTCTAACTGTTACAGAAACCCGCAACCGATTAGGCGACAATTCTATTAGAAGCCTTATGTGCCTTAGATCTTGGATGGCGAACGATGATATTAAAGACCTCTTTTAAATTTAGCTTTACTACTGTGTTGCTGAATAAGATGAAAAGGGCATACACTGGAAAATCAGTTTTATTATTTTGTTTAATATTTAAGAATACTTAATTAATATGTTAATTTATTATTATTCCGTAAAAGTAAATTTTTATTTCCATTTTTTACTTTTATATTCTTGATAAAAATTTTGAAATAACAATTTAAGATTTAGTTTTGTAAATAAAAGGCTTTATTGCAAGGTTTCCTGTCATTTCATGATAACATAAAATGTATTTAATGAAAAATGAAGTAGTCTTGGAGAACTACTTGATTTTTTAAGTACTTGATATATAATTACTTGATTATTCAAGTACTTAAAATATAACTACTTGACTTGTTGTCAAGCCAAGTCAAGTCAAGTAACTTGAAAATCAAGTCAAGCCGTGATTCCCTAAAAATAGCACAAAAAGTCATCTTTCAAAGTCTACCCCCTTGATCTCAATATTAGCAGCTAAAAAACATCCCTTATTTTTTGACGTTCAACCTATATAAAAAATTAAATTCGGTGACTACCAGTTTTGCCGAAAGGGAAAATATTGACGCGGGAATTGGAGTGTCTAAAATGAAAGTTATTTGTCGACGCAATAAAGCATAATTTGGAACACAAATATTTTATAAGATGTATTTAAGTTATTTATAAAAGTTTTATTTTACTAAAGTTGGAAAACGTCATTTTATTCCGCTAAGAAATTTGGTACTTTTTTATGCATACAATCTTGTAGTACTTTGGAAAGATTATTAAAATTAACGATGTTTTACCAATATTAGTAGGTGAAAGTTAATAAAAAGAGGAAATACAAGTGATTTATAAAAATTTCATTCAACAAAAGTTTGAAAATGTCATTTAATTTCAGTAAAATATTTTGTATTTTAATATGCAAATAATATAGTGTTGTAAAATTTCCGGAAATATATTTTTTGGAAATATTTTCGGAAAGTTTTGGAATATTTATTAAATACAAAGCGTGTTTTAAAAATAAAAATCGAAATCAAAATTTATAGCAAAAATAAATAACTAAAAATAAATGAATACAAAAGTAGGTGTATAGCAAAAACAAACAAATAAAAATAAATTGATGCAAAAATGCCGAAATACTCTTAAGAAATAATTGGTACTAGTCAAAATCAGTTATTTGCGAGTCGCAAATCAGGAGAGCTATGTCCTCATCACACTGTCATCATTTTTTAAACTTGTCTGTTGAATGTTTGGTAATGTTTCTTTATGAACAGAACTGTTTTCATTACTTAGATCTTTGCTATTAGTATTATTGTCACTGTTCTCGTGGCTATCAGATCTCTCACTTATTTCATCTATATCCTCATCATCAGTTGTTCAAAATGACCACCATAAACTTCTTGGCAGTAATAAAATCAATTTTATAACACCTGGCATTCTCAAGAATGTGAGAAGTAAGTTCCAAAATTGACTTTATTACTGCCAAGAAGTTTATGGTGGTCCTTTTGAACAACTTTTAAACTTTTAGAGTACCTAATAAGAAAAAGAAAGGTACACGTTTTTTTAAAGATTTTTAATTTTTATGGGCTTACCATTTAAAAAGGAATTATGGTAAGTTTCTCGGGTTTGCAGTAAAATATTTCTTTTTTAGAGACCTTTAAAATGAGGTACTCCAGCTCCCTAGCGTCACCCCTTAAAAGGGTTGAAAAAGGTAAATTATATAAAAAAGTAGATTTATTAACCAAGATATGTATATCTAAAATTTGGTGTCTATCTTTACTAATAGCAAAGATGTTTGCCCATACTAAGACTTTTCGGACACCCTGTATACTGGCTGTTACATATTTTAGGCTGTTACCAACTATGTGATGTTTGTTTTAATTTAAAATACCCTAAGTTTATGATCTGTTTACTACCCATCTTTGCAATATTTCCAATGTTTCTAATGTTTTCGTTATCGCTTCGGAATTATCGCTTCGGAAATTTCCAAGATTTCCATTTCAATGGAAATATTTTTAGTGGAAATGTTTTCATTTAGAACACTAAGCAAGTAATCATGTAGTGATGAAAATTTTCAATTTTGTTAAAATATTTCTAAAATTTTGTTAGATACGAAATTTTCTTACCGAATGTCTCACGAGCTTAAATTAATTACTGAAAATTTTTTCTCATTCGCAAATATTTTAAGAAAATTATCCCTCACATGCCGCTCTGGATAGTGTTCATAATATTTGCGATTTGGGAAAAATTTTCAGTAAAAATATAAGCAATAGGGATATTATAAGTGAAAATTTTGGTCTATGAACACAAAACACAGATATTTGGTCATATACCTACGTAATTATAAAAATAAAGTAATTTCAAACTTACTTCTTAAGCTATCTACTACAGCATCGTTTCTAATTTCCTAGGCATTATTTTTCATTAAATAAACTATCTTTTATTATTAATTAACACCAATTAGAATCACACCGGCTCGGGTTCACGGGTTTCCTCAGCTTCCGACGCGGCGTAAGGTCTCCTTCATATTAGTGAACCCGACGTTGTACTACCGTAGTTCGAGATTGGCACCTGCTGCACGAATAGTGAAGATATACTGACTTTCTTTCGTCTCCTGCTGAAGAGTAACAAACATACGGTCGCCGGTTTAACGGTCACCTTTGACGGTATTATAGAAACATAATATCAAGTCATCTTATAACAGAAGGCATTAATGAATGTCCGATTCCGATTTTGAAACATGTCTAATTTACTGAAAAATAATAAAAAGAAACAGTTGACTATATTAACGTTAACGTTAAAAAAATCAATCATATTACAAAATTGAACAACCTACATGGTTTTTTAGCGGAATTTTTCTTTATACAAAAAATTATTGTTAAGGTAGGTATCTGTGAAGTAAAAAAGTCTTATTGATATGTCAACAACTGAAAATTTTTTGACGAAAAATGCGTTCGGTTCAAAAAAGTTCAAGATTCGAAAGTAAAAAAACGCGGAAATATAAAACGTTGTATCCGGTAATATTTGGATTAATACTATGAGGACAAAAAGTTTAATATGGGAAGAGTTTTTGAAACTTCTCACTAATCGGTGTTATAGATTGACACAATCTACAACTGCCGAGCAAACTGCGAATAATTTAGAAGATTTCGCTTTTACATGAAAAAAACAATATGGTGAAGATTATAAGGAATTCAGTGTAAAAACATTAAGGAACACAATGGCCCTAATGGTTAGAAGTAGTGGAAAGAATTTTGAATCAAAATTGATCCTTTTTGTGATGTGTACTTTATAACTGCTAGTTTAGCACGGTATACAAAACGGAAATTGCTTCAGGGTTGCCAAGAAAAAAGGAAAGTTACTTCAAAAGCGCTAACCACCGTTCCTTGAAATTCTCAAATGTTATGATGAAGAAAACCTGAATGGTTTATAAAAAAAAAATTCACTTGCGCTCCAGTGAACTCGCCTGGCGAGGTAATGACGAGACAAACTGCAAAAATTCATTAGTCTATAAAGGAGAATTTACTGAAAGAAGCGCGTGCAATCCAATGTTTTCGAAAACGGCCCAAGGCGATGCGAAATCGCTTTCCAGTAGTACGTGGCTTGTACGATATAAGGTAAATGAAAATCTCTGTACTGTAAGATTATTCCTAAAACTAATAGAAAAAAGGGAACCAACGTGCACTTAACCACAGGTTTAACAATTCATCCTAACTGGCAGGAAGGTGTGTGGTATAAAAATATGCCTTTAGGATTAAATACCATGCCAAAATAGACAAAACTCTTCGCTGAAAAATTGGTTTGGATACGTAGAAATTCAAAGTAACTAATAATTCTCATCCCGCGTCTACAACTGTGCTTAGGTACAAAGAATGATGTTGGAGATCAACAACTGATAAAAATAACAGGACATTCCAGCGTCAACTTCATTAAACCGTAGGCAGATGGATTCAGAAAGAACACCACATGAAATTGATTTAAACACTGAAAGAAAATGAAGAAAACTATCTAAGTCCTTTCCCACCAGTTCAACTTCAAACGAACAATTCATTGGTTAAAACAAAACAGTGACAATCATTTAACTGTTATAACTGTACTTTTGATTTTGCAAATCAATAAAATATTGTAGTTAGATAAATAACTTTATTTACCTAAAAGTATTTAGTTTTATTTTTCGTGAAATGGTCATATCGACTACCATTCGCGATACAGTTTTGTAGACAAAATTCTTCTCCTGTGTTATTTAAGTTTCTTGCTTTTTGGCAATTTCGGTCATGACTTTTTATTCAAAACCACTCAACTAACGCCTCGTGGCTTTGTTGCCCAACCAAGTCTCATAACAATGGAAACACTTTTTTGACAAAATTTTCTCTCTTATGATATTATATCTGAAAAAAGCACAACTAAAAAAAAGAAAATATTGGGTACGTCTACGGAGAAGTCAATGGACAGATTTATAATAAATAAAAATCCCGGAAAAAAGAAATTTTACTCTAAAAAGTCTAGAGCAAAGACTCGACCTGCAATAAATAGCAAAGTAAAAAATGGGTTAGAAGAAGAAAAAGGGTTATATTCATAAACATTTAATCCATCATGCGTTATGAATTACAAGTACACATGAGTAATTCTGAAATTAAATGATTTAGGTGGCATAACGGCAATAACGACCAACATCACTTCACTTTTCACACTGGCCTAATTTAGCCATTAAAGGTTTAAACTGAGAGAAAAAATAAAGCAATTTTTTTCGAAAGTTGATAAAAACCGCAATCTAATTATGTCTTTTCCACAAGAACAGAAATAAAATTATTTCGGTAAGAATATCCAAGATAAAATTTCTTTGCAAACCAGGCAAATCGCAGTAATAATAATACAACTAATAAGTTTTAAGGCTGACTTATTAGTAAACCTGGGCAAACCCGAACAATAACTTAGCTTATAATAACAGTGTATAGACCAATACAAGATAGTGTAATATATGTTATATCCTGGGATATGGACCATAAACTATCAAAATTTTATTTAAATTCACCAATCTCTTGACGAGCGATTAAGAAACATATTACTACGGACTTGTTTCAGTTACAGCATCTACATTACTTTCTTAATTATCCTAATCACTTAAAGTACTTAACTGTTCATTTAATACAAGTAAAATTTAAGATCAAAAGATTTCACGGCCAAATAAAAAACACTGACGAACAGTTAAGCTTGAAACCTCGAGACCCTAACAAGCAGAAAAGTGAGTAACCCTAATAGCGATTCAAATTATCCCAAACAGTGTTGTTATCAGGCGGGGCTTGTCCTTAAGGTCATCTGGTCAATAACCTACCTAATAATTTGTTTTTAATGATTCACCTAATAATTTATTTTTCAAAACCAAAAAATAATTACTTTCTTTTTCAAAAAAGTGCAAGATACATGCGAAAACTCCCCTAGAAAAAATCTAGCCAAGCTTACTCCGGGCTCGGCCCTATTTTAAATTTGCTCCTTAGGTGCATATGGAAATAGAAAACTATATAAATGCATTAAAACCAAGAGAAAAGCAAACATACGAGCTTAGTAAGTTAAAAAGAGACAAATACAGGGTGTTCTCAAAGTTGGGGCACATATTCTAACAAGTTGTAGAACTCGTAAAAATAAACCATGTACCCAAAAATTGCCAATATAACAGTTGAAAAATAATGGAGATATTAATAAATTATAAAAAATTAAAAATTGAATACGGTCCTGCCTCCTGCTATTTTAAATAGTTATTGGCACTAAAATAAATGACTGCTTGAGTAGTACGTGTGTTCAAATACTTTTGTATTTCTTTGTTGTGTATTTATTATAATTGTGTTATGTATTATAATTTATCAGGACCGTAATGGAATTAATTTGTTGGTAGGCCTTTTATCTACCCAAACCAACCTGTTTAAATAAATAGCTAACCTTTAAGAACACCCTGAATGTATATGTATGCCGAAACTGTCGACGGCTCACCGATAATATCGCTTTAGGTGCGCACGTGACCGTCGACGATGCCGGTTCTTGGGTTGTCCCGGGTCACTATGGAAATACACTCGAACCGCTGCGTGAAATATACTATTGCAAAACATTTAGGTTAGACAAAGAAAAACTAATTACCTAATATGCGTATTGTATTTGCATAAACTTTCGTTTACATTTCATTATGTCGCGCCAGCACATATTATTAGTTTAATAGGTGTTTCGGTTTTCCTAATTTTGTTGTATGACGCGATCTGCAGGGTCCGATTTGCAGGGCATTTGGGAAGAGGGAAATCGGGTGCTACTCTTCACACCACACAATCTCGCCAGTAGGTTTTGCGCCGCGAAAGGTGAATAGTGTATGTAAAATGGCTCCCCTAAGTAAGCTTCAAAAAATCAGAATTGCGTTGACTTTGCTATTGGAAAACAATTCGCGGCAAAAAGAAGATTCTGGGTTGAAAGTGGTTATTGGAGAGAAAGAAGTTTAGCCATATAAATATTATTAAATAAGTAGAACCAATGACTTTAAAAACCAGTGACTTTAAAAACTTTTTCAAATAGATACTGAGACAGTCATGTACTGCTTTTCATGATGTCGCCTTTAGTAAAAAATACACTATAACAAGAGAATCATCTGTCAGTATCAAAACATCACGTCACGTGGCACGTCGCGTCGGCCCGGCAAGTATCAATAAAAATCGACCCAAGACCCAACCGTGCTCCACACAATCAGACTTGCAGGGCAGGGCGTTGAAGTGTGGAGTTGGGAAATCGTATGGTCGCCTTAACTGACCACCCGACTTAGATTTTGTCGGTCCGGCATGCCTACACAATTTGCAGGGTCCCTGCAGATTTGGTCGTTTGACCATTTTGACTAACACATAGGTACCAAGGTCTTGGCGTGTTTGATATACAGGAAATTTGACGATCGTCTCTCCGACTAAACCGAAAACTTTTATACGGAAGTGTCTATCCTTTAGAAGCGAACTGTATATTGCCACTTAAAATAATAGGTATTAGCGGTTTAAGCAAAACACACCGGTAGGAAACTGACCGTGTATGGCAAAAATGACATTTACTTTTTTCGCAATACAACCTGACAACACAGTCCTGTAAAAACAATTGCAAAGCAGTATTTTCTGCTTGAATAATTTCTTTATAAATGCTGTTACAATTGTTGCTGTGTTTTTTGATTAATGTAATTATGGGACTCTAAACTTATGCATAAGCGTAACGTCGTTAGAATAACAAAAGGCAGTTAGTAAGACGAACAAGTAGAGAAGATAAAAAGAACATCTCGCGGTATATTACATCAAGAGATTTTTCGTACCTTTTTTCTGGTTCTTAATATACAATATAACAAAATTTCGTAAAATATATAAACGGTTTTGATATTAAGTCGAAATATACTGTCTTAGTAAATTCAAATGGGCATTTTTTGGTGTTGACCAGGTTAATAAAGTTTTTCTACAATGGGTCTTAAAATACCTAAAAACACACTACTGACTACAACTGAAAATCAATAATTTTAAATAGCGTGCGAAAACATTAACACACGCCATGCGAAAACGTTTACGCACGCTGCAAGGAACAAATATTATGCAACCAACCATTTTTCATACAATCTTCAACAAAAGCTTCGAAATTTAGTAGGCGGCAGTTTTGGCAGCAGTCATAATTTGAAAGCTGTCTCCAAGCAATCAATTTTATTATTTGCTTAATTCTTGACGGCGTTATCTCGGTGGACGACGTACTTGCTATGGTCTCTCTGTGAGAGGTCGAGGTGCAGGCATTTGCAGACGATCTAGTCATATTAATCAAAGGCAAACCTGAGGAGTGATTTCAAACACTCTTCAGGAAGTGCTAAACACCATATACGAATAATGTGCTAGGGAAGACAAAACGGTAATTGTACCATATTTACCAAGAAATGGAAGCTGGAAAACTTAAGACCTTCCTTCCTTACAAGGTAAAACTATTCCTTTTGTGAATGAAGCGAAATATCTAGAAATAATTTTGGACAAAACGCTCAATTGGAACACACATGTGGAAACATAATTCGCAAAGCGACTCTTTCCCTATGGACATGTCGCAGAGTTTGTGGCAAATCCTGGGACATGTCACCTAAATAGATATATTGGGTAGATGTGATGGTCGTAAGACCAATGGCATATGGCTCTGGTGGAGGAAGGGCCATCAGCGCCTGGCTAAAGCCAAACTCTCCAGTCTACAAAGATAATCATGCCTGGCGATTACAGGTGCCTTCCGCACCACGCCAACGGCACCTATGGAGGCCCTATTAGAACTACTTTCTCTCCACGTATATCTTGAGAGAGAGGCAAGATGGGCCCCATACAGACTCTATCATGCGCAAATCCTTTGACACATCGAACTGCGAATAAACTACTGGAACTAAACAGGTTGCACCTTAAAGTCCTAGTAGACTTACTAACCGGCCATTGCAGGCTGAGACATCACATGCACAGGATCGGACTGGCGAAAGACGCCGACTGTCGATTCTGCATGGAGGATGAAGAAACGGCAGAACACAGTGTGCGCTGCGGCAGGTAGAACAAGATTTTCGCTATTTGGCAATGGGATGATTTCGCCAGAAAATTTGATCTATGCCTCTCCCAGCACTATAACCAGCTTCATACAGAGGCTGGATCTGCTGGAAGAAATCGAAATAGAGATGAGAGCCACAATAGATCGCAACGGTCGCAGTGGAGGGTCAGTTCTTGACCCACTCACTTTAATCCTACCAACGGCGTTATCTCAACGGACACCCAGAGAATCGATACAATTTAACAATACCTATATGTTGGAAGGTGGGAGAGGAGCTTTTCCTCGACCGAGAAGGTACCATCCCACGCACCCACTTAAAGAGTTGGTGAAATCTTAGCGGAGGTTTCCAGCCCTGGATGCGTCGATTTTCTATTTTCCTTTCCTCTTCAGACTCTCATTTTTTCTCTTCCCTCTTCTTTCTCTGTCACTTCTAATTCTACTCTCTATGATTATCCACCGCTTCAAAAAAAAAACATGCGAAAATGATGATGGCGCTTCCAGGGGTAAAAAATTCCGGAGGCAAAGTATCCCCTCTGGGCGAGGGGTGCTCAGGGGGTCCCACCATCGAAGAATTCCAAAAGCTTAATAACCTTTGCCAACATCTGCGGGATTAATTCCAATTTGGACTCTGTCCACCACTACCTCCAATCATGCAAACCTCACATTCTTTTTCTGACCAAAACCCAAATCAGTCCCAAATTCTCAACCAATCATCTCCTGTTTCCAGGCTATAAACTTCCGTCATATTTTCGTCTTCATGGTGGGGTATGTGCCTACGTTCGCAGCAGTCTTTCTTGAACCAGACTCCTGAACCTGGAATCAAGCAAGCCAGATATTCTCTGGCAAGATTTAGCTTTAAATTCTTCTACAATTTATCTGCTGCATCTACCGCTGCCCATCAGACAACTCCTACAGTGAGCCAACATACTTTCCCCGCATTTCTACGCATAATCCAAATCAACTAGATCTTTTTCTTACCACCCATGCTGAGCCAATTCTTAACATCTGTATGCGCTCTCCTTGCTTGCTCAGATCAAGGCCTCATTACCGTCTCTTGTCCCATCTATCTCGAATTCGTTGAAATCATGCCAGAACGCACGATCTGGCACTACAATTCTGCCGACTAGGATGGTCTAAACTTCTTCTTTGCTTTCCCTTGGAACCCTGTCTGTTTCTCCAATCCCGATTTCTCCGAAATTTGCTCTCATATCACAGATATCATTCGAGCAGGTATTAAAAATTCCATTCTATATACCCGCAAGAAACCTAAACTCCACCATCAAAACTCATGGTTCTTCAAGGCCTATGATAAAGCCAGGTTTAAAAAAGTCCAAGGTCAAAAAACGTATCTTCAAAATCCTACACCCGAAAAATCCTAGTCACTTGCCAAAAACATTAATCAAAACTTCTGTACTTGCCATACGACGCCATACGATGGCTTTTAGGGGGGTGTCAAAATATAATGCCTCACCCTGTTCAGTGACTTTCCAATATAGAAACTAGGAAGTCGAGGAAGTTATATCCCTCTATCTCTAACACAAAAATAATTGCACATATTATGCTAATTTGGTATTACTTCTTTTAGAATAGAACGACAAGTATCTCCCTAAGATCCTTTTCCTAAAACTTTTAAAATATTTGTATTTTACTATAGCTAAAATATCAGTAATCGTTTTGCTTTGGAACTTACTTTATTTTTATCAAGAAATTGTCATACTTTCCACAAGTAAAACCTCAAAAGCAAAACACTACAAAAGTCAATAATATCGTACGTTTAGGTTACATTGGTTCTTTCACCAAATCACAATCACATGCTGAGTAGCCATCCTGACTAAACGTTTGGTATAGTTGCCTTTCAGAAGAATGATTAAATGTCGGCATTTGAAGAAGACGACAATGAAAAAATTACACAACAGTAAACTGTAAAAGAGCATTACAACAATTTTGAATGATGAGAAGAAATTTACATTTAAGAATGTATTTTTACTGGAAATTTACATAAGTACTAAAACATTCAGTTTTTAATTTTTATTAGTTTGTAAGTTTCAAAGCTTTCACCAAAGATTTGTAAATAAACATTGCCAATGTATTTCGAAAACCTATTTTTATACTAGAAATCAGAATGTTACCGGTATAAATTTACCCTAACTTTTTTGTATATGTTATTAATAAGAAAGTGTTTTCGGTTTTAAATCAAAAATTTTTGGACGCCTTCGTTCTTTAATCTATGAACCTAAAAAAATATTTTCTGTAGCTCTTCAAATATTATAATGATTAAAGTAGAAAATAAGATCTTATATACGACATTTCCTGGGATAAAATACTCACAAAGGTTATCTACTTATGTTTAATGAGAAATATAATGATACCTCCATATAAAAATTAAAAAACCACGGATCTCAGTACCATCGATCCAATGTTGTTTTTATCTCCTGCCTATGTAGATGTGATGTCTTAAATTTTTTCTTGCAAACTAGAGACGCTTGGTTTAAACTACCTTTGGATAAAATCGTCAACACATTACATTTTATTCAACTCTATAGACTTACAATTCTAACAGTTATGCAAATCTTAGTTTTATTAGACAGTTGACCGAAATTTAGTGATCATTTACAAGTACAATATTCCCGATCATTTTCTCACCAAGCTGATCATCTTATCCAGTATTCCCAACAGAAATCAATAAAAATTAGAACATTAAACTTAAGTACAATAAATTATCAGATATAATTACTAAAGAACTCTTACTATGTCAATTTAGTTATGCATTGCTATTATTAATAATTCAGTTCTAGTACAAGATCAATCATAGATAACGGTCAAGGCAAAAAGTGATTAAGTGGCCTTGCTGCTACTATTTTACAATGATATATGAAATTAGTTCAAAATTACAAGCTGAATGATTTGTGAATGAATAATACAACATCGTAATATCAAAGACATATCGATTAAGCTACTACTTCCGCTGCGTATTACCAGAGACTATAAAGAATAATTTTTTATAGTGAAAACATAATGATTGAATAAATTCGTTTTAAGTTCAGACTTTTTTTAGAAAAACGATCAGACGCGTCGAGTTTTGATTTTGGGTGCGCATTGTTTAAACCAAATTTGATATATACAGGGTGACCCAAAAAGAAGATATCATGCCACACTTAATTTAAAACCCTCTTTGTTATTTCATTTTTGGATTTGCGTGGATTTCAACCATATTTCATGTATCATACCCTACATCTAAATTGAACCCTTTTTGGAAAAAGACAGTCTACAATAAAATAAATGGCAAACTAATGGAAAGATTATTTTAACAATCGTTGGAATTGACCTCCACCAACGTTCTGGCAATGCCAGAGAGCATCTTCGAATTCTTGCGGGACATTTTGAACTACTTGAGGTTCTGATATCTAATTTCTTGCCTTATTCGATTTTGCCGGTCATCAATATTATTTGGTCTATTGACGTACACTTTGGATTTTAGGTCGCCTCGCAGACAATAATCTAGCGGGCTTAAATCGGTGGATCTGGCCGACCATTCTATTGGATCCCGTCGACCAATCCATCGCCCAGAAAAAACTATATTTAGATATTCACCCACCGGGCGAGTATAATGGGCTGGTGCCCAGTCTTGTTGATACCACAAGGTGTCATTGGATATAATAACAATAATAATGAAAAGTTTATAGTATTTAAGCAATTATAATTTTGTATGCATTTGTTGACTATAGTGTAGTATAAAATTACCACAAAAGGAGATAAAAGGCAGTAAGACTGATTCTAATGTTTTGGCTCCAAAAAACAATAACAAAATAAGTTAATGCTTGGTTAAAAATTTATTTTACAATTAGAAAGAGCTAAGTAGGAAGCAATACCGAGAAAGAAACGAGAGAAAAGAAGAGAACAACAAAACACACCACAAGGTGCGAGGTGAGGATCTAGACAATGTTAAATAGTTTTCCCTTATCTTGGAGGGTTTCTGTTTCTAACAAGGCTTCAAAAACAGTGGCGCCCTGTCAGTGGCGTAGCCAGGGCGGATACAGCTACTTACGGAACCCATGCCAAGTTCAGAGGTGTTAATAGTAAGCCTGCTAGAAATGTTTTGGTAAAGAAACAAATGTTTTGAAATATTTGAACTTTTTTAAACCGAAAATATAATTTTAAAAAAATTCAAATGACAATCTATTTCTACTAACAAATTTTTTCTTTTAAAATTTAAAAGTTCGTGACAAAATGTTGTAAAATTTGTTGAGAAAACAGAATAAATGAAATACCTAACCGTGCTCATTTTTTCCTAAGGGCCCCCCGGGGGCGAACCAAATTTTCAACTTTTCTTCTCTCTTTCTCTTAGATAAAGGTCACTTGCTTCACTTTTTTTGGGAAGAGGAATAACCTTTGATATTTTCCAAGGGTCCGGGGAAAAGTTCTCAAGAAGGCAACTATTAAATATATGCACAAGAAAAGGTAAAATATGAGGGCATCATAATAACAACATTTCAACATTTAATTGATCGCATCCCTTGGATTTTATCTCCGGCAAATATTTATATACAACATTTTCATCTACTAAGGAAAAAGAAAATATATTTGTAAAGTGTGTTTTGAGAGAAGATAAAGAATAATTTAAAATATTTTGCTCAGGTACAGCATGATTTGAAAACTGCAAAAAATAATTGTTAACCTCATTTGCTTGTTTATGCTATTGTGTAAAGGTTCTTTTGTTTTTTACGGTATATATCTAAATCCGAAAATTTTTTTAGCAGCCTTTTGCCATCGTTGTATCTATTTAAATAAAATTCCATATAACCCCTTTTTCCCCTATTTATAGCATTGGTTGTCTTATTTTTAATTTGTTTATAATATTCCCAGTAATTGTGGAGTATTGTCTCCTTAAACCATCTATGTCTTTTCTTTTAGAAACATTAGTCTCTTTGCAGTATCAATAAGCCAAGGAGGCTTAATCTTTTTTGGTTTATATTATTTAATGGGAGCAATTACATCTAATAAGTCTGTAATTAATTTAGTAATACAAGTAACTTTCAAATTTATGTCGTCTATATACAGCACGTTTTCAAAAGGAGTGGCTATTAATAGGTCATGCGAAAAATCTTTATCTAAATTTCTTAAGTTTCTACCCTTAAACGATTCATCAGGCATTTCTGCTTTATTTAAGCCACTCTGACAAAATACCAAAAAATGATCTGATGCATTAAATACATTCTCTGTGCCAAATAAACACTCGAAGTTTTCTGAAACAATTATTATTACATCCAACAAAGTTGATTACGTAATTAATGGTTTCCTGAGATTCAAAATGTGGTGATACAAACATATCTATGTTTGTATCACCACAGCATACGATCCCCGAGTAAATAGGTAAAATCTCAGATATGGGGCCTTCAGAGCTCTCCAGAAATTCTGAAAAATTACCCGACGAAGGCCTATATAATGTGCCGAAGATATATTCCTTTTTATTAATTAAAATTTTTAGCCACAATTCTTCAAGGTTGTCTGTGACATTTCCCCTCAGAAACTCATGCCCCATATCAGACCGCAAATATATAAGCGCATTGCATCTAAAACAATTCGCCTATCAACCTGCGAAATCCACTAGCAATGCTTTACAATGTGTCGTAAGAGATATTGAGAAGACGTTTACTGCCAAAGAAATAGCTCTATGTGCTTTCATAGATATAGAAGGGGCGTTTGACAACACTTCGTATGAATCCATACAAAGAGCTGCAGTACATAGAGGCTCTGAAGCCTCTACAATAGAATGGATTAAATCCATGCTAAAAAGTCGTAAAATCAGCGCCTCTATAGGAGATGCGACTACCATGGTCAGGGCGGTTAAGGGATGTCCACAAGGTGGAGTTTTATCACCCCTGCTCTGGTCTGTGGTGGTGGATGGTCTTCTGATGGATCTGACAAATAACGGGTTTGATGCTCAAGGATACGCAGACTTAGATTAATACGACTGAGACTAGTAGTAACAATCAGGGGCAAACATTACGGCATGCTGTCTGCCAGAATGCAAACTGCCCTAAACCTAGTAAAAACATGGTGTTCGCAGGAGGGGCATAATATCAATCCGAGTAAGACAGTCATAGTTCCCTTCACGAGAATGAGGAAGTTAAATTTGACACATCCAGTCCTGAATGGAACGGTGATTGGATTCTCTAAAGAAATCAAGTACTTGGGGACAGTCCTTGACCAAATGCTGAATTGGAACTCACACCTAGAAAGGACTGTCTCTAAAGCCTCAATGGCAATCTGGTCCTGCCGTAGGCTTTTCGGAAAAACATGGGGCTTAAAACCCAAAATGATCTATTGGTCATACCTGACTGTTGTAATGCCTATTATCACATACGCCTCACTGGTGTGGTGGACATAAACAGAGGAAATTACAACGCAAAGGAAGCTGACAAAATTACAAAGGCTTGTCTGTCTGGGTATTACGGGCGCAATAAAAACCTGCCCATCTATAGCTCTGGAGGCAATGCTAGACTTTCTTCCACTACACTTATGTATAAGGAGGGAAGCACTGACAAGTGCCTTAAGAGTTACCCAAACAACGAAACTTAAGTCAGGAGATCTGACTGGTCGCCTCAAAATACTAAAAGACACCCAGTTAGAGGATATGACCAAACCAATTGATTCAATGCCAAAAGTGTGCGACTTTCAGCGCTCTTTTCAAGTGGTTATAAAGGACCATCGAAGTATGAGCGAAACAACGCTGCGATTTGAGAAAGGTTCACTAGTGTGGTACACAGATGGATCAAAGATGGCAAAGGGGATGGGAGCTGGGGTCTTTGGGCCAAAATGCCGAATTTCAAAGCCTCTGGGCAAATCGCCTTCCATCTTTCAAGCAGAAATACACGCGATAGATTTATGCGCCACCGAATGTGCCAACAAAGGCCTTAAAGGCGCAAAAATCTACAATCTATCGGACAGCCAGGCAGCTATAAAGGCACTAGCTTCATGTACTCCAAACTGACGTGGAACTGCCGACAATCCCTCAACCAACTGACAAAAAACAATAGTACAACTCTAATGTGGGTGCCGGGCCACAAAGGTGTGGAAGGCAATGAAATTGCTGACGAACTTGCTAAAGAAGGTGCACAGGCACCTTTTTACGGACCTGAACCCTTCTGCGGCATCACTAGAGGTCACCGTACGGAAAGTCTCAGGGAATGGGAAAAAGAACAGAAAACAGCCCACTAGAGGAACGCTCCAGGACAAAGACAGGCAAAGAGAACGATTAGTTATCGGCCAGACTATACAAAAAAGCTCCTCGAGCTTCAAAAGAATGAACTTACCTGCCTTCTTACTGGACACGGCCCTTGGAGGTATCACCTCAAAAAGATGGGAAAGACTGATGAAGAACACTGTAGATTCTGTAACGAAGCAGATGAAACTGCCGAACACTTGCTCTGTGAATGCAGAGTAATAACTCGTCAAATGCTGCAATATCTTGAGGGAGCGTTTCTCACGCCCGAAGATATATTAAAATGCGCCCCCAGAAACATCCTAAACTTCGCGAAAAGTTTGGGAATTGATGGGTAAATGATGTAGGGTATTCACGAAAGATCCAACTCGGGCAAAGTGATGTTGGGCTACCAGAGCCGAACGACCCCATTTAATACAATACAATACAATATAAGCACATGATAATTAACCTGAGCAAATATTTATCACAATCAAAATTTAAGACTAATGTTTTCTATAGCGATCGAACCATACTGGTTTATACATCAGTACATATATATATATATATATATATATATATGTACTGATATATTATATATATATATATATATATATATATATATATATATATATATATATATATATATATATATATATATATATATATATATATATATATATATATATATATATATATATATATATATATATATATATATATATATATATAGGTAATACTAGTACGTCCTAGAAAAACGCAAACGTCGTAACAACGGCAGGAACTTTTAATATTTCCTAGACCAAACTAGTATATTATGAAATCTGATGTTTCTTGTAACATTACACCGATTGCTGCTCTGTGAGGTTGGTGATTTGTCAAACACAGGCTCCGTCGCGAGTCTAGGTGATAAGTCAACATCTGTAAAATATACATAATGTGATAGGATTTATCGAGATTGTTCTTAACGTTACACCACATTTTAACTTTTTTTTCTGTACCTATCTATATTAGTACAAACTTATAATATTGAATACTGAACTTCTAAATAAATATTTCAATACAACTTAAGATAAAACTAGTTAAAAAAATATTACCGAGAGAGCATCGTGCCTTTAAGTATTGTTAAAAAAACAACAATCGTAATAAATAGACTCTTTAAGATAGAATGCGGAACTGAAATAAAAACAAAAATACGGCAAACGTTTCTCTTTCAATATTCTTGATCAGGAGAGGCACAGTATTACCGAGAACAAAGTAAACTTTTGTTAAAGGAATGAGTAGCATTTGGTTAATAATATATTCCTTGAATATTAGTATAATGGGCGTCGTTCAAAAGGTTCTTAAGGGGACAAAATTATTATTGATATTAAGAAAATTACAAAAAATTTATAAAAAAGTGCGAGTCAAACTTGATGCAATAACATTTATAAGTTCTGTCTGATAAGTACCAATCTGGAGAAAACGTTATCGTTCAACCGGTTCAGGGGTATCTGTTGTTCTTGAAATCTTCGTGTTAACAAAAATAGAATAGGAACACTGTATTTTTAGTCCGGGGATCCACTGATTTGTTTTCTGTCTTTATTATTATACAGTGTATCCGAAGCGTCTTAGGCAAGTATCTTTGCTACAAGTAAAGACAGAGACACAAAATATAATGTGTATCGTAATGGTTATCAAATCTACTTTCAACCCTCTTGAGAGATGACGCTAGGGAGTTGAGGTCAAAATTTTTAAATGCAAGCCTATGCCGTGCGGTACCTCATTTTGGAGGTCTTCAAAAAAGAAACATTTTACCGCAAGCCCAAGGTCCGTATTTTACTTTGTTTTTAAATGGAAACCTTTAAAAATTAATAATCGAAAAAAAAATATGAATTTAAATATCTTTGCTTCTTTACAATTACTTTAAAAGTTGTTCTTTTGGAGCTTATTTCTCACATTTTCGAGAATGGCAGATGTTTTCGGGTGTGGCAGAAAATCGACTTTATTACTGCCAAGAAGCTCATGGTAGTCATTTTGAACAACTTTTAAAGTAATAAGAGAAAAAAATATACTTAATTTCTTAATTTTTTTTCATGATTTTTAATTTTTATAGCCATGCCATTTAAAAACGAATTAAGATACAGGTCTCAGGTTTGCGGTAAAACGTTTCTTTTTTGAATACCTTCGAAATGAGTTAAATTACATGCAAACAGTTTCTTGCACTGTTAAAGCCCTTGTTAACACAAGAACTCAAGTACTAGTACTGCACTTTTACACAAAGGACACAACACAAATATCAAATAATATCCAAAAACATATTACACAAACACAACAAAATTAGGAAAGCCGAAACTCCGAACCACCTCTTAAACTAATAACGAATGAAATGTAAACCAAATTTTATGCTGACACAATGAGCATATTAGTACACACACCCCCTATTTGACCCCCTTAGAGGCTGATTTATTGAAAACTGTAAAACACGGGTTTATACATTTACAGCCAGATTCTCCAACGCTAGTCCGGTCTAATTTGACAACCAAAAGTTTTAAACTGACAAGTGTAAGAATAAGACATTTAAGTTTGATACTATGGATTTATTTCTGAGCTTTTTCGCAAATTTATAAAGAAAAGGGCAATTTTAGTACGTACTTTCGACAATAATAGAACTAATTTGATTATAGCAACTCGTTCCAAGATGAAAATCATTTGTAAACCCAGCAAATCGCTGAAATATCGGAATACTTCATAAGTTTTTAATGACGACTTATTAACAATGACACGACAAAAACCTGTCAAAACATAACTGGTCAACTATAAAATCGTAATTTAAACCAGTACTAAATCTTAAACTTTCTTAGTGAATCTGAACGTTGTTTTTTACAGTATTTCTATGAAGTTTTGAGTTAATAGGACCATCTAATATTTTGTCTCCATACAATATTTAAACCTCCTTATGACCCATTTAGGGGTTGAATTTTAAAAAATTTCTTCTCGGTAAGTCTCTATATAATAAAATAAAAGTACTGACCGAATTTCATGTTTAAGCTTCAGCGGTTTCGACTCGGCGATGATGAATCAGCCAGGACATGTATGTATACCTACTAGCTTTTGCCCGCGACTTGGTCCGTGTGGAATATATGATAATAGATTCGTTTTGATGTCATGATTATGGATACATGAAACATGAGTTATGTTAGCTTAGGTTAGTTATATCTAGAGACCGGATTCCAATATTTAATATTGCATGACGCAAAAATCGGGGTCGGACTCAGGTAACTAATAGAAAAGGTAACTAACCCCTCTCTACCCTCTCTAACCTCCCGCCGTTAATTCTTATAACATCGGTTACACAAAGCTAGCGTTTCTGATCTTAATAATGCCGAGAATGTCACATTAGTTAACACTGTTGGAGAAATTGCCAATCGACCCTCTCCCTGTTAACTTTCTTGACATATTTTACACAAAATTATATTTTTGACGTTAATCACCCCGAAACTGACATTTTTGAAAAAATTCCCAATCGCTCCTTCCCCCCTCCCGTAAATGTTTTTACGATCTGTTAATATAGTAGACAAAATTAGATTTTCTGACCCTAATAACCCCAAATGACACATTTGGAATACTTTCTAGCCGCTCCTTTGTACCCCCCCCCCCATCGGTTAATTTTTTTTTACAGTCAGACAAAATTAGACTTTCTGACCTCAATAACTTCGAAACTGACATATTCATTATCACTTTTTGAGAAATTTTCAGCCGTTCCCTTTAAGTATCCACCTCCCCGATAACCTTTTTAACACCTGTTCGACAAAATTGGATTTTCTGACCTCAATAACCCCGAAAATGACACATTAGTTATCGTTTTTGATGAAATTGCCAGTCGCTTATTTTATTTAATTTCAGTGTGATAATAATTACTCATATATAACGACGTAATCAACTAAGTAATATTTAAATTGAAAAGTATTTAATTACTCTGTTATTATATTGCATTACAACAGATAATTTGAATTTTAATTATCTAATTAAAATTACATGCTGTTTAAAGGGTCAGTACTTATGTTTAGCATTTCTCGTGGATTATTTATGTCACATTACAATTCATGTAATTATGACCAGCCATCAGATACAAAGTACTTACTTGTAATTGTACTTGTTTAAGTGTAAAGTAATTATCAATTAGATTACATTTTGCTCAGCACTGGGAGTTTCTCTCTTTAATTACTTTCCCCTTTATATAGTTACCATAGCAGCATTACTTTTATTTTTGTTAGTGTTTACTGTTAGAACTGCCTCTATTTACAAAGGCGATTGTGGTAGATACTGGTCTTATGTCGCAGTAAAATTCAGCTAGATAGCAGTTACGGATTTTTGCTCAAATTTTTTTTTAAAGAGAATATCGAAAATGTATGTTTACTGTTGAAGGAGTTCCACTCCACAAAGCCACTAATGATATCTTTTTATTTCTTATTTTAATTAATTCGAATTTGAAATAGTTACTATTAGTATTAGTATAATAAGTTGTAAGTTTTTTCTTGCTTTGTTTTTCGTGTTAACAAACATCTGTTAAAATAATTTTCACAAATTTATAAAAACCTTAAAAACCAAATCGACGTTTAATATTGTTTTCCCAAATTTGAATAACAAAACAATATTGTTGCTTGAGAGATCTTAAGCGACATCCATGGTTAGTTTATTTACGAGTGCTAGTGTGTCTAAATAATTTCCTTAGAATATAATATGTATCAAACTGAAATGAAGAAAAAAAAATTAATTAGTATGACATCAACATAAGCCGGAAAAAGTCAAAGATATAATTAATACGAACTCTTAAAAGACAATTACTTTAATTGCACTACTAACATAGTCCCTAAGAGATAATTAAAAGCCATTACAAGGTATGAAACCATAAAACAATTCTCATATAACTGACCATCTTGTTAAATCCTATTAAAATCAACGAACATAAACTTAATTATTTTAAATGAACTGGTTATTTTTATATAAATACAGGATTTATTATGATGCAAAAAAAAACTTTAGACTCTAGTTCTATCTTTTTAGATTTATAACAGAAAAAACGAATTTACATCGTCAAATTTAGAGCAATAGATCAAAAAAAATTTAAATATGTTTCAACAAAAAACTAACAACAATCTTATTCCAAGAACTTATAAATATAATACAAATGTGTAAGTGTGAAGCTAAATATGAGAGAATAATAAATGTGTCGGGTCGGAATAACAACACATGGATCTACTGAATTTTTACATCGTTTTTAAATATACATTAAAATTTTGTCCAAAGACTTATTCTTGAAAAGATGAGTTTTTGAAAAATGACTTATAGAATAACCTAGTTATGGTCTATTGGTCAAGTCTCATATGTTCAGACTGTTTTTTTATATAGGTATCAGGAATAGTTTAGAAAATGTAAATAAAAATAGTCAGAAAAGCCCGAGCAAACCTGGCCCGACTCCAGGTTTGTTTTAAAAAAAAAATCTCTCCTTATTTCATTTTTTCTAAACTTTAACTTCCCGATTCACTATTGCTAATTTGACAATTAAGGGTTGAAATTGAGGGCAAAAATAAGGCAAAAACTAGGTTTCGTATTATGAACTTATTTCTGAGGTTTTTAACAAACTTATGAATATGCAATTTAAGTAGGATAAATGTGGGAACAGTTGATCATGTAATGTTCATTACCTTTCTTAAGGGAAATTTTTTCTATAAAAAAATTTGCTATGGAGAATATTATTGTTCAGTTAATACACAAACGTTGTAGGTATAACTTTCCTAATCTAATTATAAAGAATTCAAAAGTAGAATCTTTTTTAAAAATAATACCTCTGTAGCCAGTATGTACAACATGGTGGACATAGTGAATCACTTGCAAGTACCTATACATTGGCTCAATAGAAGGAACAGTGGTTGATTCTCAAAAAAACCATTCATTAACATCAAATTAGGTAAGATAAACCATGTCCAATATTTGTTTTAGCATTAATGTCGATAATAATAATAATAATAATAATAATAATAATAATAATAATAATAATAATAAAGATGTTTATTGATGCCAATAAAAATAATTTAAAATATAAATATAAAATTGATAAAATTAAAAAAGAAAACCAGAAAATGACAGTAGTATACTAGTTGGCATAAATAGGTAGGATTTTGATTTATAAGAAATCATTCTTCCAATCCTACCCCTACTAAATAATTTTTTATATTATTTTTAAAAGTTATATAGTTTAAGCCCCATAGACTAGAAGGAATATTATTAAAAATTACAGAAGCTGTATATTTAAACGAAGACTTATATTTTTCAGTATTATGTTTAGGTATTTCTATTGCGTTCTGATTTCTAGTATTAACATTATGAATATTATTCCTGAATTCAATTTTTTCAAATAAATATCTAGGTTTCTGAGTTAAAATTATTTTATATATAAAACAGGGTAAGTGGATTTCGCGTCTTTTTTCTAATTTAATTATATTATGTTTGTTAAAGGTAGGTGATACGTGATCATATTTTTTTAGTCCTATTGAAAAACGAACACAGTTATTTTGAAGAATTTGTAATTTCTGTTTATCTTCGTTACTGATATTTTTGTAATAAATTATATCACAATAATCTAATCCACTTAGAATAATTGAATCAACCAGCCTAAGTTTAGTATCGGTATTTAAGTAGTCCTTAAATTTATGTAAAATTCTTAGTTTGTAGTATGCTTTTTTAATTATATTTTTTATATGTTCATTAAAATTAAGATACTGATCAAAAATTACTCCAAGATTTTTACCATATTCGATTGAAGTTATCTTAAAATTATTGTTAAGAACAATTTTGAAATCAGAATTATTTTTTATTTTAGTGATTAGTGTTTTAGGACCAGTTAAAATTAAGTTAGTTTTATTTTCATTTATTTTTAATCCATGATCAGTTATAGTTTTTGAAATATTTAAAAGATCCTTATTGATTAAAGAAATACTATTTTTTAAATCTGTGTATTTGATTGAGTGGTATATTTGAGTATCATCTGCAAAAGCTAAAATATTGCCGTGTTTAATTGATAAATGAAAATGTATATGTTACGGTTAATTTGGATACTTCGCTAGTTTACAAACTAACCAGCTAGTTTGCAAACTAACTAAAGGCACTGTTATTTTGAAGGAATCAGCCATTTCCCACAAAATAGCAGATGGTTTATAAACTAGCTGGTTAGTATGCAAACTGTCGATTTGCTTCAGTTAAGATGAGGATTTTATTGAGGTTACCTTAACCTAAAAATTATGTTTTGTTTGTTGTCCAGAAAATCTAGCGAACGGTGGATCGGAGGGCACCCTAAGGTCGGATCAGGGTTAGCACCTGGTTAGGGGCCCTGCCCAGTCCCTTTCCTCGCAGGCGAAGAGGGATCGGTGCAAAAAAATCCACTATTGTTCCTTCCTCTGCGCATGCGCAAGCCCGGGATAAAAAGTAGTACCCATCCCCTAGCCCTAGACTCTTGTGTCAAAAATACGATACGGTAAGGTGCAAACGTACGGTAGGGGTAGTGTTCAAATTAGCCAGTAAACTAGCTATTTTAGGCAACTAGGATAGTTGTAGTAATCGTATTAACTAAAGACAATTGGATAGTATACAAACTATATAAAATATCTGGTTAATATAAAAGCAATAATGAAAAATCTGTACATAAGGAACAATAGTGGATTTTTTCGCACCGATCCCTCTTCGCCTGCGAGGAAAGAGACTGGTCAGGGCCCCTAACCAGCTGCTAACCCTGTTCCGACCTTAGGGTGCCCTCCGATCCACCGTTCGCTAGATTTTCTGCACAACAAACGAAACATAAGTTTTAGGTTAAGGTAACCTCAATAAAATCCTCATCTTAACTGAAGCAAATCGATAGTTTGCATACTAACCAGCTAGTTTATAAACCATCTGCTATTTTGTGGGAAATGGCTGATTCCTTCAAAATAACAGTGTCTTTAGTTAGTTTGCAAACTAGCTGGTTAGTTTGTAAACTAGCCAAGTATCCAAATTAACCGTAACATATATAAGAAACAATAAAGGGCCTAATACTGATCCTTGTAGAACACCTCTAGAAATCGGCAGTGAATTTGAAATGTCACAAATGTATTCGTTTGCAATTTTTGTGACTTGATTTCTGTCAGATAAATAATGTTTGAACCACTGACAAGATTTTTGACTAAAACATTTAAGCTTTGCTAATAGCATTTCATGATTTAGAGAATCGAAGGATTTAGCCAAATCGAGAAAGACTATATTAGTAGCAAAACCTGAATCCCAATTTTCTGAAATATCATCTTTAAGTTTACAGAGTAAAGTAGAAGTACTAAAATTTTCTCTAAAACCAGATTGGTTGTCTGGTAAAATATCATATTTTTTTAAATACTCTATTACTTGGTCAAGAACTATACGTTCTAAAATTTTAGATATTATAGAAAGTAGAGATGGGTCTAAAATCATCTACATTTTCTGCGTTGTGAATTTTAGGAATCGGTATAACTAAACTAGTTTTCCAGATATTAGAAAAATAATTACTTAAAATAGAACAATTTATTATATGTTTAATAGTATTTAAAAAATTATTACTTATACATAGATTTAACATGCGTAAAGTAATACCACATGATTCTGTTTTAATTTTTGATAATATTTTAACAATATCATAATTCGTAATTGGTTTTAAATTTAGAAACACATCTTTATCAATTTTAGAAAACTTATTATTCAAATAAAAAGATAGTAGATTTTGATTTGGTGATCCATTTTTTTACATAATTTATAAAATGATTATTTAGTACCTGTGCACAAGGATATTCATTTACTGATTTAGATTCTTTTATATTAATATTAAATTTAACGTCAGTATTTAGGTAAAAAGCAGCAAGTACTTATACAACCTTGAAACTAATTATTTGAGTTAGCAACAAATATATCAATGAACTTTCCAAAAAAAAAATTTTTATGGTTTAAGCAGCAACTCAAATACAGCTTTATCCATATTCCATATGATCAGCAAGTTTATACCTGTATCCACTTTTATGCAGCGCTTATAAAATAAATTTTACATAAGGTAAATACATGATGGCTTCAGATTCTAAAAAAAAAATATTAAAACCGACAAACAATAATATAAGTAGGTACTTCGTTTTCATCTGATAACATTGCAGTAGGAAATAATGTTAATTGTCTTAAACTACAAAAGTGTAACAGAAACTGCCTGGTGTGCTCGTTAAAAAACTCAAATACCCTTAACGTAACTTTTCGCAACGAAAAAATGTTATTGTGTTTTCCATTTAATTTTAACAGCGCCGGTTTATTGTTTCAAAATTAAATAATGTGTATTACGTGACAAATATCTTAAGGATTATGACAAAAGCAGTAATTTATTTAATTATATGAAAACTAGGTTATGTTGGTATTTTGGGATGTAATAAGCCATTTTCTCTTATATTTTCTGAAGTAACACAGCAAGTACAAATTAACACCTGCGTGTAGTAATTTTTATAATTGCATTTGTGACACTAATTTTAGAGTTTAAATTAAAATGAAGAAGATTAAATTTCGTATTATGCGAGCATATTTGACATTGTAAAACACAGTTATAAAACACTGCAATATTTAATTGCGTAAGTTGACGCTATCTATGATAATGATATGACCACAATAATTCTAACCGTTATTAATATTAGGCCAAATTTGACCTAATTTTTAGGAAACTCTTGAATTTTTTTTACTTTCTTCACTCACGGACTCAACGCAGAATAAAAGATTATTACGAAATTAGTCATATTCGGTACTATAGAGACGAAGGAAAGAAAATAGTTCACAGCCTGGAACAGAAGGTATCAGTTCAAGATTTGACACTCACTTCCGTGAGAAGGAGGTAGTGGTGAACAGGATCCAGATTATAATGGAACCCCTAGATGCTAGAAAAAGTTATTCGTGGTGGCTTCTCAAAAGCACTCATTGTCCGAATATCCGACTAAAAAGGTGGCGTATCTCGGGAATGTGTTACTTCAGGTTACATCAGTTATATTTTTAATAATGGATTCTGGTTTTCTGTTTTGGAAAAGAGAATCAAGCAAAGAAGTAGAAATATAATGAACAGACGCGAAAATGAAGAGAGTCGAAGAAAAAAGTGGAGGAAAAATACCTGAGATAAACAGAAACAAAACAGAAAGAAAAAGGTCCTCTATCACCTTCGAATGTGATGATGAAAAGGTATACTTTCAACGGTATATTATTGTTTACTTCTTCCTTTGTTTCAGGAATATCGTGAGGCATCCTGTAGAGATCTGAATTTGAACCAGTAAACCGTTTTAGTGAATCGGGACGTAAAACTTTTGGCGCCCAACGTGGAGTTTAAGAATCTGCTCTTTAAATTTTTTTTTCACTGTCGGTTCTGATTATTTTCAAATAATAGTGTGTAGAGAAATTGTTTTAACTTAATAATTACAGTACAGGTCTGACTTACTTCCAAAAGAAAAAAACTATTACTTCAGAAATATTTTTGCCCACAATTATCATTAAAGGTAAAAAAAGCTTTACTTGATTTTTGAGATATTTGAGACGAACAGTTTTAGCAGGGATATCCTGTATGTCCTCCCAAAATTCGCGAAGAATATCTTTCTAGAGCAAACTTGTGTATAGATAAGTGAGATATAACGTGTGTGTGGGACTTTATCATTTAAGATATTAACTACAATATTAATTCATTTATGTGATTCCTAGAGAAGATACAAAAATTTAGCTAAAGATACAAAATCGGCTACCATGCTAAATCCTAATCTTACATCTTGCCTACAAAATCGATACAAAACTCTGATCAGCGGTACGGAAGAACGAATTCATATTTCTGGTTGTTCAAACCGTACTATAAATGTTGATGTTAATAATAAAAATTAATAGTTATTTATGATATATGTAAGTGTTAAAAGTACAATTTTATGGCACGAATTTGAAAGTTTGCAGAATGAGCGAAGCGAATTCTGCAATTCAAATGAGTGCCTTAAAAGTACTTTTAACACAAATATCATACAAAATTTTTCTACAAACGTCAATAAAAAACAATAACACAATTACAATTTTTAGAAAGTTTAACATATTGGAAACACATAGTTTTAAGTAGCATCGTAGATATAATATAAAACTATTAAGTTGACATTTTGTCAAAAAACCTAACAGCCATTGTTGGCGTCGTAGTTGTTTACAGAAAAGTTGAAACGCGCTGTCAGTTAATTAAAACGCACTGGTGTAGTTTTTGCTTTGCTTAAAATGCAAGAAAATATGGATGAAATCGATCCACTTAAAGAAATAAATGAAGTGGCCAATCGTGCTACATTGGATTTATTACCTAGAAAATCGAGAATGCAATATGAGATTGCCTACGATAGGTTTGTGAAATGGTGTGAAGAGAAATGCGTTTCTGGGAAATATACTGAAAATGTATTCCTGGCATATTTTGAGGAGAAAGCGAAGGTTTGGAAAGCATCGTCTCTGTGGTCGAATTATTCGATGATCAAAGCTATGCTACGTATAAACAGTGATGTAGATATCTGCAATCATTTTAAACTTATTGCATATTTAAAGCGTCAAGGAGAGGGTTACCAACATAAAAAATCCAAGATCTTGACTAAAGATCAAATTGAACAATTTTGAAGTGTGCACCGGATGATCAGTATCTTCTGATGAAAGTAGCTGCGACTGTGGGAATATTTGGTGCATGCCGTAGGGAGGAACTGTGTAATTTGACTCTTGACAACGTGGAAGATACAGAAACCTCATTAATTATTGCAATATCAGATACAAAAACCAAGGTACCACGAAAATTCAGTATTGCTGAAACATTTTATTTGGATTTTTACCGAAAATACATGGCTCTTCGTCCTGCAAATTTCGGACATCGGCGACTTTTTCTAAAATATGTGAAAAGTAAATGTACCAGAAATCCGGTCGGAATTAATTCGTTTGGAAAAATTCCTGCTGCTATAGCAAGATTTCTGAAACTTCAAAATTCGGACCTCTATACGGGGCATTCGCCGTTCTTCAGCGAGCTTACTTGCTGATGCTGGAGCAAATTTGACGACAATTAAGCGGCATGGAGGTTGGAAATCCTCTGCTGTTGCTGAGGGGTATATCGAAGATTCCTTGGAAACTAAGAATTCTATTGCCCGAAAACTGCTTACTGTGCAAAGAACAGAATATGTTGCCTCAACGTCAACTGGGAAAGCGGTTGTTTCTATTCAATCTTCCTCAACCACAGAGGGTGGTAGACCTGTAGAAGGAATTTGCTTTTCAAGTTGTTTGAATTGTACCATTAATATTAACGTTAATAAATAAAATACAAATATAATTTGATGTTTCCTTTTTAAATTTTACTTTTCTCTTTTAACACTAGTGCCATAAAGTACTTTTAACACTAGTGCTGTAAAGTACTTTTAACACTAGAGCCATAAACTAACATTTTGAGGGCCTCTGCGGGGTGTTATAAAATGCATTTTTGACACGTTTGTAGAAATTTTGTTTTAAATTTTGTCTCGAATTTTTTAAATGTTTCTCTTGTATTTGTTCGCATGAAAAGTAATTTACTTTTAACACTGGTGTTAAAAATAACTAATTTTTAACACTGCTGTTAAAAGTGAGTGACTTTTTGGCGTTTTAAAATATAATTTTTGACACCAACAGCAAACTTTAAAAAGCCTACTTTTAATAGTGTTTGTAGAAAAAAATATTTTGGGACCAAGCAGTTGCAGAAGTGGGTGTTAGAATAACTCATTACTTTTTAATGATAACTTAGTAACAGTGTCAGGACAAAGACTTATTGAAACATAACTGACTAACTAGATCTAAACTAGAACCGGTAGGCTAAGTCTGAAACTTTTTTAATGAGTACCGTGTTATATTTACTATAATTTAACTTAACTGAGGAATCCATTTTCAATTAACTTAATTGTAAGCAACAATAATTACAATGTAATAATATAACAAAAATTATGTGTTTAGCCACTAAATCATCATAAAATAAAATTAGAGGTAATAAAAAAGGAACATAAATCTACTTCCTTTTCACTTCCAAGTGGAACAGTGGTTTGCTCAGATTTGTTACACATATACATGTGTATACATATATGTAGAATACATAACATACCCATAGAAAATTCTAAAGTGAATTTTCGAATAAACTATTTTTATTGTTTTTAAAATTAGACCAACTCATAGTTTTACTAAAAACATTAAATCCATTGTATATTTTTTAAATGGGTCCAATTGTCGTATTAGGGCTTTACAAGGAATCTCTTTCCCTTGTAAGATTTCATATTCTCATTGTCAGATCTACGAAAAATTTTCAAAATAATTTTTAAAGAAAATTTTCTAAATTAATTAAAAGCATTTTTTCTGAAAATCGAACTCTGAGCTCTTACCCGGAGATTTACTAAAAAGGTGTAAGACTTAGTACTGGTTTAAATATAGATCTCCTAGTTGATCATTTCGTAGTTCATCAATGCGTAGACGAACACTGGCTTATACCAAAAATGGACCAAAAGGCGGGTCTCCCCTGAGGCATTTTGGGGGTTTATTGCTTTATGGCTTAGGAATTTGTTTATCCACCATATATATATATATATATATATATATATATATATATATATATATATATATATATATATATATATATATATATATATATATAACCCCTGGAGAACATTAACGCACAACCATAATTTTTGCACAACTTTGATGCTACTTTTTTCTGAACCTATGGTTCGATTTAAATGAACTTTTTTTGCATTGTAGGTTCGTTCCTTAATAATGTTATTTTTCTCGTTATTCTTGATACAAAGGTAATTTTCGTTTCATATCGGGTGTAATAAAAATAAGAAACCGTAACATATCGCAGTCGAAATTAAACTGTAACCTCATCTTTTCCTAACATTCTCATTGTCGGTTCACTTTATTATCTGTGTTATTAGAGAAGATACACCGTCAAACATGTTTTTATAAACTTTATGATCGTGTACATTCCTTTTTATAAATGCATTATTTATGCTATAAATAAAAACAAGATTAACGAAAAAACTTACTTTAATTATAATATTAAAATGAAAAGTTAAATCAAAGTTACATATATGTAAGTTTATAAAATAAAAACTTTTTGTTGGAAACGAGTGAAATTTCAAAACAAATATAACGAAAAGAATAAAATTGATGAATTCAGTGTGATGTTACTATCGTGTATGCCCTCCTCTACTCCGAACTACCGCATTCATGCGCCTCGACATACTATAAATTTAATATGCAATTATATCCTGGGGAACATTCTCGCATTCCGCAATAACTGCATCCACCAGTTGATCGTTTTTAACAGGTGCGGGTACGACTACGGACCTTTCTTTTAAGAGCATCCCATAGATGCTCTATGGGATTCAAATCGGGACTGAGAGGTGGCCATTCCACTACCGATATCGCAAGAGCATCCACGTAGTCTATAACTTGTCTAGCCTCGTGGGGACGAGCATTACCTTGTATGAATAAACAAAAAAAAACTAATGGCATTACATGTTCAACCACGAGGTTTTCCAGATAATAATCCGCATTCATAGACCTCACACGTATAGGGACTAACTCTTTACGTCCGTTAAAGTAGATTCCGCTCCAAAACATTTCAAAGCCTCCACCAAACAGGACCTTCAGGAGAATTGAGACCAACCCTAGCTTCATATGAGAATAAAACCTTCTCCAAATCATTAACAGTCAGTTGATAATTCCTGGTAAAACGCAATCTTTGAACTTTGTGCTCTTCGGTGAGTAATGGTTTCTTTGCCGGTCTTCTGCTGCTTAAACCAGCTTCACTTAAACGTCTTCTGACTGTTCGAGACGATATTACTATATTGCGAACAGTTGAGAGCTAATTTTTAGGAACAGTGCTAGTAGTTCTCCTGCTTCTTAGAGCGGATTTCCTAAGAAAAGGCTTATCCACTGGACCGGTATATCGGTTTAGACCTTGTCCTGGCTTACGAGAGTAAGATCCTGTCTCGTTAAATCGTGTAGCCAAGCGACTTATACTGGAATGATGTATTCCAATCACATTAGCAACATGACTCATCGAATAGCCCTCATCCAAAAAAGTTAATGCCCTTACTGCCTCCTCCACCGATAAATTTCTTGGGCGATTCATTTTTCGAGATTTGTCGGTACTCGTAACTGATACAATCGCTAATAAAAAAAACTTGGTATTGAAAACGAACGTGTCATAATAAATGGTTCCCGAACAGGTTTTAATTAGTAAGACTGACTTTATTTGACAATTGTTACTTCAAACCAACACATTTTTTGACAGAATGTGCTTGAAATGTCACAGGAGGTCCACAGCCTACTTACGTACAATAACATTAACCATTTATGGTTTATAGTGAAAGGCTGCACAATATTTTGGGTCAATCAAAAACAGTTTGATTTTTATTATGCATAGTAAATAAATGATCTCATCTGTGGATAATATTGCGCAATATTTCAGTTTGTCTCTGGTTTTGTGAGTTGCTTTTTTGACAAACAAATACGAGTTCAACAGCAAAAGATAAAGAAAGGAAATTTATTTTAGAAGTTATAGAAGTGTATCGTTCTTTGCCAGTCTTACGGAATACAAAGAGCAAAGAGTACAGCAACAAGAAATAAGAAAAATAAACAATATAATGAGTTGCTACGAAAATATAAGGGGAAAATAAATATCCAGAGGCTGACAAAAAATAAAACAATGGCTACAGCAGCTTCTTTTTGTTATCAAATACCATGTTAAGTGTTAACCAGAAGTTCAAAACTTAACTAGTTATTGCAGAAATATATTGCACTGTTTGGAGACGACTAGAAATATTATTTTGCAATATTTTGCGCAAGAATATGCGTCTGTGGGCCGCTTAAAGCCAGCGCAAAAAAATCTTTAAAAACAAATACATATATGTATAATGAAATTTCATAATCGGCAAAAGTTTTGTGATACACTTGATATTGCTATCAATGGCGCACCCGTAAAACAGTTGGGTAGTGTTAAGTTTTTAAGTATTCAATAGGATCAGAATTTGAACTGTAATGCACACTGTTTAACGATTCTCTCTAAATTTGGATCCTTAACATAATTTTTTCAAAACAGGAAAAACATATTAGCGCAAAACTAAACACTTTAAAGTTTTTGTCCTGTCATTGTTAATAAGTCGTCATTAAGAACTTATGAATTATTCTAATAATGAGCGAGTTGCTTTAGTGAATTTAGTTCTATTATTGTCGAAAATACGTAGTGAAAGGCCATTTTCTTTAGGAATTTGCGAAAAACCTCAGAAATAAATTCATAGTATAAAACTTAGTTCTTATTGTTACACTTGTCAGTTCAAAACTTCTAGTTGTCAAATAAGACCGGACTAGCGTTGGAGAATCTGGCTTAGTCTTTATTTTGCCCAAGTTGACTGAAGGCTACGATACGGAATGTGTTTGTGGGAAAACTCCTCACTAAATGACAAATTTTACTCTTAGGTCAAAAGAGAATAATACGATGTATTTTTAATGATTCCAAGAGAAGTTCTTGCAGGACATTGTTCAGGTATTTTAAAATATTAACCGTTACGTGTTTGTATGTGTTCATATGTGCTTAATAATAAAAATAAATTGATTCGCTACAATGAGTATCATAATATTAATACGTGACAGGGTGCATATTTTCGTGTGGGTTTCGCTAGACTAAAGGTCTCAAACGATGCGCCAAAATGTATTGGCTTGATTTTGTTTAACAAACTGCCAAGTCATTTAAGAAATATGGACAACGTATGTGTATTTAGAAAACGTTTAACACTTGTTACTGGACTGGTACCTTCATGGCCTTAATGAATTTTTAAATACTATAAAATACTTTTTATAGACTTAAATTACTGACGACTCCTATATGGTTGTAAAAAATCTGTCAAAAAGGAAAAAATATTTACTTTATTTTTTACTTTTATCAGAAAAACTATAATCTATTATTCTCCCATTGGCCAGTAGAATAATGTGATGGGGTCTCCGGTGGCCGAGTTGGTAAGGCGCCAGCTTTGCAACCGGGAGGTCGCGGGTTCGAAACCCGCTTCGACCATGGATATTTTGTAATTGTTAATTATTGGAAGGTGGTAGAGGAATTCTTCTTCGCCCGAGGTGGTACCACCCTACACATCCTCTTAAAGGGCTAGTGAAATCCCTATGCATGTTTCCAGCTCTGGATGTGGACAGAGGACAGACCTAAAAATACTCAAAAAATGTACATCCCTGTAGCATATATTTGTCGTGTCACCTCCAGATAATGTTGAGAAAAAATTTACACAATCAAAATTCATTCTAACCAATGATTTCTTTAATTACGTTTATTGATTGTCCAGTTTTATAATATTTCGGTAGAGGCGCCAAAAAGGAAAAAATATTTACTTTATTTTTTACTTTTATCAGAAAAACTATAATCTATTATTCTCCCATTGGCCAGTAGAATAATGTGATGGGGTCTCCGGTGGCCGAGTTGGTAAGGCGCCAGCTTTGCAACCGGGAGGTCGCGGGTTCGAAACCCGCTTCGACCATGGATATTTTGTAATTGTTAATTATTGGAAGGTGGTAGAGGAATTCTTCTTCGCCCGAGGTGGTACCACCCTACACATCCTCTTAAAGGGCTAGTGAAATCCCTATGCATGTTTCCAGCTCTGGATGTGTGAGTCGGATTTCCCCAGTATACCCACGGTACATAGAACTTAGACATCGGTCTTCGTGGGCTGTCAGAAGATAAAAAAAATGCGAGACACATATTATATCCATACCTTCACTGTCCAACTACAAAACCCAAAACGTCCCATTTTCTCCGCACTCTAAACGCTAGAATATCCAGATTATGGAAACTCATACCCACAGAGAAAGGCTTGAAGGTGAACTCTCCCAAATAAAAAATAAATTCGATTGCATTTTATTCAGCAGTTCCTACTTTGTCGCGAAACCTAAAAATTAACAACAGGATTTTTTCCTCACGGAGGTAATCTACTCCCAAGAGAAGGTATCGGTATTTTTTATTATAAGTCATTTATACACATCATGGAACATTAGGCAAATATACCGAATGCTTTTTGGACGTCTATGTTACTCTATGGTCTGCTGGACAAACGGTAGAATTTTTTATAAACAAGATTAATTACTGTTAACAGAATAATTGTAATTAACGCTAGCGGCGTCGTTTGTGACACTAAAAATAAATGTCTTTTAGCACGGTATGAACTTTAATCGGCACTTTAAATAAACAGTCGTTAAACTTTTAAAATATTGTAATTATAATTTTGGTAAAAATTTGTTAACTTTCTTTCAATTCCCTATATCTTTATATAACATTTTCCATTCTTGCCTTGTGCTGGAAGCTGCTTACAAAGTTTGGATTTACACGAAACTTTTCCTTTGCTTTTGTATTTATTTTTTAATGACAAATATTACGTAATAACTTTTCCCCGCATCTTCGTTTATATAAATTAGCCTATAATTTTATTGCTCTTAAAGTTATAGGTATATAAGTTTTCCCTCTGTAACAAAAAATTAAATCGATTTCATGACTTTTAGGGTCCATCGTACAACATATAGTTATGACACACCTTGTAAACGACTAATACAAACAAATACTGAGAACCGCTACTAGTTTCGTACAATGGACAGACCTAAAAATACTCAAAAAATGTACATCCCTGTAGCATATATTTGTCGTGTCACCTCCAGATAATGTTGAGAAAAAATTTACACAATCAAAATTCATTCTAACCAATGATTTCTTTAATTACGTTTATTGATTGTCCAGTTTTATAATATTTCGGTAGAGGCGCCGAACAGAGATAGATTTTTCATCCCATATTGTATTCCGGAGAAATTACCTGTTCATTTGAGGTAAAAAAAAGTAGCTTATATGCTTCACCTTGACGTAAGCTTCCGTTGTGCAAAGTTTCACCGCGATCAGTTGCTCCACTGAGAGTTAATTAAGCAGCAAATATACTTTTGAATTTATACTACAACTATAAGACTTGGTCTAGTCTGGTCTCCCTTAATTAGTTTTTTAGGTTTGTTGGAAAGAAAATTTAAAACTTTTGGCAAGAACAAACACTTTCTAGGTGATCCAATACATATTAGACAAAAGACCTGGACCTGTATTACATCTTGAACCAATACTCCTCGGGAGGACGTTGTCAAGGTAGGACGGTCATAATTGGCTGCAGCAGAGCAATGTTCTCTCGAAAGGCATTAACCTAAAATGTAGGATACGCCCCCTAAGATTCCTCTGCAGTCCTTCAAGGCCTTTATAAATGACAAAGAGATTTTTTAGCTCTATTGCAAATCAAATCGAGGAAGTGAATAGATTTGGGGCCGCGTTAAAAGAAAGTTCTTCCATCCTTTGCTTGTAAACCACCTGCTAGCCATACTTTCATTGTGGTATGCAGATGATCCAGTAAACATAATGGGCACTAAGCATGTTCTTTTATTGCGTAAATCATTTAAGCAAGTCCCTATACAATCCTAAAAATAAAAATATTATTTTGAAAAAAATTGCTGCATCAAAATGCCATCTATTGAACAAAGGATTTTTATAGTGCAGTGTTATGGGGATGGCCAAGAATCGTACCGCTACATCGTGAAACAATTTAGCAAGATATTTGTAGTAATGCCAATAACTAAAATGACAACCTACTGCACTATATAAATGTTCCAAAGAACTGGTTCGGTTTTGAATCCCCAAGAGAAGAAATATGACCAAAACGGTGCTGCCACAGTTTTAGTTCTTCGGTCTGATAGAGAAACTTCTGTGATATCCCTTATAAAGCGTGCTAAACATCTTCTAGAAGTTCTGAAAAAACTCATATTCAGATGAACTTAAAAGAAAATAAATTATTTCCGCTGAAACCCCACTTTAATCAAACATTGGAAGAGGGCGATGAAGCGAAAAGACTAGATTTTTGTTTATGGGTGGGGGACCAAATTTTAATTGGAAATATCCATTTTTATAAATTGATTATATTTTCTGATGAATGTACATTTTGTACTAATGGATTTGTAGCATCTCAGCATGTCTCGAGAAAACCCCGAAGTTAGAGTAATACGGCGAAGACTCTCGTTCACGAGGTAATAGAATGACTTTATCGTAGATTTGGTCCAAGGTTGATTGGTAGAAATGGCCCGGTTTTGTGACTCCCAAGGAGCCCCGACTTAACGTTGGCCGATATGATTCTATGGGGCCGTTTGAAACAAATGGTGTATGCCACTCCAATACCAAATAATATTGACGCGCTAAAAGGCAGAATTACCCAGGTTATTCGTTCAACATCCCAGGAAGGAATCAGAAATGTCTTCAGATATCTAAGGAAGCAATTAGAAAAATGTGTTGAATATGGGGTGGAGTTTTTGAATTTTGATATCTTTATTGGATTGCTTGGTTTATATCATATTCTTTAATTAAATCTTTGTATTAATTAAAAATTGCACTTAAATGAGAAGTACTTTGAATTAAATAATTGCTTCATTTAATAAAGGCATTGACAGATGTTGTTTAATATTATGTAAAAACTGGTACTCTGGTTAAAGGTGTGAGAGAGAATGGTGTGAGAGAATTTAATGTAATAAAACTCGAAACTTTTAATATTAAAATTTGTTTAATGAAATCTTGAATTTCGGTAGGGTTTAATTTAAAACATATATTAATTTGTTCTTTTGGTAGAAAATGATAAAAAAGGTGTCTGTCCTCTTACGCAAAATAACGTTTCCGTATTTTTTGTGATCCTGAATAAAAAAAATAATTTTTCATGATGTGAATCCTATTTATTTTACAAGCAAAAACTTTTATTTGGAGTGAAATTTCTACATATCTTGCAAAAATTTGGTCCAATTATTTTGTCCTTTTCTAAACCCGATCCACGGTCATACTGTATGAGGTATAGTAAACTTTTTCTTAGATCTCGCAATGTGGTCGCCTAGTCACTTTTGTCATTTATGGTGCCCTGTTGAAGTCTGGTGTATTTTACGTTTAGAGGTTGACTAACCGGCAGGACCGGACTTGTACTCACCGTTCAACTTAAATAATAAACACCAAGAAAATCTAGTCTCTGAAATCTATAAAGTCCAAAAGTAAAATGTCCAAAACACACACTATACAAAAAAACACTCACGGAAACACCAGCATCAGAAACATAAAAATCAAAAGAAAGTAAAACGACGCGACCTGTCGTGCCAGCTTGATACGGCCCACTACTCACTACTACTAATCTAGGGACTTTTCGAAGGAACCAGTATCCAGCGTTAATGTCATCTGTGATGGTCAAATGTCGAAACCCTGTGTTTCATCATAAATTGAACTCTATTGCCTATTACAGGCGAGAGTTGGGCATCAATCAATTAAATATTGAATTAATTAATTAATTGAATAAAGAAAAATTTGACCATCATTGAGTTGCAATTTGCTTGTGAAAAATTATTAAAGTTAAATTGGAAATTGCTATTTACGTTTAATTGCCGTTAAGTGGTTTAGTTGCATATCGCAATTAATTTAGTTATAACATAACGTTAATGGTTAGAGCTTAGTGATGAGACAACTGACTAACTGACAACAGACCAAACAATGATTGTCACAAGCTGATTCGTCCTATTCAAATTTTAGTTTAAATCGCCAATGTAATCCTTTTATAATACCTGCATTAACAATCAGTAGGAAATAGAAAATCATTGTACCTGATTTGCCACGCAACGAATGATTTCTGAGTGACACATTCTATATAGCATACAAATATTAATTTATAAAATAAATAAATTATTACCAAGCATAAACAACATGCGTTACTACCAACAATAAAACTTTCATTTGCAGGCTCGCTCGTTATAAATTGTAGCATGGAATTGACCATTTGTACCGAGTATTTAACTAAAATCCATATAATTGCACATGTAGGTTCCAACCCAATTTTTCTTTTAATTAACACTTATTAAGCATTAAATTCACATGTAAACTCACATGGAATTCTTCGACCCAATTAACATTGGAATTACTTAACTGGTAGAGCGTATTAAGCCAAATTCATTAATCTGATTTTAAATTGTTTTTATAAATGCCCCTCGGAAAGTTTTTTTTCAGCTTTTTTTTTGCTTTTCACTAGGAATATATTAGTTATATAAGTTTTACTTGCAATCTTGTAACTTTATGAAAATATAATCATGAAAAGTTTAGAAAACCTAAAAGTAGATGTAGAAAATAGCGTTAACAGTTAAGTATATTTTAGACAAATAATTTTTTGCAATTTTTTCATAACTAATTCGATTGTTCTTTGATTTATTATTTTACACACTTGCTTTGGATATCCATATATAGGAATTGGTTTCCCACATGAGCTGTATTTTTCCTCAATATCAGTATTAACGTTTTTGTACTCTAACATTAACAATTTTTTTTACCCAGTGTGTTCAATTGAGAATTTCGCACCCACTTTTTCTAACCAATCGCAAGGTTTTGTTTCGAATCGTTTCCATGGCAACGAGAAAAATGCCCGGAAATATTCATCTTGGTTGAGCTTCCGACAAAATTACACTGGAGGTTTTTCTGTCATAAATGTCAAAATATTGACGCGGCAATCGGGATGTCTCAAATTAAAGTTATTTGGCGACGCAAAAAAGCATATTTGGTGCGCAAACATTTTATAAAATGTCTTTAAGTTACTTATAAAAGTTTTACTTATCTAAAGTTGGAAAACGTAATTTTATTCCTCTAAGGAATTTAGTACTTCATTATGCATATAACCTTGTATGCTTCGGAATGATAATTATCAAAAGTAAATGATGTTCCACCGATATTAGTAGATTAAAGTTAATAAAAAACGGGAATACAGGATGTATTTAAGTGATTTATAAAAGTTTTATTTAACTAAAATTGGAAAATCTCATTATATTTCAGTAAGAAATTTGTTATTATTTTATTATGCATATAATAATCTTGTAGTGCCTCAGAATTATCAAAAGTAAATGATGTTCCACCGATATTAGTAGATTAAAGTTAATAAAAAAACGGGAATACAGGATGTATTTAAGTGATTTATAAAAGTTTTATTTAACTAAAATTGGAAAATCTCATTATATTTCAGTAAGAAATTTGTTATTATTTTATTATGCATATAATAATCTTGTAGTGCCTCAGAATTATCAAAAGTAAATGATGTTCCACCGATATTAGTAGATTAAAGTTAATAAAAAAACGGGAATACAGGATGTATTTAAGTGATTTATAAAAGTTTTATTTAACTAAAATTGGAAAATCTCATTATATTTCAGTAAGAAATTTGTTATTATTTTATTATGCATATAATAATCTTGTAGTGCCTCAGAATTATCAAAAGTAAATGATGTTCCACCGATATTAGTAGATTAAAGTTAATAAAAAAACGGGAATACAGGATGTATTTAAGTGATTTATAAAAGTTTTATTTAACTAAAATTGGAAAATCTCATTATATTTCAGTAAGAAATTTGTTATTATTTTATTATGCATATAATAATCTTGTAGTGCCTCAGAATTATCAAAAGTAAATGATGTTCCACCGATATTAGTAGATTAAAGTTAATAAAAAACGGGAATACAGGATGTATTTAAGTGATTTATAAAAGTTTTATTTAACTAAAATTGGAAAATCTCATTATATTTCAGTAAGAAATTTGTTATTTTATTATGCATATAATAATCTCCTAGTGCCTCAGAATTATCAGAAGTAAATGATTTTCCAGCGATATTAGTTAATTAAAGTAAATAAAAACTGGAAATATAAGATGTCTTTAAGTTATTTGTAAAAGATTTATTTACCTAAAGTTGGAAAACGTCATTTTATTCCACTAAGAAATTTGGTACTTTATTATTCATATAATATTGTAGTGCTTCGGAATGATTATCAAAAGTAAATGATTTACCAATATTAGTAGATTAAGGGGGCAGATCTAGTTAGAATTTTGAAAAAATCGATTTCTTTTTTTTTGCATTTTCTAAAAGTAGAATATTTCGAAAGTATTCTCTGAAAATTTCAGGCACATCGGACTATTATTTATAGAGATGAATAATTTTGAATGGAGCCGACTCTAATGCCTCATATTATGTCAAATTTGACAGCAGACGTATCGGTTGACCCTTTCTCGACGAGAGCTAAAAATCACTGCTGATGCAGCTACTAAAGCATTATATGGTCCTGGAATAGACGATTCAGTGTTCAAAATAAATTCAGTTCTAAAATAAATTATTTATCTGCATGCAAATCGTACTCAAAACTTTAAACGCGTTTTTCTCGAAACCATGTTTTCGAAGTCGGTGATCATTGTAACTTGAGAACGGCTTTCACGATTAGTTTGAAATTTTTCTCACTTATTCTATACTTATATAATTGTCCTCCGGATGGACGAAGGATTTTTTTGGACGATTATATTTTTTATAGCCGAAAATGTGAGTGCAATTTTGGTCGAATAAACAACTTTGAATTTCAACATCCGCCATTTTTCGAAAAGTCAAAATTTTTCAAATCCCTTCGTCCATCCGGAGCACTATGTCATTAGCTAATGATCCCTTTTTGTTTTTATGCTTTAAGAGGATCCACTGACGAGCTGCAGTGATCACGGAAAAACACTTTTTTGGACCCCTCGCAAATTTGCTGTATCCCACGTATTTCTGCATATTTAGTCTTGAATAATTTATACCTAATAGCTTCTTCAAATACATATCTTCCATGTGAAAAAACATTTGTCGTTAATTATTTTAAGGTGCGACCAAAAAAAAATCCCAAATAAAGAGCTTTTTTGGGCGTCCCAACTAGGTCTGCCCCCTTAAAGTTAATAAAATAAGGAAATACAAAATGTCTTTAAGTGATCTATAATAAAAGTTATTGTATTTAACTAAAGTTTGAAAATGTTATTTAATTTCAGTATTTTTTTTTTAATTTTATTATGCAAATAATCTTGTAGTTATAAAAATTTTAAATTGTGTTAAAGTGTTTCTAAAATTTTGCTTGGGTTTGTCAAATTTTCTGACCGAATATCCCACAAGCTTAAATTAATTACCGGAAATCCCTTCGCAAATATTTTAATAAAATATACAAAGCTTTTTTGTAGAAAGTTGAATCGTCTACAACTCTTATTTTAAACTTTTTTACGGTATATTTTCGATTATCGTTTTTTGCCTAAAACAATGACTTACGTCCTTTTTGATTAAATTAAATATGCACTGCTTAAATTATTTTACTATTTTCAATACCATAAACTATAAAGATTGTTAAAAATAATAAAATGTTATATTTTCTATTTCTTCTCATTATCCGCTTTCTAGATAATTGGCCGGTTAAGCTAATGTATTGACACGGCCAAACCCAAGAAATGTTCCGTGTCCCTTCCATCTAATTATATAGGCCTCCCTCTGTTGTCTGCAAAGTTCTGGACAAAGTCATTAAATTGCAACTTCTGAAATATCTAGAAAAACATAAGCTCATCTACAACAGACACGCCAATGATCCACAGCTGATCTCCTAAACTTTGTCACATACTACTGGATCAAGTGTCTAGAACTTTATGGAGACCTAGATTGTTGCCCTTGAAATTTCCAAGGCCTTTGACTGAGTATAGCTTGCTGCACTCCTCAACGACGAACCTTCTTACGCTGTTCCTTTCTAACTATGTATGTACCTGAATTGGTAGCTTTCTTTTTAAGCAACGCATATCTGTTATGGTGGACGGTCACTCATCTAACTTTCATCCTATCAATGCTGGCGTAGCCCAAGGATCAATCCTGGCACCAACCCTATGTCTTCGTCACATTAATAACCTGCTCCCTTTAACTACCAATCCCATCCGTAGTTACGCTGACGAGAGTTAGTACTCCACTCTAATATTCATTTGGCGTTGTAGGGATATGTCCCTGTTCTACAAATGTTTTTGCGGATTTTGCGCAGAACTAACCGCTATCATTCCTCCCTTGACTGTTCCTAAAAGAGCAACAGAAAGTGCGTCACATATGCATCCCTTTACTGTCCAGCTAGAAAAACCTAGAACCTCCCAATTCTCTCGCTCATTCATACCTAGGGTCTCCAGATTGTGAAACAAACTGCTTTCAGAGGTTTTCCCTTCCTCTCTCAACTTCAAATCCTTTTAATCGTTAAAGCTGGTGGGTTCGAGGCTACGCTCGGGTGGAGTTTTTTTTTAAGTTTTTGTCGTTTCAAAAACTATAAAAAAATTAGGAGATCGGCTGTAAAAGGTGTATTGGAAACGGGTTAGTCACAATTTTTTTAATTCAATTTTTGTACACTCTAGTGAATTCTTGATATGCACACCTTTGGGACGATTGTGGAACTATCGGTATAGACTCTTGTGGAAAACAATATCTACAAAAAAACCATCACAAAAACAACACAAACACATAACCTCAAACTAGTTTCAATTTGACATAACGATTTGTTATACTTTCTAAGTATCTGCATATGACGGCCTCAGGTTGTAAATGAACTTCAAAATCGATTAATAATTTTATATGTTAAACGTAACCCCAATATTACCACAGCCGCAGTTTAAAAAGAGGTATAAAATGCAAGGTGTGTACATTGTACATATATCACTTGCTACATTGCGTCGACGAATTTTTGATACTGGATTCAGGAAGAGAAGGTCTGTTCTTGTGCCAAGATTAACTTCTTATCAGCGGGTAAGCCGTTATAATTGAGCTCTTGAGCAACGTCAACATAACGAAGATCACTGGAATGATGTAATGTTCTCGGATGAGACCAGGATATATTTAATAAGCGATAATAGGCGCATTCGAGCGTGGAGACAATCAGGACCTCTGGCGGCAGTGTCATGTTCTGGGTTGGGATTAAGCAAAATTTTCGAACCCCACTGGTTCATATACCGAAGAACCTAAACAGCCGTTCATATATTGTCAACATTCTTCAATCTTTTGTTCTTCTTCAGCGACAAGCATTTGGAGACGCCAACGATGTCCACATCATTCGAGGATGGTAAATGAGTATCTTGAGAAAAACAGTATTATCTGTATGGACTGGCCACCAAATTTTCCTGATCAAAATCCTATTGAACATGCTTGGAACATGTTGAAGAGGGAAACACAACGTCGCATTCAGCAGCCTAGAACCCTGAATATGCTGGTACAAGCTGCAATTCAAGAATGGAACAGAATACCTGTCGAAACCCAGAACAAACTTAGTGGGAGTGTCCCATCACTTTTATATAGTTGCATTATGGCAAGAGAATATTAGTTTTTTACAATTAAAAATTTTGTGACTTTCAGAATAATTTTTTCTTTAAATTAGGGAAATTCTTTTGTATAGTGGTCAGAATTGATGATAAGTTAACACTAATGACAACATAAATATTACTTTTCAATTAAAGTTTTCTAATATAGTATTTTACTATTTACGCCAAACTTTCGAAACTATGTGTACTAAGACTACGGATAGATGTAATTTATTAGTAGCCTGGGATCGCAGCGTGTTCAAGAATCATAAAACCACCAAGAAATAGAGCAGTAAATTCATATTCGCATAAGCGATTACTTTAGATGTTTATACCCCCAGATACTGAAATACGCTCAAAATCCCAATCAAAATCGATAGAAACTCCGAGATTTTAAAATTAGCAGGCCAAGAAAAGAAATAAATACCATTATTATACCCATTTATTGAAAAATGAATGTCGACTTTACTGTGTGAATATAAAAAAGATCGCAGCATTACTGGTACTACCAATAATTAAGCTATCTGATCCATTAGATGCAAACAATCTCTATTGTTTTAGTAGTTTAAGATTAGCCATGAGCGGTTACTGTATTAATTACAATTACTACTTAGTTAAACACAGACGATAAATGAAAGTTGTTTCTCCTATGCTACTTTGATGTTTGTTTGAGATAAGCGCTAATATAGTGGTACCCTTTTTGGCAATCCTGTCACGATGTATTATAAAATAGCTTTAGGTTAGGTTTCTATTAGCGTAAAAAATCTTAACTTTTCTTTTCTATAAAGTTATTGTAAAAAACTGTACATAAAAACTGTAGGTAATTTCAGAAGAAAAGAACTGTCGATTAAGAGAGACTGGTAAAATATATTTTACTAATATGCAAATTAGGAGACATTTTATGAATGTAGTTATTGAACAAATCAGCTCGCATTGCTTTCAAGTCGTTTTTCTTGGTTCTTTTTCTTAAATACCACTTAACAACTTGTGTGTGTGTGTCGTTAGGATTTACATTTTTTTATCTAAGACATCCCACGTAGACTTCAAGCCTAACTAACGTACCATGGGCATCTGAAGAGAAGGGAAATGTAGTCTATTGACACGGGAGTTGAAGGATTGAAGGTTGGGATGGAAAGGGAAAACATCTGCAGGCAATTTTTCCATAATCTGGAGACCCTAGGTATAAATGAGCGAGAGAAGTGGTCTGTTCTGGGCTTTTGTAGCTGGACAGTAAAGGGATGCATACGTTACGCGCCTCTTGTTGTTCTGTTATGAACAGTCAAGGAGTGAATAATGCCGGCTAGTTCTTCAGAGCAAAATCCGTGGAAGTAGCGGTAGAAGAGGGATAAATCCCCAACAGCGCGGCGATGAGCGAGAGAAGAGGGTTTTCTCGTGAGGGGTTGGGTCATTGATAAGTCGAATGGCTCTCTCTTTTGGATAGAATCAAGGATGTTAAGTGTCGAAGGTGATGCCGCTCCCCAGATGTGGGAGCAGTACTCTAGGATAGGTCTTATTTGGGTAACATAGAGATTGTATACGTTGGAAGGGGAGAAGTATTTTCTGGCTCGAAAGAGAAAACCAAGTTTTGAAGGGCTCTTTGAAACAAAACATTTACAGGCCATTGTTCATATCAACTTTTTGTCTTAGTTTCTTTCGAAGATCTCCTTTAAAACGATGGCACATGTTTTTTCAAACACACTGTATTTATATTCGTAGGAAAAGTATAGTACACAACTCGGGTGACAAGCATATTACTAACTCGTTTGCAATAAGTGCCTTACCAGCCTAGTTATGTAGTATACTGTAATGGGTTAATTTCCCCGTTTCGTAGATTTTTAAAGAATTTAGTGAATTACGCCTTTTAGCACTCCAGATATCTTATGGAACGAGCTTGTTTTTGAACGCGCCTCAATTGGACCTATATTTGCAGTAAAGTCTGTTTTACAGTAGTATAGTACAAATAGGTTCTGTAAATTTGGTTAATTATTGACGCGATGTATTACATGTTTTTTAGACTTAAGGGAAACCCTTTATGTTTTTGTGTTAAATTATTGTATTGTAACAAGATAGTAGTTCAGAGTGAGTATATTAGAATAAAGAACTGTATATGTTACCGGCAAAATCCGTTTCATTGTCATACTGAAGTTTGCCTCGTTAAACCGCACATTGCCGGGACGTTTTGGGCAAAGTCCGAAATTAATCTCTATTTCGAAATTTGCCAAGAATGTAACCCGGCAAACCTAGGTTTGCCAAACACGTTTTAGGAAAAGTCCGACATATGTTCTTACCTTTGTGTTGTATCGTGATAATTGGTATACTAGTGATGTTAAGCCTGTAAATATCATGATTTCATCGTATTTCATTAAGTTAAATATACCAACATAATATACTTATTAAATTTTTTTATTAAATGATAATAACAAACCTGAGCAAACCCGGTCCAGTTAGACGAATAGGCAAACACTCAAAGCAGGGCTCGCATTGAATTGACTTGGCTCGGTAAGTTTCGCTCGGAATGCTGACAGTCAAAGCGCATTGATTCGGCTATCGGTTCTTTAAAACCGCAGCAACTATATAGACGTAGTATCGTATCAGACGTTTTTTCGCTATTTCCTCCTAAGCATTCTCCTTCCGCACATTGTCGTGATTCTTCTGCTCGTACAAAAAAACATAAAAACGAACGTTTTCTATCAAAACTTCGTCCGCCATTGCACACCTATCTCTTCCGCTTGCATCTCAATACGAGAAGTAGTCGAAGGCAGTCGGACATTTCGGCAATTCTTGCTCTGATTCCGATTTGGTTGTTCCGAACGGGCGGAACCGATTCAATGTGCTCCTCTTCATATAATTGCATGTATACCAAACCTTTTGACTGTGCCGTGCCGTACCGAGCCGAGCCGAGTCAATTCAATGCGCGCCCTGCTTAAGGCTGCATTTGCCGACCACACCCATTTATTGCCAATTTAATTTTATTTTAATACAATGTTTTGCTTTATTTTCCTTTTGTATGAATATTGTCACAATATTAACCGTAGATTCATATTATATAGGTATTTTTTAATATAATTAGTAAAAGTCTCAACATATTTTATGATTTATTTTAGGAAAATAAATATTTAAAAAGAATATTGAGGTCCTAGTGTCAGAAAAAAAGTCACATTGGATCTTTTAAAATATTACTCTTCTGAATGAAATCATTATACACGGCAAAACTTTAAATAATGATCTAAAAACTGCTTGCAGGATATTAATCTATATTTAATATACTTATAATCTAATTGTTAAAAATTTTAAAGCAGAAAATCCATGTCAAAATGAAATTAATGCCACCTTAAACAATTAACGCAGTGCGTGCTTTACCTGCGACGTATTCCAAACAGACTATAACTAGTTACGACTAGAAAATGAACAGCGACGTAACGATCACAAATTTATTTTCGGACTTTTGCTAAAATGTGTTTGGCAAACCTAAGTTTGCCGGGTTACATTCTAGGCAAACTCCGAAATAGAGAATAATTTCGGACTTTGCCCAAAACGTCCCGGCAATGGACGGTTTACCGAGGGAAACTTAAGTATGACGATGAAACGGTAAACTTTATCGGTAACATATACACTCCCGTGGCTGTATACGTTTTGCGGAGCTTGAGAGACTCCAGAAAGACGGTGAAGGTAAGGAATGGAAATAATCAGTAAATTAATATGGATATATTGTATTCTGATTGCAAAATTTGTAAAGTATATTTCTAGAGCGTCTACAGTTAGTGTTATTTTCCTTAAGAACAAAATTAGTAACAGTTTCATGTAGTGGTATCTACGATGAACAGGAGTTGTTTGGTTTGATTGGCTAAGCTGCAGAGAAAAAATAGATAGGCTGGAAAAAAGGGTATTAGAGCTCTCTTGGGTTTGAGCTCTTGAGGAAGAAAGGTCGCTGTTGGTGGTGGATAGTTGACATACCCTAACATCTTGAAAGTGTGGAGAATTCCAATAAAGATTAGATAAATTTGTAAAGCTGGTATTAAGGAACTCCATAAGTGAGATTTTCAAGTTAGTATACCAAACTAATTAGTATAACCCGTCAGACAGTATTGTAGCATAGGCTCAGTAAGAGTTGAGGAAGTTTTTAGTGACTGCATGTCAGCTTATTTTGAAGTGTCCGCAGGACACCTCAAAATAAGCTGTAAGCAGTAAGGATACGTATTAAAAAATCCGTTGGATACGAATATTAAAAGAAACCGTATTATCCGTAACCGGTCGAGAACTTGAATACGGATACGGAATCAAAATAATGGTCGCATTCGGGTGGTTACTAATGCAAAGTGCAAAGAGAAAACGGAATCGGGATCCAGTGTGTGCGAACAACACGGTCTGCGATTTGGCATACTTGACCTTATGCTTTCTCCCTCTAATGACATTTCCTAAAAAACGATAGCATACTTGTCGGGGTAACGGGTATCATATGGGATGAGACCCATTGGTTAAACTCGGCCCGCCACACCCGAACCGAATTCAAACGAGAACGAACGACGGTGCCTTACTATCCCTAACCTTCGACTTCGAATCATATGATACCGCATCCACCTATCTACCTGTATCCGAAATAATTCCGTATATACATGTTTCGTAACCGCTCTTGCGCGGCTCAAGAAGTGGATACGTATTCGGATGATGGATACGGATATTAGTTGATTCCGATTCCGTATTATCTGGATATCTAAAGAATACGTATATTTACAACACTAGTTTCCTGGTACACGCAGGTACTGCAGGATAGTCAAGCCAGTCTGCTAGATGGCAGGTTAACTTATTGAGAGTATTTATTATACCAGTATATTGTTTCTAGGTAATCGATAAGATTACAGCGTTTTTATGATCTGTATATGATACATATTTCAGGGTATACCAGGAGTTGGCTGCAAGTCAGTTCACTTTGAAGTGTCCGCAGAACAGTATAGTTTCCTGATACACGACTGCAGGATAGTCAAGCCAGTCTGCTAGATGGCAGATTGACTTATTTAGGGTATTTATTATACTTAAGTTCCATTATTATTTCCTACTTATATCTCTACAAATTTTTTAATTTGCTATAATATCTAAGACAATGACAACTGAAAAATATTAATCACCTCTTTTATTAAAGATTGCGAAACCAGATTATGTCGAAATAATTTATATTAATATTAATAACATTCAATTCCAAAGCTTTATCTTTAGTCAAAAGGATTCATTACATTTTATACGTACAAAAATCGGAAAAGGAAGACATTTGTCAACTGGTCTCTAATTCACTTAGGAAACGTTGGTTTATAATAACCATAATTATTTTTAATAAAAAGAAATTTCAAGTAATTTGTAAGATATTCAAGGGTAATATCATAATATAGGAATAATGAGGAAAATCACAAAATAACAAATTTCAATATTGCCCAACTGGTTTTAAGCTGCTCAGAGCTTAAAATATAATTTATCTATATCCTCTCGACCTTTCAAGTTAATGTTTACCTTAACCTCTATTATGGCTTTATTTGTAGCATAGTAAAAATACACCAAAAACCCTGGCATCAAAGTTATGGTAACAATATTAAACTGGAACTAGCTGTAACATAAATGCTATGCTTAGTTGGAAACTATTATAGTTAGGAAGAACCAGAAATTATTTCAATAAAATTTCTTAGTAGAAATGTAGGTAGACACTGTCTAGTAAAGTTATTTAGAGGGGCACATAGAAAAATATAAAATACTAACATGTTATCGATATTAACATGCAAAGCAGGCGCGGCCCGTGAAATTTCAAAGTTGAATATCTCTGTTGGTACTAATGGGACCCATGCCAAGTTCAGGTTTTTAGTAGTGAGCCTACTAGGAATATTTTGGTAAAGAAAAAAATATTTTGTAATTTGCGAAAAAAAGTTGAATTTTTGAATTGACCCACCTGGGTAAAAAATTAACACGCTTAAGTATTTTATTTATTATTTTTTCCAAACAAATTTTACATCATTTTGTCGACAATTCTTAAATTTTAAGAGAAAAAAATGTATTTGTAGAAAGTTAGTCATTTGAATTTTTTTCAAAATTATATCTTAGGTTTATAAAAATTCAAATGGCTATAACTTTCTACTAACACTTTTTTCTCTTAAAATTTAAGAATTGTCAACAAAATGATGTAAAATTTGTTTGGAAAAAATAATAAATAAAATATCTAAGCGTGTTCATTTTTTACCCAGGTGGGTCAATTCAAAAATTCAACTTTTTTTCGCAGATTAAAATATATTTTTTTTCTTCGCCAAAACATTCCTAGTAGGCCCACTATTAAAAAACCTGAACTTGGCATGGGTCCATAAGTATAGCAGCAGTGATACACAACTTTAAAATTTCACGGGCCGCGCCTGATGCAAAGTAGTATTAATGTCACTTAACCAGCCAATAGTAAAACAAAAATTAAAGTCTTAAAACACGTCAGGTCACATATTACAGTCAGAATTTCATTACAATATTGATATACATAATAAAGAAACAAATCTGTACATTATTTCGCAAACTAAGTTTAAAAATTAGTTATTAAAATCTGTAATTAAGAAATTCCTCATAACTGTAAAAAACTTGATCAACAATAAGGCTTTTTGATTTAAATATTCTGGTGGGAAATCTTTAAAATTTTTGTCCGCGGATTGGGTTCAGAAGAGGACAAATGGACCAAATTTTGCAAGATATGTAAAAAGTAAATGTTTTATACATGAAGCATTAAATGTACGAAAACGTTAATTTGCTTAGTAAACATACCTTGTTTATCATTTTCTACCAAAAGAACAAAATAAATATGAAATATTTTGTAAATTTAATCCTGAGCTGAAGTAGGCTCTCTCTCTCTCTCTCTCTCTCTCTCTCTCTCTCTCTCTCTCTCTCTCTCTCTCTCTCTCTCTCGCTCTCTCGCTCTCTCTCTCTCTCTCTCGCTCTCTCTCGTAGACCGGGGTCGAAAGTAACAGGGGTCAAAAGTAACATCTCAAATATCTTCATAAACGTAATAGATATGCATGCGCTAATTTGTCAAAGATTCCGCCTATTCAGTTGCCAAACTCCCATTAGTACCATTACCGGCTCCATGAAATACAGTTGTGCGTATAGAGCCTTTTAAATTTTTTATATCAAAAAGTAACTTTATTCGAGTTCGTTTTTATTGTGATAAAGTGCATAAAAAGCCATGTAAGTACAATTTATCGTGCTAGACAGTGTTTTTAGGTATTTTGTTATTGTATAGGCATAATTTTGTACCGTGTTGTTGTGTTTTTTGCTTAAAAATTGTAATACAAATTTGCAAGTACAGTCGGGGACGGTTGTAACAAGGCAACTCGGGGACGGTTGTAACGTTACAACCGACCCCGTTGTAGTACAGATAATGTAGTTTTTTATTGCTTTTTTTAAGAATGCCCCGTACGAAGAAAAGGAAGACATACCGTGGTACGAAAGATATAACCTTTTACGAACCAGCATATAACGAAGTTACTAATGGGAATCTCTATATTAGATCATCAGCAAGACAATATGAATTATGCCACGTGTCATTGACAAGATACAAGAAGAAACTCGAAGCCCCCAATGAAAATTTACCAGTGTCCATGATTGTCCTATATAAATATTTTATTATATCCCCAATTTTAAGCATAGTCCTATCATAAATGTGGTGTTACAACCGACCCCCCTTAGTGTTACAACCGACACTGGGTCGGGGCGGTTGTAACAAATTACATCACTTTAATTTTTAGTTACCTGTGAGGTTTTTACTTTGTTCAGCCCTAAAATATCACTTACATAATACAGGTAAGTAATTACCTGAACTATAGCCATACAAATATTATTTCCAATTCTAATAGTTTTTTCATAATTAAATACTAAAGTCAGAATGTTACAACTGACCCCGGTCTACCCTACAAGATTTGATTAAAAAATTTAAATATCAAAAGTAACGAGTTATACATTATTTTTTTAAAGTTCCAACTATTCTCTCTCACACCTTCAACCAGAGTACTAGTTTCTACATATTAAACAATAATGACACCTGAGGCCATGTTTGTCAATGTCTTTATTTAATGAAGCAATTATTTAATTTGAAATATTTCTCATCAAAATGCTACCTACTGAACAAACAATTTTTATAGTCCAGTGTTATGGAGATGGCCAAGTATCATACCGCTAAATCATGGAACAATTTAGCCAAAAATTTGTAGGAATCCCAACAACTCAAATGACAACCTACAACACAATAAAAAGTTCCAAAGAACCTATTCGGTTGTGAATCTCAAGAAGAAGAAAAAGAAATATGACCAAAATGACGCTGCCACAGTTTTAGTTCTTCAGTCTATTAGAGAAACTCCTGTGATCTCCCTTAGAAATCATGGTAAACATATTCTATAAGTTCTGAAAAAACTCATATTCAGATGAACTTGAAAGAAAATAAATTATTTTCGTTGAAACCCCAACATTGGAAGATCGTGCTAAACATCTCCTAGAATTTCTGAAAAAACTCGTAGTTAGATGACCTTAAAAGAAAATAAATTATTTCAGTTTAAACCCACTTTAACCAAACATTGGAAGAAGAAAATGAAGCGAAAAGACTAGATCTTTGTTTATTGGTGGGAGACCTAATTTTATGTAGAAATATCCATTTTTATAAATTTAATTGGTTTTCTGATAACTGTACAGGAGAAAACCCCGAATTTGGAGTTATGAGGCGAAGACTAGCGATAAACTCGAAAACTTGCCATTGAATTTTCGCCAAAAAATGTATTTTAGGTTATAGAATGGCTTCACCGCAGATTTGGTCCAAGGTGGATTGGTAGAAATGGCCCAATTTTGCGGCCCCTAAGGAGCCCCAACTTAACGTTGGCCAATATGTTTCTATGGGGTCGTTTAAAATAAATTGTTTATGCCACTCCAATACCAAATAATATTGACGTGCTAAAAATGCAGAATTACTCAGGCTTTTCGTTCAATATCCCAGGAAGAAATCAGAAATTTCTTCAGATATCTAAGGAAGCAACTGCAAAAATTTATTGATTATGGGGTTGGAGTTTTTAAATTTTGGTATTTTTATTTTATTGCTTAATTTATATTATATTCTTTTGAATTTAATTAAATGTTTGTATTATTTAAAAATTGCATTTGAATAAGAAGTATTTTGAATTAAATAATTGCTTCATTTAATAAAGATACTGACAAACATGTCCATAGGTGTCATTATTGTTTAATAGGTAGAAACTAGTACTCTGGTTAAAAGTGTGAGAGAGAATAGTTGGGACTTTACACAAAACTCGTTAGTTTTAATATTTAAATTTTTAATGAAAGCTTGTACTTTGGCTTAGGGTTTAATTTAAAACATATTTCATATATGTTCTGTTGGTAGAAAATGGTAAACAAGGTATGGTTACTCCTACGCAAAATAAGGTTTCCGTTTTTTATGCTCCCTATATAACAAATTAAATTTTTCATAAAGTAAATCTTATTTATTTTATGAAACCCAAGCAAACCCAAGCAAAAACTTTTATTAGGAGTGGCATTTTTACGTTTCTTGAAAAATTTGTTCCATTTGTCATCTTCGAAACCCCATTCGCTGAAAGGATTTTTTGTCTATGTGCCTTATATTTTGACAAACTACAACCCCCGCTATACCTGACTAGGGGCCCATCTGGGGGGTCGCGACCCCAGGTCAATGAACGATACTCTAGGGTTCCAAATTTAATTTTTACAAAATTGTATGTTCGAAAAATTTGCTATGAAAATTACTTTGGAAAATTTTCTGTTTACATGAACCAGAACTTCCAAAAGACCTCAACAACCTAAGACCATCAACAAAATTAGCTTGAATCAGATAAGCAGATTAAGTAATAATATACCAATTAAAATATTTAAAAAATGTAAAACGTTTAGTGAAAAGTATGATATTATCATTAATTAAATTAGATGTGAAAACCCATAAAATAAAAGTTGTTTTGATGAAACGTCAATCGTCAGGTGTATGCTTAATAATTTATTAGACGGTGTCCATATGTAGAGATTTTCCTATATTCGTAACGTCTTAATCAAAATTTAATTACATATAATTCAGTTAATTAACTCATAAAAAATTTTACAGACATTAGTTTACGTGCCTATTAATTCGCCTTATTCTTAATTTTTGCGTTATTAGAAACTTAATCCTAAAGATGCGTTTCCATTATTACAGTGAATATAGAGAGTCTGTTAAGTAAAGAATTTAAGAAAATATATCCATTCAGTCAAAATCTAAAGCTTTATATTGATATTTAATAGGTCTTTATACAGTAAGTCCACCGATGGGGTAATGTAGAGGGTATACAAAAAAAAATGTTAAAAAAAAAGTTGTTTTAAATTTTAAAAGAAGTCTCATTTTAGATTTTCAAGTAAAAATTTGAAATTTCTAAATGACCTACGCTTATTAAATGAAAATTTTTCATATTATCGCCTTTTTTATGTGATTACACCTTTCATACCTGTGACGTATTTGTCAAGATAATAAAGATGTTGCCTTTAGAGCAAAGAATATTTATAGTCCAAAAATTAAACTGTTCCTTCTGGATAAAAGAAACTTTCATCGGTAAATAGAATACGATTTTTGTAATTTTGCGATCATTATTAATCTTGTACTCACAAAATTTCATTCTTTCGATATGAACACGCGGTGAGAGCTCGTAACCGTTTTGGAATTTACAAGATTTGTACGTTTCTTGCTTTAGGGCTTCGCGGCAACTGCTCCGAAATTCTGTGGAATTTTTAGCAATATGACTAAGATTAACACATGGACTCTCCGCAACTGTTAGGCATACCTCCATTCTAATATCTTAGAGGCCACTACAATGGAATTTCTTGTTCGCTTTACATCCGAGCTGATTACACAACCAGTATCATCATCGTGACAGTGTCATCTTGCTAGGTACTGGATAAGTTATTGCAAAGTTATCGGCAAATCTCAATTCGTCTTCTAGAGTTTGAAACTACTTTAATTCGTTCATTAGCCTTAGTGTTAAAAATTCAGTAATTTTAAAAAATTGTGTTTTCAAAAAAAGATATTTTGAAGAAACTGTGTTTTAACACTTTAACCCCCATGTGTATAAATTTGACATAACAAATAGTTCCTCTCAGCCTGCGTGTATATATCTAATACGCGACAACCAGACGGATTTAAATAGTACTTTATAACCCGTGAACGCATTTTTTCATGCATTTATATGGATCGTGGTTCACCTCTGGGTTGAGATAACTAAATCTTTGTTACAGCTTGGTGATCGAAGAGGTACTGAGGTAATAGTGGCAACAATGCTGAGAAAAGCTTGACCTTTAAGCACATGTTTGATTTACCGTCTAGACGTGTCTAGCATTGATTTTTTGATCGAGACACTACAAAAAAATAAAAAAATAGAAAGTACAACATAAAGGCGAGAAAGGCTTTAGAAAGCAACACCAAAGTTATCGTTGGTAAATGGCCAGATAAACGGAAAGTTACTTTCTTAACAACAAAATCTTATCCCAAAATGGTAGAAGTTCAGACAAAGTCAGGATTTAAAACAAGCCTTGCCCAATAAAGAATCAAGCCAAGCTTGCTCCTGACTCAGCCGTATTTTAAATTGACCTCGTAGGTTTATATGGGCTATATAAAGGCATTAAAACAAATATACGCACTTTAGGAGGTTAAAGCGAGACAAAATTTGTAGACTGCCCACCAATAATATCACTTTCGGCGCGCGCCTGGCCATCGACGCGACGCCGCCGCCGCCACCGGTTCTTGGCTTATCCCGGACCACAAGCCACAATGGAAATACACTTGAATAGCTCCGTGAATATTCTATTGCAAATCATTTGGGTTAGACAAAGAAAAACTAATTACCTTATATGGGCATTATATTTGCATAAACTTTTGTTTACATTTTATTACGTCGCGCCGGCACTTATTTTAGTTTAAGAGATGTTTCGGCATTCCTAATTTTGTTGTGTAATATATTTTTGGATAATATTTGATATTTGTGTTGTGTCCTTTGTGTAGTAGTGTAGTACTAGTACTTGAGTAATTGTGTTAACAATGGCTTTAACAGTGCAAGATTAGAATTAACTCTTTTTTCAGAGACGGGAAGTAACTGTCATTTTTAGAATTAGGAATAATTACTTATTTTATTTTTTTATACCAATTACAGATATTTTTTATACCTCCTGTGCCAGTGCATTAGACGCGCATGCCTCGCCTGTTTTGTGAAGATTTAGTACATTGTCATTAAATTTAGTACTTTTTCTATCAGAATATAGCAATAAATAAAAAAATTCTGGCAACACTGTATGCTAGTATTGCTAGTTATATTTTTTACTGAATTTTAGCGAGCGGATAATATTGGATAACATCAGAATTGTTTCAGACACAGGCGGATATTTCAACAACACTAATTCTAGGTGTCCCTTAGGTTTTTTTGCGGTGTGCTCTCATGCAAGCGTAGAATCTGTAATACCTATTATAAGTTAAATAAACAGCCACTTACCCATTAATATTCGGCCTAGTTTTAAAAGTCCATATACGATATCTCGATTACATTTGGTCACTGATAACGCACCTAAAGTATATTTTCATAACTTTGCTCCAGTTACTTAAAATAAAATCGAGTTATTGTTTTGGTATCGCCACCTCATTTTACTGTCCTTTGTTCTCTGACCTAAAAAGAAAGAATTAAGAGTATCTTAATATTTCTTTGTTGTTTTGCAAACCTACCAGTTATACTATATTTAGTTATGTATATCGTTAATTTTCACTGCATTTTACTAGTCATTTAAAAAGTAATGTGCCAAATATCTTTTCACATACCGCTAATAATAAGATGACCGTATCGTAGAATAGAAATAAGTAAAAAATTAAGCGCTACATTAGCGCTGGCAAAAATTCTCATAATTGGGTTCAGTTTTTAACTTCCAACACACTCCTAAAAATAAAAGTTGAGTGTGCCTATGTAAATCCGAAATTATGGAAAATTCGACTTTTAAATCATGCTACAAGTGAAGGAATGTCTTCGGCACCTTAAAAAACTCCCAATAACCTTTTAGTTCCTTTTCATCTGGTACAGGGTGTCCCATTCTTGATGCTTTTATAGGGTATCTATCTTCTTCGTAAAGAGAGCACATTAAATTGACAAAAAATATCCCAAAAAAAGGCCAGGTCACATTCTCCAAGGTTGCGTGGAGGTATTCCAGGAGCCCCCTCTGGCTACGGCCCTGGTAAGTCAGTATACATCGTTAGGTACCTTTGAAAAGTGAAATCTTAGAAACATCATGATCGTTCAAAAAAAATGTTAGCTTATGGAATATGAATTCAGAAACTTAATGTTTCTGATACGATGCTATAGAGTGATTGAGGTAATTGTAGAAAATTTAAGGGGTTATATGCAGTCAGGAGGCCTAAAAAAGCGATTTTTCAAAAATTTTTCCTGAGAAGACTTTTAAATTTATTAATGTAAAAATTTGTACACATATTATGATAACTTTTAGCTGTATTTTAAGATTTTTGTATTTCTACAAATAATAATTTTGAAAGCTGCTATAGCTGATCTCCAGAAGTTCCTCTCAAAAAAAGGCATCTTGCGGTGAGAACGATATCTCTGGACTGGATCATCTAATATGAAAAAACCAAACAGATTTCGTTAAAGTAATGTATAATCTTCTAATTAACGGAAGGAATAAGCAAAATAAAATTGTTTGACAAAATGGCGGCTTCTCAAATAACAAAAACAATTTTTGACCAAAATTTTGGCCTTAAAGTGTTTATATAATATATAGAAAAAATATTTATCGGTGAGAAAAAACGTTCCGTTAGTTAGTAAAAAATATACTTAAGAAGCTTGTGTTGAAATTTGAGACTGATCGGTTCAGCCGTTTCCGAGAAATCTTCGTCACCGACTCTAAAAACACAGTTTTGAGAAAAACGCGTTTAAAGTTTCAAAAGCACTTTACATAGCGTACAATCGCTCTAAAAAGTCTTTCCAAATATGCGTGTAACTTCGAAAATAATCGCCGGATTACCTTGAAATTTTCTGTGTGTGTACTTGAATATATGTACATTAGGAAAATGAAATTAAAAAAAAAGGATTTTTTGGAAATTCTAACTGTGTATAACCCCTTAAGACATTTAAAGCTTCCCCCACTTGCCTAGAATTTTATGATTTCTCTATATATTTTAATGGGGCGATATAGCATTCCTCCACTTGTATTTTGTTTTTAAACCGGTGCAGTGGGGTAATTCAAGTAAGGTGTAAATAAGTGTTCTCATTTATCCGTAAATATAGATTTATAACTTTTACTTTTCCAGAAAAATAAACAATTTTGCGTTAAACTTAGTAATTGTGTTTATACGCGAATTCCGAGTTATAGAAATTACGCCTGAAATTCCAGAAAAAACTTTTATGCTTGTGGCATTGGCTAAAACTTGCCTCTTGTATTATGGATACTGATTAAGCTGGTATTTTTTTACGAAATTTTACTGAAGTCAGGATTTTTTAGAACAATCGGTAATTTGTACCTATGTTTTTATAGTGTCACTGTATCGGAGTAATCAGAAGTGCCTTCATCTATATCAATGGCATATGCCTTAGCAACGAACAAAATAGAATTCTTGTAAAACGAATCGTTTTTGAGTCAAAGCAACAAATATAGAAATCGATTTTTTTAAGGTGCTTACCCTGTATAATATGTTTCACTGGAAGTATTGCCGGTTTCAAGTCAGGGTAGAGCCCAGCCTACATGCAGTTTTTTTTTTTGGTCAAATTGTTGAAGTTTTTAAAATGTCGCCTTAGATTACGGGCCAACAAACAGACCGATGAACATGGACATAAATATGGAAAACCATGTTTTTTTTTGTAGAGCCGCAAAACATGAACCTAAAAAAATCTCGGGAATTTTTTTTTACTCTTTTTCCCCTCTAGAGAGGGAGAAAAAGTATGCAAGTCATTTACTGGTAATACACGAACTCATAATAACATTTTGATAGCAACGCCAATTATTTAAAGTAATGGAATCGTCCTCATAAAAATGTAAATATGCAAAATGATGACAAGTGCGTTATTTCTAGGTGTTGTAATTTTATGATAAGTAGTACAATATATTAAATCTGAAAGTTTGAATACATTTGTCATCCAATGTATTTTCGTCTTTCGTTTTCGTTATTAATTTTGCCACTGTAAATCATTAATCATAGTTTCATAAACTCACATAATTTACTAGAGAACTAATCATGCTAACAGCTTTATCACGATCTATCAATAAAATATCTATTTGATAAATTTAAGATTAACTTTAAATTTTAGGCAAAATATGGATTTATGTTAATGGCTTTTATTGGCTAATTTGATATTCCTAATTGCTTGTTTTATATACAAGATCGTAAATTTTATGTTCGTCATAATATGACAAACTTCTTATTTATTTTCTCATAATGAGGCACAGGAAAAAATATTCCTTCCATTGAAGGCTCAGCTATAAACAATATAAAATGTACCGTCGCCGGAGATTGTGTAAAATGTGAGGGTTTCGTTATTGTTTTAAATCTCTTATATAAGTTTCTGGAATGGGAAAAGGTAAATCCAGGAGAGTTGGCGCAGTAGGTGTTATGAATTGGCGCAGTAGACGTTTTGGTAGGCACTGATACGATAGATCCGGTAATGCTGTAACCTTGCCTTTCAAACTACCATATATTTAGTTACCAAATTAAAGTTTATTGTAAGCCGTTTGAGTGGACGTAGTGGTGAAAGGTCACTCATCTAACTTCCATCCTATCACTACTGGTGTACCCAAAGGTTTAGTCCTAGCACCAACGCTATTTCTTCTTAACAATAATGACGTGCTCTTTCCAACTACCAATCCCTTCTACAGCTACGCTAACGATAGTACTGTTCACTTCAACATTTATTTTTCGAGTCAAGAGCTGGACAATAGACTCAGATCTATGCACTCATCCCTTTCCCAAGATATTCAATTAATCTTGGACTGTGGTGCCAAAATCCTTGTTCAGTTCAACGCCTTCAAAAACCAGTCTTGCTCACTGTCACGCAAAAAAAAATCGGCAACAATTACCCCATCCACATGAATGGCGAAGCCCTACAGAAAAATGAAACGTTCGAACTTGTTGGCATCGCTTTCGAACATGATCTCAGCTGGCACAAACGCATCACTGCTATAGCCACAACAGCAGGTAAGAAGCTTGGTTTTCTCTTCCGAGCCAGAAAATAGGTTTCCCTTCCAACTTATACACTCTCTGTGTTTCCAGCTCTGGATGTGTTAGTCGAACTTCCCCAGTACAATCACGGTACATGGTACTTAGGCTTCGGTCTTTGTGGGCACTCAGAAGATAAGATAAAACCTAACCAGAGTACTGTTCCCACATCTGGGGAGCGATATCACCTTTGGCACTTAAGATCCTTGATTCTATTCAAACAAGAGCTGTTTGACTCATTAATGACCCAGTTCCCACAAGAAAACTCCCTTCTCTCGCTCATCTCTCGCTATCTTTGGTAAAACTTTCCGCTGAATCAAAAAAGATTGAAAAAAAATTCTGACGAATGGATTTCCCTTCATACAACCTCAATTCCCCTCAAAATTCAAAAAATGGCCATCCAACCCACCTATCTTTAGTAAAATTTTTCGCTGAATCCGAAAATGACAAAAAAATTTATGACATATGGATTCCACCCCATACACCCTCAATTCCCTCGAAAAACTCAAGAATCCAAACTGGCCACCTAACCCACCTATCTTTAGTAAAATTTTCCGCTCAATGTGAAAATTATAAAAAAAAATTGACGTATGGATTCCCCCCACACACCAAATTGCACCCAAAAAAACAAAGGCTAGCTGCCGAAAAAAAAAACAGGCTCAAAAAAAAATTCATGAGCGTTGCATTCTATGTTTTTTTAAGCGCTGAACACGACACTACAGTCGAACTCATACTAAACTTTAGAAATGCTCTCTCAAGCAATAGATCAGACATGCAAACTGAAACTGTGGCTCAGATATGCACACTCAGAGCAAACGTTGGACATGCAAAGTTAAAGAAAACCCCAGACATGCAAACTCAAACTAAACTATTATTAGCTAAGGATTTCTTTACCCCGCAGCATTAGCATTAATAAAGATAGGTAGGTTGGATTTTTTGAATTTTTGGGGAGAACTGAGGGTGTATGGGGGGAATCCATACGTCAGAATTTTTTTTTATCATTTTCTGATTCAGCGGAAAATATTACTTAAGATAGGTGGGTTGGATGGCCAGTTGGATTTTTGGGGGGAATTGAGGGTGTATGGGAGGGAATCCATACGTCAGGAATTTTTTTAAAAATTGTTATCGGATTCAGCGGAAAATTTTGCTAAAAATAGGTGGGTTCGATGGCCAGTTTGGAGTTTTTGAATTTTTGGGGGAACTGAGGGTGTATGGGGGGAATCCGTACGTCAGGAATTTTTTTAAAAATTATTTTCGGATTCAGCGGAAAATTTTGCTAAAATTAGGTGGGTTCGATGGCCAGTTTGGATTTTTTGAATTTTTAGGGGAACTGAGGGTGTATGGGGGGAATCCGTACGTCGCATTTTTTTTTAATTTTCTCACTCAGCCGAAAATTTTACTAAAGACGGATGGCCATTTTGGATTTTTTGAATTTTTGGGGGAATTGAGGGTGTATGGGGTAATCCATACGTCAGAATTTTTTTTATCATTTTCGGATTCACCGGAAGGTTTTACTAAAGATAGGTAGGGTCACGTCTCTAAAACAATTTTTTTTTGTCGGCCTGTGATATTAGCCCTTTCTTAGTAAGAAGCAGCTGTGCAAAATTTCAAGTCTCTAGACCCAGCGGTGTGGGCTGTACGTTGATATATCAGTCAGTCACTCAGTTTCTTCCTTTATAATATACAAGCCATAAAGTATGGAATATGTAAATTCATTATATAAAGAATAGCACCATTTATGTAAAATCGCTCGGACACGCCAACTTTATTTTTATTTCTTACATATTTTAAAAATATTTGGCGTTATACAGGGTGACTCAAAAAAGTAGGAAGTACGTTAACTTTAGATTTTTAAATAGAATACCCTGTATCTTTTTACATTTTCGGATTCTACCTAAAATTCTAAACATTTTTTATGTAGCATATGATATACCAATATCGGATAGTTTTGAAATTATGCAAGTCTAAGTTTTTAATTTGTTCGGACATGTTAATTACTAAAGCACAATTATTTAGATGAAGTTTTTCCAAATGTGGATCTGGAGGAGGGGGTTTACTGAGTGGCCACCGAGATCACCAGATCTGCCACCTTTGGATTTTTTATGAGGTTATTTAAAGAGTAAATTATTCAAAACAAAACCAATAGATCATGATGATTAAAAAATTCGCATTCGAAATGAAATTCGACTAAAACCTCCTAATATAGTGCATATAATCAAATAGATTTTGTAAATAGACTTTGTTATTGCCAAGTAGCAAATGGTGAACATTTTGATCATCTAATTAAATATCATTAAATTACCTTTGAAGAGTACCCGATATCATGCATTACCTACTGTTAGTCTTAATACTGTTAATTTTTCTAAAATTTAATAGTGTTTTTAAGTTTAATTAACTAAAAATAAAATATTTTGTTATTTAATTTTTTTTGTTGACAGCCTATTTATATTCTAATAAAACAGTAGAAATTCAGGTTAGTTTAGTTTAATTTTCATCAGGGCCTCCAGATTGGCTCTGTTAGTATTTAGCGCAGGGATATATAAGCGCAGGACTATTTATCGCTGGGACAATAGTTAATATTATAGTAGTTATATATATATATATATATATATATATATATATATATATATATATATATATATATATATATATATATATATATATATATATATATATATATATACATATATATATAATAAATGTAAATGCGAAGATTTACTTCTTCGCTAGTGCAGCCAAAAGGCCGTGAATGAAAAATAAAAATAATGAGGACCATCTTTGATTCTGGTCTGGGTGACCTCCTGCTATCGATTTCTGGGCCCTTACCCATCAGCGGGCAGGCTTACACCCAGAGTGGCTGAAGAACAGACCACGATTTGACCAGAATCAAAGAGAGTCCTTATATCCAAAATGTTCGGAAAGGATGGGTAAGATGTAGTGGCTCGCGCCAACTAGTTCACACAGTGTTGCTCCAAAAATGTTTGGCTGCTAACACAATAATACTCGAAAGTATGTCGAATGTTGGCGCGAGCCACTACATCTTACCCATCCTTTCCGAACATTTTGGATATAAGGACTCTCTTTGATTCTGGTCAAATCGTGGTCTGTTCTTCAGCCACCCTGGGTGTAAGCTGATGGGTAAGGGCCCAGAAATCGATAGCAGGAGGTCACCCAGACCAGAATCAAAGATAGTCCTCATTATTTTTATTTTTCATTCACAGCCTTTTCGCTGCACTAGCGAAGAAGTAAATCTTCGCATTTACATTTATTATATTACCTATAGGCCAAGAAATCTTCCATTTTTCTACTATTGTTGTGCAATGGTGCATTTGTACCGTCGACGTCGAGAAAATCGACATTCGACATACTTTCGAGTATTATTGTGTTAGCAGCCAAACATTTTTGGAGCAACACTGGGTGAACTAGTTGGCGCGAGCCACTACATCTTACCCATCCTTTCCGAACATTTTGGATAATAAGGACTCTCTTTGATTCTGGTCAAATCGTGGTCTGTTCTTCAGCCACCCTGGGTGTAAGCCTGCTGATGGGTAAGGACCCAGAAATCGATAGCAGGAGGTCACCCAGACCAGAATCAAAGATAGTCCTCATTATTTTTATTTTTCATTCACGGCCTTTTCGCTGCACTAGCGAAGAAGTAAATCTTCGCATTTACATTTATTATATTACCTATAGGCCAAGAAATCTTCCATTTTTCTACTATTGTTGTACAATGGTGCATTTGAACCGTCGACGTCGAGAAAATCGACATTCGACATACTTTCGAGTATTATTGTGTTAGCAGCCAAACATTTTTGGAGCAACACTGGGTGAACTAGTTGGCGCGAGCCACTACATCTTACCCATCCTTTCCGAACATTTTGGATATAAGGACTCTCTTTGATTCTGGTCAAATGGTGGTCTGTTCTTCAGCCACCCTGGGTGTAAGCCTACCCGCTGATGGGTAAGGGCCCAGAAATCGATAGCAGGAGGTCACCCTGACCAGAATCAAAGATAGTCCTCATTATTTTTATTTTTCATTCACGGCCTTTTCGCTGTCGCATTTACATTTATTATATTACCTATAGGCCAAGAAATCTTCCATTTTTCCACTATATATATATATATATATATATATATATATATATATATATATATATATATATATATATATATATATATATATATATATATATATGTTATATTTTTTTCGTTTTTTTCTTGGGTACCTGTAGGTTTTTTATATAAAAAATTAAAACAATTATTTGCCTGACGTTTCGCTCATCTTGGCGAGCTTTATCAAAGGTTGGAATGTATCTACAATAAAATGTTTCTCATTAGTTTCACAAATCAAATCCTTAAACTCAAAATACAAAAAATATACAAACAATTGTCAATAATAATTACTGGTACATACCTCGAAAGTACTGCTTGGTTTACTCTGTAAACCAAGCAATACAAGAGAAGTGGAATGCTCTAGGCATTTGTAGCTGGACAGTAAAGGGATGCATACCTAACGCGCCTCTCGTTGTCCTGTTAGGAACAGTCAAGGTGGAAATTATGGCGGCTAGTTTTTCGGAGCAAAATCCGTGGAAGTATCGGTAGAAAAAAGGATAAATAACCAGCGCGACGATGAGCGAGAGAAGGGAGTTTTCTTGTGAAGATTAGATTAATGAGTCGAATGGCTCTCTTTTGGACAGAATCAAGGATGCTAAGCTCCCCAGATAATATGGGAACAATACTCTAGATTAGGTCCTATTGGGGAATTCACCAATAATGCTATGAACCAATTATATTATCAGTATTAAAATAATCCCAAATTACACAATGAAGGTTAGACATACTAGTCTAGCTCTGACTTGTTGCAATAAAAAGAAACGGAAAATAAAATTGCTAAAAGGTTCCCTGATAAAAATTTTAACACATTTCACTATTTCATTAAAGGAATTAAATTTTACTTTTATTTTGCGTACGGTGTAAATTTATGCTTATGTTTCCTATTAGCTGATTTCTCATTTTTAATTGATTGTTTGAACATAATCATACATTTTAATATTCATAGATAATTTTTTGTTCATTTATTTATAGTCGGCTAACCTGTAGCAAAAGTAACTTTTTTTATTTATTATTGTTTTCAATTACTAATTAGTTTTTTCTAAACGTTTAACAATAACATGGAAATATTTTTTATACCAAGATTTTCTTCTTTCCTAGTGAAAGATTTAGGTTACAGTTTTTTAATATCCAGTAGTCACCCAAGCTGAGGGAGTATGATAATATACCACGTGTGAACAATATGCATAATAACATTATGATCAGAATATTCACGACAATTAGTTTTTCGACATCAGGTACATTTATAAGAGCATGTGCATATTGTTATAAAAAGGGGGGGAATACAATTATTTATATTTTAAAGCAATCAGATATTACAGGGTTTGCTCTTCCTAATCTGGCCCTCACCTACGAGAACGGTTCTTGCCAGGCTTTTAGTTATGTGGCATAATTTCCGAGTGATAAACTATACTAAAGTAAACCTGTACAGTGTAACGCCCCGTGGACAAAAATGTATATATTGACACTTTCTATTATATATGTAATTATCAGCGAATAGTGTAATAAACATTCCACCTAATTGGAATTATCAGATATCATCGTAGTTTTATGGCTCTGAAGTAAGGGTAACTTACAGAAAGTGCATTACCTATTTTATCAGTTGCAACTTTGCTTGAGCTGTGAACAATTGTATTTTGAAAGTGGTTTTTGTTTGCTCTTCGTGATTTTCTTCAAACTTCTGTAAGTTTGAAAAAAAGTATACAAAAGTATATCTGCTATTTCGTAGGAAATTTTACGTAGAATTTGATAAAAGTATTCAATTTCGCAAATCTGTGCAAACTCTTAAAAAACAAATTTTTTTCAGGCTCAGGTCGACCTCTTACGTATGGTGACTGTTTCGATGTCTGGGTGGTGGCAACAGGTGAAGCCAAATTTAGTGTAGTAAAACAGTTAAGTTCGTCGGGGTTTAGGTCCCATAAATGGGGATATAAAATTTTTTTGTCCAAAGTGGAGTATCAGGTTTTTCTTACAATATGTATTGATTTTTACTGTGGACCTACCACTCTCGAAGAAGATCAGCTGGACCTAGGAGCAAGTAGTAATGTCATGATAAAACTTTCAGAAACCATTCGAAGAAATCTAAACTACAAACTTTTTTTGATAATTGGTTTACGAGCATTCCACTTATCTAACCAAAAACGGTATTTTACTCCTGGGTACAGTAAGAGGTAATCGTGTACCGGATTTTCAATTTCCCAAGGAATTGGACATAAAAAGAGGGCAGAGGAACGGTTTTAGAAAAAGTAACCAATGTAAATAACGTCGACGTATCTGCTGTGTCATGGTATGACAATAAAATTGTGAACACCATACCCACGTACGTTGGGAGTCAACCTACGTCTGAAGAAAGGAGGTATTGCAGAAAATCTAAGAGCTACATATATAGAGATATCCCGTCCGTAAAGTATTGCTGCGTATAACGCTTATATGGGGGGGGCGTTGATCTTGTAAATTCCATGTTAGGTTTCCATTTCCTCGATACGACTTGTGTAAACAGCTGGTTACTATGGAGACGAAATTTGAAAAATAAGGATTTATACCTACCACTTTCAGAGTTCAAGCCCGCCGTTGCGGAAGTTTCGACGAGAGCTAATAATAGAGAGAGAAAAAGGGAAAGGCCAAGTACCTACCTCCTTACAACCTGCAGTGCATTTGAAAAAGATGAAATATCCATTTTCTCAAATACCAGCCAAGGAAATACGGACTGATAACCTAAATCACTTACCGGTAGTGAATGAGGACAGACAAAGGTGCAAATATCTAGAATGTAAGGAAAAATCCCAAATTTCTTGTGGCAAATGTAGAGTATTTCTATGCCTAAATAAAAACCGTAACTGCTTTTATAGATTTCATACAGAATAAAACCTTTTTCGAATAATTTTTTATTTTAGTTTACAGAAGATACTGATCCCTTGTCAGCATATAATATTACGACTACTCTTGAAGATAGCGAAGCAAATGAAAGTGACTCAGGGGCAGAATAAGATACATATTATAACTACATATACTTCTTTTTCCTTTATATTCTTTTCATCAGTGGCGTACCTACGGGAGGGGCTGGGGGCGGCAGCGCCCCCCCCCCCCCCCAGACCAACGTACTAGACACACAAAAATTAAAAAAGTGCACTACTAATGGAATACATCCACCGAATTGCATTATTCAGAACAGTAACTGTAATAGTTAATGAAAAGCATGGGCGAAAAAACTTAATAGTTTTTAAAGCAAAACTTTTTATGAAGAGTAACTTTTTTCTCTAAAATTCATAATAAAAAAGTTTGTCATTTGCAAGAAAATCCACGCACACCCTGTATATAGCCTTGACCATATTTCATTCACTCAACCCATTTGCGATATATTTATTAACATATTACCATTGATAAAAAATAGTTTTGATCCGGTGAGCAGATCGGTGAAGGACGAGCTTACTTCGGATCTTAGACTAAGTGTATGGCAAACAATTGTCTACACAGTGGAAAATCTTGTGATCAGTTATTTGTAATTGTTTTTATTGATTTAAGTTTTTAGATGTGTTAGATCGACTTTGCACTGGGCTAATTTAAAATTAAATATACAGGGTATCTTAAAAGTAGCGAATTGCGATTTTATAAACCTTTTGGTTTATACCATTCAATACGGATTCTTTGATACGAATTTAATTTATAGACATAAACGTAGCCTGTTTCATTGTCATCATCAAAAACTCCCTTAAATTTATTTTGTTTTTCTTGTTTTAGATAGTATCCAATATAAGTATTGTATTGAAATTAACAAAAATTGTCAAGAAGTTTTTTGACACGTTTTGTTAATAATTTCAATACAATACTTATATAGAAAAATGACTCGTCATCGTCAGTGCCAAGTAAGCGTAAAAATGGATTGTTTTCGTCTAGACCTGCCTTTTCACATGTTTGCCCGGTGGAATACAGACTGCGTGGAAGACATAGCGACGGCGCGGTGTGCGGATGTTTAACGCTCTCTTTCTCCTCTGTCTTGGTCCTACACACTCATACTATATGAAACAAAACAAAAGGAAAATTGGTGGTATCGTCTCTTCTTGCTGAAGGTCAATGATTAGTTTCGAGATCGAATATCGGATACAACTCAATCCACTTATAAAACACGATACGCACGAAAGCACAAGAAAGTTGATTTTTTTAGCGACATTCATGGTATGTTTTTCTACTTCGTCAGCGCTAATCCACACTAGTAACTGATTTCAAGACCTAAATGCCACTTCACTATCGGTTTCAAACTATTCTATTTACAGCTGATAAACATTTTTGTTTCTTAAATATTGTATCTAGATCAATAGTGTTATGAATACAAATCAATTCCACGATATTGAAACTTTACTAAAAATTTTATTTAGTAATGCTTACAGTAACTTATTTAACGCATTTATCTGCATGTGTGATGGCATTTTTTCAACTTATCTCTATAAGAGCTCGTGAGGCAAAAGCCAAATTATAAACAAAAAAACTTGTTTTAAAGAAAGACAAATCGACGTAAATAATACTCATCACTGTAATGGTGGTCCATGGCGTCATAATTCTTGGTACCACCGCGATTAAATTTTCGTTACGGTAATGAATAAAATATTTTAAGAATTTGATGTTAGAAATCTTGCTAATACACATCCTTTTAGATATAATAACTGGCGTTCTCCTAATAATAGTCATTGATTGAACCCAATAAAAGTGTTTCTTTTTTAAATATGGGTTCTGATCTAATGTTACTTTTTATCAGAAGACTAAAAACTGCATCAGCTCTGAAAGCACTGCACGTACAATAGAACAAGTTTTTGGCCTAATGATACAGGATTTAAAAGCCCAGGGAAGTTCAAGTTCAAAATATGACATTTTCGTATATCAGCGAGCCAATTAATTTAAATATGAGTCCTTAAAGTTGCTTTGATTCTGTAATAGCCATCCAGAAGCATTGTCTATGTAATCTTAGGCTAGTTAATATTGAAATATTACCTAATTGTTTTACAAAATTGCAAATGTGTGGATGTGCAGACATTTTACAGTTATCGTCTTACTATAGGTAAGATACTAAAGAACAGGCAACCACCGCGATTAAATTTTCGTTATGGTAATGTCTAAAGTATTTTTAAAATTATATGTTTAAAATCTTTGATCCTTTGTGATAATAACTGGCGTTCTTCTAATAATAGTCATTGATTGAACCCAATAAAAGTGTTTCTTTTTGAACTGATGCTATTTTTATCAGAATACCAAAAACGGCACCAGTCCTGCAAGCAATGCGTGTGCACAAGAAGAACTTTTTGGCCGTACAGTATTTAAAAACCCAAGGAATTTTCAAAATTCGCATAAAAAAATGTGATATTTTCGTATATCAGCGAGCAAATTAATTTAAATATGAGTGAGTACTTAAAGTTGCTTCAATTTTATATTAGCCATACCAAAGCATTTTCTGTGTACTCTTACACTAGTTCAATTTAAATAGTACCTAATTATTTTACAAAATGTGTAGATGATATACATTTTACAGGTATCTCCTGACTATATGTAAGATACTAAAGAATATCCAATCACCGCGATAAAATTTTTGTTAGGGTTATGTACTGAATATTTAAAGAATTTAATGTTAGAAATCTTGCTAACACATCTTTTTCGATAATCACTGGGGTTCTCCCAATAATAGTCAATTATTGAACCCAATATAGGTGTTTAAGTCTTTAAAGATCGGTTTTGAACTGATGATATTTTTACCAGAAGCTGAAAACTGTACTAGCCTTTTCAGCAATGCATGTGCAAAAAGAAGAACTTCTTGGCCTAATATTACAGGGTTTTAAAGCCCAAGGAAGTTGAAGATTCGAGGAAAAAATGTGTTATTTTCGTATATCACCACGCAAATAAATTTAAATATGAGTCCTTTAAGTTGCTTCGATCCACTAATAGCCATAAAAAATGCATTTTCTATGTAAGTACTCTTATGCTAGTTAAGAATCTTCTGACTAAAGAATATGCAATGATTTTTAAAGTTTTTTTCGGTGCCGAAAACCTCAAACGGATGATGTGTGGTTCTGGTCTGAGACGCATTTTGCTGTAGCTATAATAATATATCATTTAAGGATATCATGCCAAATATTTCTCTTTTTGCACATCCATCGGTCACAGAGCTTATGAAAGTGTTTCCATGTCTTGTGATAAAAAAACAGCCGTTAAAAACCCCAAAAATAGTTTAAAAAGACGTTTTTATTCAGTAAAGTCAATGACTAGGGTGGCTGAAGAACAAACCATGTCTAAATCAAAATCAAAACGAGACCTTAAACGGTTTATACCTCGATTTTGAACGGGTAAGATATAAGAGATATTTAATTAATCCAGTTCTTGACGAACTAGCGGAGGAAGGGAAAACTTTTGGAGGTAAGCGGTTCAAAATCCTGACGAGAATGGAATCAAAAATGTATTTCCAGCCTATAATGAAAAACTAAAGCAGCAATTATTTTCTAAATCGAGTTTTTCCTTTTCAAAATAAATAAATATGCATTGCCTATATAATTTATTAAATCTATAAATCGTTAATTTTAGAATTGACATCCTATGCACAATCTTTGATATATCTTACCTTATCAGCATTTAAATCTTCTCTCAATCTTTCCTACTTCCTGCAGCGAATAAATAAATAAATCACAATAACGACTTCACCACGCCGTACGTTTTGGCGCGTGCTTCCAAATCACGCCGACACCGTGTTATCACGATTTATCCGTCGTTAAGCAACCGAAGAATACAGAAGAAGCCGGGTACGACTACAATCGGCTTCCGACTGGCTAAAAGAAGACTCAGACGGCAATGGCACACATTAACGACAAGTGGGTCACTCTCTCCCAGACACCCTCTGTACTGTGCGATATCACACCTTGTTCGGAGAGGGACTGGATGTCTAACAACGCCAGATATGTCTGCAGGAAATGCAGTAATTACAGATTTTTCCAAGTGTTAATCGAAAATTGCACCTGTGCCGACTAGCAAGTGCAGGAATTTCACTTTTATTGCTTTGTAGTCTTTGTGTAACAGCGAACGATACCGGATGATAATTGGCAGGAAATTGAAATGTGCGATGTAATATAAAAAAGAAGTTTTGAGACTTTCATCCCCACTTTGATGTTAGTAATATTCCACATTATTCTAATAATACTAACTGTCTAGCTTAAAACATAGTTATTGCTAAAATAATTAATTTTTTTTATACTTTCCTGTTTAATTTAGTCATTAATATTTAATTTGGGAATTTACAGTCGACACATGTACTATCTGAGTGAATATGAGAACTACAAAAGGCAAAATTTACAGTAATCTTATTTTCTGCTAATTATAGCTGGCAGTTCTACATTTCAAACTCAACATAAGTCATTCATAAATGATGATATTCAAAAGTTTTTTTTAATACTATGTACTTTGTTGAGTTGCTCGTTTATGTCCAAAAATATTTGTTTCCTAATATTATCAATGTATTAGCTAAATTTATTATTCAGATATTCTTTTTTCTAAATTACACCCAAAATAGAATACAAGGTGTTTATCACGCTGGTCCAAAGTTGTCAATTTTTAGACATAAATATCTCAACTTTTTTAAATGGAACACTCTGTATATAAACATTCGGAGTTATGCAGATGCTATTTCTCTATCACTTGACATGTCGCACTATACACCCGAAATTAACGGTTTTGAAGATATTGGCATATTTCTGAAAACTATGCCTATTATTTCAACTATTTATGTTAAGAAATCGCAAAAATATTACTAAAATTAGGATATTTAACAAAAAATATCAAATCGGTATTAAATAACAAATCGCAAAATGTTCTGAACATCTCCGCCCTCCATCGCAATGCATGTCGTATATAAATTGAATTTTATCTATAGCATTTCTTACAGCTTCAATTCGATTTATATTATTTCTTTAATCTCTAAATTTTTATTTCAAATGCTCGACATTGTTTTTAATTTTTTCCCGGTTTCAGATCTTGCACTTCAGCAAACTCTTTGTGGACAACTATGCTTTTTTAAATCCGACGTAATTCAGGGGTTTAAGTAAACTATAAAAACTAAACACTAGATTTTAGCGACAAAGGAAAATACTTATTAAATCTTATGTTAGATTTATTGAAAACTTACCGATAAGTATAAGGACTTATTACACCTTATTCTGTTCTGCAGCCGGAACTACGAAAATATTGTTCAGAAAGAAAACAACTTACATTTTTTGAAAGTACAATTTTTCTAACAAATTTTAATAAATAATTTTACGAATTTTAAAATTGAATATAATCCTAAAAAATTGATGGGCACAATTCCCTTATAGCTGAAAATATATGACAGCTTTTACAGGTAAGAAAATAACAAAATAACAATGTTGAAAAATATATCTGCTGATTTTCAATTTTATATTAAAAACATAGTCTTTGAAATAAGTTTCAAGGGTTCAAATATTCGTTTGAATATAAGAAGAAAAAATTGTATATGGCATAGGCATAACTGTAACATTCTATTGTATTTATTAATTTTTCACTGTAACATTTTTAATATTATTTTCATACGCAAACGGAGAGAGAGCTTCAAAAAATATTTGCATCAATATGTCCCTATTGTTTTAGGTTTTTTCTGACACATCATATTTTAACTACCCATTTAAAGTCTAAGAATGATTATTAAAAGTGAAATTAGTTCCTACTATACATAAATTTTCAATTAATTTCAATTAAATTAAAGATATGAGAACACTCAAGTCAATTGAACTTCCTGCTTGCTATAGATATAGCGATTAACAGTGCGCCTAAAGGTACCGGTAGAATCCATTAAAAGCAATGTATGAGTCAGTGAATTTCTTCTTAAAATGCAGTTTTGATATTTTAACTACCCATTTAAAGTCTAAGAATGATTATTAAAAGTGAAATTAGTTCCTACTATACATAAATTTTCAATTAATTTCAATTAAATTAAAGATATGAGAACACTCAAGTCAATTGAACTTCCTGCTTGCTATAGATATAGCGATTAACAGTGCGCCTAAAGGTACCGGTAGAATCCATTAAAAGCAATGTATGAGTCAGTGAATTTCTTCTTAAAATGCAGTTTTATATCTGATAAAAATACATTACAGACACTGACAAAGTATAGGAAATGAAAAAATGTGGTCGAATTTTACACTTTCTTTACTTTTACAAGAACCAAGACATATTACCGAATGCTATGCTTTTAGCGTGAGAAATTTATTGTCGGAAATACAAGAGAATGTGATGTTATCGGACACTTATCAAGAGGTTTGGTCCCTATATATATATATATATATATATATATATATATATATATATATATATATATATATATATATATATATATATATATATATATATGTATATATATAATAACGGAGGGTTGCACATGTGACTATTATAATTTGACCCAAGTCAAGTCAGCAGTATAATACCAAACCTAAGCATAAAATATTGAATTATATTTTTACTAATTAATTTTCGAAGTGACTATTTTATTTGCTCCCTGTCACGCAAAACATCTGGCAACGCTTACTCCATCCACATGAATTGCCCAGCCCTACAGAACAATGAAACGTTCGATCTTGTTGGCGTCTGCTTTATTCAATTAAACTGAGAAATAAGGTCAAAGTTGTTCCAAAACTCCTTCAGGGACGAATGAGGAAATTGTAGAAGAATTTCAAACGCGCTAAATTTTCTACAAACAAAATAATGTTTTAATTCACGCTGTCGCCAAAATTTTGAAAAAGGTCCAAAATCGAATTTAAAAATGTCTATGACTTAAATATTTTATTCTGTAGACTTTGATAGTGGCACAACTAAGAGTGGCCACAAAAGTTCGTAGGCAATTTAAAATCAAATAACGTTTTTAATAAATTATAGTCTTTTAAACGGGTTTCGTTGAGAGGAATTTATTTGGAACTAGTAACGAAATAATATCTTCCAGATGCCTTCCATTTTTTGGCCTTCCACATTCTTGCTTTTTCTAATGTGTTTTTATTAACAGATATTAACATATCTTGCTCTAATAGCCTGATTTCAGCTTGAAAGTTTTTCTTCGGCCGCTGAAAGATATAAACCCCTTTCCTTAAAATAACCATTCAGAAAAAAGTCTAAAGGTTTCAGGTCAGGCGAACTTGCGGGATATTGAATTTCGGAACCTTGTTCGTTTACGAAACATCTCTGATAGCTGCTGCATTGCAGGTCTTTTTGTACGAGATGTGGCTCCATCTTGTTGAAATGTCCAGCCTATTTTGTGAAGCTCGAGGTACAAAATCTTGCAGCTTTGTACCGTTCGCCAGTTATAGGCAAATAATTTCTGCCTTCATTGTCTAAGAAATAGGGCCCGATGATTTCTTGAGCTCTAACTTTACACCAAACTGTACAGGGATATCCAAACAAAAGTGAACAGGCCTTATAGCTTTATTATTTTTAAGGATGGGAAAAAATCTTAAATATAAAAGCTTTGGTGATTTTTTTGGATCATTCAAATCTTATCAGCAAAACAATTGAGCATCGAATACAAAAAATATAGTATAAAACATCGATTTTCTCTCTTATTTTAAATTGAATGGTATACTTTTTATCATATTTTTGGATTCTACGATTCTATGCGATTTTTCAATCATTTTTGAAATATTTCAAATTAAAAATTGTTTTGCATGAATGTTCATGTTGCATCTAATGTTCAGGATGCAAGTGCTTATCAAGGTGAATTTGGTGCCCAATCAAACTCTACTTTGTATTTTACGTTTCTTATGGACACGAGTATTTTGTAATGCTACTAAAATTATGCTTCTGAATTTCTTAGTTACTGGATACTGGATTATTTTATTAGAATATAAACTTAAGCGAATTAAAAAAAAATAACAAGAAGCTGTCTGTAAAAATTAAACTTTGGTCAAGGTCTTTTTGATTTACGAATAAATTGAAGTAAAACCAGAATCCTATCAGTTTTTTTTTGTATGAAATCTTGTATAAAACTTAAGGAAAAGTTTTTTTAAGCATTTAATAGAACAATGGCGCTAGCAAAATATGTCAATAATTATATGTAATAATTATGCAGAAACAAGCATACCCCAACCTCGATATCCGAAACCAATAATGACCAATATACGCTACTGCAATTAAAGCTGTCCCACACTGAAAAGTAGCACACAATATCACTACAAGGCTCTTTACAGATTGTAGGTAGCGGAGAAATAATAACAGGCGATAAGGTGAGAAACCTTGTTAACGGTCGATAACAAAACATAATAATATAAAAGAGCTGGGCTGTTGGTTAAAATAATATTTCAAATGAAAGTTTGACTGTTGCGTTGTAAATTAAGTACGCCACCCATACTATACTTAGTTAAGGATCTAATAGTAGAGGATAGGCATGTCTGACATATAAAAATAGGGGGTGCACTTCCACAATCTGGCTCTAATATCTTATTAAGTCAATATTTTCACATGGCTTCAATATTTTAATATCTGTATAATTTTAATTACAATATTTACATGTACTATTGATACTTAGATAACGAAACTCCTTCGTGTAACAACTAACGAAAAATCTTGCTTTAAATAAAATAGTCACGTCGAAAATTAATTAGTAAAAATATAATTCAATATTTTAATTTGACCCAAGTCAAGTCAGCAGTATAATACCAAACCTAAGCATAAAATATTGAATTATATATTTACTAATTAATTTTCGACGTGACTATTTTATTTAAAGCAAGATTTTTCGTTAGTTGTTATACGAAATGGTTTCGTTATCTAAGTATCTATTGTATATGTAAATATTGTAATTAAAATTATACAGATATTAAAATATTGAAGCCATGTGAAAATATTGACTTAAGAAAATATTAGAGCCAGACTGTGGAAGTGCACCCCCTATTTTTATATGTCAGACATGCCTATCCTCTACTATTAGATCCTTAACTAAGTATAGTATGGGTGGCGTACTTAATTTACAACGCAACAGTCAAACTTTCATTTGAAATATTATTTTAACCAACCGTTTTAATCGACCGTTAAAAAGGTTTCTCACCTTATCGCCTGTTATTATTTCTCCGCTACCTACAATCTGTAAAGAGCCTTGTAATGATATTGTGTGCTACTTTTCAGTGTGGGGCAGCTTTAATTGCAGTAGCGTATATTGGTCATTATTGCTTTCGGATATCGAGGTTGGGGTATGCTTGTTTCTGCATAATTATTACATATAATTATTGACATATTTTGCTAGCGCCATAGTTCTATTAAATGCTTAAAAAAACTTTTCCTTAAGTTTTATACAATATTTCATACAAAAAAAAACTGATAGGATTCTGGTTTTACTTCAACTTATTCGTAAATCAAAAAGACCTTGACCAAAGTTTAATTTTTATAGACAGCTTCTTGTTATTTTTTTTTAATTCGCTTAAGTTTATATTCTAATAAAATAATCCAGTATCCTGTAACTAAGAAATTCAGAAGCATAATCTTAGTAGCATTACAAAATACTCGTGAGTCCATAAGAAACGTAAAATACAAAGTAGAGTCTATTTGGGCACCAAATTCACCTTGATAAGCACTTGCATCCTGAACATTAAATGCAACATGAACATTCATGCAAAACAATTTTTAATTTGAAATATTTCAAAAATGATTGAAAAACCGCATAGAATCGTAGAATCCAAAAATATGATAAAAAGTATACCATTCAATTTAAAATAAGAGAGAAAATCGATGTTTTATACTATATTTTTTGTATTCGATGCTCAATTGTTTTGCTGATAAGATTTGAATGATCCAAAAAAATCACCAAAGCTTTTATATTTAAGATTTTTTCCCATCCTTAAAAACAAAAAAGCTATAAGGCCTGTTCACTTTTGTTTGGATATCCCTGTACAGTTTGGTGTAAAGTTAGAGCTCAAGAAATCATCGGGCCCTATTTCTTAGACAATGAAGATAGAAATTATTTGCCTATAACTGGCGAACGGTACAAAGCTGCAAGATTTTGTACCTCGAGCTTCACAAAATAGGCTGGACATGTCATTTCAACAAGATGGAGCCACATCTCGTACAAAAAGACCTGCAATGCAGCAGCTAACAGAGATGTTTCGTAAACGAACAAGGTTCCGAAATTCAATATCCCGCAAGTTCGCCTGACCTGAAACCTTTAGACTTTTTTCTGAATGGTTATTTTAAGGAAAGGGGTTTATATCAGGCAGCGGCCGAAGAACAACTTTCAAGCTGAAATCAGGCTATTAGAGCAAGATATGTTAATATCTGTTAATGAAAACACATTAGAAAAAGCAAGAATGTGGAAGGCCAAAAAATGGAAGGCATCTGCTAGATATTATTTCGTTACTAGTTCCAAATAAATTCCTCTCAACGAAACCCGTTCAAAAGACTATAATTTATTAAAAACGTTATTTGATTTTAAATTGCCTACGAACTTTTGTGGCCACTCTTAGTTGTGCCAATATCAAAGTCTACAGAATAAAATATTTAAGTCCTAGACATTTTTAAATTCGATTTTGGACCGTATTCAAAATTTTGGCAACAGCGTGAATTAAAACATTATTTTGTTTGTAGAAAATTTAGCGCGTTTGAAATTATTCTACAATTTCCTCATTCGTCCATGAAGGAGTTTTGGAACAACTTTGACCTTATTTCTCAGTTTAATTGAATAAAGCAGACGCCAACAAGATCGAACGTTTCATTGTTCTGTAGGGCTGGGCAATTCATATGGATGGAGTAAGCGTTGCCAGATTTTTTGCGTGACAGGGAGCAAGACTGGGTTTTGGAGGCGTTGAACTGAACAAGGTTCTTGGCACCCCAGTCTAAGGTTAATTGAAGATCATGGGAAAGGGATATTGGAGTGAAGAGTACTATGGCCAACTGTGGATGGGATTGGTGTTTGAAGAGAGCAGGTTATTAATGTGAAGAAGAAATAGGGTTGGTGCCAGAACTGAACCTTAGGGGACGCCAGCATTGATAAGATGGAAGTTAGATGAGTGAGGCGAGAAATGGAAAGCATCTGTAGGATGTTGTTTCGTTACTAGCTACAAATAAATTAATCTCATCGAAACCCGTTTAAAAGACTATAATTTATTAAAAACGTTATTTGATTTATAAATTGCCTACAAACTTTTGTGGCCACTTTTAGTTTTGCCAATATCAAAGTCTACAGGATAAAATATTTAAGTCCTAGACATTTTTAAATTCGATTTCGGATCTTTTCTCAAAATTTTAGGCAACAGCGTGAATCGAAACATTATTTTGTGAGTAGAAGACTTAGTGTAGGTATTTGAAATTCTTCTACAATTTCCTCGCTCGCCCATGAAACAGTTTTGGAACAACTTTGACTTTATTTCTCAGTTTAACCGAATAAAGCAGACTCATTACTCATTGCCCGTTATTAATACAAAGTTTTATATTGGCATTATACCGCGTATTAATAAAAATAAATTTACAAAATTACCATACAACTTGTATCGTGGGTTTAACAATTCAGAAACCATAATTTTTGAGCCTAAATTTTAAAACAATGATCTACAACTTTAAGAAATCTTAAATCTCACTGCAGACAATGACATAGGTGTGGTACAGATGTTTAACCAAAAACCGCCCATTGTAAACATAAGTAGAATTCACATAAAGGATTTCATTACCTGTAAATATTTATTGGTTAGGAGGATTGATCATTTATTGTGTGGACTGGATATTATGTATTATAATGTTACGACTGATTTCATCAGTTAAACTTCGAGAATATATTACATTTTAAAATACATTTGATCGTATTTTACGAAACAAAGTCGTTCAGCTTTTGTAGCACTTCCCTTCCACATCTAGATTTAGATAAGCAAATACATGCCCCCAAGCTTCAATCTTTTTACGAAGCTATCGAAACAGATTAGGTAAAATATTGTATATGATTTTTACTGACCTAGAAATGCCTTTAAAAAAGATCCACGGCATAAAGTTTGGAAGTGCATGAGCGAAAAAGAAACTTGCTAGAATTGTCAAGGCTGTGTATAAGGGAGATGAGACGTAGGCATAAGAGGGACATATACATGAGAAGTAGTGTAAGATGAAATAAGTCAGCAGGTGTCAGGTCAAGCGAACGTGGGGGATATGGATTTTCGGGCCGCCTATTCGTTCACCAAACATCTCTGTTAGTAGCTGCATTTTGTGACTCCATCTTACTGGAACGAACGAATATCCAGCCTATTTTGTAATTCTGAAGGTACAAAATCTTGCAGCTTTGTATCGTTCACCAATTACACTCAAAGAATTTCTGTCTTCATTTTCTAAGAAATAGGCTTGATAATACCATGAGCTGTTACTCCATACCTAACTGTACATTTTATGGCTTGAAGTTGTCTCTTGTAGACGACTCTTGGATTTTTCCTTCACCAAATGCTAGAGTTTTGCTTATAAACGAAGCCATTCAGATGAAAATTTAAAATGTTTCGGGAGATTAGTTTTGTATTCTTATTGAGGGATGAAGATCAGGGACAGTATTGCAATACCTGAAACAAGAAGGAGTAGATAGATATACAATGGAATCTGCAGAAATGTCAGTAAAGAGACAGCATTATTATGCCTACTCCCAAGAAGATAGGGGGGGAGGGGCAACAAAGACTGTGAAATCAAGACGATGTCACACACGATGAAGGTTTGGGTAGATGTTGTAGCCTAGAGATTTACCAAGAGAACGTCAATAGGAGAGGAGAAGTTTGGGTTTATGCCAGCTACTAGGTAGGTCAACGGGTGATCTTCATAATAAAAGCACTAAGTGAAATACTGCATATGATTTGTATTGACCTAGAAGATGTATATAAAAGAGATCCACGATAGAAAGTTTGGAAGTGCATGAGAGAAAAAGAAATTCCAGAAATGTTTGTTAGGATTGTCAAGACTATATGTACATGAGGTGGGAAAAGTGGTAGAAAGTGGTAGTGGATTGACACCACAATTTCCTATTATTCTAATATGGTTGGTTTCAACCAGAATCCTACCTAAAACGCGTATCTGTTCAACCTTGTTATGAACGTCATCACCCAGGAAGTTAGAGATGAAGCCCTCTGATGCATAATATTTTAGGCAGATGTTATAATTTCTTGTTCCAACAGCAAAAATAACATGGGGAGCTGAACGAGATTAGTGGATATATAGAAGCATTAAATCAGTCAAGAAGCATTAAATCAGTCAACCGACTAGAGAGAGTTTATTGAAACAAAAATACAGTAGGGAAGGCTAAATAAAGTACAAACTTAATTCAGGTAAAAAAATTAAATAAAGTAAAGAATTTAGGGATCAGACCTTCAATGTTATATGTAGCGAACACATGGCCAATAAAGTAAGGGCGTGTAAATAGGTTAGATTCTCAGAAATAAGAATGTGAAGAAATATCTTCGAAATAAGACGATACAGAAAATGATTATGTTGGTAGAAGAGTAATGGCAATGGCAGTGTGTGGAAGGTGAACATGCCAGAGAAGAAATGAATGGATATAGTACAAAATAATTAAAGAGAAAATGTTAAACAGGAGAAAAAACTTAGGAGCCGACGTTGTGTAGACGATTGACCTGGAGTGTTTAACCGATATAAAGTTTTGAAAAGACGGGGTTTAAGAAAAATTAGAAGAAGATTGGCGTTAAGAAGATAAGTCCAAGCATTGAATGTGCAAAGTAAATGTGTTGCACTTTCATCTCCTTTCTAGCAGAACCTGCATCATTTGTGCATTTTCACACCCATCTAGTCCGCATAAGTTTATTGCATAGTCTATTGTTTGAGTAGTAAAAGAACAATCAGTAACTTAAACTGAATTTTGACGTCGAACTGCGTTTACATATGGTGCATCAACGTTATGCGTTTAATGCGTTGATAAAGCACAGTTTTTCATTGAAGATTAACATGAATTACTGAATCCAAAATGTTATTAAAAAAATAGCATTACAACTACTTCTTGTAGAAGTAATATAGTACTGAATTGATATTATTATTTTTTAAATAGAAATTTAAAAACTGCAGCGTCATTCCACTAAAACAACCTTTTTGACTTTGGCTGTTTATGGTTAAAAATGTTATTTAAAAATTGTAAGTAGTAAATTGCTTAAACATCTAACGAAAGTACACATTTGGAACTGTAACGAACTACAACGCAAGTCGGAAACTGCGTTTATGTGTTCCTTGAAAAGTGTTTATTTGATGTTTCGGAAGCACTCGTCTTTAAGAATGCCTGTCAATTATCAGCGCAGCATCGAATCACCTTAATATGTCCGGTAACACAACCACCAGTTTAGGTAGATGTGTTTAAATATAAGAGCTTTATTGATTTTTTGCCTAAATACAGGAATATAGCAGTAGGACGAACGAAACATATAAAGTAATAAATTGTTCGAGACAGACAGGCAAGGACTAGAAGCTTTTACATTTGAATTATATGGTCCATAAGCTGAAAGGAATTCTAAAATATAGACCTCTACCTGTTATTATAATCAGTTATTTAAATTTGGATTTTTAATTAAATTTGCCATATGCAAAACGCCTATTGAAATTACATGGTGTTAAAATCATTAATCATACCAAACCAAAATTATTGGTATCACTAGAATTAAGACCATAATTGATTATAAAAAGAATATTTTAATTTGCATATATGCATAAAATCAATGACCAAATAGTATTTTAATTTGTATATTATTAAATATAATGTCGATTTTCAATCTACTGTAAATGTTATTATAGAGAAAGAGAAGTCGACAACCAAATTTATGTTCTCAGCCTGTTGGCCATATGGAATACGTAATGCTATAATCCCTGCAAAAACCAAACTAAGGTTTGCCACAGGTATCACGACCAAAAAAAAGTTTGTTCACATTTTTTTTAAATTACTAACGTATGATCTATTGCATCGGTACAGAACTAATATACAGCGGGGTGTTTTTAAAAATTTGTTTAAAGTCATTTTTTTATCTGGACGCCCCAGATTTTAAGCGTAAGTACTAACGTACCGTGTGCGTCTGAAGAGAAATGTAATCTATTCACAAAGGATTTAAATAATTGGAGGTTAGGAGGGGAAGGGAAAACAGCTGCAGGCATTTGCTTCCAGAATCGGCAGACCTTAGGCATGAATGTACAGCTGGACAGTAAAGGGATGCATGTGTACTGTGCTTCTTGTTGTTGGAAAAGGTAAGGGGCAAGGGGGAATGATACCGGTTAGTTCTTCCGAGCAAAATCTTTGGAAATATCTGTAGAAAACCCAACAGCGTGACGACGAGCGATTGAAGGGAGTTTTCTTGTGAGGACTGGGTCATTGATGAGTCGAATGGGTCTCTTTTGGATTTGTAAGTTGAAAGGGGAGAACTATTTTCTAATCGAAACCACTGCTGATCGGCCATTTCAAGCGAAAGGACGGGATAAATCAGAAAAAGTCGATAACAAAAACATCTGGTATTTAAATATGACTGGAAATATTATCCTTTTCAGTAAATTATTTCTTGGGTCAGTACGTTATACAATAAGATATTGAGAAATAATAAATTACATTCAGAATTCTAAGACTATCCTTGACTAGGGATGGACAGGCCAGAAAACATCAAACAGTTGTGTGACTTCTTTTCTAATTATGTTTCTCAATAGGCTTATACAAGACAGATAGAAGATATTGACGCTAACTAAGAATACAATACAATTAAAATATATATATATATATATATATATATATATATATATATATATATATATATATATATATATATATATATATATATATATATATATATATATATATATATATATATATATATATATATATATATATATATATACATATATATATATATATATATATATATATATATATATATATATATATATATATATATATATATATATATATATATATATATTTAATATTGTAAGCAAATCAACTATGTATGGATTTGTTTTGTGTGATGGACGGGACACAATTCAGTCAGAATAAAGACTTTAACAAGTAATGTTTTTATATTTTATTATAAGCTTCTATTTAACTTCACCTGTTAGTTTGCTTGTATGTATGTATGTATATATGTATACACATATGCATGTGTGTATATTGTACAGGGTGTCCCATTTTCGGCACTTTTGCGGGGTATCGCCCTTATTTTTAAAGATAGAGGGTTGCGGTTTTCGCGACAGTGTTCTACTTTTTGATGAAACGAAAGATGGCATAAAAATATTTTTCATGGCCTCCTTCGTTTTTGACATACAGGACGAAATTGATTTTTTTCCATTTTCGGACCCCCCTCGCATTTCAGTTATCTTGTAACTTATAAAAAAAGTAAATATGGAATGAAATTAAATTAGTTGTCTTGAATTATCAATAGCAAATAAAAGTCAAATTTAAAAACAAAACATACAAAACTTTAGGTACCTAACGAAAAGAGTTAGTCCATTTAATCCATTCTAGCTCTTTTCGTTACCTAAAGTTTTGTATGTTTTGTTTTTAAATTTGACTTTTATTTGCTATTAATAATTCAAGACAACTAATTTAGTATTTAAGTGATTAAAAACTAAACAGTTTTAGTTCTGGTTAGGATTTTCTATATATCTAGATAACAAGTAGTGTTGTAGGTTAAAAATAATATCAATTTTAATAAATTAATGAAAATACAGGATTTAACCAGTTTCTTTTTTAAATCTTTTTTTTAATCTTTTTTAAATACCTGAATTGACGTTAACCCACTTGTTAAACACGGCCAACTATTCAAAATTAAAGTTTAAAATTGAATAGTTCGATTTAAGAGCTAAAGGTAAAAAATAACTATAAAGTGTTATATATTTTTGAAAAGCTCTCGAAAGGGGAAACTTAATGGTTAAGAAATATACAGGGTGTTCCATTTAAAAAACCATTTATTTGGTTAATATCTCGAAAAATATCACATCTGATGAAAATCTAACCACGCCACTCGATTCTACGTAGAAAACTCTAATAGGATCCATTTTTACTTTTTTTATAAGTTACAAGATAACTGAAATGCGAGGGGGGTCCGAAAATGGAAAAAAATCAATTTCGTCCTGTATGTCAAAAACGAAGGGGGCCATGAAAAATATTTTTATGCCATCTTTCGTTTCATCAAAAAGCAGCACACTGTCGCGAAAACCGCAACCCTCTATCTTTAAAAATAAGGGAGATACCCCGCAAAAGTGCCGAAAATGGGACACCCTGTACGTTTAGGTCAAATATTGCAATCAAAATTTCGACTAGTTCTAATTAAGCTAGAGTTTTGAAATTTTGCACATTTATATTAGTCCGGTGACAATGTAATATAGTATATTTAATATTGTTCTAAATCCAATATGGCGGACGCCCCAAGAGAGCGGATTACCTTTGTGTTCACAACCCCCTTGATATGGGTATCAAATGAAAGGGTTTGACGAGTAGAATACGATAAGCTATGTATCGTCATTCTAAATTCAATATTGCGGACGCCGCAAGATGGCGGATTATCATTTTCTTCATAATCCCCTTGATATGGGTATCAAATGAAAGGGTTTGACGAGTAGAATACTATAACAGGTACAATGTCTTGTAATAATGATGCGTTATTAAACGTAACTAAAAATTTAAAAAAAAAATCTTGTGAAAAATATTTTTTAAAAACAAGCTTTTATTATTCAGATATACTAAAATGAAAAAAATAAATATAGTTTCTCATTGTGGCATTGCTAAATGCTATTTATAAGTAGACGTAGTTGGCGTAAGTGGATCCTAATAAAAGTAGTATCAAAGTTATCACTGAAACAGATATAATATATTATGCTAAATTTATTGACATAAAAGCATGTCGCGTGAATAGAAAAGAAATAAATACATACTTAGGTATCTATCTACTTACATTTTCTGCCGAATAAAATTAATGCTTGTATGAACTTTTCGCGCGCGACGAGCTTTTACTAAACCTAAAATCACTGGAAAATTGAAATATTTTGAAAATTAGATTTTTGACACAAATATTTCACGGTTTTTATTTTTTGTGGGGTCAAAATGGTTCAAATTACAATTCCATATACGTCATCAGAAAGAGCTCGTCGAAGTATATAATATTCGTATTTTTTAGTTTCTTCATTCTCTATAGGAAGGGAGCAATCGCCGATTAAATTTCGATATTTTTACCTTTTTTGCCCTCGACATCGGTACATTTGAATCACTCTGTATTTTTTCCCATCTAATTTTGTCCCAATTTTTCAACACTATCTTATAAAGGGATAATCACACTTTAAAATGAAAACCGACTGGGTCATACAGGAGCGTATTTAAGGGGTAAAAATAGGATTTTCTTGAGTTTTTCCGACAAATCCTATTTTTAACCGACATTATTCCACACTATTTACCTTCCTTAGTTATTCTTTTTGGGTTTATTTTATCCACTAATAATCTAAGAATACACCTCCTACTAATTTAGATCGCTTATTTTTTCGTTAAAGTTATAAATAAATAGGTTTATTTGCATCGGGAACATCTAAAATTTGAAAATTTTTGAATTTTCGAAAATTGCCATGAAAACAAAGAATTGCAGTTTATTCACTCGAAATTATTAAGATGAAATATCAAAATTTCGCAGAAGTGCCAATCCTTGTTGCAAAATTAATAGGTCTCTGGGCCGATTTCGGCTTGAAAAATACATTAATAAAATTTTAGGAACCTTCTACTTTAAGTGCAGGGATATTTCATTGGATGAGTTACGTATTAATTGCCATTTTTATTGAGTTTTGTATGACTCTACAACACTAGAATTCACCATGTACTCATGATGAGTCATAAGTTCACTTTTGACGAGACAGCCAATTGGATCACGTTTTAAAAGTTTCGAAATTCGCGCGAAAATTTGCAGTGTAAAATCCTTTTTTTTTGTTAATAATGACCAAAATAAATGGATAACAGCAACCGCAATAAACATTTAATTTATGTAGAGAATATAAAAAAAATATTTCAGATTTATTTGGGTTATATGCATATTCCCTATTAGCCATTAAACTCAGTAATAAATAATTAAAATATTACTCTTTTTTAACAATAATATATTAACTTATCAACAATAATGATTCCCATTATACTTTAAAATTGTCCCGACTTCAAAGTTGAGAACTTCGGTGTACAAGTTACCTAACTTTGAACAAAATTAAGTTTACTATTAACTACAATAATAAATACGTAAAAATATTATTTCATACTCTTTAGAACTTTTTCTTTTGTAAAGTTGGTCCATTTAAAAAAGAATTATTAAATACTGAAAATAAAACTTTTACAATACTAAATGAGTTACGAAACCTTCTTGTTGTTGCAAACCATTTTGTAAATTCGGAATAACTTAAGGCCCTGCGTTGCTCACGCAAAGAGGTCACATATATGGTAAAAAAATATAATAAAATAGTTAGTGCTCATAAAATACAAGTAATACTGATTTATTACCATCGATGGCATTTTAGGGGAAACCAGGACCAAAGATAAAAGAAATCTTATTGAAAAAGAATTCCTCAACTTCAAACTACATTATTTATCGTCTCTTCAGCCATATAAGAAAAATGTTAATGTTGGATTGTCCGGCTTTTACCCATTAAAGAGTTCTTTTGATGCCCAGTCGAGTCATATATCTTACTAATTACAATTGCAATATTTTTTTTCTTATGATTTTGTTGTTCCACTTAGTGCTCGCGCGAGATCGCCTACTTTTATAATTTGTAGGCTAAAAATTAAAGATGATAATCATTTTTACGCGCGTTTGTTTTTCGAATAATCATTTTACAATAATATCATTGGAACTGACCAACGAGCACGGGTAATTAAAGTTTAATGAAATTAATGTTTTAAAGAAACTGTACAGGGACGTGATTGGTTCCAACTTGTCGTGGTACCTAAAAATAGAGTTATTAAAAAACTGTTATAAAAAGCTTTAAATTATAATATGATATTTCGTAAACAAAATTTTATATTGCAATTTGCATTTGCAATTTTGAGAAAATAATCGTAAAAAGAAACAGCGGGAAACGGAATATGGGTCAGAGAGTTAATTAGTCGGTGAGGAGCGCAAGGTGCCTCAAATAACCTCCTACTTAAATTAAAAGATTTTAAAAGTTAAAAAGTTTAAAATTAGTAAAAAAATACTGCTATGCGCGAAGCCATTTCACCTCGGATAAAGCTGAGTTTGCTTTACACTGCAAAAATGACTGTAAAATTACAATTTGATGCCATTAGATATTGCTTATTTTTCCTTAATAAATTATGCTATTTTGTTATTACAAAATAAGTTACGCAAATTTAATTTCTAAAACAAAATCATTTACAAAATATTTAATTTCACAAAGTAAAGTAAAATTACAAATTAGAAATATGGTTTATATAACACAGTCACAAATTAGCGCCTATTTTTACGTTATATGTTTTGTAAATCTGTCACGCCGGCGCCGCCCGGCTATAAAAGTCTATTATTGATGACCGAATGGCATGATTTGTTACTGAAAAATCGGGCATTTACGGTCATTTTCTTGTGAATGTTCCAACAATAAACAAGCATTTTGTGTAGTTTGTTGTTAGTTTGATAAATTTTATGTTTTGCAAATAAAGTGGGTACATAATTTAACTATGTTTATGTGCAGACTTTGTAATGTTAGTCTAAAAACAATTAAGGAATGTTTTTGTAAAGTACATCCTGTAATATGTCTTAATATGTTTGTTGTTAAATAATGTGTTATATATATTTAAAACTAAATTTATAATTTTTACTCTAATAAAAAACCCGACCATATCTTTATTTTATTTGTTTGTATATAGGTATTGCCTTTTTTCCACCAGTATACGCTTAGTATTCCAACATTGGTATCTTTTCTTTGGTTCCAGGTTTCCTGTTTTGTAAATAGTTTTTATACTCAACTTTTTCTTGGAAAAAGTTATAAAATGCAGCACTGGAACTATCTACGTAAATTTACTTTCTATTTCTTTCTGTTTTCTAATTTCTTATTCTGTAACGAGTTCTGCTTTATCCGCAATTATTGTCGATCCTAAATTGAGCAAATATTTTTAGTTACGAAAAAAAGGAAAAATGTTTTTCCATTTCCAGCTGTTTGTATTTAAGATCCACAATTGTGTACGAATAACTCGTTACAGAATATTAAGAAATTAGAAAGAAATATAATTTTACAGCAGCTGTAAATTTTCTAAATATGTGCAGCAAAATTGAGTAGGAAAATTAAATATTATATTAATTTTAAATGGTAAATATAATCAATTGATATTCCGATTACGGAATTAACGTATTTCGATAATATATAAAGTAATTTTAAAAGGGAAATTTTAGGTATACGTTATTGATAGTAAAAAATACTGAATATATTGTGTACAAATTTACTTAATTTGTTAGTGAATTTTACCAAAATAAAATCAGGTTGTTGCTGTAAATTTATGGTAATTTACGTGGGTCCATATTTGTGACCAACGTAAAATAACTGAAATTTACCAACTTATTTTTTGTAGTGTATCCGGGGTGAAAAACTTTACGATATCTGGCATCAGAAGATTCATTTAAAAGTCTAGAATATCTTTACAGAGTACCAAAGTGTACAATTTCATTTGGGTAGTACGAATTGCTTCTATCCTATTCCTAACCTCATCTGTACTATTTATACCTAATTCTTCCATGCCGCTTTTTAATTATATAATAGCAGTCCCTTTAACATCTCTATTTCTATATTCATTACTTTTCGTATTCCACAGACACTCATTTTTTTTGTATGTCTTAATAAATTTGCAGGATTTCTCCTCTAACCATCTACTTGTCGCCATTTTAAGCACCTGTTTTCACTGCAATTGAATCAAAAAGTTAAACATGCTTTAACTCAGAATCCATTCAATTCAGGTGATCAAGTGAAATTAATAGAGGAGTTTAAATATTCAATTCGCTGTCATGTCATTTAAATTCAACTGACTTGATCAACTCGCTTTAATAATGTAAGCGCACGCGCCTTTACGGTCACGTTTTCTTGCCGAGCCGAGAGTGACATTTAAGAATATTATGTTTAAAACATAAGTGCCATGTTCCTACTTTTTGATAAAATAAACAAACATGCTATTTTCCTGAAATTGTTGGTTTCATTTAAGATGTAGATTCCAAAGTACCGACTAGGATACCCTTTATTTACATGGTTTTCAATTTTTGTTATCAGGATATCAGGGAAAACCACGAAATATAATATACATTATTGGTCGCTCTGGAAGAATACCTATTGTAGGGCAATATTTGACATTGGACCTAATATCCTAAGCGGCGACTTCAATTTGATCTATTTCAGCTAGTGCAAAAAAAGAAAATATTTGTTAAGAAAAATAGCCAATAAGTAGATGAGAAATATTGGTTTACCGAATCCAGCCTTATCCAATTTTGAATTTGTACATAATTTTTTAAACAAAAATACATGAGATGTAAATATTTTTCGTATCAAATATGGCTCCACCCCTCGTTTTGACCCAACACCCTAGCAAACCACTATAAAAATTGTCGTTTTCAGCACCGGTAGTAGAATTTAATTTCTCTGATGTCAAAATCATGACAGAAACAGCAAATTATTTCCTAGGTGAATAATTTTTGAAAAAATTCCCTAGGGAGTTTTCATTATAAATCAAATAATTTATTTACATTGTACTTAAGCGTTACATGTTCATAATTGTAAAAATTAACACCAAGGTATATTGACTGCCACAGCATTTTTTCAGGTTCTTCTAAATAAAATCCATATTTTACCACAAACGAAACTTCGTTTATTTAAATTTTGACAGCTGTCAAGGACTTTTTTTCAAATGATCAAAGGCTACTAATAACTACTATGAAATCAATAAATATTAATGAAATTAGTTTTTTTTTGTTTTAAACTTACCTGTCGTGAAAAAAATAATATATACACCTCGGGAGAGAATGTTATTTTTCCTTTAGTGCTTTGTAACCCTCGGGCTTCGCCCTCTGGCTACAAACTGCACCTCAGGAAAAATCAAGCATTTCTCTCCCTTGGTATATAATGTACCGGGTGAGTCAACAATTGCGCGGAATAATTTTATGCCTTAAAGTTAAGTCGATAATAAGCTTTGGTGTTAAGATATGGTTGGTATGGGTCCATATTTTAAAAATATTTTGAATTATACAGGGTGCTTACAAAAAGTAGAATGTCACAAAGTTAGATTTTTTAAATGGGACACCTTGTATTTAAATGGATTTTTGAATTTTACGTAAAATTTCATAAATTTTTCACTAGTGATTTAATATAAATTTTAATTGTTAAATTTTGACCCCAAGCGGTTCATAATTTGTATCCTGAATAAATTAAGTAAAAAAAAACATATTATTATCCACTACTAAATAATTGAAATCTCATTTACAGGGTGTTTTATTTCTAGGTCCAGAGTCAGAAAATTTCTAATTAAAAAATATCACTTTTTTGAAAAGGAACACCCTATATATTTTCTGCCATCCTGTGGCTCGTCAAAAGCTCTTCACATTTTCTAAAGAATGTCTTATCCCTATCTCTATTAGTTTTTGAAATATTTTGATTTTTCAGGATTTTCTGTTTTCGTTATGGCATCTTTTGTCAATGGATCTCAGTAGCCATGGAAAACAGATGAAAACAAAGTTAGTGGATGACATTAAGAATCAGATCGGTTTTAGAGTTATGCGTTTTTACTGTAAAGTTTATTGTCCAGTTATTTATACTCAAAATGAATTTTTCCAAACATAGATTATTCGATCTGATTTGTTTTGGGCGAGGAAGATAAAATTTGTCTCTTTGCTGAAAGGTTACAATTACAAAAATAATGTGTTAATTACGTTTTACTGTAAATGTAAAGATATCTATGTTTGTCTCCTACTTAGTTTTACCTACAGTTTTTAACTTCTACTGCAAAAGGGAAGTACCCATTATCTATTGAATGCAAAATGTCAATCAAAATATTTCAAAAACTGTTAAAGATAGGGATCGGACATTCTTTACAAAATGTGAAGAGTTTTTGACGAGCTATGGCAGATGGCAGAAAAATATATGGGGTATTCCATTTGATAAAAGTGACATTTTTTAATTAGAAGATTTCTGACTTTGGTTTTGGACCTAGAAATAAAACACCCTGTAAATGAAGTGTCAAATATTGTATGGTGAATATGTTGTTTTGATTTAGCTTACTCAGGATACAAATTATGAATTGCTTGGAGTCAAAATTTTTACAACAAAGAGATGCTTGCAAATGTTAAATTTTTATTACAAGACGAATTATCTTGAAAAATATGACTTTTTCGTATATTAAACCATAATAAAAAAGGTATGAAATTACACATAGAATTCAAAAATCCATGCAAGTACAGTGTGTTCCTTATAAGAAAAATGTAACTTTGTGACACCCTACTTTTTGAACGCACCCTGTTTAATTCAAAACATTTTTAAAATGTGCAAAATAGCCAACCCTACATTGACACAAAAGCTTGTTATCGACAAATCTTATCTTCAAGGCATAAAATCACTGACTCACCCGGTACTATTTTAAAGACAAATTCACCTCATCTATTAATTCAATACAAACGTAGTGTATCTGAACCTGTTTCCAGCAATTTTTTATTAAACCCAATCATTAAATTGGCTTTACTTTCGACAACGTCATTCGTCGAGCTGTGATAGGTCTTAATAAAAAATGGCTGCAAATAAAATTGCCTGCAATATAAATTTGCAAATTGGGAAGCAAGCTAAAAATGAATAGCCTTTTCTAATTCAATAAATGCAGGAACTAAATAGCCCTCTATAAATCATTTCAAACCTGTTTTATCCCTGTGGTAGGACGATAATCCTAAAACTAGGTTTTAAACATTTGTAAATGTAGAGAGATCTACAAATTAAAAATGATCAATTTCATATTTTATTAGAATTTTTTTTAAGATTTATTATTTTAGTATAACTTTTATCAAACTGCAAATATGCCCAATAACCATGAATTTATTATATAAAAGGAAACGGCATGATGTAACATTCTTTGAAGCCAAAACAAACCATTCTAAGCGACACTGTAAACACAATTTGTAAACATTGGCCACATCTTATTTTACCTTGTATTTGTGTACAAAAAATACGTTAGAAGCATTACAAGATTTGGTAAAAGTCATAAAAGCCCTAAATTACTTTACTATCTGCTAAATAATAATAAATTTAAGTTAAAAAGGTTTTATTATTTATAGGTTATGATATTTATAAAGGTGTTTATTTAAAGTCGCGCCGAGTCATTTATAAATGTATATAAATCTATACGTCGCACTTTTTCTTTTCTAGTTCATTAGACAAAGACGTACGTGTAACCGAGTGTTCAGACCGAGGTTTAGCCGTTTTCCTAAACAACCAGCACAGACAACAACACTTCTGAGCTCCAACACTCCAATGCTATTTTATCTCTTTCTACTACCATTCTTGATTCAATTACGTAGTAATTCGTAGTCTTGTCTATGTTCGTAGTTCGTAAACTGCTCCCCCAAGAGAATAACAAACAACAAAATATAAGGCTTCACCTTCGATACGCTCACAGTATACGGATATCGAATCCTTTTATATAATAAATCCATGCCCATAACTGAGAGCCTAGCAGCAGTCATTCTTAAAAAGTAGTTGGGGTCTATGTAATTGACCAGATTAAGAGTATCCGTGGAATCACTGACTGTTCCAAAAATTGAAACACTAGAACCTGTTCCTTGTTTCTAAATCCGTGCAGGCACCCCATGCGTTTTATATTGATGTACAATGAACATAGGCATTCCTAATCCGGTCCTGCGAATCTTTTAAATGAATTTATTAACAAAGTTAGCCTAATTGCCCAAATGACTTACTTTTTAATCTTCTATTGTTTTCTCTTTGTTTTCAATATTACGTTAATGAACGGTTTGCCCGTGTTAAAATTAGTCATTCATTTCGGTCGAAAAATATGTGGGTAATATTGTGATTAATTTATATGCTCGAAAATTCACTTTCTTTTTAAGAACAAAGATGATCTGTATTTTTAAATAACCATGTGTTTGCATATGGTTTTGTTGATATGAGACATTAACCACGGTCGGTCAGTAGAAACTAATCAAATCCTTTTACTTTTGATTATTTTTTATAGCAAAATTATTAGAACATCACACAACATGGTGCAAATTGATGCTGATAAAATATCCTTGAAATTAGAAAACGCCAGCAGCAATAGAATATGTAAATATTTGCTTCGTATTTCTAAAACAAAATTCTGCACCAAGAGATTTTTGGGTAAAAAGTAGTTGCCATATTGTCACACGATATCGAAAACAAAAGTTGTAAGTAACGTGTAACACAATGCGCATTTTACGTGCTATATAATATGGCAAACAAATATACAGGGTGTCCAGAACAAGCAACAAAGATGAATACAAGGGCGAAAGCAACTGGCCTCTAAAAAGTTCAGACTTAACATCTTCTGAATTCCTTTTTTAGGAGACACATCAATAAATTAATATTATTGTGTTAATTCTCCAGCTAATTTGCGAATTAAGCAAGTCTAAGTGAATCACTAAAGAAATTGGGAACATACCAGCGGATATGATTCAGCGTGAAGCGTTTCAGGTTAAATTTGAAAAATGGCTGCGTTAGGAGGGAAGATATTTAGGTACCAATGCTACTAAAATAAATCTTGTTTAAAATATTTAGTGCCCCAATTAATATTTTTTTAGTTATGCTCACCGTTTGGGACACCTTGTATTTTAATTTTTTATAGTGGATGGCCGTACCTTTGTAACTATGACAATACAGTAATAGCCGTCTTTCGTGGAAGAAACACATTAAATATTTTCGACTTGGCACAAGACAAAACTTTCACATTAAATTTTTTAATACCCTTTTTTATTAGTAATAAAACGAGAAGGTTCTAATCTAGTTTCTTTGTAGACTTGTTTTTAAACTGTCCTCAATTAATACTTTAAAAATATACTTATGAATTGTTTAGTACCCAGCAGTCAAAATATTTCCTTTGGTACTTCTTATATACTGCATTTTTTATAACAACCCATCGGTCATCAACTTGAAATCGTGTATAAAAAAGAAGTCATAATGAAACTTAAAACGCGATTTGTTCGGGGCATGTAGCATGAAGCAAATTTCTCAAACAACTTGTATTAAAGTGACATTGGTTTCAATACACTTTACTGTTTATTATTGTTAGATGCCATATTTCGGATAATAAGAACAAGAAGGAAATCGACAGAGGACAGACGCCATTATACCGTCCTGCTTTATAAACATCGGATTAATAGAGATGCAACATTACTACCACTTTCAATGGATGTTTCTTCATTATCGTTTTCTTCATTGTTGGGATCAAAGTTCGGATCTTCAATAGAATCATTACTTTAGTCCATTTTGTTTATTTAGTCTTTTTGAACACAAGAAGTGTTTACAAACTATAAGATCTGGAAAAACCAAATAGGGAATTTAGCAAAACTATAAATTTGGTTTTCCCTAAATTCCATATGCGTTTTCGCAAGCGTCTTCTTTCTTTTTTTGCGAATCTGAAAAGAAAGAACTAAAATAAATAATAAACAAAATGACTCTGTATAGTTAGCGACACACGTGACCTAGGAAATACGTAACTATTGAAAACTATTTTCTAGGCCTGTGTATCAAAATGTATGTAAAATACTTATAAAGACATAAAATTATCCATGACAGACAGTACGGGTTCGTCACCAAAGATCCACAGCTGATCTCCCTAACGTTATCACACATAACTGGTATAAGTCTCTCGAATTTCATGCCGAATCTCTGATTGTTGCTCTTGATATTTCCAAGCCCTTTGACCAAGTACGGTATAAGGCACTCCTTAACAAACTACCTTCTTACGGTCTTCTCACTAACTATGTACCTGGATTGGTAGCTTTCTCTCTAATCGGCGCATATCTGTCGTGGTTGACCGTCACTCATCTAACTTCCATCATATCAATGCTGGCGTACCGCAAGGTTCAGTCCTGGCACCAACTCTATTTCTTCTTTACATTAATGACCTGCTTTCCTCAACTACCAATCCCATCCACAGTTATGCTCACGATAGTTCTCTTCACTCCAACATTTATTTTTCCAGAATCCAGTCTCGAATCAAGAGCTGGATAATAGACGCAGATCTATGCACTTATCCGTTTCCCAAGATATTCAATTATTCTTAGACTGGGGTGCCAAGAATCTTGTTGAGTTCAACGCCTCCAAAACTCAGTCTTGCTCCCTGTCACGCAAAAAATCTTGCAACGCTTACTCCGTCCACATGAATGGCCAATACCTACAGAACAATGAAACGTGTGATCTTGTTGGCACCCCTTTCGAACACGATCTTAGCTGACACAAACACATTACTTCAGTAGCCACATCGGCAGCTAAAAAGATTGGTTTTATCTTTCCAACCAGAAAATACTTCACCCCTTCCAACTTATACACTCTCTATGTTTCCCAAATAATACCTAACCTAAAGTACTGCTCCCACATCTGGGGGGCGGCATCACCTTTCACACGATTCCATCCAAAAGAGAGCCATTCAACTCATCAATGACCCAGTCCTCACAAGAAAACTCTCTTCTCTCGCTCATCGCTGCGCTGTTGGGGATTTATCCCTTTTCTACCGATATTTCCACGGATTTTGCTTTGAAGAACTAGCCCCCCTTGACGGTTCCTAACACAACAACAAGAGGCGCGTTACGTATGAATTCCTTTAATGTCTAGCTACAAAAGCCTAGAACCTACCACTTCTCTCGCTCATTCATACCAAAGGTCTCCAGATTATGGAACAAATTGCCAGCAGCTTTTTATTCCTTCTCGTCCCAACCTCCAATCCTTTAAATCCCGTGTCAATAGAATACATATCCCTTCTCTTCAGACGCCCACAACACGTTAGTACTTAGGCTTGAAGTCTACGTGAGATGTTTAAAATAAAAACAAATATACGCAATCAATAAAACTAAGGAAAATTATGGAAAATCGAAAAAAACATTTTTTAATATCCAAATTAACGAAAAAACATTTTTCTAACAATTCGTAGAATTTTACGATTAGGCTTGGCGCTGAAGGTGTCTTAGGATTTAAAAAACTGTATTTTTATTTTTTGACAGCAGTATAATTTAATCCTGTCCTAATTTTTGTCATCTCTTTACAAATATTAACTTTATCCTTGAGCGGAAATTCTAAACCCACCACTCCACTATAGCGACTGAAAATACTGCAGTAAAGTCTACTGTCAGAATGGACCTATATATTTATCAGAAATGCTTGTTTTGCCCAAAAGACTTGCACAGTATTCAATTCAATAAGTCTGTTGCTTTACAGTTTTGTAACGAAAATATACGAACTAATTTATTGAATATTACTAAATTAAGTTTGGGAGAAAAATTAATTCCTTTTAAACCATCCAAAAAAAACTTAGATCTTATCATTGATGCCAAGCTAAAATTTAAAGAACACATCACACTATGCTTAAAAAGACAGTTTTTAGTGTTAAAGAGTTTGTACCCCCATAGACACTACTTAAGTCAAAAAACTAAGACTCTGTTGTATGAAATCCCCATTTTATCTCACTTTAATTTCTGTGATCACATACTATGGACCTTTTCTGGATTCTGTTGATGGCAGGCGTGTACAAAAAATGCACAGGTTGCATAAGGTTCTCTTGTGGCATTTGACGTAGAAAGCGAGTTTCCTATAAGCTAAAGGACCTGGGTTTATTGTGTTTATTTTTTATAAGATAATTAAATTTAAAAATCCGCCTTACCTCTATAACCTACTTACTTTCAAACATATTTATTAATAACATATATATACATCTACAATGGCACACTTAATCTACTATTTACATATGTGGTCAGGTTACAACCCCCACTGGGGAGGTCCAACCCGACAAGGCGACCGGAGTACGGCCGGGGCTGGTGTTGGCCCTTGGATGCCAGCTGTAGCGGCGGTGCAGGGGTGGCGACTCTTCCCGTCAGGCTTACAGAGTCAGGGGGGGTTAAATTTACACGGGGTTTGAAAATTATTAGCTATGTACAAGTTTCTTATTTAATATTTACAGTTAAGATTAAGCTATATCCGGATTTAGTTTAAATATTCGTAGAAAGCATAATAATATTTTAACAACTCCTAGTCACAATGAGGAACTTTTTAAAAAATCATTTAGTTATAATATAGCCTGGCTCATCAACAAATTTGAAATAAACTACTTTTTGTAATCTTGTAATACATTTAAAATGAAAATAAATTGACGTAGTTACAAAATTAATTATGACTAACATAAATTCAAAAAGTCACAAATTAATAACCGTGCGCAACTCACATTGTTCAATTCTCTTCCTCCCTTCTTTTCCTCTCTTCTTTTTTCGGGTGGCTCTCACTGCTCTACTCTTACCTCATTTGAACCACCTATTTTTCAACTGGTATGCTGTACCTTAATTTAGTATTCATACTTTTATGTATATATTTTTTTAGACCTCAACAGCATGGGAGGCTGCAAACATGGCCCAATATTTCCATTTTTTGTACATATATGCAATGTAATAGGTATTATTGGAAATAATAGATGTATTATTATTAATACAGTAATTATTATTATTATTATTTCTATGCAAAAAGCGAAAAGTCCGGAGGACGAAATGTCAGGAAAAAAATGTCCAGGGACAAAACGACCAGGGATTAATAATTGTCCAGAAACAAACAGTCAGCAAACCCTCTGAGCATACTATTAAAAATATGTTCTCGAAGTCGGCAGGTTATTTGGAATGCAAATACCTAAATCGTTTTTACAGGTAAGAAATTTAAAGACAGATGCAAATATTATAATTTGTTTCCTTACCATACAAAGAAACATTTCTATTTTTTAATACATTACCTCCTTAAAACTACAACACACCAACTGTACATGTAATATTAAAATACATAGTTATCTATAATATGTTTTAAATTAAATTTTTAATTCCGTTTGGCGCGTTTCTAATTTTACTTTTCGTTAAATTGCGACGGCACTTAAAAAAGTGAAATTTAATTAAACGTCAATAGATATCGAAAAACAAATTACCACACTGCTTCCTGCAACATAGAGGTCTAATATAATAATGAGAATAAAACTTTTTGCCCAAAAGGTGTGACCATTTATATTTTTTTGTAATGGTTTGCACAACCCACTTGTCATGAGAAATCTGTGTTTCCCATAGTTTTATTAATGTAGATAATCACTTCATTTTAATAAGCAATCTAAATGTTTTTTATTAATGTTAAATATTTGTCCGAGGATAATGTTTCATTTATTTGTTGTATTTGGAAGACTTGAGGCGTAATTCCGAAATTCTTACCAGATCTTTATCAGCATGGGATATTATTTGATATTTATTGTATTTTTTAAATATTATAATAAACATTTTACCAGTAAAAATTTTAAAAGGAAAAGGAGAGATAATTTTGATAATAACTTTTATCTACAATCATTAAATAAGAGCTTCTTATCCCACCTGTTTTAGTTGCGTAATTATCGATATTATCGCACTAGTGCGGTAGAGAGATACTAAGACAACATCCTTAAAAAAGGTGGTACTCGACTTATTATAAATATTAACAACACATTCTTTACAATTAGTAAAATTGATACCATACAATAGATTTGAAGAAGTTGAATTTACATATATTCAGATCTTGGTTATGAATCCCTGCATTCATATTTTCACCGAGAGTATTTAAAGAAATTCTCTTCTTACGGTACTTTCGATACATCCTTCGGCGACTGTAGACTTCCACGCAATGGCTCTTTACAATTTTTCTATCTTATGACAGAATCCTAAGTACCATGGGTATACTGGGAAAGTCCGAGTCACACAGCCAGAGCTGGAATATTCCGAAAGGATTTCACCAGCCCTTTTTAAGTGGATGTGTGGGGTGGTAACACCTCGGCGCGAAGAATTCCTCTACTACCTTCATTGTTTGAAGCGGTGAGACACGGCGTTCTCAAGAGGTCACCCCTCCAAGTACTAACTGTCCCGGGCAGGCGGAGAATTGTTCAACCGTTCAACCGGCAAAGCTAAACGCCGCTTTAAATACTCTTTTTGCAGTTGCTGTATCAACTCCAGAATCAGCTTATTATTTAAGACTATTTATTATTTAAGGCTATTTAAGGCAATATTCTTTTTAAACAAACGGAAATATTGTGAACGTCGAAGGGACCATTAATTTAGATGCTTATGAAATAATTAGAAGTGACGCGTTGAAAATTGATTTCTTATTTAGTAGCTAGGACATTTCAATCTCGGCAAATCTCTTCTACTAGGGTATATTGATTTGGTGTAAGTATCTACTTACTTCATGTAAGTAAAAATACTTCTTTCAAGCATACGGTAATAATTGTATACTAATCTTTTTTTGCTTAAAAGTTCTCGATTTGATTCAAGAATATAATCTTAAACCAAGATATTTTTTCTTAAGCCAAGACATTTGACGAAACTTACTATGATAATTTGTATTCTTAAGTCAAGTAAGCTACTACTAACTATGTATGGAAGAAAATAAATTTCTTTAAAAGGGCAAGCTTTAATTTACCCTAACCTAAGAATACCACTGACTAACCATAATTACGCCTAGTAATCATTGTTCCTCGAAACTTACATATTTTTGGACAGTGGGTATTTGTAATAATATCTTTATTATCCGAAGAAATGTGTATTCTCGGCTCAACAAAATATCACAAGAAAATTTTATTTTTGCTATGCCAATAATCCGATATACTTAAGAAGAGTGCTTTATTTTTGACTGAATAATTTTCTGTGTGTATCAAGTTTATAGTTTGTTTGTGTATATCTAGTTTTATAGTTTATGTTTCCCAGAGTACTATTCCCACATCTGGAGATATATCTTCTTTGACACTTAACACCCTGGAGTCTATCCAATAGAGAGCCATTCGAGTCATCAATGACCCTGTCCTCACAAGAAAACTCCCTTCTCTCGCTCATCGCCGCGCTGTTGGGGATATATCCCTTTTCTACCGATACTTCCACGGATTTTGCTCTGAAAAACTAGGCGCTATAATTCCCCCCTTGACTGCTCCTCACAGAACAACACAAGGCGCGTTACGTTTGCATCCCCTTACTGTCCAGCTACAGAAACCTAGAATATCCCACTTCTCTCGCTCATTCATACCTAGTGTCTCCAGATTATGGAATGAATTGCCTGCAGATGTTTTCCCTTGATCTCCCAACCTCCTGTCCTATCCTGTCATAGATTACATTTCCCTTCTTTTCAGATGCCCACGGTACGTTAATAATAATCAAATTATTATTTTTTCATCGTGTAATGGAATATTAACCATTTATCCTGAAAATCCTACATAACAATTTACTTCATTTTATGATAGAAGTAAACACAATTTGTCCGTGACACTATATCATATATTGTAATGACAAAATGTAGCTTTTATTGTTTTAATACAATGAAAAGACAATGCAAGTGAAAGTATTCAGTCTGAAAGTGTATTATTAAATTAAATAAGGATGGTTTTACGTGCGGTTATGACATCGGCAGCGACACATTTGGAAAACAATCCATTGATGTAACATGAAAACGACATCGAAACCACGCACGTTTCGTCGCGATTATTGTTGATTTTACTTTCGTTTAATTACATTTGTAAAAACGATGTTACTAATATGTTATCAAAGAGCTGCAAGTCTATGCAGAAACGTGCGGATCCTGCAAGCTGGAAATAATATTATGAGTTTAAAAGAATGACTCTGATTTGAACCAATTTAAAATAAACTATATATAATCGAACTATTTCAAAATTTAACTGTGGTCTGATTTCTTTTAACTGGCTGAAATTACATTTGTAGAGTGGCAAAGCTAAATGATCTAAGTGCCAAAATGTGCAAATTTGATGTTTTTCATTCAAAGTATTCTATGTACCAACGCCAATGCGGTGTTAAATGGTTTGAGTCCCAATTCATATCCTTATGCTTTAAATGCTTGTTTAAAGTAGCGCCACCTGTAAGTCCACTTGCTGTTGACGCGCCTAACTGATCTAAGTGCCTAATCGCCATTTTGGTTGCTTTAATCACAGCGCATACACCAGCGCGTTGTTACTTTTTTAGGTTCACTCGCCTTATTTAGGTACGTGTAATGTGTAGAAAATGGATTCAAGTGCTTTTGCTGATGAAAATATAAAACCTAAACCATCAAGAATTGCACAAGTTCGTGGAAAGCCTTATACTACCCAAAACAGCAAAAAGGTTAAACCATATAAACCGGCGTTATCTGGTGTCTTTGGGAATTTTTGATATTATCGATCACAAATTTCTCATCTCTGGTCACAGTTCTTCAGCATCTGATCGCGACTTTGCTCTAATCGAGAAATGCGCGAAACGTTCAAAAATGCAAACAGTGGAAGATGTTAAGAAAGTGATAGCCGCATCAAGACCTTCCAGACCATAGAAGGTTTTGGATATGAGGGACTTGAAGTTTTTTGATTTTGACGCAACGTCGTCAAAATATATTGTAACCTCAAAACTTCGTATTACACAAGCTCCATGGCTGCGAGTGACAAAAGAAGATCCCGGTGTAGTTGTGTATAAACAAAATTTTAGTAATTTGGTGGGATGGGAGAAATGCCCTGTGCTTAAGAAGGGAAGCACTATCGAAAATATCAAGTCAGCTGAGCTTACCTGTTTACTAGGTGTACAGTTCTTAAATGAGAATAAGAAAAAATCATCATCAAAAATCATCAAAAAATCATAAGTTTATCGATGAAGATAACAGGGAGTTTTTCGAAAATATTCTAAGTGCCTGATGAAATTACACTGTGGACTTAGATCATTTCCAAATATAATTTGATTTTCACTTTTATTGGCTATATCTGTTTGCTAAAATTATTTTTAATCCACCAATGAATATGTGTCTGAAGAGTTTTAGCGTTGAAAAAATAAATATTTGCTTCAGTATTCATAGATGTAGAGTTTTTTTCCATTTTCCCACCAAAATGGCACATAGATCTTTTAGCTTTTCCACTCTACATTTTAAAAACCTTATTTAAACTAGGGCGAGGCATGTGTATAAAATATGCTGTGCTCGTCTTTCGCATTTCAAAAATGGCAGTGTGATATCTGGTTTAAATCTACATTATATTCGTCATGTGTTGACGATAACCTTTGGGAATTCAATAAGAATGCGTAAACTGGATCTAAAAAATTGAACATATTATTTTTTATTGACAACAACCTCGCAAGGATAGGAAGCGCCAACAAGGATAGGAAGAATTCCTTTGGAAATTTTATCAGGAAAGAAAGCAATATGGAGATGGCTAATCTTTCAAAATAGATAATCATTAATACTTTGGACAAAAGAAGAAACTACGATAAGAAGTTCAATATATTCTTTTTTATTTGCCTTTTTCTAATGCCGTTTTCTGAACAAGAATTATCAGGACAGGAAAGAAGAATATTGCGATTGCTAAAATATATTCAGGTGTAAACTGTCCATGGAACTGGCCAATAGGGTAAATTTTTGATCAGTTGTTTTTTCGGTCATCATTCTCAATCCAAATTGAATGCACCATAGTTTATGAACTATGGTGCATGTAATGAAATAACTATTGCTGTAAATATTTAGGGAAAAAAGTCTTTTCGTCATTCTTCTTTTTCACAGGTAATGTCAAATTTGAACTGCGTCAGTACAGCAGGTTTCTTTTTTGCTGTGCCTAGAAAATACATACAATATTTGAGAAATTGAGCGAAGTTTTCCTTACACTTTTTTTTAAAATTATCTGTAGGGAGTCAAATGATAGAATTACTTTATTAGTATAAGTTCATTCTTAGTGGACATGGTGAAGTAGATAATTTGATATCAATATTGTCTAAAAGTATAGATTTGTAGCTCTTAAAAATTCACATTCATCATTCATTGGAAGAGGACAGTTTTCTAGCGCATCCGCCATATTCAATGTGTCTTAGTCGACTTCTTCCTATGTTGTTACGATCAGTTATTTTTTATATATTTAAATACATAGATTTGCACAAATTTTAGTATTTCACAGAAACTTAAGCTACCTACTAAATTATTTAGTAAATAACAGAAACAATAAAATAAAATGAAAACTTATTTTTACTAGTTCAACTCAATTGAACTTAATTGAACGCTGTTTTCAGATTAAAATTTTTTATATACTCTTAAGAAACATACTTATACTTCCTTTATTTCCCTCGTCAAATGCGACACAGCGAAGCGAAGTAATATTTAACCTACAAAGAATTTTTTTTAAATATCGGATTTTTGCGCTTTAAAATTAGAATTTTTTTCGTGATTATTCATTGCAATTTCAAAATTACGCAGGGCAACATTAAATTTAAAATATAAGCGGAAAATGGTTTGAAGCTACTTTTAGAGTTGGGTCCAGAAGTTGTCCAAAATAGAAATTACCAGAAACGGAGTGCAACGATAATGCATGGCTTTAATTAACATTAAATATTTATGTGATTTCGTAAATACTAATGTTAATAACAACGTTTCAAATTTAAATTAGCTATGTTTTGGGTGTTGGTGCTTATTTGTTGTTATTGTAGTTGTGCTAGTTGTGAAAATTACAATTTAGGTAAGGAATAATATTATTTATGTAGCATTTAGGTTAAAATTCAAACATTCTTCAGTAGACAGCTATTGGTTTGGTATATGCAAAAATAATAAATATTTTGGCTATATGCAACTTATAAGTACAGATTATCTAGAACAGAGAAAGAGGAGAGAGAGAACGCTAAACATCAGACTTCGCGCCCCCTCGCTTTGGATTTCTGAACCGTTTGTATTTCAGCGAACAAACCTATGAAAAGACAGTTTCGAATGAGAAAAATCCATTTTCCATGCTCTTTGCATTGGTGCACCGTTTTTCAAAATTTATGGATAAAGATATTTTAGAAAAAAACAAATATCACTTAAAGTTTCACTACAATACGTACCTACAAATATTCCGACCTGTCAAAATCGTAACATACAAAATGCTACACCTTGATCTTCATAACTATACAGAATACATTTTTCAAAGTGTTACAAGGCGATATCGTCAAACCGGTTGAAAATATTTTCATGAAATTTTGGCGAGCTAAGATGAAGTTGATATTTAAACATAATTTTGATATTTACTCCCTCTCTCTATTTTGAACTTTGGAATTTTAAAAGGAGATTATGTACTTTTGTTTATACAATTCGAATCTACTTAAAAAACTACGTAAGTGTAGGTTTTTTTTTTATTTGTTCCTTCGTTTACGGAATTATAATTTCAGTCAATAGACTACATTTCCCTTCTCTTCAGACACCCACGGTACGTTAGTACTTAGGCTTGAAGTCTACGTGGGATGTCTTAGAAAATTTTTTTTATTAGGTTATAAAATTAAAACAGATTTATCATTTCATTTCAACTTATTTCAGGCGCGGCCCGTGAGTTTTTTTACAGGTGGGGCAAATTTTGTGGGCAACTAGTGATATCAGCGTAACAAGCAAAATACAATTTTTTATTTAACCCTTAACCACAGACACCCGGTCAATTTGACCGGCAGAGAATCTTAACTAGTGAATTCCATTGCACCCCCTCCACTTATGCACACAGGCGTCTCTGTACCTTCGTCACACTTAGTTTAATAACGACAGTCAAAGTGTGCGGTGTGTATTGCCTAAAACAAGTTAGATATCGAAGTTCAAAATTCGCAACCGGTCAAAAATACCGGTGGTCTGAATTTACGTGACAATTGTGAAATCTAAACTTATTATTTTATTTACATTTCCAAGTTTATAAATTGATTATGGATTGTAATCCGGGGCCCTCGAAAAGAGTAAAATATGGGGATGATAATTATGAAGAAACTTTGCTAAAATGGGCGGGAGAAGTGGAATCTAATGACAGCGATATCGAATCAGATGGCGACTATATACCATCGGATCATGACACTAACTCAGAGATTGAAATGAGCGAAGAAGAAGAAAGAGAAAGTGAAAGTAGGGAGTCAAATACATTTTCTAGTGACAATTTTTTTTACGGTAAGAATCGTTTTAAATGGTCGAAGAATTCTCCAGTGCCTAAGAATACACGCACGTTACAACATAACATTGTCGTTAAATGTCCAGGCCTTAAGAGGAATGATATCTACAGTGCGGATCCTGAGCAAGTATGGAATCTTTTATTCAATGAACATATTCTAAATGTTGTTCTTCATTCAACCAATGCACGATTATCAAAAATAAGTCAAAAATACTTAAATAATACAAATAATACTGATCTTCGTCATTTGGACCTTATAGAACTGAAAGCATTTTTAGGAATTCTTATCCTCACCTCAATTTTTAAATCCAACCATGAGGATATAAGATCGATATTCGCCACAGATGGCTCTGGGCGAGACATTTTCAGATGCGTTATGAATGTGAATCGGTTTGCAATACTTCTTTCCTGTTTAAGATTTGACGATGCCGAAACTAGGGAGGAGCGGAAAAAGGAAGACCCGTTAGCTGCTATTTCCGAAATTTTTAATAATTTTATATCAAATTGCCAAAATGTTTACACCATAGGAGCATGTGCATGTATAGATGAAATGCTCGTAGCATTTCGCGGCCGATGCAAATTTAAGATGTATATGCCAGCAAAACCCTGCAAGTATGGCCTAAAGGTTATGGTTTTAACGGATGCCAGGACAGGATACCTTTTAAATGCATATATTTATTGTGGAAAGGACTCTGATGGCTATCTCTTGTGCGATGAGGAAAGAAAATATTCTAAACCCACCCAGGCTGTATTAAGGCTTTCCAAACCCATTTATAATACAAACAGAAATATTACAGCTGATAACTGGTTTTCTTCAATAGAACTAGTGAATTTTTTAAAAACTAAAAAACTGACTTTTGTGGGAACTCTTAAAAAAAATAAAGGTGAGATCCCTCCTACATTCCTTCCGAACAGAAAAAGAGATGTTAGTTCCAGCCTTTATGGATTTACCGGTGACACAACCATATTATCATATGTACCAAAAAAAAATAGAGCAGTATTAGTGCTTTCCTCCATGCACCATAATGAAAATAGTGATACTGATACTGGTAAACCAGAAATTATTGAGTTTTATAACACGACAAAAGGAGGTGTGGATAGTTTGGACCAAAAATGCAGTGTCTACTCTTCAAGTCGTAGAACCCGCCGATGGCCCATGGCAATATTTTTTAGAATAATAGATATAGCATCCGTAAATTCATTTATTCTCCATCAGTCATATCGAGACAATCCAGAAATGAATCGCTATCAATTTGGAAAACAGTTAGGAATGCTTTTGGTAACTCCCCATATGCAACGCAGATATCAAAATGTGCATATTAGTCGTGAAATTAAAATGTGCATAAAACGCGTACTCAAATTGGAAGAACAAGAACAAGAACACCCCATGGAAGGAGATAAGCTTGTTACTAGAACGACTTGCAGAAGGTGCCCATCAAAAAAGGAGAGAAAAACATTCCATATTTGTATTATGTGCAAGACTCCCATATGTATGGAATGTACTAAAAGAATTTGCAAAGAATGTGCATCCTAAAAACACTGATAGTTTACCCTTTGCAGATTTTTTTGTAAATGATATTTTAAAGTATATTTTGATGTTTTTTGTTTAGAATAGTTTATTTGTTTAGGTTTCTCTGCTTAATTTTTTTTGTTCAGTTCTTATATCGTCTACATAAAGGTTTGTTTTTGGTTATGACAAATTTAAAAAAAAGGTTAAAAATAAATATATTTTATCGATATCTAAGGTTGTTTTATCTGAAAAATATTAAATGCCGATTAAAAAGCACTAAAAAACTAACCCTTACTTTAAAAAAAAATATGTGAGTTTTTGTTGTCCATTATTAGTCTAAAAAAAGACAACCGGTCAAAATGACCGGGCTTCTGTGGTTAAGGTTCAAAAACAGGACCTCTGTGGTTAAGGGTTAAAGAAGACTTTTTAATAATGTGCCTAGTTCTGCCAAGAGATTATTTACCTACACATAAACCCCGCAAAAACATAAAATACTAAAATTGCAATTTTGCTGTTACTTTTTTAACTTACATGAAAACAGTTTCTGGCATAAAAAGCCATTGTTAACACAGGGGGTCTTGTGCACTTAAGGTATGACGAAATTAACACATTTTTGAATAGGCAAAGGAAAGACTACCTTCTTTGGAGCACTTCAAAAAAAATCGATGGATGATCCAGTTTTTCCAAGAATATAGACAAAAAAATTAAAATTTGGAACCTAGCATAGCCCGGATTTGTATATGTAGACAGGCGACACACAACACACAACACCACAAATATGTTATAATCATCGCTGAGGATATGTATCACAATATACAAAGATTGAGAATTCACCGAAATTAATTTTTATTTTTCTATCTATATTCTGTTGTTATGTATGTGTTACCGGTAAAGTCCGTTTCATCGTCATACTTAAGTTTGCCTAGGTAAATCGCACATTGCCGGGACGCTTTGGGCAAAGTCCGAAATTGTTCTCTATTTCGGAGTTTGTCTAGAATGTAACCCGGCAGACTAAAGTTTGCCGAACACGTTTCAGGAAAAGTCTGAAATATGTTCTTACCTTTGTGTTGTACCATGGTAATTGGTATACTAATGATGTTAAGCCTGTAAATAAGTTAGTAAGTAAGTAAGTTAAATATACCTCATATACTTTTTACACTTTTTCTATTAAATAATAATAAAAATATTCTTAAAAGTAGTAAACACTGTGTAATATACCTATTAGGTAGTACAATATAACATTTATAACACTGTTGGGAATAATGCATTATTTATTGACACACAAAGACGAATGATGCCATTTTAAATTACAAAGGATCTACAGGCATTTACAGAAATTTGTGGTGCATTTTTAGTACAATTACATTTTAAGAATCCCTGTCCTCCACATATTTAATTCCGATTGCTAATCTCTCAAAGCGATAATTTTAACACCATCGATTTTAAAAAATTCGTTCTTGCAGAGTTTGATTATGTTTCTTGAATATGGAGAACTAATATTTCCTTGCTTAGGTCTGCTCAGGTTTGTTAGCAAACCTATACAAACACTTCAACAATCAACGCCGTGCGTGTGTACCCGCGACCTATTACAAACAGACTATAACTAGAAAATGAACAGCGACGTAACGGTCACAAATTTATTATTTCGGACTTTTCCTAAAACGTGTTTGGCAAACCTGAGTTTGCCGGGTTACTATCTAGGTAAACTCTGAAATTAAGAACAATTTCGGACTTTGCCTAAAATGTTCTGGCAATGTGCGGTTTATCTAGGCAAACAAGTACGAAGAAGAAATGGACTTTACCGGTAACATATGCACCAAATTTTGACACATCGACTAAGCCATAGTTGAGATTATCACAACCTCAAGCATGGGCGCCGGATGAAATTTTAAAGTTGTATATCTCTGTTGCTGCTTACGGGACCCAGGCCAAGTTTAGGATTTTTGATAGTGAGCGAGGAATGTTTTGCTAAAGAAAAAAAAAATTTGTAATTTGCGGAAAAAAGTTGAAATTTTGATCTGCCCCCTGGAAAAAAATTAACACATTTTGGTATTTTATTTATTATTTTTTCTAGCCAACTTTTACATAATTTTGTCGAAAATATTTAAATTTTAAGAGAAAAAATGTCTTAGTAGAAAGCTATAGTCATTTGAATTTTAAAAAAATTATATTTTAAGTTTAAAAAGTTCAAATGACTAACTTTCTACTAACACATTTTTTTCTCTTAAGATTTAAAAATTTTAGACAAAATTATGTAAAATTTGTTTAGAAAAAACACTGTCTTATTAAGGAATACACTTTAAAATAAATACCGAATGGGTCATTCAGGAGCGTACTTAAGGGGTGAAAACCGAATTTTCTAGATTTTTTCCAACAAAACCTATTTTTAACCGACATTATTCCACACTATTTTCCTTATTTAGTAATTATTTTTGGGTTTATTTTATTCGTTAATTATCTAAGAACACCTTTTACTTAAATCGCTTATTTTTTCGTTAAAGCTATAAATAAATCGGTTTATTTGCATAGGGGACATGCAAAATTTCAAAATTTTTTAATTTTCGAATTTTCGGAGATTGCTATGAAAGCAAAAAATTGCAATTTATTTACTCGAAATTATTAAGATATGATGTGTCAAAATTTTGCAAAAATGCCACTTTTTGTTGCAAAATTAAAAGATTGCTGGGCCGAGTTCGGCTTGAAATATACATGAATAAGATTTTAGGAACCTTCTTCCTTAAGAGCAGGGATATTTCATTGGATGAGCTACGCATTAAATGCTATTTTTATGGATTTTTCAGTGACCCTACAACACTGAAATTGGCCATGTACTCATTATGAGTCATAAAAACACTTTTGACGACACACACAGCCAAGTTTCGAAAATCGCGCGAAAATTTGCAATAGAACAGCAACCGCCATAAATATTTCATTTATGTACAGAATATAAAAGAAGATTTCAGATTTATTTGGGTTATATGCATACTCCCTATTCTGGAAGCATTAATAATCAAAACATTGGCTTCGATGTTCCTTTTGCTTCATTTAAATAGGAACTTTAGAAAATAGGACACACGCATAACATAAATAACCTCTACTTAAGATTATATCAGGCTCAGATTCTCTTAAAGTGGGAATTATTAATTTAAAACAAGTATTTCTTTTTCTCATGTAGATTCTCCTTACAGAACTAAACTTAGTACAGCAATTCTTAAGTTGCAATCTTCGGGAGTAATTGAAAAAATAAGACAAAAGTGGTGGGAAGAAAGAAAGGGTGGTGGACAGTGCAAAGTAAATACAAATATCTAGCAGATTTGCAGAAAATATTCTAACTAAAATTCTCTTACATTAGCTGAAAAAGCAGAACGGACTTAATATTTTCTGTGATATGAATAGTTTTTCAGTAATTTTAATAAAATGTGTTAAAGTAACGTATGCTTTTGTTTTAATTAGACCTGCTATGATTTTTTAAATAATAGGTGGTAGGGTTAGTATTTATACGTAAAATTAGTTTCAATGGGAAATTGATTCACTGTGGGTTTTTATTTAGTATCACATTATTATAAGGAAAGCGTTGGAATAGCCTCTAATAACAAAGAATATGAGCTTAGTCTCATATTTTGTAAGCACTGCTTAACGAATACACGAATGCTCTAATGCTTAAAATATATTTAATATACACCGGCAATTACCTAAAATTTTTAGAGGTAATTTTATTTTAGGGTTCTAATGACGACACTGAAGCCAAACCTCTCGATTTAAAAAATGTGGTAGGTATTTTCTACGTAACCATCTTTGGGACTATCCTCGGTGCAGTGTTTGTACTGTTCGAATACACATTCAGTGTACTAAGAATATCCAAAAGGACAAAAATGCCATTTACAGACGTTTTCAAGCAAGAATTATTTTCTATATTTAGTAGTAACATAAAACCAGCACTAGATAACATTGAAGATTATGATGAAAAATCGCATTCTAAATCTGAAAGCGACAAATCCAAATCAAAGTTGGAGAAATCGAAATCTAATAAATCAAAATTCACTGTCACCGGAGATACTACAAGACCTTATGGTTTTGTTATTTCTTCTCCTTCTTTGGACAGACTCACTGAATAGCGATAGATACTAGGAAATAGTGGTAATTCTTGTGAATTTTGTTTTTACAGACGCACACAATATGTATTCTGCAAGCTGAAAGGTATTTTGGAAAACCTGGATTAACAAAAAAAAACAATTAATTTAACAATTATTAACAAATAATGACACTTTTGTAATATTAACTCTGCCTCTGTTTAAAAAAAGTTACTGTATGCCCAAAATCAGCAGAAGCAAATAATTTTATTAATTTATTCATTATTTATGCCAGGACCAGCGGTTAAAGGAACGAATTTTAGAAAAAATTCCTGGAAGAAACTAACACATTATCCAGGTTTCCCCCTCGAACGTGTCGTGCGCCCCCCTCCCCCCTTCATGGCATAATAATCAATCATGGCATAAATATCAATTTACTTTAAAAAAAACCTTATTTGTTGTATTAAGTGAGAAAAAAAATTATAATAAAAATAAATCCGCTCAAGTGCAAGTTTTGACTCGCGCAACGAGGGTTCCGATAATACTTAAGGTGACAAATACTATATTGTTCCTATTATAATAAAAATATAGTAAAAATATACTATTTCTGCTAATAATTAACTTAAGATAGTTAAAAAAATACTTTTTTTATTGTTCAGGTAGAAATCACAGCAAGAGAAGTTTTAAATGTTATTATATTAAGGCAGACCCTCTGTGTTCAAGCCTTATATTGGTCTTAACCAGATTACATCATATATTGCGTACTTTAAAATATTGTTTCTTTCTTGTTAGATTTGATATACAATTTCACAATAAACCAAATTTCAGGTGAGGGCCATAAAGGGGTCACCCAACCGTGTTTAAATTTGAATTATCATTATTTCGAAAAAATTACAAGAAATACTGATCTGAAAAACTAGCATATACCCTTCCCCTATCTTTTGTGGGGGAGTCGGGGGACACTGGCCCGCTCGAAGGGGAAAACGTAAGGACTTTTTAGTATAATCTTTAGAAAGCATTTCATAAAATAAAATTTTTCTAACACAAAATACTTGACATCTGGCCCAAATCGCAAGAATCAAAATATCTTAAAAGCGGTAATAATTTACTTATGCCAATAACAGGACTGTATGAAAAATATTTTTATACAGTTAAAACATGTAAAAAAATTTCACCCATTGTGCGGACTTAGTAACTTTTGAATTTAACTGGCCATGCATTTTTCAGTCATAGAAAAATATATTTTTGTGGTGCTAGACATTTGCTACGGAATTCACTAAAAAGTAAATCTTCTAGTTGACCAGTTAAGTCTAGGCAAGTTTTGGTCGTGTCACTGGTAATAAGTCGACATCAAAAACCAATAGAAGTTATTCCACTTTGTGCTTGATTTTTAAATAGTTTTTGTCGTGAAACGCATTGCTTGAATTAATTTATTTCTACACTCAAAGAAAATAATGGGTAAAATCAACTAAAAAGAGCATATAAAAATGCGTCTATCTAGTTCTGTAGTCAAATTAACCAGGAAAGAATAGTTAAACAAATTGTGTAGACTGTAGACCAACAAGTAAAATTCTAAATTGACCACCTTTTTTGTTATTAAAACATTTTTTGGATCAGTGATCATAATTTTTGGTAGAACAACAAATTAAATAGTACACCGATCTTCTTTTTTGGTATTCAACCATTTGCTTCATTAGTCGCCATATTATTTAGTAAAACAACAAACTTAATAGTAAATACGTAAAATTGAGAACAAGTTCTCTAAACCACCTGAAAATTCCTTATACAATAAGGATTTGAACAAATCATGGTAACACAGCTATTCTCCGGGCTGTATGCCCCTCCGAGCGCTGGATTACATACCAAAATCTGCCGTATTTTGACTAACACTGTTAGACAACAAAATACTTGGTTTGACTGCAAGAAACTAAAAGGAAGAAGGAAGCTTTTCCTTTAGTTAGGATGTCGGTACCTGCATACCGGTTTCGAACTCTTTAGTTCTCGTCAGTACAGGATAAACGAACATACCTACCTTCCGAAACAGCATATCCTTAAAGCTAACCATGTCGAACTGCATAAGCAGTGTAACACAGGCAGCGCCATCCATTAGCAGTTTCAAGCAGTCGGAGTAGAATTTACCGTGAGGTAAAATGATTCAAACTTAATAGTACTTTAACCATTTTTTGTTCACTTACCCTTCTTTGCTTGACCTACAATTAAACTCTGTATTTTACTATTTTGTTGTTTACTAAGCATTTCCCCGTTTACGAGATACTCTATCTACAATACTAAATCATAATATAATAATAATATTTGTATTAATCGGTTAAAATGGGTAGTGAAACAATATTTTGTTGTTGGAAACACAACACTGGTTGATTTTACAATATTATTCATTACTTTACTGTTATAGGAGTGCAACAAACTAAATCCTGTCTGTATCAACTTCTCAAAATGTATAGCAACACAAATGTTTTGTTTTAGCAAACCATAATGCGAGTCCACTTACAAAAATTTGTTAACTTACCAATTATAATAGTATAACAAACTTACAAACTGTTGTCTCGTCTGTAATTGGTTTTCAAAGAAGGTAACGGAACAATATTTTGTTTTTAAAAACGAAACTGTGGTTTAGGTTTACGACTATATTTGGTAATTTGCCAATTATAGTAGTTTGGCAAACTGTAATAGTAAGTACTAACCACAATCAGGTGTTAGTTAAAAATAAAACATACAATTGCTAGTTTGATTTTACAAAATTTAACAAATTAGTTGTGAGATAACAAAATAGTAGTCAGTTTCGCCTGTTTTTTTAGTTATTATATGTTTTGTTGTACTACAATTTATTGTTGGTTGTAGTAACAACCAGCTTTTATTTGAATATATCATAACTGTAGTTTGATTTAACAAAATTAGGAGGATTATTAGGTAAACATTTTTGTTGTTACATTAAACCATTATATTTTTTGAGTGTATATCACGCGCTTAAGTTATCCCTTTACTGTCAAGCTACAAAAGCCTAGAACAGACCACTTCTCTCGCTCATTCATACCTAGGGTCTCCAGATTATGGAACAAATTGCCTGCAGATGCTTTTCCTTCCCGTCCCAACCTCCAATCCTGCAAATTCCGTGTCAATAGACTACATTTCCCTTCTCTCCAGACGCCCACGGTACGTTAACTTAGGTTTGAAGTCTACGTGGGTTCTTAGATAAAAAAAAACGCTTTTGTTTGCAAAGTTGCACAAAAACTTGTGAGGGCGTGAAATTAATGGCTCAGGTTAAAACCAGAAGGCTAGCATTCTTTTTGATATTACTGAAAAAGAAAAAAAACTAATTCAGGTGTGTTATATCCTGTTTGTTTACTACAGAGTTACATGTTTTACATGTTTATTTTTTATACTTTTTCTAAAACATATCTATCTATACAATGTAATTACTAGAGTTTAACAAATGGGGGTAATTCCAGAGACGGCTTCTAACCTAGTTGGAAATAAAATTAGGATTCGATTTGAAAATAAAATACAAATATTTATTTACCCACATTGTGTTATTTGAAAGTGCGAGATACGCAAATATCATACAGGGTGTCTGAAAAGTCTTAGCATGGGCAAATATCTTTACTATTAATAAAGATAGCAACACCAAATTTTAGTTGTACCTTATTGGTTAGTAAATCTACTTTTTTACGTAATTTGACTCTTTCAACCCCCTTGGGGGGTTACGCTAGCGAGTTGAGGTCCAAAATTTTGGATGCAAACCTATGCCGTGTGGCCTCTTCGTTTAAAAGTCTTCAAAAAAGAAACATTGTTTTAGTATTTTAGTATTTATTTATTATTGTAATTCATTTTTAAATGGCAAGCCTATAAAAATTATAACTCGTAAATCGTATAATCGGGCGGGGCACAAGTCGACCATTAGTCGGCCACTTGTGCCAAACAGTACAAGTCGGCGCTGCTATTTTTTGTTTTGTAGGGCACTTTTTTCTAACTTTTTTCCAACTTTACTTCTTCATTTGTCGTTTTTATATGTTTTGTTTTTTGACATCTGCGCAGTAGACCAAAATGCGTACCACGCGCAAACCGAGCGTGCTAGACATGCGCACGGAATTTCAGGAGTTGGACTTTGGTGTCTACATTTGAACCCATTCATTGTTCAGAATATATCTCCAGTAGTTAAGGTACCACTACGTATTTAACTTTATAACTTTGTTCCCAAGTTTTTTTCGACTTTATTTTTCATTTTTTGCCATGTGCGCAGTAGACCAAAATGCGTACCACGCGCAAACCGAGCGTGCTAGACATGCGCACGGAATTTCAGGAGATGGACTTTGGTGTCTACATTTGAACCCATTCACTTTTAAGAATATATCTCCAGTAGTTAAGGTACCACTGCGAATTTAGACAACAAAGTACATCCCCTGAAATTTCGTGTGAATGTCTAGCCCTCTTGGTTTGCGCGTGGTACGCATTTTGATCAATGGTAAAACTTTTTCCCCAAGTTTTTTTCGACTGTATTTTTCGTTATTTGCCACCGCGCAGATAGCAAAAAAAGAAAAATAAAATCGAAAAAACTTGGGAAAAACGTTATAAAGTTAAATACGCAGTGGTACCTTAACTACTGGAGATAGATTCTTAAAAGTGAATGGGTTCAACTGTAGACACCAAAGTCCATCTCCTAAAAGTCCGTGCGCATGTCCAGCACGCTCGGTTTGCGCGTGGTACGTATTTTGGTCTACTGCGCACATGGCAAAAAACGAAAAATAAAGTCGAAAAAACCTTGGGAAAAAGTTATACAGTTAAATACGTAGTGGTACCTTAACTATTGGGGATATATTCTTACAAGTGAATAGGTGAATGTAGACACCCAAGTACATCTCCTGAACTTGCGTACGCATGTCTAGCACGCTCGGTTTGCGCGTGGTACGCATTTTGGTCTACTGCGCAGATGTCAAAAAACAAAACATATAACAACGACAAATGAAGAAGTAAAGTTGGAGAAAAGTTAGAAAAAAGTGCCCCACAAAACAAAAAATAGCAGCGCCGACTTGTGCTGTATGGCACAAGAGGTCGACTAATGGTCGACTTTTGCCCCGACCGATTATACGATTGACGAGTTATAATTTTTATAGGCTTGCCATTTAAAAATGAATTACAATAATAAATAAATACTAAAATACTAAAACAATGTTTCTTTTTTGAAGATTTTTAAACGAAGAGGCCACACGGCATAGGTTTGCATTCAAAATTTTCGACCTCAACTCCCTAGCGTAACCCCCCAAGGGGGTTGAAAAAGTCAAATTACATAAAAACGTAGATTTATCAACCAATAAGGTACAACTAAAATTTGGTGTCGCTATCTTTATTAATAGTAAAGATATTTGCCAATGCTAAGACTTTTCAGACACCCTGTATGATATTTTCGTATCTCGCACTTTCAAATAACACAATGTGGGTAAATAAATATTTGTATTTTATTTTCAAATCGACTCCTAATTTTATTTCCAACTAGGTTAGAAGCCGTCTCTGGAATTACCCCCATTTGTCAAACTTTAGTAATTACTATTTAGTGATATTTATTTTTTCTTCTTTTTTTCTTTCTCGTAATTTTTTTCTTATTTCGTTTTTCTTTTCTTTCTTAAGTTTTCCTTTTGTTTTCCTTAGTGATTTTTCTTTTTTGAATTTTTTAAAAATTGTATTTCTATATTTTTTGATTGTTATAATTACATTTTATTATCTATAAAACATTTATAGAATGCCTTATATACTTTTATATCATTTAATTAAATGAGATGACAGATTAAATGTTTGACTTACTATTTGCTATTATTCTTAGATTGTCGGATGATAGGGGTAAATTATTCTGTAGTTTATTACATTGTAAAATGGGGTGTTTTAAGGACAAACACGAAAAATACATTTACAGGACAAATCTTCGTTGTCTTATTGTTACACTTGGTAATTTAAAACATTAATTATCAAATTACATCGTAAAGACTACAATTAACCAACAGTTAGTATGTAACAGGATAATTAAATAAATAATTTTGTTATAACTGAAGTGTATTATCATTTACTCTGACGTCATCCAGAACACGTGAAACCTGTCAAATATCAATTTTAACCTTTGACAAGTGACAACTGACATCTTAAGTGTAAAGTAAAATATGACATAGGTATGTATTGTTGACATAGATGTTGATGATGTAATTTCGCCAACGTAATTATGCTGACCTCCTGACCTGAGATTTTAAGGTAAAAATTTTATTCGGGACTGGCGTTAAACATATATGTACATCGTACAATGTACATATCTATCACCCGTGGCTTAATTCTTCAAATCAAGGAATAATTTTCAAGGAAAATTAAAGTATAGATGACATAATTATCGTTTTCTACTGGTTGATTCTCTCCTACTGGGAAAAGTAACGTAATTTTCCTGGTAGCTAGATACTTCCGGAAAGATATTAAGAAAGATATAAGATATTTTTCAAAATCACATCGAAACGAGTGTGTGTGTGTGTGTATAAGTAAGTTAATGGCCCTGGTTAAGACCAAATGGCCAGCATCTCTCTATATTATAAAACATCGAAACGAGTAAAATTTAAAAAAAAAGTTTTCACATGGTAATGGTAAAATCTCACACCTTTCAAATAGGGTAATTCCGGTAGAGATGGCCTACCTTTTTTAAATTTAAAATAACAGGCAACTAAACTCGTAAAAAATAAACACAATAATGGAATATGAATACTCTTTTATTTAACTAACAGGGAATGTAGCAAACAAACCCCTAAAAATACATCACAAGACTTATTAGAAAAAAAAAGAAAATGGTAGTATGGGTCATCTCACCCGAGGTATCCGGGTGAGATGGCCTTCACTAATTTTAACGTTTCTTGGCTAAAACCTTGCCACATCTATCGCACAAATTAACATATTTTGAGTAGTGCTCGTGAAACCAGGAGGAACAATGTATACATTTAATCCAGTCTTCTTTTTTTGAGGTGACTTGATAGTTTTCTCCATAGCCCGCGCATTCTGTGTCATCTTGGTCTTCCAGATCATCGCTGGAATCATTAATTTCCATTTCCACATTAGAATCTTCAGAGGAAGAATAATCAAGTTTTTTGTTTTATTTTTGGTTTGTAGATTTTTGGTTTTTTGTGCTCAATACTCTTCGCTTTATTTAATTCCTTAGCTTTATTCGTGGCTGCAACTACTTTGCGTTTTTCTATATTTTCTGGACTTGTTAAAATTGCAGCCAGTTGCCTGGATCGTTTTCGTATTTGTTGAAGTTCAGATGTCGGTGGAATTGGCAACATATTTTCCAGAATTCTGGAAGGGGTATTGTTTTTTTTAGGAAAGGTGGATTCAGGGTTTATTTGTGTGTTGTTTAATGTGTTATCAACGTCAGTATTTTGAGGCGGATTGATAACATCCGACTCTGCTAAAAATGTACTTTCAAGATATGCATAATCTGGAATACTTGCCGGGTTAAAGGGATAAATCCCGCATGCTCAGAAACCAGACACACCATTTTGTGTATTTGCTGACTTTAACCAGGCATCTGCTAGTAATTTTCCAAATATCAGCCGAGTAATTTTCTTGGATGGATTCATTCTAACAAACGAATTGCAAGAGTTAGAGAAATTCAATTTAAGTGATTTAAAATGAGCGATCAAGGGGTTGAAGAAATTGAGTCGTATGACTCGGAAGACAAAATAGGATTATTTCATTTTCCTCCGCATATTCTAGCATTTCAACTGAATTGCAATAACATGAATGGCCATCCAAAATAAGAAGAACTCTACCGGGTGGTTTTCGGGAAACGAAGTGAGTTTTTAACCAGTCAAGGAAGATATCGGTATTTATATAATCAGCCTGAAGTTGTTCCTCAGTCCATGAAGCCCTATGACAAGTACCGTTCCTCTTATAGACTGTTGGCATAGCTACAAATGAAAGTAATCGAATTAGAAATGATTACAGTAAAATAAATCCTAGGCCATCTCTCCCCAATACCAATCGAGTCAACTCACCCAAAACTACAGGGTGGGATGACTCACTTGTTTTCGCCGATACGCTATGTTTAGGAAAACTGACAACTCCGCAGTAATCATTAATATACCCATAAGAGTTAATATACTACAGTGAAAACATTAAATTTACCAATAAAAATTCGCGAATTTAACAAATACTTGCTGTGAAGAAAATTTCTAGACACTCTAAATAGAAAAACTTTTAAAAATTTCAGAATTTAGGCAAAATAAACAGCAAAAATCGCATAGCATTACAGGATCCACTTGCTAGCTTGAACGCCGAGTCCAAACTGACGAAAAGTACTAATGGCTAAATTTAATGGCGTCGAGTCATCTCACCCGGTGAGTCATCTCTCCCGGAATTACCCTAGCCAATTTTTTTCTGTTTAGCTACAAAATTTCCTATCGAATGTAATATAATTCATTGAGATTCGTGATAATGGTAAATCATTTTTGCTTTTTTATAATAATGATTTTTTTTTAATAATCAACGCGTACCGAGCTCATTTTGTTCGTATGACTATTAACTATTAATTTGCATAAACATGTTTTGATTCCGCGATGACGGGACTTTCAATGTCATTGGCTCCAGGACTAATAAAACCCTCATATTTCACACCAATAAAATAATATATTAATTTGCATTGTTGTCATAATGTCTGACATATAATACAAAGTCGATATCAGTGATGGCAGGTACAAAGGATATAAAACTGTTTCATAGTTCAATATAAAGATCCTAAGTAATCAAAGATTTATATCCGAGTCCTTCAATATTACTTATTAGAACACCGTTATCGGCTTTGGATAGAGAAATCCGCAATGCATGTAAGCAAACCAATTCTGTCAGGTATGGTGACAGTTGTAAAACAATATAATTTAACAAACCCTTTGAACTCTGTGTTTGTTTTATATGTTTTCATTGGTTTTCAAATAGTTATTATCCTAACTAGTGCGGAAAGAGATACTCTCCCGCACGCATGAGTCAAATCAAATTGTTTTCTAAAAGCGTTAGAAAAACTATCATAAAATTTTCCCAAAATTTAATTTTTCTGAAAAGCAAACACAAGTTTAAATTTTACTTATTAATAATATTTATATTGAAAATACAATTTGACGCATTATGCAAATTGATTGCGAATGCCAGACAGGTTGAAGTCATCGAAGCCAACTGATCCTGATTAGCGGAGGGTTGCAAAGAAAGAGGTATCGAGCTATGGTTTACGCTGCTGGGAAATTGTGTACTTTTTGAAGACGTGGACGTTTCTAAACTACAGCTCAAATTTGATGAAATATTGAGATTGAGAATTTTGTTAGACATGTCTTTTTTTGTGTGTGATGGATTCCTCCAGATAGCATTCGGCAACAGTCGTCGATCTCCATCCTCCTAGACGTTTAATGTTTGTTATTTCCAGAATTAACCAGTAGAGTGGCTGAGGAACGTTTAAAACAGTGACCTGTGTATAATTCTGGATTTTTGAGTCCGATATAGGCTGAAATGTTGGAGGGCATTTTTCCTTTGCTATTAATTCCAACACACTGGGTATTGCATTTTCCATGTTTGTAGTTCAATAAGAATCGGCAGTGTGGATTTTGCTGTGGGCGTAAGCTTGCATATTTTCTGTATGGACTTATAAAACTCTCACTATTGACTTCTTTAGTTATTACAAAGGATCTAGACGAATGGTTTTTGGAGTCCTTTATTGTGACAATTATATCGTCTCCTTTGTCGTCTATGTCGTCAACGGTAAGTGTAATTAGCTCCTCCCGGCGGCAGGCACCAGCCAGCCCAAAAATGCTTACCACTTTAATTAGAAGATAAATCTCATTAGGTGCTTCTTTCATGAATTTCGCCATATCTTCTTGTGTAAAAACTTTTGCTTTTTTTGCTCGAAAATCTACATTGTGCCTCTTGATGTAGGCAGTAACTTTATAGTATTTACTGATATCTAAATCTTTCTTAACCTTAAGTATAGTTTTTAACATGGAATATCGAGACCATAGGGTATTTGGCTTCCAAAAGTTTAGACATTTCCAAGAAATACGCCAAAAGTACTTCTTTCGGTGTTTTTACTTTTTTCACTTCACACCAATAATTAACAAAATGTTCTTATTATTTTTCATACCTGACTAATGACTTTTTTGGTAGCAAATCCAAATTTGCGACACTTGCAGCTTCCAGAATATCTTCTGAAAGCTCTTCGTCCGATGAAATAAATTATCTATCGAAGACATTTTTATCAGAATTTGAACGAATTCAAAATCAAAAATCTAAACCACGCTCCGGTGAACTGTTGTAAGGTGTCACTTTGACAATTAAACTTTAAATGTGTGTCGTGGTTACCATGTCAACATCTATGTACGGGGGTTTTGAAATACCGTTTCAAATTATCTTCTTTTTTAAAATGTTTATAATAAACGGCAAAAATTAGTGTTTTTGTAATATACCTCATTTACTTTTACTAAAAATGAGTCTGACAATTCATATTTTATTCACCATAGTTGGATTTTATTATAAAATTATACAAAACATATTTTTCCAGCATCATGCGGGAAATTTTTTCCCGCGCGGTGGGGGTGGGTTGCGGGTGGTTATGGATATTTACTTTTAAATGCGGAATATTTTAGGACTGAAATACAGAATGTGAAGTTAAACCGGTGAGTACAAAAAAGCTATGCTTCTCAAACTGTTCTCTATGATTATATTTATATAATTCCTATAACTACTTTTGTCGTAATAAGCAAATTTTTGTTTAGGCAAAATTTCAAAAGTCTAACAAACCAAAATGCAGGGATATAATGACATCACTCGCCTATGTGACAAAAGTCACCAAAGATTAACTCGATTTTTAGGGCATGTCTCGCTTCAAAAAAATTACAAAACAAATATTTTTTTTGACCTTCATTTTGATTTGTAGTTCACAACAAATTCCCATTCATCATTCATTGAAAGAGAACAGTTATCTAGCGCATTCGCCATCTTCAATGTATCTTATTCGACTTCTTTCTCTGTTACCATTAATTTTTTTACATATTTAAATATATAGATTCGCACAAACATTTAGTATTTCGCAGAAACTTAAGCTAACTACTTGATCATTTTTAGTAATTAACAGAAACTTGAGCCACAAACTTTATATCTATAGTTACATATATTGCAAGCGTTTATCCAAGCCAAAATAAAAAGAGAACTTATTTTTTACTAGTTCAGCTAATTGTTGCTCAGTGGTGGTTGGATGCAAATTGAACGCTGTTTTTCAGATGAAAACGTTAGTTTTTATTTACCCTTGATATCGGGAGAAACATACATACCGATGTACTTAAGTTTCTTTTGTTTTCCTCATCAAATGCCGAGCAGCGAAGCAAAGGAGTACAGTAATATTTAATCTACTATCACAAAATCATGTGTATTATAAGTAGTATTTCGATGGCTTATTTGCAGTAGGACATAACCATTTTTTTCTTAAATATCGGTTTTTCCGCTATAAAATTAACAGCGTTTTGTTTCTGATTATCCATTGCAATTTCAAGTTAGGCAGGACAACACCAAATTAAAAATATAAGCGGAAACTAGTTAAGAGCTAATTTTAGATCTTGAATTTCGGTCCAGACGTCCAAAGTAGAAATTCCCTGCAGCGGTATGCACGTCGTTATTTAAAATTAAATATTTACATGATTCTGTAAATATTAATGTTAATATAATAACAAGGCTTAAAGTTTAAAATAATTATGTTTTGGGTGTTGGTGTTTATTTGTTGTTACTGCAGTTCTGCTAGCTCTGAAACTTACAATTTAGGTAAGGAATAATAATATTTGTCAAGCAATTAGGTTAATATTTAAACATTCTCCAGTAGACAGTTATTCTGAGTTTGTTATATGCAAAAATAGTAAATATTTTGGGTGTGCAACTTACAGATTATCTCTAGAGAAGTCAAGGTTAGGATAGGTCGTCAGGTCAATGACAACTTTAGCTATTTTTGTTTCAGTCAATATTTTTTTACATAAAAATGTGAACTTAGGTTATTGCCTCCATTTTTTATTTATATCTAGAATTTGATAATTCTACATGTTCCGTAGAACCGCTTGAGCGCGAACGTTTTAAAAGAACTATGTTATCAGATTTAGCCCGCATTTTTGACCCCGCAGGGTATTTAACGCCTTTAACTTTTACCTGTAAGCATAAAATACAAGTCATCTGGAGTTTAGGTTTCGATTGGGATGCTATTCCTCCAGAACATATTGTTAATTAGTGGAAAACAATTAAATCTCAGTTACCCAAACTTAAATAACTAAAAATTTCTCGTCATATCCCACGGATCTTGCGATGCCAGCGAAGCTGATTATTGCGCAGTTGTATATTTTAGAATTCAAAATAATGAAATAGTATATTACATAACAAGTGTTGAAAGTGACATTTTTCACACGAGTGGGAATGTTGTCGCACGAGGCGACAGCCGAGTGCGATAATCCCACGAGTGTGCGAAAATTACTTTCACACGAGTAATGTACAATATTTTTCCTACGATCACAAAAATATTTACAAAAAAAACTCAATTTCTGTCTTTTAAAACCCTCACTTTCAACACTAACATTTTCATCAAGTGTGCTGAAAATAAAACAAATGAAATTGGCACCATCTATTTCAATCTCATGTTGATAAGTACTTTTCAACACACGTGTGATATAAGGCACTTTCTCGCCAAGTTAACCGTGCTTTTTTACTCACTTTCATAGGTGGTCGTAGGAAAATATATTTTCCTGCTATTTGATGTCGGCAAAGTCCAAAGTAGCACCGCTCAAATGTATTTCAATACCGCGCCTCGAATTGTTCGCTGCGGTATTGTTGGTTAATTTCTTGTCATTTGTTTTAAGTGTTTGCAAGGAAAAAAATATCATTTTCAAAATTGTTTGCTTGGTCTGATTCGACCGTCGTTCTGTCGTGGATTAGATCCTCACCTCATAGATGGACTACATTTGTTAATAATCGGGTAACATTCATCCAAGAGAAAATATCCCCTCTTATTGGCATTATGTTAACACTAACGATAACCTCGGTGATTACAGCTGTAGAGGCTTGCTTCCTCTTGAGTTGCTTCACTGTGCCAAATGGTTGGTTGGGTCCTGAATAGGGATTCACGATCTAAATCGATTTCTTGGAAAGATCTATTTTTTCCGAATGAAAATCGATTTTTAAGAATCGATCTTTTACCCTTCGATCCTGCAAGGAGATCGGCGATTTTACACAGAATCGATTCTTCTGGTATTTTCATGGCTGTGAACTTTAAGACTTAATTAATAATTGAAAATTAATATTTATGTGTAATTCTTTACAAACGATAGGGTCGCTGCGCCACGATCAAAACGATCCTAGTAGGAATTGGGAAGGGAATAGTTAAACTGCGTCATCTAAACATTTTCTAGAAAAAAAAACTCAAATCTGACGTCGTACAAAACAGCGATGCCGGTCATGTCGATCGGTATCTATGGACAGTTTGTTATTTTACCGTTATCATTTTTTCGTTTAATTGTAATTTTTCGCTCAAATGTTTTCTATTTTATTAGTTTTCAATAAATTAGTGTGTTTTTCATGGTAGCATTTTAAATCAAATATTTTTCCCTCCATACCTTTCTATAACTTAAAAATAAACTTAAAAAAATATATAATTTAAATATTTTTCTGTACAACTGTACAACTTATACTTTAAGAGTTTTAAATAGCGTTTACTCTCCCGGCTCCCCTCTCCTATGCCCAAATTTTTCCAAAGATCTAATTAGTGAATCGATCTCCATGATCACGATCTAAGATCGATTCGAAATATCGATTTTTTGAGATTTGGTGAATCCCTAGTCCTGCGTAGTTCGGTTTGCCTCAGTCACTTTGGCCAAATTCAAATAGTATTTGCATTCAGGACACTCAAGAGGCAGAAAAGCATGCCGCTTTATTATCCAGCATTGTTCCTGATGAGTTAGACATGCTTCTCAATAAAATCTCTTCCCTTTCAAAAATTTTGAATACTATTGCCTTTGTGTTGCATTTCATCCAGATTTTTGGGGCGAAAACTAAGCTTTTGGGTCCGGTTTCAGTGGAGTCGGAGTTGGCTTTGAACATTTTGATTAAACGCACATGCATCATATCAAAATCGTAAACCTGGACGAGCTCGCGGAGACTTGCCGCAGTGTAAATAACGACATTTATTACCAGCCATAACGCATTTTAATATCACTGATAGTAAACCAAATATGATGCAAATGTTATATTTATCACAAGATATTGATCTTCTATCTCACGCTAAGTTAACTACAAATTTGACTAAAAAATTAAATCCATTCTTGGAGTATAATGGAATTTTACGAGTGGTAGGTAGAATTCGTCACGAGGGCGTACTTTACGATTTAGAACATCTTATTTTGATACCGCGAACATATCGTTTAACCGAATTAATTATAGAAGACGCTCATAAAAAATATTTGCACCCTGGAAATCAGGCTTTGCAATTTATTTTGTGTCAGAATTTTTCGATTTTACCAGCCCGCAGAGCAATCCGCAAAATTGTCCTCTAAGTGTATAAAATGTTGGCGATTGAAGCCAAAACCATTACAACCGCCTATGGGTGATTTACTTGCAAGCCGAATTTTACAAGTAAAACCGTTTTCGCAAGTAGGCACGGACTACTGCGGTTCATTTAATATAATATTAAATCGCCATAGGGGCGCAAAAACAAAAAAATCATGGATTTGTTTATTTGTCTGTTTTGCCACCAAAGCGATACATATTGAACTGACTTCAGATCTTTCTTCAGAGTGTTTCCTTGTCGCTTTTCGGCGCTTTATTCTTGCCCGCAGAGATCAATGTTCTACCATTTTTAGCGATTGCGGAACCAATTATGTTGGTGCAAATAAATATATTCAGAATATTATGCAATCGGCCGTGGAATCGGAAAAAAGTATTTGGCATTTTAACCCCTCGGCTTCATTACATTTTTCAGGTCTTATGGAAGCTTCCAGCATTACTTTAAGCCGAAATCGGTCCAGGAACCTTTCAATTTTGCAACGAACATTGGCATTTTGACATATCATCTTAATAATTTCAAGTAAATAAACTGCAATTCTTTATTTCCATGGCAATCTTGGAAAATTCAAAAATTTTCAAATTTTAGATGTCCCCGATGCATATAAACCAATTTATTTATAACTTTACCGAAAAAATAAGCGATTTAAATTAGTGGGAAGTATTTTTAGATAATTAATGGATAAAATAAACCCAAAAAGAATCACTAAATAGGGTAAATAGTGTGGAATAATGTCGGTTAAAAATAGGATTTCTCGGAAAAAATCAAGAAAATTCAATTTGTACCCCCTAAATACGCTCCTGGATGACCCATTAGGTATTCATTTTACACTGTGATTATCCCTTTATAAGATAGTGTTGAAAAAGTGTGGAAAAAATAGATAGGAAAAAACACAGAGTGATTCAAATGTACTGATGTCTAGGGCACAAAAAGTAAAAAAATCGAAATTTAATCGGCGATTGCTCCCTTCCTATAGAGAATGAAGGAATTAAAAAATATGGATAACACATACTTTGACGAGCTCTTTGCGATGACGTATATGGGATTTTAATTTGAACCATTTTGACCCCACAAAAAATTAAAAACCGCGAAATATTTGGGTCAAAAATCTAAATTTCCAGTTTTTCCAAATATTTCCATTTTCCAGTGATTTTAGGTTTAGGTAGATGTATTGCAAAAATAGTATTTGAGATTTTAAGGTTTCCCTTGTAAATCCGTTTTTCGATCTGACGTTTTGTTTTCGAGTTATTAGGTACCAAAGAGTGGTCTGGAAATGGCATTTTTCGACCTAAAAAAATTCAAAAGAATTACTTGCTATTTTCTGATCCTCACCAGTTTCAGTGGAGTTCTGAAGCTCCGGGTCCCCTACAACCTCCGAAAATTTACATCGATTTAATTCACATTTGCGACCTGTACCCGATTTCAACGGAAATCGAGGAAATTTCGACTTTGACGTTTAATAAGCTCCGAAACGAAACATCCTGTATAACTGAATTTTTTACCGAAGCTAGTTGAACTATTCCTCTATCAACCCAAGAAATTCGATTTCTCTCCCTCTGACTGTTTTCTAGGAAATCAAACCTGTTCGACTTTAAGTTAAGCTTTATGTTAACATGTAGAGTTTTGCTGATCTCCTGACGTCACTTGTCAAGGACAAATGTGGCTGCTTTTTATTGTAATAAATTATACCGAAAAGTAAACATTTTTTGTAGCTAAATTATCCTAGTAATTTTCTTCAAAATATTTTTTGGGCTTGTAATGACTTCCTTAAACGATTTATGCAATAAAACAAATATGTGCATATTCCTTATTGTTTATTACTTATTATTAAGAAGCGTCATCCCCAAGTACACTAACTATATCTTCCTGAATTTGTTTTGACGTTAGACCTTTCTTCTGCAGATATTTAATAACAGCAGTTCGTTTTTCGAATTTTTCGAAACCTTCGCAAAATTTTTTTACTTAATATAACAAATAAAGATTTAAAAACCAGTTGTTACCCTTCGTTTAACAGATAAATAATAATATATTATGGTGTGTTCTTATGGCAATTTTTTTTCTGCATCTACTATGTTAGGGACAATAAATACTGTACAGCCCTCATAAATGGGACACCAGAGTTTCATAAATGTGCAAAAAATTTAGGCATAGTGATCAATACAGATCTAAGTTTTAAACAGCAGATTGGATATTGCTTACAGTAGTGATAGATGGGGGTTCTCCATCCACTGTCCGCCGTTGGAGGTTTTAAACAGGGTTATTTACAACAGGGGTGGTTTTAAACAGGGTTGTTTAGAACAGGGGTGGTTTTAAACAGGATTGTTTAGAATCACCATTAGAACCGCCCCTGTTATAAACAACCCTGTTCAAAACCACCCCTGTTCTAAATAACCCTGTTTAAAACCTCCAACTGCGGACGGTGAACCCCCACCTATCACTACTGCTTACAATAGTCCAAAACAATTCGTACAAAAATACACAATTACACTTCAAAACAAACACAAGACAGGTTCGGTACAAGTAGCTATACGAATGCTTCCAAATATAACGCCGATGTTCTTTATAAATAGGCGAGGCAATGAAGCACTAAAACAGCCAAAATCTTGGAATTTTTTGCACTAAGACGGATCGGAATGCGGTTTTTTGCATTCGCTTCCAAAAATTATTTGTAAAAAATGTATCTACTTTGTATCTTATACAAACCGGAAATTGCATTGCTGCAGCCCAAAATTCATTCAAAAAATGCATTTTTTGAAGTCGCTTTAAGAAAATTAACTAACTTTATTAATAAGACTCAGAATTGGCTCAAACCGGGTTCCCGGGGGTTTTCGAGGTCGCTGATCACGATTATGATGTTCAAATTGACCCACAGCCGACCTGGAGCTCAGGATCGCTGATGAACGTCATCTCCGTGGGACTCTTCCAAAATTCACGCGAGGAAGGAGAGAAACTCGGCGCCCGGGGGTATTTTGGGTTGCTGAATTCAAATATGGCATCGGCGAACACCCCCCGGACACCTGGTGCTCCAGAACCTGGACGTGGACGTAATCCCCGAGAGGTTTCCTGACAAGATCGCAAAAAACAAACCGAAAATCGTTGTGTGGGCGTTTTTTGGGGGCGCTGAATCCACATTTCACGTCGAAAACGTCCCCCCGAACACCTGGTGCACCAGAACCTGAACGTCATCTCCGAGGGTTTTCCAGACACGATCGCTAAAGACAAACCGAAAATCGTTATGGGGGTTTTTTGGGGCGCTGAATCCAAATTTCACTTCGAAAACGACCCCCCGAACACTTGGTGCACCGGAACCTGGGCTAGAACGTCATCTCCGAGGGTTTTCCAGACACGATCGCTAAAGACAAACCGAAAATCGTTATGGGGGGATTTTTGGGCGCTGAATCCAAATTTCTCATCGAAAACGACCCCCCCCCCCCCAACACCTGGTGAACCGGAACCTGGACGCGGACGTCATCTCCGAGGGTTTTCCAGACACGATCCCAAAAAACTAAAAAAAGTCGTCTCATAATTTGACATATTCATTGATGTGTAATTCTCGCCTGCCCCCCCCCCCCCATAACGATTTTCGGTTTGTCTTTAGCGATCCTGTCTGGAAAACCCTCGGAGATGACGTCCGCGTCCAGGTTCCGGCGCACCAGGTGTTCGGGGGGTCGTTTTCGACGTGAAATTTGGATTCAGCGCCCCAAAAAACGCCCACAAAATGTTTTTTGGGTTTGTTTTTTGCGATCTTGTCAGGAAAACACTAGGGGGTGACGTCCACGTCCAGGTTCCGGCGCACCAGGGGTCCGGGGGGTGTTCGCCGATGCCATATTTGAATTCAGCAACCCCAAAAAAACCCCGGGCGCCGAGTTTTCTCCTTCCCCGCGTGAATTTTGGGAGAGTCGCACGGAGATGACGTTCATCAGCGATCCTGAGCTCCAGGTCGGCTGTGGGTCAATTTGAACACAATCGTGATCAGCGACCTCGAAAACCCCCGGGAACCCGGTTTGAGCCAATTCTGAGTCTTATTAACAAAGTTATTTAATTTTCTTAAAGCGACTTCAAAAAATGCATTTTTTGAATGCATTTTTGACTGCAGCAATGCAATTTCCGGTTTGTATAAAATACAAAGTAGATACATTTTTTACAAATAATTTTTGGAAGCGAATGCAAGAAACCGCATTCCGTTCCGTCTTAGTGCAAAAAAATCCTAGGTTGAGTGCTTCATTGCCTCGACTAAATGCAGATCATGGCCAATTTTAATTACATTTGGGTAACTTCACAAAAATTTAACACGATCAAAGTTTAACGCGCTTTAACTAGCACCGAATAAAATTTTCCTTCTGGAACCTGTTGTAAGTATATTATGAAATTTTTACCTAACTATTTGTTTATAATATTTAAGCTGGATTCTTTGAAAATCACGAAAATGGATATAACCAAGAAGCTTTTAAATTGGCAGTCGGAATAATAAATGATAGAAAAACGAAAGAAGGAAATGAAAATCAGTTTGAGGCAGAGAATTATGACATCACAGCCAACGATCCCTTTCCTGCAATAACTGCAACATGTAATATAATGGAAAAAGGCGTAATTGCTATTTTTGGACCCAAATCATTAAACAACATTCATGCCGTGCAGTCGGTTTGCGATGAAAAAGAAATTCCACATCTATTAACTAGATGGATTTATCATCCTCTACGTGCAGGTAATGTTCTAAAGGGTGTTCCTGACTGGGGTCCGCACTTTAGTAAACATTGTTATTTCTGAGTTTTCAAGAAAAGTCATTCTTAAAGAAAACAATCCTTATCTTTCAACGGCATTATAAAATATACAGGGTGTTCAAAATATTAGAAAATATGAAATTGATCTTAAATAAAACACTGATTTAAATGTGTTTCAATTATATTTAGCGAAGTTGTATCGAAATAGAATGTACAAATACAAAGGTTGTTGTGCGCAGCAACGACATTCTGCTCTTGGAAACTATTGTGTTGCTAAAACTTGACTACAAATGTGATTGAACTACTACTAAACTACCTGATTTAATCAGTTTCTTTGTAAGGCTGTGAACCTATGAAATCTTCTTTTTAGTTTTTTTTCTTATATCTTGACAGAGCTCCTTACTAAGCTTCTTTAAAATAATTGTTTACAAATTTCATAATTTTATTTCATAGGCACTGCAATCAACTTTTACCCCCATCCTCCTCTGCTAACTCGGGCGTATATAGATATTATTACGGCATGGAAATGGAAAACGTTTACAGTCCTGTATGAAGACGATGAAAGTTTACTTCGTTTATCAGAACTTATTATACTATCCAAAGAGAGAGGTATAGTAGTAACCGTCGACCAAATAGATAGAGATAACACTGAGAACTACAGGTAATTCTTAATCATAAAAAAATATTCTTGATTAGTGAATTTTAAACCAGGGCTCATATTTTCGAGTTCATACGAATTGGTTCACATTCGGATGCGTTCAACTGATAAATTTTCATATATATGATTTTCCCAACCTATTTTTGAACACCATGGGAATAACAATTAGTATTCGAAACAAACTCGGAGACATGTTACAGTGACAACATCGAAAATGCATTCTCGTTTCAAATCTCTCAAAATAGAACTCCCAAAAAGTTTTGCGAGCTATCATTTCGCATTCGTAGTATTGTACAACGTAATCATTGAATGTAAAACGGTTGCACTGTAAAAACATGGACGACCGAAATAACGGAAGTGCTCTTGTGGGTGGCGATATAACTGTGGATCTGGTAGCGCTTGAAGAGGGTCTATAAACTGCTGATAGGTCTTATTTGGGCAATCAGCCACTTTTTCATCGTTTTCAGCTTCAGTTGCATTTAAATTAATTAAGTTATTTAAACTTGCCAGTGTGCTAATTTTTTGACAGTTTTATATCACAATTTGCATACGAAATCCGCAACTTAAATGATAAATACTCATTCGAACCGCGGAATATGAATGAATTCGATTTCGAACTTAATTTGTATGTTTACAAAGAGGATTATTCAGTTTTCGTGTGAACATCGTGATTTTTCATACACGATCTTCATGCGATCACGCTCGAAAAAACGGGTCCAGGATATCTTTATTATTTCGTTTCACTACTTTTCTTGTAAGGTCCGGATGAGACTAACCCTAGTTTTACGTACTAGACACCTAAATAACTATTTTTGCTGTTTTAGAGATGTTTTAAAGAAAATCTGGAAATCCAAACAAAAATTTATTGTTATTGACTGCAACATTAACATTCTAGAGGAATTGTTAAGACAGTGTCAACAAGTTGGAATAATGACCAGTGAATATCATTATCTTATTACAAATCTTGATACTCACACCAAAGACTTAACTCCGTTTCAGTGGAGTCAAACTAATATTACTGGGGTAAGTTATTTGTTGTGTTATTCCCAAGAGTATAGGATAACCGAGAATGTAAGATTTTTCTTAAATTAAAGTTCGCTAAGTGCTTGTTCGATTTTGATGTTTTATAAATCCAGTAATGCAAGCGGAACCGTTCTCGCCGTAAGGACTTTGCAAACTTAAAATTTCAAGGCAAAAAATTAGAAAATTTTTCAAACAATCTAAGTCTTATACGTTGGGTTCGTAAATCAAAGTGCCAGACATAGGCGCCGGAACTATAAACTACCACGATATGTCGACAAGCTTTGCGGTGAAAAAACAGATTACCAAATGTTCTTAGAAATCACTTGCTACCGCAGAATTTTTGAAAGTTTATTTTTACAGTTCAGAAAAAAACGTTTCGTAATTTTCTGGCAAAATTTAATCCCGACTGGATATTGCCATATAAAGCAACATTGCGAAATTATTTACCACGTTTTGGCGAACGAATGGAAAATGCAATTCGATGTGAAGTTAACATTAACAAATTGTGGCTGACAATCAATTAATCAACGGATTTAAAGAAAAAATCCGTGAACAATGTTGTAGTTCGAACATTGAATCCACAAGGGCCGCCATCTCCCTATTTAATAGCCAGTAAAAGACTTCAGAGCTTTACTGGTGAATCCATTAAAAATTGAGTAGTGACCACCGTACACAAATTTACTGGGTAAGTGCTTTTTAGTACCTATTATGTAAATTATCCCTTTCTTTTAAACACAGTTTATTTACGGCCCCGTCGCCCATGGTCTGGCACCGTCTACTCATGAGGGATACATTATTTCTCGTGAAATAATATTGAATGTGAAAAATCATTAATTAAAATTAATGTTTGTAACTAACTGTATTTTTACTTCAATCAAATCCAACCTTGCTAGCGAAAGTAATTGTATTTTAAAAAAAATCACTTCCCGAGATTTTTTCAGATCTTCACGTTTTAGGGTTTCTATATCACGAAAAATATGGTTTCCCATTTCCGTCGGTCTGTCTGTCGGTCTTTCTGTAGGCGCAAAAACTTAAAAGCCACTATGTATGTAGATTAAGCTTTACCCTGACTGTAATGAATGCGTTTCCGATTTTCAGCTGTTTCCGAGATACTGACGTTTATTTCGAAGAGTCTTTGATGTAAAACAGAAATATTATCCACAATAAATTTGTATTGTTTACTCGTATTAAAGTTATATTTCTAAAAGCGTAACAAATGCTGAAAATATCCACCGCCATACCTGACATGCTCCTAGGCGATGGTAAAATCCGTCTACCACATGCCTTGTCATATAGGAGGTATTCTATTCATTTCTGTTCTTATCCTTTCTTTAAGATCTTCAGTGTTGCTAGGTCTCTTTCGGTACCTTTACATATCCCCAAAGAAAATAATCCAGGGGTGTTAAATCCGGCCACCTAGGCGGCCAATAGTCACCTACGACCAATTCAACGGTTTGTAAAAGTTTCATCTAACTACCTTCGGACATGCACGCCAAAATGTGTAGGGGCACCACCTTGCTGAAACCATGATATTTCATTGGGAATATCGGGATTTATCTGGTTAGGAAAAATAACTGCTAATGCCGGAATTAAATCAAATGTTAAAAAATGTAAATAGCGTTCAGCAGTGAGGTTCCCTTCAAAAAAATATGGTCCCAAAATTCGATTATTTATTTTGCCTGTCCAGACACTAACTTTTCCAGGATATTGAGTGTGCGTGTCAAGCAATCATTGCGGATTATCATGACACCAGAATCGACAATTTTGTCTATTAACTTGTCCGTTTAAGCAAAATGTAGCTTCATCAGAAAATAAGTTATTACTTATAAACGCATTTATTAGCATCAATCCTTGCCATCATTTCTTCGCAAAATTCAAGCCGTCTATCATAGTCATCTTCTAGTAGTTGCTGTACAAGAAGAGGTTAATAGGGATGTCATTTTTCAATCTTTAAAATTCGGTGTAGTGTACTAAAATGAACTTAATTATCCAACGACGAAGTAACAACTGAAGAGGGGGGGTTAGCGGTAACGTTAAGCCGAGTTTTTTATCATCGGATAGAACGGCTGGTCGACAGCCTCTAGGTAAATCTCTTACTGTACCATGCTCCTCAAATTTATGAAATACCCTGCTTACAGTCGACTGAGTAATTTGGTTTTCTGGGTATCTTTCGTTAAACAAAGTGCAAACCTCAGCTTGAGTTCTTATTTTGTCACCACACCTCAACATAATTAAAATGTCGATGCGCTGCTTTTCTGGTAATATTTTTAGATCGTTCACAAATTACTTAAGTCAAAATCAGTACTGACGTAATTATGGATAGTTGATGACAATTAAATCGCTTATTTATTTAACCTGTTCTAAAACAATATGAATTGGAAGTATTACTTTTAATGAAAAACATTAAACGTCACTATCTTGGAAACAACTGAAAATCGGAATAGCAATCGTTACATAAAATATACTTAGAATTTCTCGCAGAATTTGATAACCTAACAAAAAATAGGATACTTCATTTAAAAAAACTGTCAAAGACGCCATAACTGTTTCATGAGATACCCTGTATAATATTTTTTGTCAAAAAATAAAGATTTGAATATAAAAATAGAGCGCCGAGCATTTTTCCTGGATTTTCTCCCTTTAATTAATATGAATTTTATGAAGGACTTTTAGGGGACCCAACCTATGATGTTTATTGCTGGCGAGAGACGTGCATTTTAAAATTTATTATATACCCCTGAGAAGACTTTTGCAATTTTTCTGTACACATCAAATCCTACTTTATTATTATTATTATTATTATTATTATTATTATTATTATTATTATTAGTATTATTATTATTATTATTATTATTATTATTTTAAATTTGTATTGTATACAAATTGGTTGGCCTCAAATTCATAATGAAGTTAACAGTACGGAAATCGTTGTTTAATTTTTAAACAAATTTCATATGGTTTTCTGTCTTATTACCATGGTACCGACGATACCAATATCTACATCATGCACTTGGAAAGTACTCGGATTTTTGACTAATTTCTAGTTTACTATAAGTTTAAATTTTAAAAACTGGCTGTGATATTTTACCATAAATGAAGCTTAGGTATAACTTGCTAATTAAGTTAAAAATATTATGTACTTTTAAGATTCGTCTTGTCAATCCCGAATCGCTTCATGTACAGAACATCAGTAAGCAACTGTTTACTGAAGCTAAGGAAGAAGCTGAAGAACTTGCTTCAAAATTAGAAGCAGAAACTGCATTAATAATAGGTAAAGTTGATGTGAATTGAAGATCTAATGAAATAGAATAGTGAAAGTTCTTACAGTAATGTTTGGAATGTTTCATAGTCACTATATTTTCGCACGGTTTGCTTAAAATTATGTCCTTCTAAACATGCTTTATTAAATTTTTCCATAACATCTTTCTGTGGTTTTATTGTCTTTCTTTAACATAAACTCGAACTCAGATGGTTTTTAATAGGTATCATACCCAAAGTTACAAGAATAATTAATACGTGTCACGTGATACCTTATTTTAGATGCTGTATATATGTTTTTGGAAGTATTCGCCAAAATAGAGGTACAAGAGCTGCAAGTGGGTCCTTTGGCCTGCTCGGAAACTAACAGTTGGAAGTATGGTTTAAGTTTAGTAAATCAAATCAAAACGGTAAGTAAAAATACTCATGATATTTAGTTAGGAATATAGAGTCCGTTCAAAAACGGCTAGTAATTATTTCTGCTGCGATTTAAATAAGTAGGTAGGTAAGCCCAACCGGCAAAAAAATTACTCGGGTGGTATAATAATTTTCTGTCAATACTTTAAATAAACTGCCTGTGAAACAATGATGGGCAAAATATAGTTCATGTGGTCGGCATAATAAAACTTTAAGTAACAAATAACTATCCCGTCGGGCAGTCCGAAATCTATTCGAGCAGTAAAATTATTAATTGGGCGGTGAAATTATTAGTCGGCTGGTGACAAAATAAATTAGGCTGTGAATAAAATGTGCTCGGTATTTAAATATCGTTCAGCAGTTTTTAAGCAGCGTTTCGTTTTCTGCAAAATATTTACTTTAGAAGCCAGAAAGTCAAATGACCTGTATTTAATATTTTTAGTAGGCAAGGGTTTGAAGACAGCGACGAGATTCGTTAGTTCGATCAGTTTCTTTAATTCGTCTGTTGAACTTTTGATCATCACTAAGATTGGCCACTTTTGATCTGTTACCAGAGGCGTCGATGCCGAAAATTAAGTACGTATGTATATTCACGTGAAATAAAAAAAGACGGTCAGGTGCGAGTTCAACTCGCTCGTAGGGGGTAATGGACGGCGCACAGTGGTTCCGATAACTAATCTGACTTGACAAAATTATTTCTATGTTTTTTCTAGAAAAATAACAATAAAAAATGACTGCTATTTGTATATTTCCTCATAAACATTTAGTGCAAACGATTTTTTTTTTACAAAATTTGACACTTTTTTTTTCGCACTAGCTCGCGAATGTTTCCATTAGGATCCTCCACACCAATTTTAGTCATTATATTATAATCATACACACACACTCTAGTCTTCTTGAAATGTTAGGGGCATTTCGCCAAACCTCAAACACTTTTCTTCTTGGAATTCCAAGATCACTGAAAAAATTATTACAAAAAAAATATGGTTGAACATGGTTATAAAATAGTTAAAATTAAACACCCGAAGAGGTAAACTAACCGCTGAAAATAACGTTACAACGGCCTTCGGCGGCCTTTGCAATTGCGGGCCTGCTATTTCAATTTGAAATCGAACAATTTAAAGAAATTTGGCCCTTTAATTACGTCAACCAAAGAAGACAACAATAATAATAAAATACAAAAAATATATTAAAACCATGGGAAATACCTGTAATTTACGCTGCCAAACTCACTTATTTATTAGATAAAATTTTACCCGTACAGAGACTGTAGTTCCGAATATAAATGAAGACGGGTGCCATCGGGATACAAATGATCACGGTAACGGAGACTTCTGCCTGATTTTGCGTAGACTCTATTATGTTATTTCTAAAACGGGTTGTACTTTATAGATACACAACTATTTATGACCATAATAAGATAAAATATATGTTGTTTTAAAGTTCAAGAAATTTTACCTTTTGTCAAGCTAGATTTTTAATACGAACGTCTGTGCGGCGTGCCGCGTGGCCCGGCGGCGCGTACCGTAATTTTAAAGAATTCCAAAAATTGAACTGCTGGTGCGGCCGAGTTCCCCGCGATGTAATGCTACTGGAGCGGCACTAACGGTGGGCAGCATGGGCGCCCACAGGAATTTTAAAGTTGTATATCTCTGTTGCTACATACGGGACCCATACCAAATTCAGGTGAGCCTACTGGGAATATTTTGTAATTTGAGAAAAAAAGTTTAATTTTTGCTTGGCTCCCCTGAGAAAATGAAAAAAAAGCAAAAATTTAACTTTTTTTCTTTACCAAAACATTCCTAGTAGGCTCACCTGAATTTGGCATGGGTCCAGTATGCAGCAACAGAGATATACAACTAAAATTCCTGTGGGCGCTCATGGTGGGCAGCCTTACTAATAATACCATGAAATGTATGTGCTTTTACATTAATCAATATTTGGAGTTCTCTAATTAAATGCTTTATTTTTTACGTAATTAATTACCCCTTATTACACGCTAAGTTCATTTTAGAGCAGTCAGAACAGTATTAGATTACCCATCAATTTGTAATGTTACAATATTTTTTCAGCAGTCAGCTTGATTTTGGAGCAGGCAAAAAAAAATAAAATGTAATTTATTTCGCACAGACCAAATATTTATTTAGTTGCAACTTATTTTTTTTACTGCTTAAAAGATTTTGAAGCTGCTTGTTCAAATCTAAAACGCAGACCAATTTTTGTTTTATTACCTGATCAAGCTTCACCGCCCAATCCATCATTTCGCCGGCCAATCGTATATTACGATGTGTCAAAATTGTAAAATTTCGCTGCCCGTTTAAATCACACCCTTCAAAAACTACTTGAACCATTGCGTGGTCAAAAGTATGCCATTTAACTACTTAGTACTAAAAACTATTTAGAAATCACAAAAACTATTGCACCTTAAAAATTCCAAAATAAAACAACCTGCTGAAAGGGTGTCTTTTGCTAATTTATTTATATGAAAGTACACATATCATCATTTTGCTGATGTCTCGTTAACAAAGAAATCTGTAAATTTGGAATGACCTTTTTTATATAATACATAATTTAATTTATTTTGTATCATAAAATAAACTAAATGATCGTAAAGGTAATTAAAAATTAACATCTATGCACCCCAATAAAAACGAAGGCTCACTGTCTATCCATCCCGAGTCCATCCACTGCTTTTGCACTCTTCGTAATTGACTTTGACATATTATGGACAAATGCAGTTTATTGCATGCGGCAGCTAAAAATTTCCAAGTCATAGGCGAAAAAGTGCGTTTGGACGCATTTACAACTAGTGGACGTGGGTGCATTCATGGTTTCTCCCGGCTCGGCTGTTAGTAAATGACGGTAAGAATTTGGATGAGACATTTCTGTATGAAAAGCGAAGAGTAGATCGATGACTTTGTTTAATTTTGTTTACTTTGGAGCTTTCTGAGATTATTCTTCTTTGTTACTAAGTCACAATTTTTTTGGGTATGTACTTTTTCAGGTAGAAACTTGCTGACTCCAAATTTTCCTTCTAAAATAAAAGTGTCTTAAAAAATCATGTGGATGTTTATATTCAGATATTTCTTCGCTTTACATTAATGCAGTCTGTTGTTAGGGTTTGCGTTTTGTGCTGTATGGCAGTATCACTCTTTTACACTTTTCTTATTTGTGTAACTTCTTATAGCACCACTTTCCAGGATAGTGTTGTGTGAATGGTAATAATGCAACCTCAGATAAAATGCATGGGCATTTGCGCATTACCGTCTTACATTTATTCAACCTTATTTAAAGGGTGCAGGTCTGAAAGCAGCATGCCAACAACATACATTTCTTATCAGTCAGAGTCGTTTTATTAATATTTGGATGATTTTTTATTAAAAACTGCTCGAAATTCCGCAGCTGAAAGTGAGTCCACGTCCTTTGTATTAAAACGTACCATCTTATGTAAAAATAAGCTGAAACAACATTAATAAATCAATTGAAAATTTATTAAAAAATAAATTATGACGAAAACCTTTAACACAAAATAATTGAATTTGCTTTGCTCGGTTCCTAGTTTGTTACTTCTTTGTTATTCTCTATTTTGCTGCAAAAATAATTTTATTTACGAACACGGATTTTGTTTTACCTATATCAATTACCAATAGTTTTGTTTTTAAATTTTAATAAAAGCAGAAACCTCATCAGTATTGACTTTTTTTTTCACAATTAATAAGAGGATAATTCAATTACATTGGGATGGTATGGTAAGAAATGAAGGTTAGCATTTAAACAACAGTTTCTAAAGCAAATGCAACATATATGCATTACTGGGCATCCTGCAATGCACACGCCTATAGGCCAACGACTTTGTTTACAGAATTTACTCCCTAATAATGCCACATTAAGTAAGTGTTTCTTTGTCCATGGATATATATCGATGGTGTTTTAAAAACAAGAAAGACACATATTGTATTTTCAGTACGCGGAACCTCTACTACCTAAATATGCCATATTCGGTAATAGTGGTTGTTGGTCCATAGATATACAGGGTGACAATTTGAAAACGATCAATGGGCTATAAGTTTAGAACCAAGAAAGAAATTTCAAAAAGCTTAAAACAGTTCTCGTAGTATGAAAGGAGAAGTAAAATTATGTTATTTTCATTGTAGTAGAATTATCTCCTTAGCCGTCACATCCACCCCCTTAAAAATCTTAAATAGGAAGATTCCTCTGAATTATATACATTGTGACGCTTCGGTTTTTGAAATTAAATATCGCGTTGATGAGTTATGCTCTTTGAAATATTTTAATTTGGAGTGTAGTTATTTAGCGATTTTACATCTACAGTAACAGAAAATATCGAGATTGAATAAAGACCTCTTAGATAAGATGAAACAGGAGTGGGTAGTGTTATTTTCATTGTGGTAGAATTATCCCCTAAGCCGTCACATCCACCCCCTTAAAAATCTTAAATGGGAAGATAGGTTAAGTGACACCTTGTTTGAAAGGCCCCTGAATTTGAAAAACCGAAGCGTTACAATGTACATAATTGTGAGACATTTCAAAGAAGGTGTCATTTAACATATCTTCTCATTTGAGATTTTTAAGAGTGTGGATGTGACGACTTAGGGAATAATTCTACCACAATGAAAATAACATTACTTTGCTCCTGTTTTATCGTATCTAACAGGTCTTTATACTACGAGAATCGTTCTAAGCGTTTTGAAATTTCTGTCTTGGTTCTAAACTTATAGCCCATTGATCGTTTTCAAATGTCACCCTGTATGTCGATGGTACTTGAAGACAAGAAAGACACATATGGTATTTTCAGTGCGAGGAACCTCTATTTCTTTTTTGTTTTTTACCTTCTAGTCCACCTACAAAGGTCTTACTGGTCAAATCGACTTTAACACAGAAGGTCATCGAAGCGGCTTTAGGTTGCAAGTTTATGAATTAAGGGAAGGTGGTATAACTAACGTGGCAACATGGAACTCATATGATGGTCTTAACATTACAAGAAAAAATCAGGTTCAAGAAATACTGGATAAGGATAGTATGCGAAATAAAACATTTACTGTTATTATAAGTTTGGTAAGTCAAATAGAAATAATATAATTTGACCATGCAATATTTTCCTACACTGTAGGTATATTACGTACCATCGTGCCAAAAAAAAAACTGGGACAGCGAAAAATATTCGAACTGGACTATTAGAAAATACTTTCTATCAAATTAATAAGTCATTGCAGTTTGATCTAGTCACAGTTGACGTGGTAAGTAAATTTACGTTCAAAAATATACCAGCGGTAAGCCCCGAGCAAAAAGTCGTAATTTACACTCGCTTAAGAAATGGTGTTTATATAAGAACTATCGCAGATATCGTAGATAGATTTTTTCGTGTGGGTGCCGAGGCCGTACGCGTGCCCCCTCCTCTATAAATTTAGTCATTGATATCAAGCGTCGATTAATCGAAAAATTTTTTATTTTAGAATTATTTGTCTTAATTCTCTCATTGCAAATTCTTTCCTTAACTATTGTTGAAAGTAGAGTTTTGTTCACATTTCTATCGCTTATTATTTATATTTTTTAGAAGAGGAATACCTAATTTCGGCGCCCCTTTGAGAACGCGTGTGGGTGACACGGCACCCACCTTGCACATGCCTATGTTGTGAGTCAGCGTTGTATACCAGAGTCACCATACCTGAGTGGAGATCTCTTCGCTTTTCGTCTCGGTTGAGCTCTACGTCGCCGCTGGAAATCTAGATTTTTGCATGATAGAGAAATTTTAGGCATAACAAAAATGATATTTAAAATAAAATAATTCCTGGGTTAGTTTTTATCAAAAAAAGTTCACCTAGCCATGCGAGATTTGAACAGCGATGAAAAACAACTTCAAAAAGATAACACTAAACCGCTCATTTTTCAGCAAGTTAATCATAAAGATAAATGATTTTCGTATTTTAAACTCAATCTACTTGTTGTTTATTATTAAAAATTTTCAGACTGACACTGGCGCATATTTATTAACGGGTCGTTGTCTGTTTATAAACAACGTAGACTCCTTGCCCCACCTCCCCGGATTTTTGTTTATAGTATGGGACAAACAATTCCTATGCTTTGGGTATTTGCGTTACGTATCTTTATTATAACTTCATCTGAGGAGACAACCGACGACGGCCTAACCACCCAAAAACCACTCAAATATTGAATGATGGCCGCGAAAGCCTTTCACAATTCATGTTTTTTGTTGTTTTCGTTTTGTTACATTATAAAAGATTCTATTATTTTTCAAGTACAAGCGTTTATAAACAATATATGTTTTTATTTTACTATTTCAAGAAGATAAAAGAACATTATTCCATATTTGATATCAATGTATAGAACGTCATTTGATTTTACCTCGTAATGCAAAATTTTACCTAATAGGTTAAAATCTTTTAACTCTGGTAAGTGCTAAAAAGTTTGCTGTTTTAACCTTCCCACTTCCATGACAACAATGATACACCTTTTCGATTAAAGTTTGTATTTTTATTAAAAACCAGGAGCTCGGAATTTGCTGTCCTAGATTTCTTTTTGGGCACGATGGTACCTACACGTTTTTTTTTTAATTTTATTTTGTACTGCTGTAATTTATGTTTAATGCAGTTCAGCAGATGAGCAATAAACAAATATACCTTCTACTACAAATTAACAAATAACCAATGAGATTGTACAGGATCTTTCTTTATACATAATTAAATATTTGTAAATAAAAAAGTATCCGATTTTTGTGAAAGTATCCGATTTTTGTTTTAGAATTCGTTGCCAGAAAAACAGTTGTCGTAAATAACAATTTTTTAGGACAGTTTGATTATTAATTTTCATGTTATCTCCAGTGTGTCCACGGATGGAGTTGACAAGAGGAAAAAAACTTTATTATCGAATTTATAAAGAAAAGTCATTCGTTATAAAAAGTTCTGCTTGTCCAAAAAGTGAGTTTACCATATAAAAATTTTTTAGATCAAATATACATTGTGTTAATAAATTAGGAAAACATGAAAATGCTTCAACAGAGAAGTATCATTATTTATTATTTTATACAAAATTTGTATAAAACAAAGTTATATTATATATTTTATTATATATATTATATATATATATATATATATATATATATATATATATATATATATATATATATGTATATATATATATATATATATATATATATATATATATATATATATATATATATATATATTATTATATTATAAAGAATAAATAGAGAATTTTAAATTAAAATTTGAAATAATAATAGCGGTTTTATATAGGTAATTACATTGCACTTGACAAAAAATCGTTAGATTTAGTTAACGTCAATGTTATGTCAGCATCTTATTTAGTCTGTCAGTATTCTGATTTCGTGACGATAGTTTCAGCAATGTTTACCAAAGAAGCTATGTAGAATAAATTTAAATCTTAGAATTTTTATTTAAAATTTTGTATTTAGTCTTTATTTTAGGTTATAAACAAATTTGTCATAAAAATTTTCTATAAAATAATAAATAATGCTACTTCTCTCTTGAAGCATTTTCATGTTTTCCTAATTTATTAACGCCCTGTATATTTGATCTAAAATTTGTATATGGTAAACTCACTTTTTGGCCAAGCAGAACTTTTTATAAAGAATGACTTTTCTTCGTAAATTCGATTATAATTTCTTTTCCTCTTGTCAACTCCGTCCATGGACACACTGTATGTATACCAGGCGCGGCCCGTCCATAAGGTCATTTGGTCAATGACCCACCTAAAATTTTTAGTGATCTACCTAATATTTTATTTTTTAATTTTTTAAAACCAAAAAATAACCTTTTGTTTCAAAGTTCCATGCGAAAAGTCCCCAAGAAAGAATCAAGCCAAGCAATCGTCAAAGGATATCCAAGCTTGCTCCGGGCTGGGTCATATTTCAAATTGATCTTGTAGGTTTATATGGACGATATAAATTCAATAAAAGTAAGAGAGAAACAGACATTCGCGCTTTAGGAAGTTAAAAAGAGACACAATTGGTCGACGGCCCACCCATAATATCTGGCCACTCCCACTATGGAAATACTCTCAAACCGCCCCCTAAAATATACTATTTCAAAACATTAGGTTCGCAAAAAGATAAACTAATTAGGTACCTAATATGCGAATTGTATTTGCATCGTATTAATAATATTAATTAGTAGTGGTTAAACATAAAATATAAATATGATTTTTCTCAGGCCAGCGCTAGGCATCAAATTTAACGATATCGGACCGGTTTTCTGACATAACCAGCGTAGTGCAGCGGTACGGTCTCAGCGAGTTAATCCGAAGGTCCCGGTTTCGAATCCGTGTTAGGGCAAGAACTTTTTTTTAAATTTTTTGTTATTTAAAAAATTAGATCGGCTCTAAAAGGTGTATTGGCAACAAGTTGTTCCTCGATAAAATGTTTTTAAAATTGTTGTATTGTTGGCAATCTCATATTTACCACAGCTTACAGCCTGCACGTGCGTAGACAAATATCGTATTACTATGTCTAGTCGCCAGCATTGCATTTATTAAAGAAAACGGAGTTTCGGCAGCGTTCCTAATTTTATTGTACGAATAATCATGCTATCTCATATCTCAGCATTTTGTTGTTTATATTCTGGGCTTTTAGTACAAGGCGCGACATCTATTGAGGAGAGGCTAAACCTATCACAACGGAACCCGCTAAAATCTACTATTTTAGAGTATTAAAACACATAGAAAAAAGCCATAAACCAAAAAGTGATACTACAAGTCATAAACATCAAGAGTAGTAATGTTCAATATTCTGCAGTACCTATTTTATGATTTTTGCAATGTTTATTTGTAGGTAAATAATTTCTTGGCACATTATTAAAAAACCTTTCTTAATTAAAAAAGTTTATTTTGCTTGTTGCGTTGATATCACTAGTTGCCCACAAAATTTTGACCCACCTGTAAAAAAACTCACGGGCCGCGCCTGATGTATACCCGTGTTTTTAAAGAGCTAGTATTCTGTTTTAAAAATTTTATAATATGCCTTAGCTTTATTAAGCCATTTTGGGTATTTTGTAAAAATAATTCCAGTAAACACAAGGTGGCTGCTCCAGAAGCGGACAGAAACACAAGAGTCTAGAGGTTGGGGGGACACTTTTTTATCCCGGGCTTCCGCATGCGCAGAGGAAAACAATAGTGGATTTTTTCGCACCGATCCCTCTTCGCTTGCGAGGAAAGAGACTGGTCAGGGCCCCTAACCAGGTGCTAACCCAGTTCCGACTTTAGGGTGCCCTCCGATTCACCGTTCTGGACAACAAACAAAACATAATTTTGAGTTTAAGGTACCTAGACACGAATACTTTTTTGCTCGGGACCTTTAAAAAAAGACAAAACAAAATTTTTATCGAGGAAGGAGTGCTAACCCGTTTCCAATACACCTTTTAGAGCCGATTTCCTAATTTTTTATAATATTTTAAGTGACAAAAATAAAAAAAAAGTTGCGGCCGGGCACGGATTCGAACCAAGACGTCTGGGTCAATAAGCTCTCTCTTTTAAACATTTATTAATCAGATACTTTCTAACATCAATTGACTACTTAACTACTATATACAATGTGGCAAGAGGCACGCGTTACAACCCCCAGCTAGGGAGGTCCAACGCAGCAAGGCGGCCGGGGCTGGTGTTAGCCCTTGGTAGCCATTTGACGCGAAGGTGCATTGAGGCGGCTCCTACTGCAGTAAGCTTGCAGAGACTATGAGAGAATATTTTTACAACAGGGTTGCTTGAAGAGCTTAAATATTAAAGTTTCTTGTTTTTGGGTTTATTTATAGGGGTTTGCTGGGAAAAACACTGAAAACCCCAGCTTAAAAGTTTGTTCTATTTACATATGTACACATATTTACATTTATTTACAATGATCATCACAGATCCCATTTATTCGTCTCTTGCACACTATTTAGTCAAAAAGCGGGTTCTATACCACTGCACTACGTGACTGTTGCTAAGAAATCGGTAAACTTATTAACAAGTGCCTCATTTATATTTTTGAGGTTATTACGCATGCGCAAGTCCGGGATAAAAAAGTTTCCCCCAACCTGTAGACTCTTTAGACAGAAACCGCACTGCCGAAAGCCACGTCTGGCCCGAAATACGGCAAACCCCTCGAATCGTAGGCCGGGCGTGTCCTCTTTGCCGCGGCGGCCCATGGAATGTAATACGGGCCATGAGCGGCATTACATAACAGGGCGCAGTACCGTTGGAGTTCCGCGGTCCGTTCACTGGTTGATTAGCGAAGTAGCTACAGTGGCTGGCCCTCCCACGGCTAGACGAGCTAAGTGCCGTAATGCGTTGTTTTAATACAAATTTAAGATGGTACGCACTGGGCATTTTAGAAAAACTTTTAAAGCAAAATAGTCACTGGAAATTAACAAAGATAATTTGCCCTTGCTGTTATATTAATTCCAGACAAGACCTTTTAAATATACCTAAATTCAAAATTTTTGTCTCTAAACTTGGGTATGCCGGGCTACAATGCAATTATTTTTGGAAATTTTAACTTATTTTTCTCTGTAAAAACTTTGTCTAGAATAACCAATTTTAACCCTTTTAAATTATATACCTACATTTGAATATACAGTTCATTTTGTTCTTTATAAAAACGTGCTGAACATCTCTGCTCCCAGTATTTAAATAGCTATTTGCAGATTAACAAATCTTGCTCAATTTTGTTGGAACAGATAGGTGTAAATAGTAAATTTGTCTCATGACTTTAAACTAGTTTATAACTTTTCTAGTTAAGAAAGTAGTAAAATGACAGAAGGGAAACTATAATAATAACAATTATAAAGTAGTGGAGAAATTTATTTAAAAACATATTTACATACAAAACAAGGAACAATTAAAAACGAGATCGTCACTGAAAATGCTACAATACACATTCCAAAAAAATGTATAGGCGAACAACTGAACAACACACAAAAAAAGGCAACAAGCACAACACTATGGAGGACTAGAAGGGCCTTCAACACAACACGTCTATACGCTTCGACAAAAAATGGCAGATCTTCGTTGTCGAGTCGCACAGTCCTGTAAACTCGGAAATTTACTTCACGCATGTTCATTGGAGAGATGGCGAGAAAAGTCAAGCGGAACGATCGCGGTAACTTGGCGATTAGCCATCTCCATTAAGTTTAAAAAGAAGAGGAACCGAATTTTCTGAAAGCTGATTTTCGCAACTGGCAATCAGAATCATAACCGCGTTCGATTCGAAACTAAGGTATCATTTCTAGTGTGCCGAGTCGGTGACGCTTTAAGTTGAAGGCTGGCAATTCATCGCATGGAAATAACACGCGCGTACCGTATATAGAATAAATGCAAAAAATCTGAAATGGCCATTAATTTTGTAGACTACCCTCATACTTAATTAGCTCAAGACATGACATCATCCAATTTACTCCCAACTTTCGGGCTCAAGGAAATTTATTACAATACATAGGGGTTCTTTACCGAAATTTTAAATGATATTTTGACAACCCGTTAATTATAATTGTTCCTTTTATTTCATCAGGTTTTTAAACTATTTGTTTTACTTATTACTTGTAGACTGATCCTTATGGAATGTTGAGAGAAACTCCTGAAAACTTAGTTGGGAACGAAAGATATGAAGGTGTTAGTATAGATATAATTCACGAATTATCGTTATTGGAGGGTTTCAAGTATGAATTCACAGTACAACACGATGGTAAAAATGGAAAAATAGAAAATGGGCGCTGGACTGGAATGATTGGTGCGGTTATTGATGGCGTCAGTATATGATTTATCCAATGGTGTATTTATTTTTAGATGATATTTGTAAAGACAGAGAAAGTGTGTGGTACTTTCCCTAAAAAATATATTTTTCTTTTAGGTGGCTGACATGGCTATAACGGATTTAACTATAACATCGGATCGAGCAGCCGCTGTCGATTTTACATCCCCATTTATGACCTTGGGTAAGAAAATTCTCACTGCGAAAATTTAGTTGGAGTGGCTACTAAAAACAGTGATGGTCTCAGAATTTAATAAAATCTTACTTAAAAAATTCTTTTTAAACACAAGCTTTTATTATTTAGGGGTACTAAAACGAAAAAAAATTAGTATAGTTTTTTCATTGGGGCAATGCTAAATGCTATTTATAAGTGGAAGTAGTTGACGTGGTTGGTGGAAGTAAGGCTAGTAAAAGTAGTATCAACGTTATCACTGAAACAGATATAATATAAACTGTGTTGATTCTGCAGTAGGTTCTTTATGAAACATTTTTTAAATATTTTGTAAATAAAACTCTTTTGCTTTTTAATGTTTCAGGTTTATTAGAGTATGACTCTACATATGTTTCGCCTTAATTGGGCGTTTTCAAGAGTACTGATGTAGTAATAGATATAATATATTATGCTAAATTGTCCAAAAAGCTTGTCGCGCGTGAAACGTTCATACAGGCATTAATTGTGTTTGGCAGAAATTGTAAGTACCTAAGTATATAGTTTTTACTTTTCTATTCATGTAATAAAAGCTTGTTTTTAAAAAGTATTTTTTACACAAGATTTTATTTTCAAATTTTTAGTTGCGTTTTAACCTATGCATTTCTGATAATGCATTACAAGGCATTTTACCTGTTATTCGACGTGCCAAACCCTTTCATTTGATACCCATATCAGGGAGAGTGTAAAGAAAAAGGTAATCCGCCATATTGGGTTTAGAATAACGTCACATAGCTTATCATATTTTACTTGTCAAACAATTTAATTTGATACCCATATCAAGGAAATTGTGAATAAAAAGTAAGCCGCCATCTTGGGGCGTCCGCCATATTGGATTTAGAACAATATTAGACATACTATTGCGTTGTCACCGGACACACGTGTGCAAAAATTTTAAAACCCTAGCTTAATTATAACTAGTCGAAATTTTGATTGCAATAATATGTGACCTAAACATACTAACATACAAACTAACAGGTGAAGTTACATAAAAGCTTGTAAAAATGGGAAAGGCTAAGGCAGGTGGTCTGCAGAATTAGTTTGGGGGATATACTAATTCTGAGTGATGATTTTGAATGACCGGGGTTAAACGCCCTCGCCTGAGATTTCAGATTTAGGTCCACTAACCGGCTATATTTTTTTTCATTCACTTTTGTGTTCTTCCCCCGCCACTTATTTTAATTGACCCCAACCCAAGCTAATATTCTGGCTATGCAACTAAAACAACCTTAATATGAACTGTAATGTGCAGTGGAAAAAGACCTTATAATAAGGCAGTAGCGCACCCAGGATCTTGTCATTGGGGGGGGGGGGGGCTGAATAGTGCAATTCGGTGGATTTGTTCAATTGCAGTTTTTTAATTTTTGTGTATCTAGGATGTTGGTCGGGAGGGGGGTGAGGGGGACTGCGGCCCCTCAAGTAGTGTAACTATGGGAACTGTGGCTCTCCCCCTACCACTATGACGTCACATGACCGTGACTGCAAAAGAGTGTAGGTATTCTTATGTGACGTCACATGGACCTTGGTTACACAGGTGTTCTATTAGGGCAACGACCTTGAGCGTGCACGTGTGATTGTTATTTGCCCTCAGCCTTGAACGAGAGTTTGTCCTTAAGCAAGATCTTGACCTTGAACAATCACTCTGCTTTGAACAAGAACTTGGCCTTTAACGCGAGCAGCTGTTTCTTTGTTTGCTGATGGCCAGGTGTACGACGCTTAGGTTCTTATTCATTTCATGATTTTGCTCAAAACGTCAAAGTCATGTGACGTCATAGTGGAGGGGGGAGACTCTGAATGAAAGGTTCTACTCTCAAAATCTTATCTCAGCTTAGGTTCTGAGTTTACTAAACTGCAAGTGTACTTCTTTAATAAAAACTCAGTGGCGCCTTGGAAAACCTAAGCAAAAAAAGGAAAAGGGAAAATTAATACCTAAGGCACATAAATGCTCCTGAAGAAAGCTGCCGCGCACTTGTAGCGCCTCTGAGTAGTTCAATTTGTTAATTTAACCCCAGAACGCTGCAATCTTCTGATCAACATTAATTTCTTTATGGTCATTAAGTAACGCCAGTGAATAGAAGAACATATTGGTCCTATTTCAGAGAGGTGCGTACAAGAGTTGCCTATAACCATTGTCAAAATTAAGCACTTGTAACGTTTCAAAAATAATTTCAAAACATATTCGCAACAAGCTTAAAATTGTCTGCAAAGTTGTGGTGAACAGGTGTGAGTTGAAAAAAAGGTATTAGTAACACACTCATAACGTGGCATTCAATGTTGTTTTTGGAATATTTAGTTTTCGTAAATATTTTATGAAGGCCTTGTATTAAAATAATGTTCTGCAGAACTGAACTGAACTTACATCATTCGGTATGGCTACTAGTTTCGGTTCTTAAAGAAGTTTTATGATTCTTGCTGATCTAATCTAGCATTCAGAGGGGCACGGTCAGCTGTTACGCAGATTTTCATCGGCTTTATCTGCATCCACGTAAAGGTTAGCAACTTCTGGTTGTCGATAAGTATTGCAATATTTAAACACATTAGCTGCTTAAACAGGACCTAAACAAAGAAAGTTAAAGCTTTGGTATTTCTGTTTTAAAATTCCCGTGTTAACTACCAAACGCCTTGTTTTCCTATGTGCTCTATTGTAGGCAGCCCTTGCAACATCGATATTTACTTCAGTTGGTATCATAAGCTATTCTAATAAAGAAGTGTAACCAGAGTCACCTAATAAATCTACATCTGGGAATAGATTTCAGCTTTAAAAAAGCTACTGTTTCACAAAACTCGAGCATCATCTATGGTCAGTTGGCACTGGAGTTGTAGATTTTCAAGTTTGGCCCATAAGCAAATCCAATTAATGGAGTGGTTTTCATAACGATTAACACAAGCAGGGTTCATTTTTGTTTGGAACATCTCTTTTTACTAGTGTCCTATCAACACATTTAATAATTGAGGGATTCAGCTATAGCAAAAAACATTTAGAATATTTTAGATCTATGTAACAACTCGGGGAAATATGATTTAGTTAATTGCATGTATAGTCGTATTCATAAAAAAAGTACAAGACAAAGCTCGTTTCCCCCTCTAAAACTAGTACGCTTTTTTATGACACACATCATAACACATTTGAGTTATTCCAATCCAATACCTAGCCAGTATATCATAAGCTATTCTAATAAAGAATAACCAGTCACCTAATACATCTACATCTGGGATTGGATTCCAGCTTAAAAAAGGTACTGTTTCACTCGAGCGTCATCTATGGCCAGTTGGCACTGGCGTTGTAACATTTTTGTTGATAGTGCGTGAGACACGTCCGTTGGATGGAGTAACAGTCCGTAACGTAACATGTCCGTGCGAAGGGAATCCATTTGTGCAGAAGTCATTCCAAAGCGTTCACTAACTTCGTACAGAGACTAAAACTCAGGTTTTATGTTGGGTCTAAAAATTTTTTTATGTCTATTAACAATTTCATTTTCTAATGAAGAACTACTAGACCACGCCTTATGGCAACTAAGCTTCAGACTTATATAAACCTATATACCGTTTAAGTTAAATGAATATGTCTAGTAGGCAACAAGTATTGGCAGATATTGTTAGATACGGGTAAATTTATAGTGAATCATAAGTAGTTTTCTCATTAAGTTATATAAATTTACTTGTCATCACAAGAGTACACTTGCACTTTCGTGTAAGATCAGTAACCACTTATTTTGCTAAACTAGTCAGCATGTCATGTGGTTATGTCTTCAAAGGGCAAAATCCAACAATTTCATTTTCTAATGAAGAACTACTAGACCACGCCTTATGGCAACTAAGCTTCAGACTTATATAAACCTATATACCGTTTAAGTTAAGTGAATATGTCTAGTAGGCAACAAGTATTGGCAGATATTGTTAGATACGAATAAATTTATAGTGAATCATAAGTAGTTCTCTTAGTCAGTTATATAAATTTACTTGTCATCACAAGAGTACACTTGTACTTTCGTGGAACATCAGTAACCACTTATTTTGCTAAACTAGTCAGCATGTCATGTGGTTATGTCTTCAAAGGGCAAAATCCAACAATTTCATTTTCTAATGAAGAACTACTAGACCACGCCTTATGGCAACTAAGCTTCAGACTTATATAAACCTATATACCGTTTAAGTTAAGTGAATATGTCTAGTAGGCAACAAGTATTGGCAGATATTGTTAGGTACGGGTAAATTTATAGTGAATCATAAGTAGTTTTCTTAGTAAGTTATATAAATTTACTTGTCATCTCAAGAGTACACTTGTACCAGTGGCGATCGGTAGCATGAGGCAGGTGAGGCCAGGCCTCACTACAATTAATTTACAATGTAAAAATGAAAATTTTCGTAAGATCTCCTCACTACAATTAATTTAAAATGTAAAAATGAAAATTTTCGTAAGATTGATTAACATGTTTTGTTTTGCTCTTCTTCATCACATTACTTCAAATCTAAAATTTATTATATAAATTTGGCAATTATAAAGGTCGAAAGGTTTAGCAAACGTCTATAAAGCCACTTTTATTTACAAGGGAAGCGCTAATATTTGCGACCATATATTCGACTAAAAAAGAACCACATGCGATATTCGCAGTACGCGCTGTATGTTAACAAGTTCTTCTATGAGAGAACGGCCTATGCAGCCGAGGCCCGGTGAGCGCTAGACTCTCGAAGCAGCTCGTCTCTGGACGTGTGTGAATGGTTCTGTCTTTATTTAGTATGTTTAATATTACTCACTTCCACGCGCGAATTTATAGTGAAGAGAGGCCTGTAAAGCGCTTGGCCTCCTGATTTACTAGTATTTTATTTGAGAACGGAGCTACGTATTTTATGATGTTTTATTGCTGCGGCAAACGTCATTTTCTATGCGTTCTCAACGTGAAAAAAATGAAACTGTTACTAATGGGAGACCTACTTCACAAGTACTATTATACAAGTATACGGGCAAGAACCGAAAATAAGGACCTAATTAACAATGATGTTACATTGACTTACCAGGCGTTATTTTATGAAGTGCTTGATAATAATCAAATTACAGATCGATTTAACGGTATTAATAAGTTATTATTTTTGAACCTAATTTAACCAAACGCTTTTTGCCGATTTTGACGTATCATTTCTAAATCAGTTATTTAACAATTTTGTTCAAAGTTATAAAAATCTTTTCCAAAAAGACCGATGCAAAACCGAGCTTACAATTTTTTTTGCTGACAAACAGTTCCGTTCCTTATCTTTGCCAGAGATTATAGAGACAAGATGTTCAAAAATGGTCTAAACGAGGTTTTATCAGAAATGTACAAATTGTTATGTTTAATAGCCAACACTACCTGGAGCATCGGTTTCAGTTGAAAGAAATTTTTTAGCTTTAAAACTCATAAAACTTATTCGAGAAATTCGACTGCACAAGAAATGTTAAATGGTTTGGCTGTAGTGTCTATAGAAAAGGCTTAATAATTAAAATGTATTCTTCTGACTCATTTTATAACTTAGTAATAGGATCGTTTGCGATTAAGTGCAACAGAAAGATAGACTTAATCTATAAAACATAATATTGCATTTTTCTTAGTTTGTTTTTAAGTTTGCCATTTGATTTCCGTTTTATGATATTTTACGTTTTGATGTGTGTTTTAAATAAAACTATATGCTTCATATTATAACTTTTGGCCTCACCTCTTTTACTGACCACGGATCGCCACTGACTTGTACATTCGTGGAACATCAGTAACCACTTATTTTGCTAAACTAGTCAGCATGTCATGTGGTTATGTCTTCAAAGGGCAAAATGCAACATTGTAGGAATTGTTTGTGGTCTTCTTCTTTTTCTTCTTCTAGAACTCTTAGTTGATGCACATGGAGGACAAATATAATATCACGCACCACGACCGTATCTTTTTACGACCGGTGTGAAAAATCTTGAGGAATGCATTGCCATTCCTTTAGAAGTTACCGATTCAACACAATAGCAAGAAATCTTTAAAATGCGTTTTCACAATCAGAAAAAATTTCTGTTAATAATTAGTGGGTGGTGGGGTCAGTTAAAGAAAATTAATAGCTACTATATTTTTAGGTATAAGCATCTTAGCCCACAAATCCTCCAGCGCTCCGCCAAACTTTTTCTCCTTCGCCGAGCCCTTTGCTATGGACACATGGATAGCACTGGCAGTAGCCTTTATGGTAGTATCACTATCATTTTTTCTCCTAGGTCGGATATGTCCGGACGAATGGACCAATCCGTATCCATGCGTAGAAGAACCAGAATTTCTAATTAATCAGTTTAGTTTAACTAATTCTGTTTGGTTTGCAACTGGCGCTATGTTGCAGCAAGGTTCCGAAATTGCTCCCATGTAAGTAACAGATCTATAATAAATCAATATAATCAGTGGCGGCTGGTGAAATTTCAAAGTTATATCTCTCTGTTCCTACTTACAGGACCCGTACCAAATTTAGTAGTGAGCTTACTGGGAAAGTTTTGGTAAAGAAAAAAAAACATTTTGTAATTTGCGAAAAAAGTTGAATTTTTGGTGTGCCCCTCCTAAGAAAAAAATGAACACGTCTAAGTATTTTATTTATTATTTTATCTAAACACATTTTACATCATTTTGTCGACAGTTTTTAAATTTTGAGAGAAAAAAATGTGTTAGTAGAAAGTTTGAATTTTTTTTTAAATTATATTTTAGGCTTACATTTACATTTTTATGTAAAAGGTATGTGATCAGTGCAATATATCAATTAAAAAATGGGTCCAACCCCCTTACACACAATTTCTTTTCGATGCTGTGCTGTGTTTGTGTAATGTGTCGTTATTTATTTTAAATAAAGAAACATTTCGTCAGTTTTGGAAGAAATATAATCCGAAATTGCAAAGACATTTACCGGCTAACTACACAATAAAAAACTGTGATTAGCTGTGTAGACAAGACAACTGATTCTAAAAAACATTCTGTGGCCAACGTTATAGTACGTGCACTGGATACACTTGAACCCACGCCCTGCCCGTGAAATTTTAAAGTCCCATATCTATGTTGTTGCTTATGGGACCCATGCCAAGTTCAGGTTTTTTAATAGTGAGCCCACTAGGAATGTTTTGGTAAAGAAAAAAATTATTTTGTAATTTGCGAAAAAACAGTTGAATTTTTGAATTGACCCTTAACTTAACTTCCTAAAACGCGTATATTTGTTTCTCTCTTAGCTTTAATGCATTTTGTATAGTCCATCTATGAGATCAATTTAAAATAGGGCGTGTCCGGAGCAAGCTTGGCTTTATTTTTTTCTTGGGGAGTTTTCGCATGGAACTTGCATTTTTTGGAAGAAAAGATTATATTTTGGTTTTAAAAAATAAATTATTAGGTAGATCATTGACTTAGATAAACTTAGATGGGTCATTGACCAAATGACCATATGGACCGCGCTTACAAAACAAACGTCATATTCGATATCAGAAGGGTGGAATTATTTACAAACAGGTGTTATTATTTTTTAAGCATAGAAATTACTGTAGACCTATGTATGTGGTGTGTAACATCAAGTGGGACGCACAATAAAATTTTAAATCGAAGGAAAGAACTACATACGCTAAACGGCTCTGTTATTTCCTAAAATACGAAGTTCAATAAATTATGATAATTATATTGAAATTGAGACGACTTGTTTGTCAAATGAGGAATGTGATTAGCTAAGGTTATCCTTTAGTTTAAGGGTAAAACGAGTATGCAAGGATTTCATCCAACTTAGGGCGAGAAGAGCAGAATACTTGCTAAAACCCTAAACTTAACACATAGGTACACTTATTCATAAAATCTTGAAAAATAATCATTGCTTCATTCTACTAATACCTTTAAAAGTAAAGGACATAAAATGCTAAAATTTGTTAATTTTTTAAACTGTAACCGAAAATCAGACAATTTGAGTACACATTAATAGTTATATAACGTCTTGTTGCAATTGGACGGATTTGTTCCAGTCCGATTAACATTTGAGATAGATACACTTACATAAGTATTTTCTGTTTTTAGAGCTATTCCCACAAGATTAGTTTCTGGCGTGTGGTGGTTCTTTGTCCTTATCATGGTATCGTCGTACACTGCTAACTTGGCGTCGTTCTTAGTACATGAAAATACCGTGGACTTCTTCACCGATGTTAAATCCCTTGTTGAAAATACAGAAAAGTATGGTATTAAATATGGTGCCAAATCTGGAGGAGCTACGCTGGATTTTTTTGAGGTAATACATACTAGTTCAGCTAACTACATTAAAAAATAGTTGGTTTGGTAAGACAATATAGATCTGAGAGGAAGAAAATAAAAATTCTTGGAATGTTAAGTTTACAGCGCTTTATCTACATCGATAGCAGTTGTTCTTTAAGTTTCTTTACTCTTGAAAAAAGTTTGAACAAAAAGAAGTTAAAATTTCCATGGCTTGTTAAAATTTCAGTATAATCTATACTAATATTTAAAATTGCAAATTGACTGACTCACTCATTCATCAACGCCCAGCCAAAACTACTAATGCTAAAAAGTTGAAATTTTGCACACAGCTTTATTTTACGCCCTAGACTTACTAAGAAAGGATTTTGCAAAACTCGCCCTCTAAGGGGATAAAATCAACCCCTAAAAATTAAATTATTGTTTATTTTAAAAACTATAAAGTTTTAAGGAAAATGCCAAAACATGTCAATTTTATTTTGTTTTTATATAAGACTTCTTTTTCCGTGTTGGAATTTTACCCCTAGGGTATAAAAGCACACTTCTACCACAGATTTATCAAGGCCCAGTCTTAACTACCAAGGATGGAAAGCTGAAATTTTGCAAACAGCTTTAGTATAGGCCCCAGACGTTTACTAAGAAAGGATATTGCAAGACTTGCCCTCTTAGGGGGTAAAATCAACCCCTAAAAATTAAATTCATTTTTATTTTAAAAACTACTAAGTTCTAGGGAAAAGGCCAAAACATGTCAATTATATTTTATTTTTTTACATAAGACTACTTTTTTCGTGTTGGAATTTTATCCCTAGGGGGTAAAACGTACCTCGACCACGGATTTATAAGGGCCAAGCCCCAAGTACCAACGATACAAAGCTAAAATTTTGCATACAGCTTTAGTTTAGGTCCCAGACGTCCAGTAAGAAAGGATATTGCAAAACCCATCCTCTAAAGGGGTAAAATCAACACTACAAAATTAAATTATTTTTTTACATAAAACTACTTTTTTCGTGTTGGAATTTTACCCCTAGGGGTTAAAAACACACTTCTACCACTGATTTATTAAGGCCCAGCTCTAACTCCCAAAGATAAGAAGCTGGAATTTTGCATACAGCTTCAGTTTAGGCCCCAGACGTCCACTAAGAAAGGATATTGCAAAACTTGCCCCTAAGGTTGTAAAAACAACCCACTAATTTATCCAGGCCCAGCCCTAACAACCAAAGATAGATAACTGAAATTTTGCATACAGGCCCCAGACGTCAACTAAGAAAGGATATTGCAAAACTCACCCTCTAAAGGGGTACAATGAACCCCTAAAAAGTATATAATTTTTTAGTTTAAAAATTATTTTTATGAAAAAGGCCCAAACACATCGATTTTATTTAATTTTTGCGTTGAAATACCTATAGGGGGTAAAAACGCCCACTCACCAGATCTACTAAACCCTACGTCGGCGCTTCGTGAAATTTTGAAATTTGGCATGCATGTTTGCTTTGCGATATTGGTGCAAAATACTAGCGGGTGTTATGAAAGTCTCTTGCTAAGGGAGTAAAGTCATTCCCAAAAAATTAAAACGTTTTTTATTCTTAAACAACAGATTGTATTGACAAACGCCGAACCATGTCAATTTTTTTTCAGATAAAAACCAATTATTTTGTGTTGTAATGTAATTTCTAGAGGGTAACACTACGTGCAGACATTTTTAATATATACTTAAATAAATCTGGCAACCGTGCTTTCAAATATTTGGTCTGCGTAACCTAGCTTGGTCTAGCCATTTTTTATTTTCCGCATACTTTATTGTTAAACACAGAAGCTATAGTTTAAAAGAAAATTGCGCATACCGTATAGATGTGCTTAACTGTCCAACAGCTTGGATATTTTGCAGCCTCTACGAAAAACAACCAATGTCGTTTAGAACGAAGTGCAAATTTCCAAATATATATTCTAAAAATATATTTCATAATTGAAACACGCTGGCCAAGCCCGCGAGTGCCAGCTAGTTAAAAATAAAAAGCTGGTATTTAAATTTTTTTTTTAAATTGTGATCCCTTTCTCTTCGCGAATATCAGACCGATAATAGACAGATGATTAAGACCGGAAAGGCAAGATTTCGTCCTTATAACCCGCGTATGATTTTTAAAATTTTACAATAGTAACATGTACCTACCAACGTACAGGCGGAATCTTTTATTATTAAAATGTATCTTAAAAAGTTCTTCTTACTATTTAATGTTTAAATAAATAGTTTTTTAATTCTTTTATTTTTTTCACTTTTGTCCACGTCTTTGAGCCCCCCTTTTAGTTGTGTCGTGCCCCGCTAAGGGGGCGCTCCCAACAGGTTGAAAATCGCTGGTTTGATCAATAGCGTAGACTATATCAGTCTGGAAGATATCTTAATATTCGTATAGATAATATTCCTTTAGAAAAGCACTGGGAACTCAGACTATCAGAAAATAGCTAAATACCTGAGAGAACATGAAAAAGAGATGCCCGACGATAACAAGATCGGCGTTGAAAAGACAGAAGATCCGGAACATCCATACGCTTTTTTCATGGAATCCACTACAATCGAGTATACTACTCAGCGGCATTGCAATTTAACTATGGTTGGAGAGAGATTGGATGAAAAAGGATATGGAATTGCTTTAAAAAAAGGTAACTAAATATTTTCTTTACAATATCAGCCCGATTAGTACCGGTGCTATAAAGTCATTTTATTTTTTTTTTTGTTAAAGGATTTGTCCACTTTTTAATCATTGCCTCAATGTTTAACATGAGCACAATTATTTATTTTCGATTTACTTTTTATATCACGAATATATTGACAATAGGGAATATGCATATAGGTAACCCAAATAAATGTCAAATATTTTTTTTATATTCTCTACATAAATTAAATGTTTATGGCGGTTGCTGTCATCCATTTATTTTTGTCTTTATTAACAAAAAAAAAGGATTTAAAACTGCAAATTTTTGCGCGAATTTCGAAACTTGTAAAACGTGATCCCATTGGCTGTGTCGTCAAAACTGAACTTATGACTCATCATGAGTACATGGCGAATTCCAGTATTATAGAGTCATCGAAAACTCAATAAAAATGGCATTTAATGCGTAACTCGTTCAATGAAATATCCCTGCACTTAAAGTAGAAAGTTCCTAAAATCTTATTCATGTATAATTCAAGCTGAAATCGGTCCAGGAACCTTTCAATTTTGCAAAAAAAATTGGCATTTCTGCGAAATTTTGACATATCATCTTAATTAATAATTTCGAGTAAATAAACTGCAATTTTTTATTTTCATGGCAATTTTCGAAAATTCAAAATTTTCCAAATTTTGTCCCCGATGCAAATAAACCTATATATATATATATATATATATATATATATATATATATATATATATATATATACTTTAACGAAAAAATTAGCGATTTAAATTAGTGGGTGGTATTCTTAGATAATTAACATAAAATAAACCCAAAAAGGAACACTAAATAAGCTCAGTGTGGAATAATGTCGGTTAAAAATAGGATTTGTGGGAAAAGATCAAGAAAATCCTATTTTTACCTCTTAAATACGCTCCTGGATGGCCCATTCGGTATTCATTCAAAAAACTGAAGAATAGCAGAACTAAGAACACATATTTCTATTGAAATTCCTTAAGGTGCTGGAAATGACCGCCGTTCATCTCCATACAAAGACGATATGCTTTTTTTAATTTACGGATAGCTTTGACCACCCAGTGTTGATTTCTATTTATAGTATCGATTTGATTTCGAATTTGTGCTTTTAATAAGTCAACATTGTCATGTTCTTTAAGGTAGATGTTATTTTTTAAATACCCCCATAAAAAGGTATCAAGCGGAGTTAGGTCTGGACTGTTCGGCGGCCACGTAATTGTTCCATGTTTCCCAATCCAGGTTTCATATTTTCCATTTAGTAAAGTTGTTACCGCGCCTACATTATGGGCTGGTGCCCCATCTTGTTGAAAAACAATACCTTGTAATTCATTTAGAGGTAAATCATCAAACAAATCTTCAATGTCGTTTTGAAGCATGTCAAGGTAACGTATACCAGTCAGAGAATGGTTAAAAAAGATCGGACCCAAAATCCTAAAGTCTTTTATCCCACACCAAACATTTACAGATAGGCGACCAGAATGTTTTACTTCAAAAAACTTTTCGGGATTTTCGGTAGACCAATAATGTATGTTCTTTCTATTTGGAATTCCTGCCGTGCTGAAGCATGATTCATCACTCCACATTATTTTGTAAAAGAAAGTTGGATATCTTTCAAGAGTTTCTAGCATAATTCTGCAGAATTCCAAACGTTTCTGTTTATTCGTTTCAGTTAAATGTTGGACTTTTGTCGGCTTAAACGGGTGGAACTTGTGTTTTTTTAAAGTTCTATAAATTTTACATACACTTTTCTCAAGATCTTTGGCACCATCTCTTATCGAATTAGCAGGATACTCTAGAATTAATAATGCAGCATTATTATTAATAGTTGTGCATTTAAGATTTTTTTTATATAATAAACCGATAAATAAACATACCTTGAAAATATAAAAGGATTTCTAATTCTTCATCTTCATTTATAGTAACAGTCCTGTTTCTTCTATTTAAAGCGTTAGTATTCCTTAGTAGTTCATATACACATACACGCTTAAATGTATTTAAAGCTGGCGCGGGTCCGTTGTCATGTAGAATCATATATTCTCGTCTGGCAGCATGTCTATTCTTATTATTTTTAATGTATAACGACGATATTTCAAATTTTTCTTGCACTGTATAAATCATTTTAAAACGTTTACTATTATAATCAGATAATTCTGACTTCTGACAAGTTGTCAAACATAATATCCAAATAATACTTTAAAGCGCCATGCTTAATCCATGGCCTGCTTAAAGTACAATTTAATCCATGGCCTGCTACAATTACAATTTAAATATGCGTTTTTTGACTTTAACATAATAATAATTACAACAAATTATATATCACTTTTATCAGGAAGACCAGCCCTATCATTTAAGAGTATTATATACAGGGTGTTCCATAAGAAAAAACTATATTTTTGTTTGCTACGCATTTCTGCAACACCCTATATATATAAACTATTTCATAAACAACTTTACGTTGTACCCTACAACTTTTGTATTTACCATTTTTTTAAATAACATTGGATGAAAAAGTTAAAGGGGGGGGTCCATTTATAGTGCAACACCCTGTACATATTCCTTATTAGAAAATTAGTACTTATTTACTATTGTTTCAAATATCCATTTGCTTTAAGAATTAACCATGTGCACTCGTATGCGGAGTTTTGGACAAAATAGTTCAAATCAAAGATAAAGCAAATTCCTTAAAAAATATTGACCTCTGTGGTCTGTGAAGTAAACCCATTAATTATTACCCATTGACCTTTAGCAAGAGGAGACTAAGCCGTTTATTCATAACTAACCCTACGTTTTGTTTCATACATTGTGCGTGTATATGACAAAAAACGATCGCAATAATTCCATTTCGGCGCGCTAGCGTAATGGCTATCCTGTATTCTATATTCCACCAAGCAAACCTTTGAAAATACAGTTTTAGATGAAAAGAATCCATCTCTCCAGACACTTGGCACTGACGCATTTTCAAAGTTTATGGATAAAGTCCTTTCAGAAAAAAAAATCCCTTACAATTTCGCTAGACAAATTCCTGCTTGAAGCGTTAGACAAAACATTACTTTATCTGAAACAGCCCACGTAGACTTCAAGCATAAGTACTAGGGAAGGGAAATGTAATCTATTGGCACGGGATTTAAAAGACTGGAGGTTGGGAGGGGAAAGGAAAACATCTGCAGGCAGTCCGTGCCATAATCTGGAGACCTTAGGTATGAATGAGCGAGAGAAGTGGGATGTTCTGCCCTTTTTTAGCTGGACAGTGAATTTTAGAATTTCGATTTGAAATACTCACAAAAAGTTTCCTTTTATAATATTAAAAAAAGTTTATATAAATAATTTTAATTAATGTACATCTTCCACCCTCTACATGTAGCTAAAGCTGGTTGACTGTCGATTTTACATTTTCTTGTAAATTTCGAAATTTTGATTTGGAACATCGATAAATAGATTTCTCTTTTACTCATATACAAAAACTTCTAATTACATTCAACAAAAAAGATATTTCTTCCACCCTCTACCTGCCTTTAAACATTAGATGTGTTCCGTCCCTGGCATACCTTGTCGTTGGCACCGTCCGGCTGGCGGCTCTCCGTCGGATGTTTTCGGTTTTTTGTTTATGATTAATATTAGTATTACCTCCTAGGCTCTCGTCGCCATGGTTTGTTAAAGTTGTGGTTTGTTGTGCTTTTAGGCCGGCCGCACACACTGCCCTCGTGAAGGAGACAGGCCGTCAGGTCCGCATCCATTTTCCGTGATCAGCTGATCGAACTGGGCTGTCAGTCGGTCGAACGAGACATTTTATAAACGTTTAGGTACCTGCGCGTCCTACTGTTTTTATTTAGTTTGGGGTTTTTTTTGTATTAAATTTTGTGCTTACGCTAATATTTAATGACCTAAAAGTTACGTTGCGGCTATTATATTAGTTTTTGTGTTAATATTTGTGACTGTTGTTTTAAAAAATGCCACAAAGTTGTTGTGCTCCGGGATGTAAATCAAACTATAAGAATACCGGCGAATATGTTGCAAGTTTTTCTTTCCCAAAAGACAAAGAGAGGTGTGAATTGTGCCTGAAAAAGATCCCTAGAGATAATTTACAAGTAACCAAAAATACATCTATATGCATTAAACATCTTGATGAGAAATATTTAATTCGAGAACTCCGGACGACTAGAAATGACGGTAAGTAAATTAGTGTTTTGGGTTAGGTTTTGATAAATTTATTACCATAAAAATCATGCAAATTCTTTAATATTTCTGGTAGAATGAGTATTTTTTGGCACTATATAAGGGCATATTTTACGTCTTTTTACTTCCTGTATGTACCCACATAACCAAAAAGTTGAGGTTAAATTACAGTCCTAGTTGATTTGGCATGTTTTGGGACTATGTTTCTACGTATGAACTCTGCAAGAGTCGTATATTATATGCATAGGCTAACTAAAAACTGGTAAAATGGTAATTCTTCTAAGCTTAAGCATGTGTAGGTCTCGGTGTAGGTAGAAGTTTAGGAACTTAACTTTCATTGTAGTTAGTAAACAGGTACGGTTTTGGGTCTACGTATCACATGTACATAAGTCACATCACTAATAACTGGTAAAATGGGAATTGTTCTATTTAGCTTAAGTAGGTGTAGGTGCCAACTTAGTAGGAAGGTAAGCTTATACAAAGGCATGTTTTGGGTCTACGTATCACCTCTACAGTAAAATTAAAACTAGGGTTGAGTACCGTTGAATTATACTATTTACTTGGTGCACGTAGAAGTTTAAGAAGGTAACCTCTTTATGTATGTAGGCATGTTTTGGGTCTAGGTACCAACTTCACATAGCTGATAGATATCTAACTCGGTATCTAAGATCTTTACAGAAATTCAAATCGATAAGTACCATATTATGACTGATGGTATGACATAGTTACGTTAAACAGTTTAAACACTTTTGGCAGCGATTACCTATTAAATATTCTTCGAAGGAATTCAAGGGTAAATACGAATGATTAATATTATGAGGGGGCCAAGGGAGTATGAAGGTGGACTAAGCCAGTATATACCATAATGTCAATGTCGTATAATGTAGAATGATGTGTACTTTTTAATTTTGAGTATCCATGTCTATTGTTAGTTTAGATAGGTAATATTTATTTAAATAAATAGCTGTATACGCCTCGAGATACGCCCTTACCTTGGTAACCTAGGTATATTTTTATTATTAATTTGTTATGGTTGTTTGTTAGGCTTCCTAATCGGTGATTGCTGTTTGGTGCAAAATATAATTTAATTAAAATAAAGTTACATATTAATATTACATGTATTCCGGTAGTGGTATGTTTGCTTCTTGTAGAGCTTTATGTAGAGTTTAATCAAGTAATGTACATTGTATTAATAACTACTTTTGATCATTTTATACGTTTAATCCATGTCATGTTGTGAAAATCATTTTTTAATATATTATAAGTAGTACTAACTTTGCATGAACTATCCCAGAACTTTAACTATAAATTTTGCGTTCTAACCATTAACTATTCAATTTGTGCACTTCTTTAAAGGCATTATATTTTTTTAGAGTAATTTTATTGTTTTATTTTATATATAACGATTCTTTTTATGTTTCAGCGGATTTATAATGATTGCATTTCATTTTTATCATATAATATGTACCGCCTATTCGTGTGACGTCACGATCCCTACATTACGGCCTGTCTCCTTCACGAGGGCAGTGCCGCACATCAAAGAAACTTGAAACGCGAAACAGGAAACATGAAACATATTTTATAAAATAAAAACACATCAGTAGCGGCTGGTGAAATTTTAATCCCACCATAAACATACATGTACAAAACAGGCCAAGATCTCGTCAAGACTGTGTGTTTTGTTATCTGAAAAAAATACCTGAAATGTAAAAATTATGAAAAGTTCCTAAACGAAGAAAAAGAACGGAAAAATCATACGAGCTCGTATGAGCGTCATGGGAGGCGTGAAAATATTTTTGTGTAAAAAATGTAAAATTGAGAATTCTAATTTGGTTTATTTGATTGTTCTTTTTCTTCGCAGCTGGGATGTGGACTGCCACAAACATGAGCAAATTCTGTAGCTAGGAAAACTTGTAAATGTATTGTCCTCGTTTACCCATCACGGATAACGATGCCTAAAAAATACAAAAAAAACTTTACTTTTTGAATCTGTCAGTCAGCGGCATGCAGTGGAATTCCACATCTATACGTCTCTGTTCCTGCTTATTGGAACCGTACCAAATTTAGGGGTTTTAATGGTGTACCCACTGGGAATCTTTTGGTAAAGAAATAAACATTTTGAAATATGCGAAAAATGTTGAGTTTTTGCTCCTCGTACCCTGGAAAAAAATGAACGCCGAGAAATTTTAAATTTTAAGAGAGAAAAATGTATTGGTAAAAAAATGTATTTCCTTCTTTTTAGTTCACCTGTTGTCCCTCCATCTTCGCCTTATCGCCCCGTCTTTAAATTTGTAATGTTCATGTAATATTGAACTTTCATTTGATTTTCACTGTTTTACATTTTCAAATTAATTACTGACAGTGACAAAGAGTAGCGTTTTTTGTAATTTTTTGGCATCATTATCGGTGATGGGTCACCCAGAATATTAACACACCCCAGTTACAGCTACGGAATTTGCTCATATTTGTAGCAGTTCATTTCCCAGCTGTGCAGAAAAAGAACAATGCATAATTTTATAAAAAATCTTTTAATACTTCAAACAAAATGTCACGTCCTATATCTTTACTTCTAAGAGAATTCGAGTTGAAAATTTAAAATGTAAAACCCTATAATGTGGGGTTAATTAAATATATTCCAACCAATTAGCAGTCAAGTGTTTAGTATTAAGCATTTTTTATATGTTTTATTTAATGCAACTTCCTAATCATAACTTAACTCTGCAAAATTGTATAAGTGTTTAGTATTAAGTATTTCTAATAAATGTGCTACCTCTTAATGCGACATAGAAAAATTTATAGCATTGTTTCGCCAAAAGTTTCAGACCATGTATGCAATATTAAAATAAGTGCAATAATTTTCCAAAAAAGTATTTTTATCTATGGCTACATACATGACTATTTATGTTATGCTTCGAAACAATGTATAAGATACATGATTTTGTGGGAAATCAATAGAGTCTGCCTGTTGTGTAACCGATATTTTTCGATATAAAAGAAAACATTTTGTGGTAAACGCGAACAAAATCGTTTAATTGCTTACTTTGAATAAAAAAATACTTCAAAATATGTGCCAGTATGAGTAAATACAGATTTAAAACAGTTGACAATAATAAAATAAATTATAAGTAAATTGTACATTATAAGAGTAAACCCATTAAAATAGAAAAGGTTTTAGTTTCAACTTTTACGTCAAAATAACGGTTACACAACAGGTGGACTCTATTGATTTTCCATTATAAAAGCTCGCTCGACAAGTTCCTTACACACACATACATTTTTCAAATCAAAAATAAACATGTTCCTTATGCATGCATCGAAATGCTAAACCAAGTTTATCGATCGTGAAGTCGGACTGTGCTGCATGAGGGGCGGGGAAGGGCGGACGGGACTATCTCAACAGCTGGTCGTGTGTCACATATTTTAAACGACAAATTATGTCGCACAGCTGCGTCTAATCACTTGCTCGCTTTGCATTGAAAATTCATCACAATAAGGTGACCCTGAAACAAGCATCGTAGACCTGGCTATCAACAAACAAAATATCATGTGCTCTCAAACACCCCTATATTAATAACTAAAAGTCAACGGCCGCTTCGACAAAAGACTTTGGAAAAACACCTGCACATATCAAGGTCAAACAATGGTACACGTGGATGCTCAAAGTCATTGATCTAATAGCACACCTGCGCGACCAAGGTCGACCCTACTGCGCATGCGGTGACTCATGACCGGGTTACTTTATCTACGTTAGTACTTAGGCTTGAAGTCTAAATAGTAATAAGCAGTCATCCTGATATTTAAAGCCAACACGGTAGACCAAAAATACCACATTTTCAGGAAACTGTTAAAGATCTATAGATTTGCAACAAGAATAAAGCCAAAATGAACCAGGTTATGAACCACTCCAGGGTTATTATACAGCGCTCTTCATAAGAAACAATTTTTTTTTAATTGCATTTGAGGAGTAAAAATTCAAAAAGAGTAATATCCATTTTTACCGTTCTGAGATAATTAAAGCTTTTTAATAACTAAAAAATCGAATACAAATTTTTTTTGCATAAAATTGTACACAGACAGTGCTATTTACAGAGAAAAGAAAAATTTGTTTTAAAACTGGTTATTGTTAAGGAAAAATGGATAAAAACCATTTTGACCACAATATATGGATAATAACCTATTTGTCCTAAAGTCAGTGGGATTTTACTCCATTTGAAAAAAAAATTAACTCTTAGAATAAATGTTAATGTACAGAAGCAAGTTTTATTGAAAATGTTAGAAATTCAAAATCCAAATGAGTAATATATAAGTGTAAAATACACAGGATAAAACACCGTTTGAACAGAACTTGCACGCCTAAATAAAAGCCTTTTTGAAAATATGATTTTGCGGTTAATATCCTTTTTAAATTAATTTCCGTATTTTGACTGCATTATTCTGCAAGGGATAAAAATTATTTTGAATCGATATTAATAAGTGACTTTAAAGATGAGCATTTTAAATATGTAATGCCATCTGTTTCTAAAAATTGACAGTTTGGGATAATATTCCTTTTGAATTTTTGCTCCTCATTTGTGCAAGTGGAAGTCAATGTTCTCTACATATTACAAACTGCATACAATTTATCAAGTGAATTTATACAATGCTGGAAGCATTAATCATCAAAACATTAGCTTCAATATACGTTTGCTTCATTTAAATAGGAATTTTTGAAAAGATCACATACATATAAATAACATCAACTTAAGATTATGTCATGATCAGATTCTCTCAAAGTAAGTAATATTAATTTAAAACTAGCATTTCCTTTCTCGTGTAGAATCTCCTTACAGAACTAAACTTAGTAGAGCAATTCTTTGGATGAACTCCGCATTAAATGCCATTGTTGTGGATTTTTCAATGACCTTACAACACTGGAATTCGCCATGTACTCATTATGAGTCATAAAAACACTTTTGACGACACAGCTAATGGGATCACGTTTTACAAGTTTCGAAATTCGCGCGAAAATTTGCAATAGAAAATCCTTTTTTCTTTTGTTTAAAGACCAAAATAAATGGATAACAGCAACCGCCATAAACATTTAATTTACGTAGAGAATGTAAAAGAAGATTTCAGATTTATTTGGGTTATATGCATATTCCCTATTCTGGAAGCATTAGTCATCAAAACGTTGGCTTCAATATTCATTTTGCTTCATTTAAACAGGAACTTTAGAAAATAGGACATACGCATAATTAATCTCTACTTAAGATTATGTCAGGCTCAGATTCTCTTAAAGTGGGTATTATTAATTTAAAACAAGTACTTCTTTTTGTCGTGTAGGTTCTCCTTACAGAACTAAACTTAGTACAGCAATTCTTAAGTTGCAATCTTCGGGAGTAATTGAAAAAATAAGAAAGAAGTGGTGGGAAGAAAGAAAGGGTGGTGGACAGTGCAAAGTAAGTACTAATATCTAGCAGATTTGCAGAAAATATTATAACTAAAATTATCTTACATTAGTTGAAAAAGCAGAACGGACTTAATATTTTCTGTGACATGAATAGTTTTTCAGTATTTCCCAAAATGTGTTAAAGTGATGTATGCTTTTGTTTTAATGTTACTACCGTTAGCTTTGCGTTAGAGTTTTCTGAGTGTTAAAGATGCCATAATTATTTTATTAGTAGGTGGTAGGGTTAGTGTTTATATGTAAAATAAAATTCAGTGAGAAATTGGTACGCTGTAGATTTGTATTTATTATCATATTATTATTGCTAGGGAAGCGTTGGAATAGCCTTAAACAACAAAGAATGACATGAGCTTATTTCTACTATACTGTAAGAACTGTCTAATGAATACATGAACGCCCTAATGCTTGAGATATATTTAATATATATCGGCAAAAATCTAAACTTTGAAGAAGTAAATTTATTTTAGGGTTCTACTGACGATGATGGAGCCGAGCCTCTCGATTTGAAAAATGTGGAAGGTATTTTCTACGTAACCATCTTTGGGACTATCCTCGGTGCAGTGTTTGTACTGTTCGAATACACATTCGCTATACTAAGAATATCCAAAAGGACAAAAACGCCATTTCCAGAAGTTTTCAAGCAAGAATTGAAATTCTTTTTTAAATTTGGTAGTAACGTAAAACCAGCATTAGATAATATTGAAGATGATGATGAAAAATCGCATTCTAAATCTGAAAGCGACAATTCCAAATCAAAGTCGGAGAAATCGAAATCTAATAAATCAAAATTCACTGTTAACGGAGATACAAGACCTTATGGCTTTGTTATTTCTACTCCTTCTTTGGACAGGCTCACTGAATAGATAAATAATATAGACACGATATACTATAGTTTTGTAGTTTTTGTGAATTTTGTTTTTATAAAAGCATACAATATGTAGTTTCTTGTAAGCTGAAACTTATTTGGGAGAACATGGATTAACAGAAAACAACAAAACAATTTAACAATAATTATTAATAAATGACACTATTGTAATATTGATTCTGCTTCTGTCTAAAAAAAGTTGCACTACCCAAAATCAGCAGAAACAAATAATTTTATTAATTTATTTAACAGTTATGCCAGGCCAGGCTAATTAAAGGATCGAATTTTAGAAAAAATTCCGTGAAAAACTTTATAGGGTCTAATTATTTTTATTGATATTACTAAGAAGTTTTTCCCTCGAACGAGGCTTAGGTCTCCCGCCTTCATGGCATATTGAGCAAAATTTGGTAACGTACATATTCTAATGGTCTTACTTTAATTTATTATCATTTTCTCTTAGAAATGTGATTTAAAAAATACATTATTGTTGTATTTAGTGAAAAAAAAATTATAATAAAAATAAATCCGCTTAAGTGCAAGTTGTGACTCGCGCACGGATTGTTTTGATAATACTTATGATGACAAATACTTATATTATTTATATTGTAAAAAACAACAGTAAAAATATACTGTAACTGCTAATAAATTAACTTAAGAATTTCAGAAAAATAATTACTTCTATTATGGTTCTGCTAGAAGTCACAGCAAGAGAAGTTTTACATGTTATGGTATTAAGCGAAACCCTCAGTGTACGCATATTGTTCTTAACTATGGTGTATAGAATTTGAACTGAGAATAATGACAGAAAAACTAACTGAGTAAGAATTCAACCTATTGGTCAGTTCCATGGACAGTGTACACCAGAATATATTTTATCAATAGCAATATTCTTCTTTCTTTCCTCATAATCACGGAGGAATCAGATTTCTTTCTATACGTGTTGGCGAAAGTGCATTAGAAAAAGATAAATAATAAAAAGACTATGTTAAATTTTTATTGTACCTTCTGCGCTTGTGGAAGTGTTGCTGGTTTTCTACTTTGAAAGATTCGCCATTGCAATATTCTCCTCCTCCACCTTCTCCTTCCTCACCTAAACTAAATTTTGGGTTGAGAATACTAGGTTAGGGGTCATTCAACTGTGTTTATATTTGAATTATCATTATTTAAAAAAAATACAGAAATACTAATCATAAAAAAGCGAATATACTTAAAGAAACTCTGAAGGTGTAGTTTGAAGACTTCACACATGATGTTTATTTGTCAAACAAGTCGACTACTATGAAACTGTGTAGGCTAAACTACCTCAAAAATACAAATAACAGGTGTTAGAGTTGTTTTTTACAGGACGATGTGAAAAACATAACAGGACGGTGTTTTTGAATTTTTACGCATATCGTGTTAAAAAAGACAGTTTGAAGTCATGGTTATTGTACGTTATTAATTAATTAAACAAAAGATTTTTACCCATTGTCCAGAATTAATAACAATAAAGCTTAACTGGCCAAGTATTTTTAGTCACGAAAAAATATATTTTTAGTGGTGCTAGACATTTGCTACACATATCACTAAAAAGTTTAAGACACGTACTGGCTTTCAATTAAATCTTCTAGTTGATCAGTTAAGTCTTGGCAAGTTTTAGTTGTGTTACTGTTGATAAGTCGACATTAAAAATCAATAACGAATTATTACACTTTGCGCTTGATTTTAAAAAAAAATTGTCTTAAAGCATATTGCCTAAGTGAATACAAAATATCTGTATTAAGAATATCACGCCCTTAAGTTACTCTGTTGTTTACAATTTGTACAGAGACTTGTGAGTGCTTAAAATTAATGACTCATGTCGAAGCCAATAGGCCAGCGCTCTTTTTGTTATTATTGCGAAAGAAAGAAAAACAAATTTAGGTGCGTTAAATCCTATTTGTTAACTCCAGAATTACATGTGTGTTTTTATACTTTTTTTGAAATATATCTGTATAATTACTATTTAGTAACGTTTCTTTTTCTTCTTTTTATCTTTTTTTATTTTTCTCTTCTATCTTTCCTTTTTTAAGCCTTCCTTTTGTTTTTCTCAGTAATTTTTCTTTTTTTAATTTTGTTTTAAGTATATGTTTTACTTCTTTATTTCTTGTTGTTATATTTATATTTTGTTATCTATAATAGAATTATAGAATGCTTTATATACTTTTATATCATTTTATGAAATAAGATGACAGATTAAACTGTTGAATTACTATTACTCTTAGATTGTCGAATAATAGAGTAAATTATTTTGTAGTTTATTACATTGTAAAATGGAGTGTTCCAAGCACAACAACTAAAAATAAATTTACAGGACAAAACTTAGTTGTCTTGTTGTTACAGTTGTTAATAATTTAAAACCTTAATTATCAAATTACACCGTTAAACCTACATAACCAACAATTAGTATGTAATAGGACAATTAAGTAAATAAATATCTTTTTTAATCTAACTTAAGTGTACCTATTATTTATCATTTACTGTGACGTCATTCAGAACATGCGAAGCCTGTCAAATATCATGTCTGACATTTAACAAGTGACAACTGACATGTCTTAAGTGGCAAGTAAGATATGACATAGGTATTGTTGATATAGATTCTGATGAAGTAATCTCGTTAACGTAATTTTGCTGATCTCAAAGATTTTGAGGGAAACATTGTATCCTGGACTCCGACTTGCGTTGAACATATTGTCCCCTATCTCATGTAATGACGTAACTGACAAAAATTGCAAAAGTGAGATTCGCCGCCAAAAATCTTCCGTTAAATGTATTCTTCTTCTCACGAAATTACATAACTATATTTCTTCTTTGTTTTGTCACAACGGTCAAGCTGGTTAGCGTGTCAATCTTTTTCAGTTAAACCAAACTAAACATTTTTTGATATATTTAATAAAAAGTTCCTTGGGGCCAAAATTACCCTTGCCAAATTTCACGTTTGCTGTACACTAACTTGTACAGTTAGTTTATTGTCTGCAAATATTTATAATCTTCTCTACTGTAAAATGCAAATATTACTTATATTTTTCTCTCCTGTAGAATTTATAAAATGTCAGTTACGTCGTTACGTGAGATAGGGGACGATATACATATGTATCTATTCAAGTTTTTGTCAATTTTTGAGGAGACGCGATTGAAAATTAAGCCAGTATTGCATTGGTTACTGAACCTTCTTCTTCTGTTAAAATTTACAGTACATTTATGTAAGTTATTTAGTAGACTTGGTAGATTATGCTAAATGTTATATTCTTGCAAAGAAAGATGTATTTACGGAGTTATCGAAATTTAAAAGAGAGCCGCCTTTTTGCCTATTGACTTTTTTGAAAATTTTCGTACAATGCTGGCTTACGCCTATATAATTTATAAAATCACGCTAACCATAAGAGAGAAAGAAACGCCAGTTTGTATTTTTATAAATATGACCTTGGGGGTAGGTACGGTGGCCATAACTCCAAATTCGGGTTTTCAGAGTTACGCCCCTTTGTCTTTCCAGCGACGATATGTACGTATCTAGAAAACCCACCCGTGGCTTAATTCTTGAAATCAAGGAATAATTTTCAAGAAAAATTAACGAATAAATGACATTATTATCGTGAGTGCAATTTTCCTCTAAGAATTGATTTCGCCTATTCAATATTTGGGCAATAATTTCCGGTCAAACATATTCCGAGGATGACCCATAATATATTACAATAATGAGCCTTCTTACTTGCTGGACTTTAGCAAGTCGTACTGCAAAAAATCTGTAATATACGATAACAAGAACATGAAAGTAGGAAATGCTTCTCCATCGAATCACCTCGCACTTCGTTGAGTCCCAGTACTCCAGTATCCAGGGTAAGATTACTGAACGATTAATTACGATTTTATAATTTATAAATAGTTGTCAGCCAGTTGAAGCTTTAGGGGCTGTAGAAGTGTACATGGCTAGCCAATAAACATTTATATCGTTTGTTCCCAATGTGTTGATAGATTAACTCAAGCCAACGCTAGGTGAAAGTATATAATTAATAAATTGTTAAATTTGTACATGTGAAATCAAAGGATTTTTTTTTGTATTCCTCCCACTAATTTTTTTGTATATGTCAAGATAGGTTACAATAATTAGATAAATACGTATTTCATGTCGGTGAGCAAGTTAAGATTTTAAATAGTAACCCAGTCTTGCTCCCTGTCACGCAAAAAATCTGGAAACACTTCGTTGGAAACGTCGTTGAAACTGCAAAAGGTCGTATGTCAAAAATATCCCTTTTGATTTTATTGTGTCTGGTAACCAAAATTCTCATATTTATAAACTGCAAACAGTCCTTTATCACTATATTTCATACGACCTATTCCGAGCAATACGACCTAGTGATAAAAGACTGTTTGCAGCTTATAAATAGACAATTTTGGTTACCAAACACAATAAAATCAAAAGAGATATTTTTGACATACGACCTTTTGCAGTTTCAACGACATGGAGTAAGCCAAGTTATGCTGACCTAGCAATGCACCGGTCATTGATCACTGGATGATAAAGTGATAGGCAGTCGTTACAGAAAAGACGTCGAGATAAAACATGTGCCCGTTGGTCGGAAGGAAAGACGCCCTTACAGAGGAGATGTAAGAGAAGTAAGTAAGTGAGTATCTCATTATATTTATTTGAAGCCAAACGTAATTTTTCCTACAACGATCAAAAAAGTTGACTTTTGGAGATTGATTTTGATGTTTGAAGTAGGCAATTTTATCACCATGCGTGAAATAGCTATTTCACCCATGGAAAAATCATTTCATGCCCTGAAAACCAAAATACCTTTTTTATCCTTGCACAGTTGCATGAAATGGTCGTATACATTTTCATACAAATGATTTGATTTTGCTGGTAGAAGATTGTAAATAGCAGAATTTGCCCATTTTAAGAGGCTTGGAGGAGTTAACGAAAATAGTGCATTATCACTAATTTCCTGCATTTTTTGACAAAAAATCACTTTAATTTGTGGGCGTCTCTTCAACAACTTTGACTATATTTTGCTAAATGGACAGAAACAAAAAATAATAATATACGCGTACAAGTGGCTTCCATAGTAATAATGAACGCAACGACTACTAAGTTTCAAGAAACAATTCTTTAAGAAGCGGTTTTCTAAAATTTTATATATTTGGTTTTTGTATTTTTAACACTTTTTTGACAGTTGTAGAAAATAGGTATTTGTCACTAGTACATAATTCATGACTTTACTGGACGAGTCCTAAAGAAGGCGAGTCCAATAAATGTTACCAACAGTATTAGTAGTGTAGTTAAATGTTGTCTAACAGTGTTAGTAGAAATTACGGCAAATTTAGGTATGTAAACCAGCGCTCTGAAGTGCATATAGCCCAGAGAATAGCTGTTTTAACATTATTTGTTCAAGTCCGTATTGTATAAGGCATCTTCAGGTGGTGTAGAGAACTAATTCTCAATTTTACATAGTTTGTTCGTGCTAAAATAGTCTAGTTTATTTCGGATTTTTCAACAACTTATTTTTTGGATTTATTCATTGCTAGGATAGAATGACTTCTGTGTGGCACTGGGTCGAAAATGTTCACGTTGTATACTCGAGTGGAAATCTCTTCGCTTTCCATCTTGTGTCTAAAAGCCAGCGACCGCCAGACATACGTTATAGTACCAAGCCTAAGATTTTTTCTATATGTATACACTATAGTGGGTAAGAACGCTTAGATGCTAGTAAACTTGATTAAGGGGGGCTTTGGCAGGTAACAAGTACTAAAGGTAAATAAAAATGTAAGAGTAAACCGTTAAAATAACAAATCTGATTTTTTAATATGTTCAACAGGACAATATTATAAAAACTTATATTAACAATTGCCAGACGCTTCTCACGGGTCATATCTTCTGAAAGACGCGGCCTTCATAAGGATTTAATTTATTGAGTTCTGTTTAAATGTCTGGTATAGTAATGAAGTAGGATGTTGAGATGATTTGATTGCAACTCCCTTTTGAACTGTGGACTGTCAAGAGAATTAATTTGAAGAAAACAATCTGCAAATAAGTAGGCAACATCAGGACCCATGGTAGCACTCTCACTATCTAGTGTGAGTACACTGGGTAAGTCGGGTGTTTTGCGCTTTGAATTAACAAATCTCCAGAATTGTTTAGTGTCGGTGCAGAGTCGATGCTCAATACCCTGAACAAAACTCTTAAACTTTCACGAGAGAGAATCCTACATTGCGATCTTAGGTCAAAAAATACCTCATATTCATCAAGGCATTTATTGATTTTATAGTTTTTGTGAGCATTTTTTTCTGAATTGTTAAATTTTTGAGGTCCAGATTAAACCATCTATGGAACTTCCCGCCAGGTACTTTTTTTATTGGGACAAATGGATTTAAGCAGTTGCAAAGTATGTCATAGAGAGCATTTATCATATTCTACAGTCATGCTGGACACGAGATCATCCCAGCAGAAAGCACTCAAGTAGGCGTTTATTGATGTGTAGTCCGCAGACTTGAAATCATAGTAATAGGAGTCAGCTCTTGGACCGACAGCAATGAAACTGGAGTGGGGAATAGCCAGATCAAAATTCAAAGGTGGATGGTGATAGTCGATAGGGTCCAGAGAATCACATTGATTGACGGTGTACATTTTACGAGAGAAAATTAAGTCTTAACTAACTTTATTTCTCTAAAATTTCTGGTTTTATTGAAAAAGTAAATCCTGACGTACCTATTGGGTTTATTTACCTATCTTTTATAAATGATACTGCAGATATTTTGTTAAAAAATCTCCTGTGATATTCTATGCAAACCTAAATAGAACACAATATTACTGACTTAAAACCGTGTTACAAATCTTACTCTCACGCCTCCACAGTCAGACAGACTGCAGTCATTGCGTTCGTATGCTCTCGCTGCTCTATTTTGTTTCCCTGAAACACTATTATAAATACGATTCATAATATTCCATACCTCTTTGATTGAACTTTTAAAAATCTGATTTTACCTATTATCTATTTTATTTTAAAATTACGCATTGAATTAGAAATGTAGGCCAAGAATAGTTCCAAGCTAATTTTAGCTTTTAAATTTTGATCCAGACGTTCTCCACAACAGAGAGCTCCTTTTACTTAATGTATGTTTTTATTGAAGCTAAAAAATATTTGCATGATTTCGTAAATATTAATGTTAATGAGAAAATTTGAAGTTGAACTTAGTTATGTTTTGGGTGCTGGTGATTATTTGTTTTTACTGCAATGCTGTCAGCTCTGAAAATTACCATTTAGGTACAGTATATTAATATGTGTCTAGCAATAAAAAGATGTTTCTTATTTTTTCGCTTTTGGTTTTTTATCAGCTTGATTTTAACTAAATTATATGACTGACATATCACGTGTAAGATAGGGGGCTGATTTTTACTAATTCAATTTGGACAATCGTGAGGTTACAGGAAGCTGAATTTTGTTCCCAGAAACTGCTGACCGCCTTGCACAAAATATGTACACAGTGCTCCGGTATTACTGCGGGTCGTAATATCAGGAAAACAGAGTACAATGTCTGGACTCTAGACTACGGTCAAAGATTAATGCATGCCAAGATCTTCATTTAGTTAGGATTGTTTTCGAGCTGTAGTATCATTACCATCTGCTTATCGCAGAATTTAATTATATCGACTATATTTCTACAGTTCCCACCTTTCGCTGCCATTTATACTACAGTGTCATGGTGTGGTAAACTGTTATAGTAGGTCCCCATTATCCTAAATAAAAATAATTATCAGTTGAGATCCGATCTCCAATTTTTAGTCAAAGATATCTCAAAATTCGTTCGGATTATAAGCTGATATCTTGGATGCAAGTTGCCCTTACCCCATATGGGTGCCCCAGCACATTGGCAATCTCCCCCTCTGCTCGGGGGATAAGCTACCCCTAATTTTGTTTCATATTGAACTCCTGACCAGATGCGCCGCCACGACGGAGCTTTATATTGTAATCCGTAACATGTATCATCGGGCAGTGGCTGGGCTGGCACACAGAGGTCACTTTATCTATTCACTTTTGCCTCGGATATTTGACGTGCATTAGCCTTATATTTTCGTGTATTGCGCTCGCTACGTTTTGTGTGAAGTATTTTAGTTTGAGGTAGGTACTAAAATTTTTATTACATTTATTAGTTTCCTGCTTTAAATTAATTTGGAGGTAGTATTTTTGAAAATTTGCTGAGCTTTGCAGAATTTTATAAATAATTATGAAAAAGGCATATTCGCAGTTTTAAGATTTCAACACATTTTGTGTGTTTTTAGGTTTTTTAAATATCTTAACTCAGTGCCTTCTTAACTATATAATAAATACGTGCAGAACACTAAAGATGGCTGTAAAACAATGTGTTTTTAGTTACCATCTCATTTGCGAGAAGAGAACTGTTGGATGTTTGGCGGTCGGAAGATACTTTGGAACGTAAAAATGCGGCAGTATTTTCATATACGACGTATAAAAATATGACCGCATTTTTATTTTCATACGTCATGTATGAAAATACGGCCGCATTTTTACGTTCTGAAGTATCCCCCTACCGCCAAACATTCAACAGTTCTCTTCTCGTAATTGACACGGTAACAAAAAATACATTGTTTTTCAGTCATCTTATTTATTATATAGTTAGGAAGACACTGAGTTAAGATATTTAAAAAATCTAACAACACACACAATCTGTGGAAATCTTAAAACTACGAATATGTCTTTTGCATAATTTCATATAAAAAATCTGCAAAAGTTCAGCAAATTTTCAAAATCATTACCTCCAGTTTAATTTAATGCACAAAACTAATAAAGGTAATAAAAGGTATAGTACCTACTTACCTCAAACTAAAATATTTCACACAAAAGTGGCGAGCGCAACACACGAAAATATAATGCCAATGCAAGTCAAACATAAGAGGCAAAAGTGACTTGACTTGAAATACAGATTATTTGTGGTACAACTACAACTTAATGCGAGCAACACGGAGAAAAATATTTTCGAATATTGTAAACTAGCCTATTTTTCAACAATGAATGAATTCTATACTTGCCAGTGGTAAATGTAAAATTGGAAAGCAGTTCTCTAAACCACGTGACGATGCCTTATACAATAAGGATTTGAACAAATTATGCTAAAACAGCTATTTTCCGGGCTATATGCCCCTCCGAGCTCTGGATTACATACCAACATTTGCCGTATTTTCTACTACTTGTTGTTTAACAGTGTTAGAAGAAAATACGGCAAATTTTGGTATGAAATCCAGTGCTCGGAGGGGCAGCTAGCCCGGAGAACAGCTGTTTTAACATTATTTGTTCAAATCCTTATTTTATAAGGCATCTTCAGGTGGTTTAGAAAACTGATTCTCACTTTTACATAGTATGTTCTTGCTAATATAGTCTAGTTTATTTCGGACGTTTAGCAACTTATTTTTTGGATTTATTCATTGCTAGAATAGGATGATATCTGTGTGGCAGTGGGTCGCAAATATTCACGTTGTATACTCGAGTGGAAATCTCTTCGCTTTCCATCTTGTGTCTAAAATTCAGCGACCGCCAGACATGCGTTATAGTATCAAGCCTAAGATTTTTTCTCTAGGTTTACACTATAGTAGGTAAATATATAAATATAAATATATTTCACAATATAATAAATTTAATTTTACTATTTAAAATACAATATTAATGTCTTTTGTAATAAATAGTATATTACATAACAAGTGTTGAAAGTGACATTTTTACTTTCACACGAGTAATGTACAATATTTTTCCTACGACCACAAAAATATTTACCAAAAAAACCTCAATTTCTGTCTTTCAAAACCCTCACTTTCAACACTAACATTTTCATCAAGTGTGCTGAAAATAAAACAAATGAAATTGGCGCCATCTATTTCAATGTCATGTTGACAAGTGCTTTTCAACACACGTGTTGAAAAGTACTTTTCAACACGCGTGTGATATAAGGCACTTTCTCGCCAAGTTAACCGTGCTTTTTTACTCACTTTCATAGGTGGTCGTAGGAAAAAGGATTTTACCATTTAAAATCCATTATTTGACTTTTCGTAAAATATTAATTTTTACAAATTCAAATCTGCTTTAATATATTTTTATATTACTATTTAAAATACGGGATTCCTGTACCACATAGTAATATAAAATGTTTTATTTACTATTATATTTATATTTAAAATAAAAAAAAATCGTGAGGAGTCGAAACCAAAAGAAATATCGAAGTTAATGGAACGAGGCATATTTATATTAAACAGCTACTATTTTAATACTATGCTTGATGGGAAATATTTGTACATAGAATGTCCCTTTAAAGATTGAGAAGTTTGAAAAGTAATCGTAGGTAAACGCAAAAAAAACTTTTCTTCAAATGAATTTTGATACCTATATTTTAGGTGTTGATTAGGTGATTATTAAAACCATCAGTTGCTATATCCTACATCCAACATATTTTGAACAAGCCTATGCAGAATAGTCTACTGCTGCCACATAGAAAGTAGTGAAATAGGCAATTTGCCAAGAGGTATTTTAAGAAATTCCTGTTTCGTCTGGCGCCAATGCGAGAACATGACAATCTGAATAATCTTCATAAATATTAAAACTATCACAAACAAAGAAAATCTTAGATTAAATATTAAATTCAATAATTTGCACTAGGTTTTAAGTAACATGAAATCCAAATAAAATATTAATTTCCGCCATTCTCCAACTTGAACACAGAACAATTATTTTATCAAAAATATTGTCTAAATTGCAGAATTATAATTAAATTGAGCAACACTTTATTATGACAAAAAAATAAAACTCCTTTAAGTAATAGATTCATAGAAAGTTGTGACAACAAAATCTTATAATTTCAAAGGATTTTCAAAAGATCTATAATTTAATCTATCCAGTTTAATTTGGGAATGATGACAGAAAAATTAATTATTGGTCACTTGGTCAGTTCTATGAACAGTCTACACCAGAACTTATCTAACAATCACATTATTCATTTTTACCTTCCTGATACTAACGGGGGAATCAGATTTCTTTCTATCCGTGTTGGCGAAAGTGCATAAGATTATAAATATTAATTATAATAAAAAAAATATGTGCCTTCTTTGCTTGTGAAAGTATTACTGGTTATATACTTTGAAAGATTAGTCATCGCAAAATTCTTTTTTTTCCTGATAAAATTCCCAACGGAATCCGATTTCTTTCTATCCTTGTTGGCAAAAGGGACAATGGTAAAACACTAATAAAAACGATGCCGTCAGCAATAAAAAAGAATATTTAAACATTTTATCACAGCCGCCTTTGTTTGTGCAAATATTTCCGGTTGTCTACTTTGAAAGTTTTATCGGAATTGTAATAATAAATAAGCTCGTAATCTGGCAAAATACTTATGTAAGTTTTATAATTTTATAGCAAAATACCTTTGTTTTACTAAACACAAACAGCATTTGCAAAACTCTCGTTTTTATTAAGCAAAAACAGTGTCAGCATAACCATATTCCCCTTCCTATTTTATAGGTAGGTATACTACTTAAAATTGGTTTCTACCCCTCTAAGAAACAATACTCCCTCTACCAATAATTTTCAATAGGATTCGGCAAAAAGCTTTTAAATAAATAGAGAAAAAATAGCAAAAATTACTAAATATTTTTATTAAGATAAACAATTTTATTTATAATAATGATAAAAAAATATTCCCTATTCTCCGATATATTATATAATGAAAATGGATCTATAATACAGCCTAACTGGAAACAGTGACGTTTGTGAGAGTTAAAGATGCAATGAAAATTGTTTAGTCGAATATCCAAGTAGTTTCACAATTTTTAACTGTCAATATTGAAAATCTTAGTTCCAGAAGGATCGATACACTTTGTAATCGCACTGTGACTTCAGCTTTAAATTGAGATCAAACGTCTCTATTAGGGCGCAATTGTCACTCCTTTCTCAATAACTAAAGAAGCGGTCTGTGATGCCTTCGGTTCCCCTCAACTTTATACCGGGTCTGCGTTCCAGTTAGTCATTCCCATAACGCCCGGTCCAAGTAATGCAAAGAAGAACAAATCGCGGGCACACAAGAAAACCGGCGTAACTCAAAATTTTCTGTTTTTTGTGTATTTCACATCATAAAAGCTCATATTTTTATAGGAAAAACCGCACTTGTTGAATGTGAATAGTAACCGCGAGAGGTCGCAAGTGTCCGTAGGCGCCAGCCGATAATTGCGTTCAAAAACCTTTAAAACATTTTTTAGATTAGAATTTTACTACCCAGTTTTCTCTTTAAGACTGAGGTTCCTTAAATTTCAATAGGATAGGAAGCTGAGAAGCTGTGAAAAAGTTTTGCTTTACTTTTTATTCTTTGATCTAATTTCGTTTAATGACTGATAATGTTTTATTTTTTGAAATATGTATTTTTCTTGTTTATGGTTTTCACTTAAGACTTAAGTCTGTAATAAAATAATTATTTTTTAGGATATTTTGTTAAAAGATAATAAGAATCCACTTTTCACGTAAGATCTGGTACTTTTATTCCAATAATGATGAAACATATTCACCCGGGAGCAGTTATTTTTTTTAAAAAACTGACATCACTCATGACATAAAGGAATTTCAAATAATCCCTAAATTTAAATGCCGAAATTAAAATCGATACCAAAAACTATTAAACATTGAGCTAGAATCCTTAAGTAGCATACCGAAACTACTAATTTCTACAAACTTTCAATTGACAATAAACCTACACTTTTAAATGGCTTTCCTGCAAAATTTGCTTATTTTGAGTTATGTCGAGAGAGAAAAAAATGTTAGAGAAAGAACATGAGAGGGAGACATAATTGATCTCTTCGTTGTAAAATGGGTTTGTGCCATCAATCTCAAATCAAATTAGTAAAAAAAAACACTTAAGTAAAAATAAATTCCAATAATCACAAGCTTTCAGAATTAAAAAAATCAACCCTTTTTATAAACAATTATACACAATAAATATCACAGAAATAAAATACTAGGAGTCTTATTGCTATTATTATCATCATTTATCTATCCCTTGCTTTGTCGTGTCGCATGTGTCTTTCCTAATTTCATCCTAATTAAATCAAACGAGTAGCTACAGGATTCGGAGTTCCATTGATGCCTTTTCTTTGGGTTTGTTGTTGCAGTGTGTGACATTATGGATCTAGAGAAGCTTTTAAGGATTGGGAAAAGAGAGCATCAAATAGATCTTCATTCAAATGGTTGGTTCTGTTAAACCGATGATCAATTTACTTATGCGTACTTATATGAAGTTATAGCGACTTGAAATGAAAAGTTAAAAGGGTTTTATTTTAAATACATTCTTATCTTATTAAAAGCAAATATGGTAAAAGGCATGGATTATCCACTTAAAAGAAATATTTCTTGGAATTATATTAAACGAGATTTACTTAATTTAAAGTAATTTTCTTTAATTTAAGAGTTTTTCGTGAATGTGATTATGGTATATGTGATATTTTTAGACGTAACACTTTTTATAATAAGTAATAAGTACCTATACATATTGTTATAAATTTTCACATTAATATTAATTTAGGTACAAAATTTCAGCTGGACTTTTCGATGAAGACAACGAACTTAACCAAGAGGCTTTTCAACTGGCACTCCGAATGATAAATGAAAAAAGAACTAATGAACAAAAAAACCAGCTCTTTGATGCGGACAGTCCCAATCTCGCAGTCAACGATCCTTTTCCTGCAATAACTATTACATGTCATGCATTAAAAAAAGGCATAATTGGTATTTTTGGACCCAGATCTTTAAATAATATTCATGCAGTGCAGTCGGTGTGCTATGAAAAGGCAATTCCACATATTTTAACTAGATGGATGCATAAGCCTCTAAGTGCAGGTAGTACTAAATTATATACAGGGTGTCTGGTAAGCATATGTCAAACTCTCAGCAGTGTACAGGAGACGTCAAAATAACCCTAGTGTGTCATATAATTTTTTCCTAAGGTGCTCCATAACGGAGACATCGGGGCCCAAAAGGTATACCTTTTTGGGCTGTAACTTTTGACTAGACTTTTGTTATATATTTTAATGATATTTTGGCGTGTTATATAACCGACAAATCCAGACCATAAACAACCTTTGATATTACCAAGGAAGTCAGGAACGGACTTGGCACTTGACACGTGTCACTTTTCAGAGCTAAAGCCCATTTTCTAAGATCCTTTGGACAGTTTTCTTAAAAAAGGTACTCTACATTTATTTCGAAAAAATCAACCATTTTCGAGAAAAATCAATTTGTTTACGTCCACATTGCAGATAGATTACTACAATAAAAACCACCAGGTATTGTTTCTTTTACCATGGTAAGCCTTAATACGACAAGATTTGTCAAAGCCACGTGAGCCATCAAATCTTAATTAAGTAGTGAAGCCCTATTCCTATGCAGAATATGTTGGCATGCATTTAATTTATGGACAAGCGCAATGCAACTCTCTGCAGGCAAGAATAATTTATGCCGAGAAATTTCCAAATCGAAATTTACAGTATCGAAGAACATTTGAAAGGTTTGATTGTAGCTTAAAAGAAACGGGTAATCAGTAAATTAAAACAGAATTGTGTTTAAATTAATCTTTACAAACCCATTTTAGAAAATGTTTTACCGCGTCGTGGTGGCGAAGGGCCTCCAAGAAGAGCAAGAAATCCTGAGTTAGAACACATTCTGAATGAGGTTGCTGACAATCCTTCTAACAGCATTAAGAAGCTCGCAGCTCAGATAGACACAACAAAATGGGTTGTCCATGAAACTTTACAAGAACAGTTGCTTCATCCTTTACATGTCCAAAAGGTACAGGGTCTTCCAACGAGGACTGAACAGGGGCTCATTTTTGAGCTTCCTTGTATTTAAAGAAAAATCTAAAATAGCCAGTAGTACTTTTTCCTGCAGAATTCAAAAATGAAACCAAAAATTTATTTGAAGCAGAAACAAAAGAGTTACGCTATGGATAAGGTGTTTTTTAAATGGAACATAGCTTTTTTTATACGATTTTCGGAACGAGTGATTTTTTTTATGTCCGTTCTGATTAAAATATTTAATATTGTGACAGCTATTTTTATTAAATTTTAATGTTTTATCCAGTATAATTTAACTTCAACCTGTTTGAAACATACACTAGGTAATAAAGGTAAAATCACCTTGAAATCCTTCAAAGTCAGAAAATTTGACAAATTTACTATAATATTGCCGAAATGAAATATTCATTAAATGAGAGATTGCAGATTGTTATGTTGTTCTACAAATAACGCCAAGAAAATGAATATTTCATTTCGGCAATATTATAGTAAATTTGTCAAATTTTTTGACTTTGAAGGATTTCAAGGTGATTTTACCTTTATTACCTAGTGTATGTTTCAAACAGGTTGAAGTTAAATTATACTGGATAAAACATTAAAATTTAATAAAAATAGCTGTCACAATATTAAATATTTTTATCCACGACTCGTCTATAATTTGATTATTATACATGAGTTTATGAAATAATAATAATATTCATTATTCACTAGTGAATAATGGTTTCATTATTCACCGCTTCCACGGATATCTCGTTCCAAACTCCAAACAAGAGCTGTGCTCGATCCAAACCGGCTTGGAATGCGATTGTACGCACAAAATAAAGAACAAAGGTGGCTATGAAAACATTAGCTTCGTCACGTTGCGTTGTCGCGCTGTTGTTGTTACTTTAATTCCGAGTTTAATTCAAAACGTCAACATTTTTTAAAGTTGCGATATTTTGATAGTAAAAAGAGAAATGGATATATCAGATAGTGAAAATGAAACATCTTGTACGCCCCCCGACATACAAAACGCCGCAAAAATTGTGAGTTTAAACTTATTACCGGAAAAATCAAGAAATCTTTATGTGTCTGCATATGAATCTTTTGATAGTCCTGGATAAAGTATAGTATTCTACTCGCATATAATGGCTGTTATTCACTTGGATGATTTATGACACTCGCCTGCGGCTCGTGTCATAAACTTCATCCGCGTGAATAACAGCCACCATTATATGCTCATTGAATAATATACTATAATCAGAACGGTCATAAAAAAAATCACTCGTTCCGAAAATCGTAGAAAAAAAGCTATGTTCCATTTAAAAAACACCTTATCCATAGCGTAACTCTTTTGTTTCTGGTTCAAATAAATTTTTGGTTTCATTTTTGAATTCTGCAGGAAAAAGTACATCGGTTGGCTATTTTAGATTTTTCTTTAAATACAAGGAAGCTCAAAAATGAGCCCCTGTTCAGTACTCGTTGGAAGACCCTGTACACGCAATGTCTCCAGACGATTATCCTGCAAGACTAAATTACTTAAACTGGGTTTTACAAACATTTAGAGAAAATCCACATTTTACTAGAACTGCTTTAGTTAGAAGAAAGAAAACTCCCATGCAGTAATACAGACTAGGCACCAACAAATATTTATGGTTAACGTTTGAGCGGGGATCATTGGGAACTATTTGATTGGGCCTTTCGTTTTGGAAGAAAGGTTATCTGGTGCACCTTATTTACAATTTTTACAACAAAATTTGAATAACCTTTTAGAAAATATACCCTTGCAAGTTAGAGCTCAGATGTGGTTTATGCACGATGGTCCACCACATTTTAACGATTTAGTGCGTTAATAGATATTTTTGGTAATCGTTGGATGGGTCGAGGCGGGCCTGTTTTAGGGCCACCAAGATCTCCTGACCTATATCCGTTAGATTTCTTTTTTTGGGGGCATCTCAAAGGACTTGTTTATTCAACGCCATTGAACACCAGGGAAAAGTTGCTTGAAAGGATAACCCATTACTGTAATGTTATTCGAAATGATCCTGGAATCTTGTTTCAAGTACAGCGAGAAAAAATCCGCAGGATAAGACAGTGTATTGATGTACAAGGCGCCCCTTTTGAACATCTGCTTAATTAAACGCAAAAAGCTGTACTGTTTTGCACAATTTTACAACATTTAGTGTTGGCCAAAATTTAATCAAAAAGAAATTTTTATTTGTCGTTAAAGTTTTAGTTACGCTTCATCTCTTTTTGTTTCTCTTAAGTTACGATCAACCCTATCATGTGTTCTTCGATCCGGTAAATTTCGATTTGGATATTTCTGGACATAAATTCTTCTTGCCTGTAGATACTGGCATAATGATTGTCCATAAATTAGCATTACTCTAAATTATTAAGTCCATTATTTTCTAATAATATCTAGTATTAATTAAGTGCGTAGTAGTAGCTTATTATTAGATTTCGTTTGGTAATTGTCAATTAGTTGATAACAGTTTCATTAATTTCGTATAATGTGCATTAACTGCTATTACTAGGGTATGCATGATCCAGATTTTCTCGAAAATGGTTGATTTTTTTGAAATAAATGTAGAGTACCTTTTTTTAGATAATTGTCCAAAGTATCTAATAGCTCTGAGAAGTGACACCTGTCAAAATTATGGGTCCACGAGTGTAGTGGCAAGTCCATTCCTGACTTCCTTAGTAATGTCAAAGGTTCTTTACAGCCTGGATTTGAAAGTCTTTATTGGTTATACCACACGCCAAAATATTATTAAAATATACACGTCTGGTCAAGCCCAAAAGGTAAATCACTTGGTACCCCTTTTGGGCCCCATATCTTAGTTATGGAGCACCTTAGAAAAAAATTATATGACACACTAGGATCATTTTGACGTCTCCTGTACACTGCCGAGAGTTTGATATATACTTGCCAGACACCCTGTATAAGAATGATAATATCCTTAAAGAGGCCATTTTTGATTTGCAGTCTAACGTCCGGTTGCGCAAACAATTTAATCACGAATTAAACTAATTGGACACTTGTAATGTGACTGCACTTATGTTAACGTCGTTGCCAAATATGGCTTTAAACGTCAATTAAATTTACTACTTGATTAAAAGTTTTAAGCAACCCGCTGCAAAAGTGTTCATTGTTGAATAAAAATATTGAAAGCCCAGGTTTGTTATATAGCCGTGGAGATACCGCAGTTCGAAGTGACTACAAATATCCAGCTTACAAAAGAGCTTTTTTAAGTTTCCTTGTTTCTATATGAAAACTTTTTTACTTCTGTAGATTACACTGGTCAACTTTCAATTTTTTCACCGTATCCTTGACATAAAATCATTTTTTTTTGTATTCTATTGAACCCAAGTAGGCATACTGTCAAACTTCACAACAAATATATTCTAATTAATTTTTTATACACGATTGAATATTATATTTGTATTACTTTATTTAGCTCTCTTCTTGCGCGTGTTAACCTGTCTCTTATAGGTTACTTCTGGCGCGTCTCGTATAATAGTTTATCAATAGTCAGTCAATATCTCAGAATTCCATTTGCTGAGGGTTTTCTGACAACAGACTTGGGCTTTAGCTTATCGTATTGTTAATTAATTAGCTTGACGAAATTTAATATTTTTACTTTGGATACATGTAAGTTGTTGACCAGAGTTAACTTAAAGTGCACTTTAGACAATCTTTTGTTAATATAAAAGCACATTAGGTACACTAATTTTTCCCAGATCCCGCTTTGTTGTAGAGGAGTTCTTCATCGGCCGAGGTGGTACCACCCCACACATCCTCTTAAAGGGCTGGTGAAATACCTATGGATGTTTCCAGCTCTGGATGTGTGAGTCGGACTTCCCCAGTACACACACGGTATATGGTACTTAGGCTTCGTGAGTTGTCAGAAAAATTTTAAAAATCAAAATAAGCTTGTCCCTCTATATAGGATATTTGATACTTTTCCACAGTGTTAACACTCCTTTTGTAATTTTAGAATTGGATTGATGTAGCCTTTACTTGATGAAAATCCATTATAAAACTGGTTAATAATAACAGAAAACATGTTTAAATTTTCACTAAATTTTTATTTTTAAACCATAACAATTGTTTCGTCGGATGGTTGGTATAAACTAAAAACTGTTTTTATTACATGTATTAACTACTCAACAAATTTTACTAAATTTTTACAACCTGGTGATTATGTTTACAATACCTTTAGGATTAGGTAAACTCCTTTATATTTTACAATTTTAAGTTATAGAATGAACAACAATACCGTTTTATTGCTGGTGGCATTTCCAACAAATTATAAATTTAACAATCGGGAACTATTCAAGTCCAACTGGTCATTTAATAATATGTTTTATTTTTTACATTTATTGATTGATAAGCATTACAGATTTGTTTTCTAACTGTATAATTTTAAAATTATCATCAAAACTATGTTGTTCATTATTCAAATGTGGAGCGTAATGGGAATTATTAATTTTTTTTTTTTTTGATATAACTAGTTTTGTGTTCTTTAAGTCTTTTTTCAAAACTTCTACCTGTTTGTCCCTTTTAAGTTTATATACACCACATTTTTCTTCTTTTTTAATTTGACTTTTGTTGTTTTTTATTAATTTACCTAATTTGTTATTCGTTTTGAAAGCAATATGCAAATCTAGTTTATTTGAATGTGTGTTGATTTTTTGTGTAAGTTTACCAGTATATGTGAGTGTTTTGTACCTAAGTGCAGCTTTTGTTGTAGCATATCCTAAATTGGTAGCTTTTTTATATTGTTTTTATTAATAATTTGGTCAATCATATTAGTATTATAGCTAGTATTTACTGCCAGTTGTTTAGAAATATTTAATTCTTTATTATAATTTTCCTCTGACAGTGATATGTTAATAAGTCTGTGGACAAAAGAGTTGTAAGCAGAAATTGTATGAGTATATGAATGCCTGGATTTATTGTGTATGATGATATCAGTGTGTGAAGGTTTGTTGTATATTGAAAAATCATGCTTATTGATATATATTGATTTATTTATTGAATTATTTTGTTCTATTTCTAACGTGAAGTTTATATTATGGTGTAGATTATTGATAAAATTGAAAAAACTTTGGAGTTGGCGTTCCGTGCCGACAAAACAAGTTAGAATATCATCCGCACGTACGCTCTATATTTGAATAATGAATAACATAGTTTTGATGATAATACTGAAATTTTACAGTACAAATCTGTAAAACTTAATAAGTATGGAAATAAATAAATGTAAAAAATTAAACATATTACTAAATGACCAGTTAGACTTGAATAGTTCCCCATTGTTAAATTTATAATTTGTTGGAAATTCCACCAGCAATAAAGCGGCATTGTAGTACATTCTATAACTTAAAATTGTAAAATATAAAGGACCTTACCTAATCCTAATGGTATTGTAAACATAATCACCAGGTTGTAAAAATTTTGGTAAAATTTGTTGGATAGTTAATATATGTATGTAATAGGTACAGCAAATACCAACCATCCGACGAAGACACGGTGTGTCGAAACAATTGTCATGTTTTAAGAATGAAAAATTTAATGAAGATTTAAACACGTTTGTTGTTATTATTAAATAATTTTAGAATTGTTTAAAATAAATGGGCCTCAGCTGGTGGTAAAGTATCTCGCATTTTTTTTAACTTCGTACAACCTGTGAAGGCAACAAGCCTAAGTACTAACACCGTAGGTTGTATATAGTAGAAAATGCTGTATGCTTTAAGAAATTTTAACAAACCTAAAGCTATCTCTAATTAAGTTAACTATTCTACTGATAAAAATACAATTTAAAAAAATATGTTTTAATATCAGCCTCTACCAGCAATTGTAAAGTTTAAATCTATAGACATAAGAATAAATAAATAACCAGAAGGATAACTCCTCTTGTTGTCAAGCGCGACGACCGATGGCCACCAAACCATCGAACATGCCCTGGAACGGTCAGTGCGGTAGCAATCGTCATAGTGTTAGGTACTGATGTAAATACACATATGATAAAATGTGTATCCAATATTTGATTACATTTTTTTGAGGTCTTTATATTGTCTAGTTAAAATTGAAAAATAATCTTTTATTATTTACTTAATCACATTAACATAAAACCCCCAAATAACAAACAATATTTAAATTTCATTATATTAACAATACGGCCTAAATATTACAACCATTGATATCCTACTTAATTGCATCTTGTCTGGACAATACAATATACATATTAGAAATTTTGCTCAGACTGTTATCAAATTTACATTTTACAAAGCTTTCGCTATTATTTGTGCCATCCAGAACAACATTTAATTTTATTATCTCTCGAATCAAATTGCTATAGGTATTATTATTTTTACAAGACCGGCGAATTACAAATAAGAGTAAACTATCTCCTTCTGCTCCGACTTTTTGGGATTGAACCTACCCAAGTAACATGTTAACGTTGGGTCAAAGTCGGTGCCGTCGACTTAACGTTGGCACACGACGTCCTAGCGACCTTTGTTTACACCAATTTGTGGAATAATATCCAGGTTGTTACAACGTTACCCCGCGTCTTGAAGTTTATTTAAGGTTATTTTGTTAACCTTGTTTAACGTTAATTTAAAGCAAGTTTCGGAGTTAAGATTTATATATCATTTAGGCTATAATTCTCTAACGTCAACTGTTTATTAACTTTAGGTTTATTTAATTGAACTATACATCGGAATTAGTGCAGCAAACGAGTCTTTGAATTTTAAAGAGTAAAAAAATGTTCTTTATTTTATATAGGTATTAGTCTGCACTTACAGTTTCTTCTTAAATCAAGTAAATTGCCAAAATGTATTAAAAATGACAACGACGGTCACTATGCTGTTCAATATTAATACAATACTTCTAAAATTTAGGGATCGTCTTCAAAATAATGATTTTTTAACAAAGTTTTTAATAAAAATGGAAAAATGTTAAAAGCAAAAGTATAGCTTTTAATTTTGAAGTAAAGTAAATCTACATGTATAGTTGTCGTTTTAAATAAGGTTAATATCGTTTAAAACACTTTTTAAACCATGAAAATTTAATAAATTTCATTGGCAAATATGGCGACATATTGATTTCGTCTTTTAAGAATTATTAAAAATGGCGAGGTCCGCAATTCAAACTAAGATATGACCTATTTTAAGAAGAACACGCAATAAGTTGGAAAATCTACACTTTTAGGACTGTAAATTTAAAACATTGTACCTATGTATTTAAGACTTTTTGGAACTTGAAGTTCAAATAGGTGGAGCAAACTAGTGCAAGCTTAACCTTAAACCACCAAAATTTTAAATTGTAAAACTAGATTTAAACCTCATTTCTATAAATAAAAGAAGAATCAAGAAAAGGGAACAATATAACCCTTCGAATTCGAAGTGGTGGCAATTTAACGAACGGCTAACTATTTATATATTTTTTTTGAAAACCGGTACTTGTCCACAAATTAAATATGACATGGTAGGGGAAACATGTACAAAATGAAATACCGTTTTGTTTTTTAAACATTATTTTTTAATACAGAAAACCAGATACATAAAAGTCAAACTTACAATTTTTTGGTATCTTCTACGAACTAACATATTGTCTTCTTGTTAGAAAAATAAAAACTACATTGTTGTGATTACTGAAAGAGGGATCTACAAAAAATCATTTTGTCCATTCTATACGGACAAAATGACATAATGTCTATTTTAACTGCATAACTCACAAACAAATATCTTAGTTTTCTTTGGTTTACTTTCTTTGGCACAGCATGTGAACAGCGTTCTTGTACATTGGATTTTTTCCCGTAGCAACAGGTGACGTTTGGTGACGTTACAGTGTGTTACGTTTACTAACCTAACGAATTTTGACCTAGCTAATGGTCTTTCTTGGGGGACGTTTTAAGGGAGAACTTAAATTTTCGATATTTATCGTCGCGGTGCTAAACTAATACATATTAACGTAAATACGACGTTTATACAACGTCGGGTGGCTTAGGTCCTTTTTTGGCAACCATTTTTGGAAGCAGAATAACGTTAGATTTTGTCAAAAATTAGTCGCAAGTCGGAGAATTACTAAAAAATTGGGCAATTTTCGCTAGAATAGAAGTTGTTGAAAAGACAGTAGTTATGTCAGCCGTTGTTCAAGGCAGTCATTTTTTCACAAATAATAATTTGTAATAAACATTTTTGCCAGCGTATAACATTACGTTTGAAGTAAAACTGAGTGCAGTTTTTCTAGAATCGTTATTGATTTAGTTAGTATCGTTATTTGTTCCTGATTCGCCATATAACTGCAAGTAAAAAACTTCTGTGTGAAAAGAGCAATTTGTGTGAAATACGTTAAAATACCGTGGGATATAGATACCCAGTAGATTCTAAGGCATTGCGCACTAACTCCACCCCCTAACACAACTCCACAGCCCCCACCAGTCACATTGTTAACTAATATTGTTTTTACTAATTTAGCATTACAACATATTATTTCCTAGGTACGCCTATGGCAATATCATAAAATTTTGCTTCAACACCGACTCAAGGTCCCTCAGCCTTAAAGGCTTAGAACAAACGTGCCGCTCGAGAGTTATCCTTCTGGCTATTTATATATTCTTGTGCTATAGATATGTATTTAATCTATATATTTCTCAAATAAATTCTTGAACATGGTTCGTAGATAATAGATACATGTTACTAAATTTTTTTTAATTACTCCAGGATTTAATAACTTTATTCCGTAGGCATAACGGCAAATTTTTACCCCTATGCCCCTCTGCTAACTCAGGCGTATCTAGATATTATTACAGGATGGAATTGGAAAACGTTTACAGTTTTATATGAAGACGATGAAAGTTTGCTTCGTTTATTAGAACTTATTGTGGTATCAAAGGAGAAAGGTATTGTTGTAACCATCGAACAGTTGGATAGAGACAACACCGAAAACTACAGGTAATTTCTAAGCAGGGAAAATGTTTTGTAATATGTACATTAAAGTTAATTGGACACACAGGATGATACGTGTGTCCTGTGTATTCAAAATGCAGGCTCAAAATTTTTGTTTATAGATACCTACTTATTAATAGTTATTTATGCAACAAGAGCCTGCACAAAGTGGTCCTTTTTTTACGCACTGGAAATTTGACCGCACGAGCCGCAGGCGAATCGTCTTAAATATATCTGAAGTTCGACTTTTTGTAAAGTTAAGGGGATTAAAATAGATAATAAACAAAAAATTACCTGTTTATTTAATCGAAATTTTATAAACGAAAACCAATGTAAGAAAAACTTAAAAGTAGTCAAATTCTGTACTAACAACACAAAAAATCATTGTTTTTCCTTGGGTGCACAAAATTTAAAACTCAGTATGACCACCATTTCTCTCCATACATACTGTTGATCTCGAGCGCAACTCTCGGAGCATTTTACGATTTATTTGCAATACACAATTTATAATGACATCCTCTAAATTTTGTATATTCCTAAAGGGTCGATGTTTGTACACAGGGTTCTTTAGGTATCCCCACATAAAAAAATCTAACGGAGTCAGATCTACAATTCTACAATTGACAGGACAAAATCGAAAAAATAGGTGTTCGCCGGACGCTCGCTGTTGCAATGGTTTGAATCTAATGAAATGACTGTATCAAGATTTTATTAAGATTTTTCGCACATAAATTTAACAACCAGGTCTATTTAGTTGTACTTAAAACTACCAAAGCAGGCTCTGAAATTAAAACAACCAAATAATCTAGTAGGTTAAAAACAACAGAAAATGTCAAACAAATTATAATTTGTTTGATTTCAACCTATGTCATTGGTTTATGTCTCGCATCTTACTAAGTTTGATATTTTACATAAGTTTATTAATATTTTATTCCTTAAAATGGCACCCACACTACTTCTTCAGGAAAAGATAGAAATTATTTTAATTTCTGGAGATAATTACAAAAGCCATAGAGAAACAGCAGCAATTTTTAATGAGAGGCACCCCGATAAATCCCTCCATTATTCCACAGTATCTCGTCTAGTCAATAAATTTAAAGAAACGGGATCGGTAGAAAATCAGTATAAAGTTTCCCATGAAAAACCGGTAACAGGTGACGAAGGTTCTCTGGATGTGTGTTTGTCGATCACAGAAACACCCCAATTAGCAGTTAGTCAAATATCGGAGATCACTAACATTCACGAAAGATCTGTGCGGAGGATATTAAAAAGAAACAAATTTCATCCGTACAAACCTAAATTTGTACAAGTATTAAAAGATAGGGATTATGACGCCCGCTTCGATTTTTGTGCCTGGTTCCAGGGTATGATTGAGGAAGATTTTAATTTCCCAAAGAACGTTCTTTTCTCGGATGAAGCTACATTTACCTCTAACGGAACCGTCAGTTCACAAAACTGTAGATGGTGGGCCACCGAAAACCCAGACTTTGTAATTCAGAGTAAAGACCAATATAGTTTTAAGGTTAATGTGTGGTGCGGAATTTTCAACCTCAGAATAGTGGTACCTTTTTTCTTTAGAGACAATTTAAATTCAGAACGATATTTAGAATTTCTACAAACTGAGATATCTGACTTTTTAGACAATTTGTCATTAGCCGAAAGAAGAAATTTATACTTTCAACAAGACGGAGCTAGCATTCATTCCACAAATGAGGTGAAGAGATGGCTGGATCAAGAATTTGGAAACCAGTGGATAGGACGGTTTTCTGAAAATCCGTGGCCTGCGAGATCACCAGATCTGACTCCGTTAGATTTCTTTATGTGGGGATACCTAAAGAACTCTGTGTACAAACATCGACCCTTTAGGAATATACAAAATTTAGAGAATGTCATTAGAAATTGTGTATTGCAAATAAATCGTAAAATGTTCCGAAATGTTAATCGAGAGTTGCGCTCGAGAACAACAGTATGTATGGAGAGAAATGGTGGTCATACTGAGTTTTAAATTTTGTGCACCCAAGGAAAAACAATGATTTTTTATGTTGTTAGTACAGAATTTGACTACTTTTAAGTTTTTCTTACATTGGTTTTCGTTTATGAAATTTCGATTAAATAAACAGGTACTTTTTTGTTTATTATCTATTTTAATCCCCTTAACTTTACAAAAAGTCGAACTTCAGATATATTTAAGACGATTAAGGTTTTCTCAATGTAATCTCATTGAAATGTCTCTAAAATTTTGACACTGCTGCTAGATACAAATCATTGCAACAGCTAGCGTCTGGCGAAACCCTGTTTTTTTTAATTTTGTCCTGTCAATTGTAGAAAAAACAACTACATTCGTTTATTTTCATCCAGATACATGGGCTTTACATTAGCCAAGCTATCTAAATGAAAAAAACTGGAAATTTGTAAATCGATAAAAAAATATTTAAAAAAAATTGAGTTTTCCAATTTTTTTAAATAAAATCTTAAAATTTTGCACAAGGACCTAGAATTTAATTCTAAGCAATTTTTTCAAATAACTTTTTTTGATATCTCGTCAACTAACCTCACTTTTTGTAAATTAACAATTTTTTTTTTAATTTGACGCTATACCAGTGGTCACGTGACGTATGTCAAAATTGATTTTTAGGTTATCGGACATGCAGAACCGATCCCCCGGAAAAGTTTTTCCAATACTCTCCTAATAAAAATTTTTCCCATATGTTGCGAACTTTTTGCCGGTCACTGTATATATATATATATATATATATATATATATATATATATATATATATATATATATATATATATATATATATATATACATATATGCGTCATGGTTAATCCGAGAATACATCTGTTCATTTGGTTAGTTTTTCGTTGAAACTTGCCGACGCGACGTTCCGCCAAAATGTCATTTGGCATCCTCTTGTGCTTACTCGCTGGTCGTAGAAAGCAAACAGTTTACTTTCTACGATATAATTTTAACATATCATAAATCAGAATTTCAAAAAAAATCCGCCCGGGATCGAACCGGGGACCTTCCACATGATAGCCACTACACTGCGTACACACATAACTTTTTAAAGCAGAAGTCGCTACCTATGTGTCAGAATCCGCCGTCGTGTTGGATTTTTCGCCATATTGGATTTTCATTAATTTTTTATTTTTCTCGTAATTATCACCTTAAACACTATCTATGTTCCAAATTCCAAAGCTCTAGCTCGATTGGGAGTACCTTAGATTTATGATGATCAGTCAGTCAGTCAGTGAGTCAGTTAGTGACCGAAATTGTGATTTTTGACTCGTATCGTGTAAATATTGCACAGTGCGCGCGCGGTCGGTTTTGCGAAAACTTGACCTGGCGCACTCTGTGCGCTTTGATCTTTTTACTACATACATTAATCAATATTTTTGTTATTTTAGAGATGCTTTGAAAAAAATCGAGGAAAGCAACCAAAAATTTATTGTTATTGATTGCAATATTAACATTCTAGAAGAAGTATTGAAACAGTGTCAACAAGTTGGAATAATGACCAGAAAACACAATTATTTTATTACGAATCTTGATACTCACACCACAGATTTAACTTCACTTCAGTGGAGTAAAGCCAATATTACTGGGGTAAGGTAACGTTCGGTGTTATACAGAATGCTTTTAAAGAGAATAGGATTTTAATGAATGTAATTTGTTTTTTAAAAATATATTCACAATCTATTGCGACTTTCAGGGTTTCTTACTTAGGAGTGCAAACGGAATCTTATAAGACCGTTTGAAAAGAAAGATAAATTTCGGAAGTGGAACTTCATTAAAGATATGTATATTATACCTATTTGTAGCTTTACTTGATCTATGTATTACAAACATCAAATCCTAAATTATTATTCTTCCTAATATCCCAGGCTGGCTGTTCCAAAAAGGTCGATTTCGAGAAACAATTTTTAGAATCATTTTATTTTGACTATTCTAGGTTGTAGGGGAGGAGGGCCATATCTTAATATATCTACTGTCCCAGTAACAGCTGAAACTGAAAGGGAATTTTTGCAGCTATTTTTGCTGCAAACTTTTGTCTTGCACTTCCACTCAATCTTAAATGCCCTACATTATTAGTATGTCCTATATAGGTTTTAATGAATGTTACTTAACTTTTACCATAATCTTTCATACAAATTAATGTTATTCCAGCTGGACAAAAGTCGTTAATTTCGTTGCTGCCTTGGATTTTTAAATGTCTGATGCAGTTTTCATTTCTATTGAAAGTACTAGATCGATAGCAAATATACTCTGTAACTATGGTATCTTGAGAAATGGATGATCCTTGCCATTTTACAAAAGAAGATCTATCTTTTTTCTCCTTTTCTAATTTTCAAGTTTCAAGCTCGGCCATTGTAGAAAATTCAAAATTTTGCGACTGTATTTTGACAGCTTGGATTTTTTTCTAAATGATCAATTAAGTTTGCTTTTGACAATTCTTTGCCCTCACATAAACAACACATAAAAGCTAAATTTGGTTCAGTAACCACATAACTATTCGAGGAATTATGGGTTTTTTGATCAAACCTAAGCAAACCTGAGCAAGTCAAAGACGTATACGGGAAAAAGCATATCGGTACTTTTCACAGAAATTAATTAAACAGTCAAGGGATGCATCCGCACGTTCTTTTAGAAACAGTCAAGAGGGGAACTATTGCGGTTAGTTCTTTTGCGGAAAATCTGTGAAAATATCTCTATAGTAAAAAGACAGATGCCCAACAGCGCGGCGGTAGGCGAGAGAAGAGAGTTCTCTTGTGAGGACTGGGTCATTGAAGAGCCGAAAAGTCTAATGGACAGAATCAAGCATTTTTCGCTTGACCGAATTTTTCTGACCGAAACCTAAATCAGTCCCAAATCCTTATCCAATTTTCTTCGGTTTCCAGGCTATAAACCTGTCATATTTTCGTCTTCATGGTAGGGTATGCGCCTACGTTCGCAGCAGTCTTTCTTGCACCAGACTCCCGGACCTGAAATCAGGCAAGCCCATAGAGAAAATATATAGTAGAGAAATAATATCAATTACGAATGCGGCAAATTTACCGAGCTGAATCCGTAAACAAAGACGGTCTTCTGCGGGCTTGCGCATTGTCGAACGTTTGCCTTGTGATAGACAGGACCGTACTTCAAAATTTATTTCACATGACGTGAATCTTTTATCGAGTAATAAATGCTAAATATATTACTTGTAATTATTCTTTTTATTAATGATAAAAATGTAACCATTAGTGAGATTTTAACAAAAAGTGTATAGTTTGTTGGCTTAAATCTGAGTTTTCTTGCTATACAAAACTGTCGATAATTCCTCGAAAATAGCTCAGTTTATATATATACAGTGCGTCTCTTTAATGTCCCCCCCTCTTAATTTTTTAAACGTTACATTTACAAAATTGAAAGTTGAAATAAAATATAAACATAGTAGGTATTCTAAACAATAGAAATAAAATATGCAACTGTTTTAAGAAGTAAAATAGTAAATCAAAAAAATTACATGTGTATATTTTATTGGATTGGCATCCCATCCTGTATAATTATTGAACAAACCAAGTTCTAGGGTAAGATGTAAATATTTTTACACCTATTTACAGTGTGTGCACTTGATACTTTGCTGAAAGCGCTACTACTTACGGCCCCATGTCAATCTAATCCACCGATATCTTAGCGATCCTTTGGCGAAAGCGCTTTTTTCTTTCGCCATCCCTTTTAAAATACTCCCCTCTACCCTAATCCACTAGTATTTTTAGTGCCCCTTTGACGAAAGCGCAAATATGCCTTTTGGACACACCCTTCTAATCCACTGATATCTTAGCGATCCTTTGGCGAAAGCGCTTTTTTCTTTCGCCATCCGTTTTAAAATACTCCCCTCTACCCTAATCCACTAGTATTTTTAGTGCCCCTTTGACGAAAGCGCAAATATGCCTTTTGGACACTCACCCTTCTAATCCACTGATATCTTAGCGATCCTTTGGCGAAAGCGCTTTTTTATTTCGCCATCTCTTTTAAAATACTCCCCTCTACCCCAATCCACTAGTATTTTTAGCGCCCCTTTGGCGAAAGCGCAAGTATGCCTTTTGGACACACACTCCTCATCCACTGATATCTTAGCGATCCTTTGGCGAAAGCACTTTTTTCTTTCGCCATCCCTTTTAAAATACTCCCCTCTACCCTAATCCACTAGTATTTTTAGTGCCCCTTTGGCGAAAGCGCAAATATGCCTTTTGGTCACACTCACCCTTATGCAATATAGGGGAAGGAGGCATTGACACTATATATGACCTTCTTACACCATCTTACCCCTTATACAATGCCCCTAATACACACACACCCCATCAGTGCCTTTCTGACACCTTGACCACACTCAATATACGTCACTGACAAATATTTCTACTTCTCCGTGTGTGTATTCACTTCAACACCGGAGTGCATTTAAGATAAATTATATTTTTTACCTCCTATTCTTTCACATATTGATATAATTTAAATTTGGAATTAAACTATTTGTATTTATGCACTACTTGTAAGAAATAGACTACGAAATAATTCCTTATATTTAAAAGTTGGATACATAATTGGCGAAACATATGAAATGTCTGTAACACTTTGTAAAGACTATTTTTGTATCGAAATAACAAGTTTCAGGGGTTCGCTATATTCGCCACCCCAACCAAAAATACCATAACATACAAATGACTGAGATTTTTTCGGCTCGGTTCTGATCGCCGCGTTGCGTCATTGAGTTCAACAACCACTTTTGCGAGACGTCCCGAGTGCGCATGCTTCGAGTGGGCCGTCGTTTAAAAATCTGACTGGCGCCCAATGCGTACAAACGCACTTTTTCGCCCATACATTGGACGGATTCAGCTGGTGTCGCGAATACGTTGTGATGGTCTAAATATATCGTATCTAGGGGCAAGCCCGATATTCTCTGGTTAAAACTTACCCTTAAATCTTCTACTAAATTTATCTGTTGCACCTACCGCTCCCCATCGGGCACGCAACTCCTACAATGAGTTTTTTGACTTTCTCTCGGCAACAATTAACCATCTTGTCTCTGAAATTGCCTCCGCTGAAGTTATCGTCCTAGGCGACTTTGATATTGTCTATTCTGCAACAGTACACTGGTTTATTTTACTTATCTTATCTACGAATGCCTACTTAGTATTTATTTACCTTAGTCGAACAGTTGTGTCTTCGTGCTTATGCTGTGTTTTACCTAACCTTGTTTTCGGGTTGGTTCCTAGGGATTTTAATTTACTTGATTGCCCTTTATCTCGTCCAAGTCAACTTGTTCATTGGTTCTAGTAGTTTGTAGTTTGTTTTAATGTTTTTCTTATGTTTTGGCCCTGAATTCCATTTTCGTTGCCTTGCCCAAGGACCTCCCTATCTATAGACGGTCGCTCTTATTTTAGTTATCGCTAATTAATTGGTTTTACTTACTTTTTTGATTATAAAACAAATTAAATGCCTTTTTGAAAAACAAACAAATTTTTAAAATATATGGGCACAAAAAAATACTGTTTTGTTCAAAAAATAACTAGATGTTTTTATTTGGCTACTCCAAAAACCCCCGTATGGAAAGGTTAACTAAAAAAGCTTAAGCAATGAGATATTTTACTTATAATATGTGAAATAAAAAGCCTAATAAGGTCTATAACTATTAAGGTAAAACTAAACTAAAGGAAGTTTGTCCAAATCGGTCTATTTTTACAGAAGTCTAATTATAAAGTATGCACCATTCGTCTCCGGGCACCCTGTATATTTACTTTGTAGATTCGTCTTATCAATCCAGAATCGCGTTATGTACAGGACATAAGTAAGCTACTGTTTCCCGAAGCTAATGAAGAATATGAAGAAATTGGATCAAAAGTTGGAACTGAAACTGCATTATTAATAGGTGAGGTGTGAATTAACGGCCTAGTGACAAAAGAGTGCAAGTTATTACCCGTAATTTATAGGGAATTGTATTATCTATGGTTTTGTGGCATTTTGCTCAAAATTATACGGTTTTCGCGATACTGTGCTACTTGTTCGATTAATGAATGATTCGGAACATTGAAAGATTGTCCTCTACTCAACCGTACAACCAGAAATGCCTTAAAAATGCACCCTTGAAATGTCCCACCACAGATGCCCATGCTTTTAGAAATTGTTCAGATCATGAAATCAATTATTATCCACTGAGATTTTCCCTTTCTTCTTTAAACGTCATCTCTTCATATCAATAGATTGCATTCCACCTTTTGCCTAACACCCCTGAAGTAAGTGTGGATTATTCCAAACCAAATAGACGAAATATTCCATACATTGTATATTCAATTTTTGTTATCAATTTTCTGTAGTTTTACTGCCTTATTTGAACTTAAATGCGATTTCAAAAAATTCTTTAATATTTTACCTCATCCAAAGTTACGAGTACAGAAACTAACCAACAATCAATACATTTTTCATAATTTTAGACGCAGTATATATGTTTTCGGACATATTTTCCAAAATGGAGAAAAATAAGCTGGAAGTAGATTCACTGGATTGCGAAAAAAATAACACTTGGAACGATGGTTTCAATTTGGTGAATTTACTCACAACAGTAAGTGAAAATAATTTCATATGGTAATTATTAACTTAGATTTTAGAGACACTGATTGGTCTAAAAAACTCTAGAGATTGATCAGAACCAAAAACAAGTCTATAGGTTTGTTCCAACCCGACCAAAAACCGTACTTAGTACGGTCAGGTGCATACGTATCAAACAAAATGCGTTCCAACCTTAAATTGACGATTTATAGGACGGTTCTGTAAGTGTTCCAACCAAATTTGTCACCGTTCTTGAACTGGTTCTAGTACCGTCATTTCGATCCTTGCCCAAACATCGGAATCGTTTGGGATGACCTGCGCACTAAGCTTTTAGTCAGCTGGGGCTGACACTTTGAAGTTTCCATTTATTTT